>OX638359.1:35820793-37020793 GCA_951812935.1 Hermaeophaga mercurialis | reverse complement strand
CCCAAGCATATCTAAATGGATACACTGGTCTCTTTATAAATGAATTTAATTTTGTAAATCCACACATATTCTTACGTAGAGAGTGTGTAATTGTTTACGTCCTTACTACTGGCTTATCGGTACATTTGTCGTTAAGATAAAAGAGAGTTGTCATTATTAGTTGTCACTGAATTTGTCGTTAAATAAAAATGAACAAGAATAGTGTTGCATAATTTAATGAACATATCATGGCGCAGTCATAGTTGAAAACGAACCATAGTGCCAAAGAAAATAAAAAAAGTGTGAGAACTGAAATTGCAGAAGATTATTGACAAATCTCCACTCCCTAAATACTAATTAAGCCATTAGTAAGAATGTATAGAATTAGATACTCTCTAAATCTAAATGTGGATATAAGTAAGATAGTAGCAGGAAAAATTTTTGCAGCAAAAACTGCAGTATCGATACTGAACAACTTACACCAGAATAAGATTTTTATGCACAAGTAAATAAAGTTATTTAGGACTAAGAGAATTTTGATCTTCTATTCTACATAAAAACATAAGTGTTACATATGCTTGAACTCGTATTGAAGAGAAGATTCCAAAAATCATTGAATATACAGTGTGAAGTATTTAAAAAACCAAAGTGACTAATAATATCAGAGAAACGGCAAATCTAGCAACATTGCAAATGTCAAAACTGGAATCTCCGTATCCCAAAATAGGCTTATCCCAAATTTTGTAGAATTCGGACTAGCAATTTACGAGATAATTGATCGTTTCCAGATTTTTGCTCCACTCTGTATAATTTCATAAGAAAAAATTAGACGGAGTTGACTGAATTTTGAAAAGCTTTAAAATATCTTAACCTAAGTACTGTGTTTATTATTATTACTATATTCCTGAATAGGCTGTTGCCTGAATACCTGGATGGCTCTAAAGAGTAATACCTGCGGAATCTGGAAATAAGAATATCAAATTCACCCTTGAGTAAGTAGGAAGAGATAATTCTTTACTAAATACAAATTAGATTTCAAAAGAAACCTATTACAATTCAAATTAAATTGCAATAATGCTCTTATTTAGGGGGTATTATTCTGTTGTTCGATTGCGCAGTTTAAATAAGGTTAAAAATATATTTTACTTATATTAATCCATGTGTACTAATAATAATTATACAATTGTGTACATGGTTTTTTACATATCTAAAGAAATATCACATAATCTGGCAACTGTGTTCGATTGGATTTCGTCAGAAGATGACTAACAGCGCTAACGGAAAAAGCATGAATTAAAAGAAGGCGGGGCATATGCTAATTAATGCCCGGGAATATTAAAATCACTAATTTAAGAAATTTTGATACTACCTTACTATTTCACAATTTGTGAAAAAAATACAAATCACAATAAGATTTTTTTGTGCTATGAAAATGATGGTACTCCAATAATTATCAAAAAATACTCAAATCGTGAGTAACCATGACGCCCGCATTATTCGAAAATAAAACGAAAACTATTTTTAATTATTTTTGGATGTGTTTGTGTCTCTGAACTCTCACAGCTATCAACTTTAATGAAAAAATACTCCTTACGTTTGCTAACAATGCATTCGCAAATTGCCGAAACAATGTCCTTTGCCAAATAGATATCCGCCAAAAAATTTACGTGGGTTATATTTTTTAAAAGTATGTGAAATATTAATTAAATATTAACAACAGTAAACATTTCATATTAAATATTATATGTTTGTGGGATAATTATCTCCCGTTTGCTCAAATCACAAAATCAAACCGAGTAAAAAATATCAAAAACTAATTAAAATACAATTTTAAAAAATTGCAGAACGGATATACCATAACGTTAATTTTAAGCCTAATGATTATAAGAGTAAACCGTGGAAATTGTGTTTCACAAGTCATTTTTAATGTCGCTAATTTTCTGGTAATTTAAAGAAGAAAGTAAATAAAGACGTTTTATTAACGTCAAGCTAATGTGGTTGAAAGTTCCAAAAATTACGAAATTCGTTGATTAATTATATGCATAGCATGGTCCGGTGTAAAATAATAATAAAATGGGAGTGGGTGGTCGATCCAACACTTCAATCGGATTTTAAAAATTGCTTTTAATGTATTTGACATGTGGCTAAACTTACAACTGAAACATCTTGTATAAATTCGTGACAAAGACATTATAGGATAAAGAAAGAAAGAAAGCGCTATACAAGCTTAGAATATTGTGAGGATAATTAATGAATTCTAAAATGTTGTGATAGTTATTAATGAATTTTGTCTATAAGATTTCCTGAACGTATGTTCCAAATTAATAAAATATCTATGAAGAAACTATTTTGAGATTTCCTTAATACTAAAGCTAATTGTCTTTGTAAATGCATTTTGATTGACATCGTGTTTTGCTTACCCAAAATAAACAACGAAAATAAATCTGAAGATTTAATCAATGTATTAACCAAAGGAAATCCTACTAGACAAGCATTATAATTAGAAAATTCGAAGTGAAAATTTTGTTGGCACCACTTTATACAGAGCGATACTGGAAAATAAGACATTATAGAAAGTTTTAATACGAAATACTTATTTTTAACTGCTGACTGGCAATCAAATTTCGCTTCTGAACAGTTCAATTAAATAATTTCTTCAGGGAATGAAAATACATTTTCGCAGTAGACCATGGTCTTCGTTCTTCCTTTCTTATATTATACATCCTTATATAAAACAGCTTTCCTATTTTCTCTCTGCTTCTTTATTGTATTGTTTGTTTTTGATTTCACCTTTTTTTGTTAGAATTGGTATTCTATCATTTTTGTGATTTTATTATTCTTATTGTTTTTAATTCTCTGTCTTTAGCCTGTGTTCTTTCATTTATTTGTTTTTCAGTCCTATATTCCTAATGTAGAAATGTTCCTGTAGGTTTATTTACTCCTTTATACCCTTATTATTTACTGTTAATTTTATTTGAATAGTTCATTAGTAAAAGCCACTTTATTTATTTAAATTATCCACAAACTTGTTGTGTGCTGTGTACTGCTGTATTTATTCTTTTCATTTAGTCAGGTTCTTTCTTTTCTTGTTAATATTATTTATTTATTTTTAGTTTTAAATTTTATTTTTTGTTTTTTCCTATATTATATTTAATTCTTTGAAATTTTTCTCCATTTTATAATACTGAATTCTTGATAAAATTCTTTAAAACTTTTCTATTTTGTCTTATTTATTGCTTATTTTTGTTAGAGCAGACGTTTGTTAAATTTAATTACTTGGTTTACTCATAACTGTTAGGCTCTAATAATTACCTATCCCAACCTAACAATTAACTGAAAATTGTGCTTATTATTAATATATAATAAACAGAATATTAAAACAATCTAAAATTAATAAAAACAATTATTTGATTTTATATTTTATCATTGTTTATTAAGTTAATAATATTTTAAGGAAATTTTGTTTCAAATACATGATTTTTATAAAAAAAATCTAACAATAAATTAAAATAGATACGCCCGTACACCTCGATAACATAAATATAAAATAGTTACGTTATTATGATAAAGGTGTCAATCTTGTTCAATTGCCATTAATTTAAATATAATTTTAAAACAACTTTTATATTTTTCCCTTAGTTAGATATCTACTTTATTAATCGCACTCTATATGCTTTAACAAAATGGGTAATTTAGTTTTTGGTTGTAAGACATTCTAGGATCACCCCGTATTTTTAATTTTATTCAAAACACCAAGGAAGTGTC
Source organism: Hermaeophaga mercurialis (assembly GCA_951812935.1). Taxonomy (NCBI): domain Eukaryota; kingdom Metazoa; phylum Arthropoda; class Insecta; order Coleoptera; family Chrysomelidae; genus Hermaeophaga; species Hermaeophaga mercurialis. The sequence goes on along the minus strand of OX638359.1, from coordinate 37,017,049 downwards.
CGCCGGGTAATTAGAAAATATTGAAGTCAACTAAAATTAGACGCAGCTTTATTTTTGGTTCATTTTAATTTTATCAACGAGATAATTTCAAGAGTTAGGCAATATCGATTTTAATTTATTGACAAAGCGTTTGTATGTTAAATTAAAATTCTCGAGACAAACCAGACCTATCGAAATTCTGATTTAAATTACTTTTAATCGGTTTTAATAGAAGATCACTACCAATGCCAATGATAATTTTTGCGAAGTTAATCTACTACTAGAAAGTAAACTAAATTACATGACTTAAGTATAATATTAAACCAAATAATATGAATTAGGTATACTTGGTGTAAAGTACAAAACTGCAACAATACGAATTTATTATGCTAAGGATATTTATTGCATTTGGAAATTCAAGAGCCAATGTTAGATTTCTTTTTTTTTTAACAACAATATAGTTGGAAATTGTCAAAATTCCCGTTATTCTGTGTCACCTTGTATAAAAAATGTTCTAAAAATATTCCAAAGTATATTTAAACTACAAAAAAAATACTTTTATTACAGTATAATTATTACTGACTGAGTATATCTTTATTGGCCTTTTTACAATGGTAATAATAATAATATTTAATCAAAAAAATATTTTTTAATCTGGTGAGTTTAATAAATAGTATATTATTATTATATTAATATAGTATATTATTTATTATTCACGAGTCATAACAGGGCTACGCAATTTTAGAACAATAATGGGTAGTAGAATTATCGAGAACACTGCTTTTCAAAATTAATTTCAGTAAATAATAATTCCTAAATTTTGCCAGTGACTTTATATTTTCGATTTATAATTGTTTATTGCGAATCAACATAGATATATCTGCGCGTCGAAGTTGCGAAAAATTGTGTTTAAAATAAAGAAATTGGTTAAAAATAAAGCGGGATTTTTGGCAGACGGTCATATTTTTGTTTCTAACAAAAAACGAAATTTACAAATTTTGCATGGACACTGTTCGCAACGGATATTATCCATTTTATTTTGCTTTTTTCATAACGGGTAATAAAGTATTTTAATTGCAACAAATTAATCTCAAAGAATAAAAATAGACTAAATACAGAATGCAAACGCAAAAAGTCTCTTGGTGATTAATCAATATAAAAAAGTGACTTTTTAAACAGAGCTTAAAGTTTAGAAAGGTTTAAGTCTAAGTCAATGGTGTATTACGAAACAGAGCTTAATAACATGTATTTACGTAACATGTTCTGAAAGTGATATTTTACGGGACAAGTAGGCACATTCTACTTCTGGATTACTGCGAGTACCATAAAATCATTTTCGGATCGTGTTAGCTACAATATTTTTCATCTTCTTTTTTTTATGAGATGCTCATTGATTTTTGTTATTTCTGAAATTCTTTTAATTATTTTATTGTTTGATTTTACACTAGCTTCTCTTTTAAATACTCGAATATATTTAAAACAACTTTGCGTTTGTCTGTCTAAATCTTCATTTTTATGTACAAAATTGGCATTACTTGATTGTGAAATTTCATGATCTTGCTATATTTCACTATTTAGCTACACTCTCCAAAACGCCATATTTTTAAAGAAAAGAAAAATGAAAATTTTAAGAAAACAATCTCATACACGCGCTACTGCCTGAGAACTAAGAAGGGGAATGATTTACTACTACAGGAACCACAGTCAAATATTTATAAAACGGGTGTGGTTGATTGAAACGATTGAAACTTTACTACCTGAGATATCAAGTGATTATACGTGATATATATATAATATATAAATGCTCATTTCTTGTAAAGTTCTTAACATTTACAAGTACTTATATTGGATGATCCTCTTAAATCGAATTAAAATTTAAGTTCTGCAATTTAGAAAAGAAATACTATACTTTCGCTTCAAAAAATTATATCCGTCTGTCGGACTTTCGGTCTTCCAGAAAAAAATCTTTTTTAATGTTAAACTACTCTTAAAAAGTCGGTGCAACAATTTTTAAACATTTTCACTACGTTGCTATGTGAACTGACAATTTATGCTTTACGATGACATTAATTATTTCATATGAATAGTACGTGACCCGTCAAAATAGCCTCGGACAAAAAATCCCCCGACAAAATAGCCCCTGGCAAAATTGGTTAAGAGTTATTTTAGGATTAAGAATATAACAATTTTATGAAGTACAGGATACACGGGACAGTTGTTTACAATAAATATCACAACGAATAAAACTGGTCTTAACTATGATGGCTGTATGCGAATAAGTACAAATAGAAGCAACTGTTTTTGTAAAGATCTTATAGATACACTCTATGCATTTTTTAATGGAGTAAAGTGAATTTTCCTTTTTGGGAGAAGACTTTCTCCATTCTTCTTTTTAGCACTTTCGGATAACATCAATACTCAACAGCAATTTAACCACTTAACAGTATAATTTGAGTAAACTTAGGCGATAATGATTGTGTCTACCCTCACTTTTGGAATCTATCATTTATAAATGTAATATCTTGAAATTTTAAGATAAATATATTTTATCTCTTATATTTTTAATTATTTATATGGCTTCTAATTTTAAGTTTTTCTTAAACAGTTATATTTTGTTCTTAAAACTAGAAATTATTCCTTAAGTATGAAGACATTGATCAAAACGTAAGGAAGAATTATGGAAAAGTACGATTGGGAAATTAGCAACTTATATGATAATTTTTATTTAAATTCTTATTTTTAAGTAGAACTTCAGCAAAAAGTAATTGTGTTTTTTATATTATGTAATATTATATAATATTAGGAGTTATATTTGTGACCCAACAAAGCGTGTTATTCCGGATCTGTGCATGTGTACAGACTACAAAGTCTGTTACTGTTACGAGTACATAGATATATTAAAGTTTATGTGTTTTGTGCTAGCCCAGTGATTTAGGTTCATCATTAAAACTAGTGGAAATGTGCCCATAATTGAATATTGTGAAACAGGTGCACCGTACTTTCATTAGATGACTCAATTACCCAATTATTTTTATTTGTAGTTCAGTGGTCGGTAATTAATTATTAAAATTGTAAAGTATTAAAATAATTAATTAGTTATTTCTATAAATCATTATTCTTATTTATGATAATAGAAAAAATTTGGAGCCAAAACAGTTCCCAGGGGAGTGGAAAAGTAATCCTTCTTACAACACACAAGAAAGAAAGATAAAGAAAACTGGAACACAACAAATAGATAGGCCCTAACTTTTCTAAAAATTATATATATCTATTAAATTGCAGCAATATATATAAATATATATAAATATTTCACGAACATGGAAAATATTAATTATTTTAAAAAAATGATTGTTAAATATTTGTTGTGACAGATTTTTAAATATTTATTAAATATTATATACAAATATTAGTAAAATTTTACATACATATTAAAAAAAATATTTGTTAAACATTTAGTGCGACATATTTTTAAATATTTTCTACACATATCGATTAAAATATTAGGTCAATATATTTGTGTAACATTATATTTATATTAATATTAATATTTTATTTTTCATTAATATTATCAAAATTGATTGATTTTATTAATATTAAAATTGGTTTTTTAAAAAAGTTCCGGATTTTAAATATATTAATAATATGGTATTCCAACTGGCTTTATTGCTTATCATTATAGAATGTTAAAGTCCAGATTTTCTTGAATCTCAATTTTAAAGATGAAATTCTCGTTTTTTGCTTCAAAATCTCGATTTTAAAGTTGATGTTTTAATAAATCTCAATTTTAAAGCAAAATAATTAAAATCTCGTAGTTAGTTCAAGAACTCGTTTTTTGTTTTCGATTTTAAATTAGAAATTTTAAAAAACTTTTGTTTTCATTCAAAATCTCGACTTTTTTATTGAATCTCGAGTTTGAAATAGAACTTTTAAAATTATAGTGTTTTACTTCAAGATCTTAAGAAATATAAAAGAAAAATTATCGTGTTTTTCCTAAGATCTTGATTTTGAAGTGGAGATTTTAAAGAATGTATAGTTTAAAGTCCAGATTTGAATTAATATTGATTTTAAAGCAGCAATTAAAAAAAAAATTCTCGATTATGAATGAATTTTGCAAAAATATTTCGAAAATCTTCTGTTTTGTGCTTTAAATTTCGTCTTTAAAATCCATATTTTAATGAATCTCGATTTTCAAGTAATAAAATATTAATAATGAATTGTTATTCTTTAAGATCTCGACTTTAAAAACGTTATTCCAATCATTCGTTCCCATTTTAAAACAACTTTCTGTTTTTTCTTGTTTTGACATCGAGATATTAATTTATATCGATTTTAAAAACAGACATTTCAAAAATCCCAAATTTTGACTTTCATATCGAAATTTTAATTAATCTTGACTTTACAGAGACAAATTTTGATAAACCTTGATTTTAAACCAAACATTTTATAGATGGTATGAACAAATTTTCCAAAAATAAAAAATTGAGGGATGTTAAATTTTTTTACATTTTGAGACGATTATAATTTTCATTTTTTATTTTTTATTTATTCTTTTCAAAATATTTGTTAAATATTTGTATAAAATAAGTCCTTAAATATTATTTTGTATATGTAAAGAAACAAATATTTAGTGTATATTATTTACCAAATTTTATTTTTCAAAGATACTAGCAATATTCATTATATATTTGATATGAATATTGTAAAGCAAATATTTAAAAAAATTATTATATATTTTTGTAAAGAAAATATTTCAAAAATATTTGGTGCTATCAGAGATTTTATGTAATAATCATAGCTTTTAAAAGTGTCTGTCTGTGACTATAAATATACAGAAGGCGAAAATGAATTGAACGTCGCAAAAAAATAAGTAAATAAATCCTTTCAATTGACAGTTTTTTAAGTATTTAGGATTTCATATACCACCGTTTTGATTAAAATAAAATATACAGTTTACAATATAAATAAAATTATGATCTCTCCGAAATATAGACGTAAAAACCTCTCCCGACCTTGACACCTTGACCCATAATCCAAAAAATATTAGTAGAAAGTAAATTCCTATTTTCACGGTCCACAGATTTTAAAATGTGTAAAAACAATCCGATTGTGACGTCAGAACGTATATAATTAAGAACTAACCTTAAACTTTCAAGAATTCAAGTTTTACTATTATTTATATTTTTTTCTTTACAATGCTAACATGGGAATTTTTGTTATTCTGTGTTATTAATTGTGGGATATATCTCAGATAACTTCATATTAGTTTCTAGATCGCGCGAATTCTTTGATTCAAAGCCAATTTATTTATTTTCAGTGCTCTGGTATTATATTGTCGAACAGATTATTATGTATAAAATTAAAAATAAAATTCAGAAGCGGCCTTGTTGAAGTTTCGAAATAATTTTATTAAAAAATAAAATATCTATGTACCCTAATTAAACAAAAAAGACCCAATTTCCACATAGGATTGTTCCTATTTTAAAGCTATGAATATTTGTAATACGTATTCAACAAATGAAAATACTGAATGGAAAATGATAATGTGTAAAGCAGGGAAAACTTTTATTCTTATGACATTTGGCAATATACAGTTGTTTTAAAAAATATGATTGAAACAAATGAATGCCAGGGGGAACAAATTAAAGGCAAAATTGGTCAACAAAGTGAATCTTTGAAATTGAGTTTAGAAACTAGAGAAGACAGGACCAGAGATAAACAAAAAGCCAACATCTCAAATCTCAGAAAAATTAATTTCTTTTAGAACCCTAAGGATTAAAATAGAATAATGCCTGGTTTCACCAACGATAAATAAATCTCTAAATAGTTATTCAATGAATAACTTTTAATCTCTGGTTAAATGTGTTGACTTTTCATCAACCTTTTAATCCTTGGTTAGTTATCTGACAGTTTAAGCAAATATTTGTGTAAATCAACATTTAAATTGCGTTTCCTTAAAAAAAGAAGAATTAGACATTGACAATTAAATTCTATCAACGTTTATTATTGTAGTGGTTATTATTTTCTTTGGTTAAGTTTTGTTTTATTTTTATCGTAAAATCGATAAGAAAAAGAAGCAAAAATTACTTAGAAGAAGAAAAGGAAAATTTACTTATCATTGTGGAGGAATATAAACATATTATAGAAAATAAAAAAAACAAATGCAATTTCTTCTAGAACAAAAGTAGAAATAACAAAGAAAAGGGACGAATACGAATCAAAAATAAAAAAGTTATACGAAAAAAGAATATTTGTAAAGATTTAGTAATAAATCATATTTATCTTATAAAAACTGTATTTATTAAAGTTGTTCTTACAGAACATTATTTTTAAGTCCACTAGATGGTACCTACGTTTAATACTTTTCAATTTTAGTTTTATATCAAAATTTTCATCTTAACATTTTTTAAGTTAATTTAGTTAATTAAAAATATCTCCTTTTACTGTTCCTGCGGTCTTATTATTAGACCTAATGATGACTTTTGTGAGAAGTCGAAACTATTTGTCTTTTACAACACTTTGGATTGTCAATAAAATTTTTTGAGGTACGATTTTGAGTTTCATTGGATTATTTACTTTACCACATAGGAACAACATGGAGAACCTTTTGTATATAATACAATATTTTTCCGAGAACTCCTTCATGTATACGACAAACGTCTTTTGTGACTTTTATCATTTTCGGTGCAAGTATGCTCCATGATTACTTAAATCTGACTCAAGTTGTTTACAATTTCCACAAACGGTACTGTACAAATAGTAATTCAAATTTTCCCAAAAACCTGAACTTGGCCGCAGTCGACGTCGGGCGTGAATATTTAATCTGTCAAAATACATCAACACTGTTGCTAAATTATAGATTTGTATATTTCTAGTGTGTAGCCGCAATCTAATGACTAATTTTTTCCAGCATTTGAAATGTTTTACTGGTAAGCGGTTGAAATTGAAGAAAAGTTGCATTAAAATTATTAATTTAAAATCTGCATAAAGGAGGGGACACATTCCTTTCCTTGTTTTGTTTTTGTCATTTTATCCGGTACTTATAAATATTTTTAAAAAAGGAATACGTCCGTCAGTTTTTGAATCATTTCATTATTTCAATTCTTTTTCGAAATATTTGGAATTTACGATTTCATGCGATATCGTTGGCTGTTAAGTAACCTTTAACTATTTAACTATAAAATGCATATGCAATTTTATTTATAATTCTTACTAAAATAATTTTGTATAACACTGATAACTTCATCAGGTCCCTCATCCTAAGAAGCGCAGTTTTCGGTGCTGCTGCCAAAGCATATGGGAAGAGGAGGAATAACTCAGACGCGACGAGTCCACATTTCTTGAATAAGCGTAATTTGTGTCGTCGGATTCTTCTATCTTATATAATTCGTACATTGCGAGGAGATGGACAACGCACACAATTATCACCAAAATTCTCTACGGAGAACATTGGAGTTGCACTTAAATGAAATACTAACTTTAGAGGATCTTCCATTTTAAATGATAACTTTGTTTGACATTTGCCAATATACATATAAAACATTGATATATAAAGATTGATTGTCACAGATTGCCCTGAGCAAGGGAGGTTTCCGTTGATGCTTATAAAATATTAGAAGAAACACATAAATTCATTGTATTATATTAGATTCATTAATTAAATATATTTTAATGCAATTAGATTATGTTATATTCAATATTATATTATACTATTATTCATTTCAAGTGGTTTGGTTGAAATAAAAGCTTTTAGCCTACTAGCAAATTACAATCCTAGTGGTGACCACATAATAAAGAATCAGTGAAGGCCATAAAAGAAAATAGGAAGAAGAACTCCTTAGTACATCTATCAAATGATGGTGAATTATATTATCACATGCTAAAGTTACCCTTTCCTCACAGATTTATACCTTTCTTGGTAGACAACATGTCTACAGCTACACTTTCAAAAAATATATCTGAAACGGAAACACATATCTCGAAAATATATGTGAGTTTTAACATTACATTTCCATCTAAGAGACTCTTCAAAAATGAAAAGTTGCTTAGAATTTGTAGAATTTTATGCCTAGCATAATTGCTTTTTACAAAAAACTTGAGTGTATTTTAAGCGAATACTTGATTAGAATTGTCTAGGCATCAATCCTAAGTAATTATCTTCTTAAACTTGAATTTCATCCAATAAACTAACTGATAACAAATTTAATGAAGATAACGAAGTTCAACATTTATACTTTAACAATAACTTTGATGAGAGTTCTTTAAGTGGTTGTCAAAAATTTTCACTGTTCCACTAATCACAACTTAAGCTAATTTAATTTTAGATATCTGTCTGAAAATTCATCACTTTTAAATTTCGACTTCGAGTGACAATTTATGTTTTAAATATGTGAAGGGTGCTAAACTAAACTACTCAAAACAATTATCGCATATTTTCTCAAATGTCTATATTTAATCATCAAATAAAAATAACATTGATTTATGTATTTTTTATCGAATAAGGACATGTTTTAAGGGATTTTACGAAGTGTTGCAAAATTTACATAAAATGTAACGAAATAAGGCAACTTTTAATTTTTTAGTGTTTTATTTGCATTAAAACCAAAGAACAAAATTAACATTACTGTCCGACCATAATGAATTTTACACTACAAAACATTAATTAATATTCAGTATTACCCCCTCTAGCTCTTACAACTGCCCTGCAACGCCTCCCCATACTTAAAATTAAATTTTGAACATAAGCTTCGGGAATTCTATCCCATTCCTCTATAAGAGCTTCAGACAATTGTTCCAAAGTTTCAGGTGGATTTAATCTTCCTCTAACGGCTCTTCCAAGTGCATCCCACATATGTTCAATTGGATTTAAGTCAGGTGACCTTGCTGGCCAATCCATGATATTAATATCGGTGTCTTGCAAGAACCTCGTCACAATGCGTGCTGTGTGAGGACGGGCATTATCATCCATTAATATGAAATTATCGCCTATAAATGGGGCAAAAGGAATCACATACTCTTGAAGGATATCATTAATGTACCTTTCAGCATTCAAAGTACCGTTTTGTACAATATGGAGATCAGTGCGTCCACGAAAGTTTATTCCTCCCCAAACCATAATGCCTCCTCCACCGTATGCATCCAACTGACGAATGTTGCCCTGTACAAATCGGGTTCCAGGCCTTCTATACACCCTTACACGACGGTCATTTGTTGAGAGAGTAAATCTGGACTCGTCGGTGAACAAGACCGTGTGCCAATCAGCTGCTCTCCAGTTCAGGTGTTCTCTGGCGAAGGCTAATCTGCGTACGCGGTGTTGCCTCGTGAGTCGTGGTCCCGTTGCTGGTCGTCTTGGCCTTAAGTCAGATTCTCTCAATCTGTTTCTAACCGTTTGATCACTGATCCTAACCTGGTAAGTTCTTCTTAGGGCATTTTGTAAGTTCCTAGCTGTAGTTGAACGGTTTCTTAAAGTTTGCAAAAGCAAAAATCGATCCTGCGCTGCAGTTGTGACCCTATTACGGCCTTGGCCAGGACGTCTTGAAAATGCCTGAGTCTCCCTATACCGCCTTAACATTCTACTTACTGACGACTGGGTAACATTTAAAATTTGCGCTATTCGGACTTGATTGTAACCCTCAGCTGACAGAGTAACAGCCGTTTGTGCTTCAGCATCTGTTAAATGTCTAGTAAGACGTCTGTTGTTATCGTCCATAACTCTAATTTCATCCAATTAATAATTTCGTGCGAAAGTCTAAGTTCAACTAATCGAATACTCGTGCCATTGATAAGTAAAGGTTTTAGCATTTTGTAGTTATACAGAAAAACATCAGAATAAATGATAAAGAACAATATAAAAACCCATATCTGCCGGAATTTGCATAAAAAAGATCTATGTTTTTAGTACTAAAAATCTTAGTTTACCAGTTTTATGAATAAAGTCTTTTGTACAGGGTTTTCAAAATATGCGATAATTGTTTTGAGTAGTGTAGTTGAGTAAATGTGTTTTTGAGCTGAAATTGTGTGCACTGTTGTGGATTCTTAGCCACTCTTGATTTTTGAAACTGTGGAAGTGATCACGTCTGATTGGTAAATTCTGAGCTCAGAGAGGGCAGTTTTCATTGGTAAATTTTTGTAGCGTATATTAGCGAAATCTTGTTTAGTTGAAGTAAAAATTAAGTTTCTTTGCCTATGTGAGAGATTGCAGGTTTATGAAATCATTTTGGAGAATGTAGAGTGCGTGCTAATGTAAGTTGAATATTATTTTAAGTTGTTTAAAACGAGTGAATTTTAAACAGGTATTTATTTTATTTTCCAACCTCTGTTATACCTCAAAAGTTACCCGTATCCTTTTTTATTTTACTAGTCGCTTAAAATACAAGATGCTGAGATTTTTTTTGAAATTGTTTTTTGTATTAATTGACCCATATATACTTGTAAACTCGATTTTAAGATTTTTTCTTGTCTCATTTTTGATCTTTTCCAATGGTTTCCTGTGTCTGAAAAACGTGTTTTCGGTAGGTATATTACACCTATCATTTAATTAACTATATTCTAAAAATCAGATATATTCCTGTGAGAGAGTTCGATAAAAGTTTTTACATTTTTGAAAAGGTATTTCCGGAATATTTCTGAAAATGGTATTTTTTGGTTTAGTATAATTGGATCTATTGATTTTACACGGTTTATGACAGTATTGTTATGAGTCAAAAATTTAAGTCGTGTGCTCTTAAGCCTTAAACTATAATTAAAAAATTTTAAAAACCAATTTTCACAAATAGGTTTGGTACTGTTTTAAAATTTTGAATATTTGGGATACTTTTCCTACAAATTAAAATATCGAATTGAAAATGAAAATTGATGGAAGCATTTTACTTTTATGTTTTTTAGTATTATTAGCAATATTTAGTTAGTCTAAAATATATATAAGTGAGGTAAAGGACCAATTTGGTCTATAAAGTGAATGACAGGAGTTTAGAGCCAACGTCTGAACCTTAGACAAATGAATTACGTCTGGAACACCATGGATTAAAAAGATTATAAGTCGATAAATTTTACTAAAGGAATATGACTATCAAAAACCAATAAATATTATATTAACAAAGTTGCTGCATAAAAAGTAGCTCTGTATTTTTGACACCATTGGCTGTCAATCATTTTAAAATAATCTGGGATTCATTATTTTAGTAACCTAACTTAACCTTACCTAACTTAACCTTACCTTACCTTACCTTACCTTACCTTACCTAACCTAACCTACCCTAACCTAACCTAACCTAACCTAACCTAACCTAACCTAACCTATCCTATCCTATCCTAACCTAACCTAACCTAACTTAACCTAACCTAACCTAACCTAACCTAACCTAACCTAACCTAACCTAACCTAACCTAACCTAACCTAACCTAACCTAACCTAACTTAACCTAACGTAACCTAACTTAACTTAACCTAACCTAACCTGAATTAACCTTTTCTACATGAAAAGTATCTACACATTTCATTCATTTATAATTCTTGCAAATATATTCGTCGGATATAAGAATTCGTCTAAGACCTATCACTTCATCAGCGATGAGTGTTCATTTCTTCTACTGGGGAAATTTGTTCCGTTGGATTATTCTAACATTTTATTTATTTGGAATAACGCACACCACTAACACCATTAACGCCAAGATTATTTCGGGGAAAAAATTGAGTGGAATATAAACGGATCACTATGTTAAGTAAATCTACCATTTTGAATGAAAACTCTCTCTTTCTACATGAAAAGTATCTACGAATTTTATTCATTTATAATTCTTACAAATAAATTCGTCTGGTGTATTATCTATCACTTCATCAGCTCTCTCAGCATAAGAAGCTTGTAGGTTGAGTTTTGATGTGATGAGTACTTATTTCTTCTGCTGGGGAAATTTGTTCGGTTGGATTCTTCTAACATCTCATTAATTTGGAATAACGCAAGAACATTGACGAAGCACACCATTAACGCCAGGATTATTTCTGGGACAAAATTCAAGTGAAATATAAAAGGATAACTATGTTTAGTTAATCTTCCATTTTGAATGACAAAATCTATTTGACATTTGACACATGTATCATAAAAGCAAAAAATTCATGGGGATGTCGTTCTTAAGTTTTTATTTTAGCAAAATGATTGGTGTGACCATTGGGAAAAGTAGAAATCGTTAGAGGGCGCAGTCATCAATCTTTAAATTAAAACAAATATCCGTAATTACGATTTTTGAACTTTTCGTTACAAAATAATAAAGGAAAAGTAAGTACAAAAAAATTTACACAATAAAAACTCGGAAACAACTCCATCATAAGAGCACAACTATGATTTATTTTACTGTTTTGAAGGGTTCACTTTTTTTTCACCAGATGTCGTATTCGATTATACTCCGGCCAATCGGGAGTTAAGTTATGTTCTTCCCTTGGAGAGCAAGCAAGATTCAAGTCTGACTACAACTCAAAGGTGAACGTTGTTTTATGTTAAATATGTTTAATTTAATTATAATAAGACGTAGATGACACAATTTACATAACAAGTTATAAAATAACAAAACAGAGCATCGGAATTTACATTATACTTTAGTAAATAAAGTTTGTGGAAAGTCAGAATGCGAACTATTAGATTTTGCAACACTCGGAATAATAGTTAGCTAACTAACGAGCAATATAATCAAATTATTTACTCAAGAAAATAATTTCTACCAAAACGTAAATCTAAATGTAGAGACTAATTGTTCTAATTCAGCAAGCTACCTTGTCTTTGTCTTTCGAGTGCCTTAGGGATGGCTTCTATCCCTTTTTGCAGAAGGTATCGTGGTATAAGGAAGAGGTGGGAGGAGTTTCTGCGGTGTAATTTGGGATTGTAATGGCAGTTAATTGGAATTCTAATTCGTAATCTAAATTGATTTCACAAGAGGATCTTCAAAAGACAGAATAGCCCTCATGGTAACTAAGCAAATACCAATGTTACATATTTAATTAATAATTTCATTTAATAACTGCACTTAAGAATATTCAACAAAACTTGAGACAAGGGGTTAGTACTTGATCCTGTCAATGTTATTCAACTGGTAATTTAGTGACTGATAGATTTTAAAAGACGTACTACTGGATGTGGGAAAGCACCTGGTCCTGCAAATATACCTATAGAGTTACTGAAAGCAGCTCTAGCTATGCTAAGTGAAATTTTAGCAGATATATTTAACAAGTGCTTAAGAGGTCAAGAAGTGGCAGACAACAATGATATTATTGATGTATAAAAAGGGCAATAGACGGGACTGTAGAAATGGTCGTGGTACTACTGTGAACAGTTCAATTGCAAGGTTATATGGAAAGGTTATTGGTCCTGGAGGTAGAGCACGTTAGGAATGATAAAATCAGATAAATTATGGATGTAAAAGGAACTATCCTAGAAGCAATAGAAGGAAAACAATTGACGTGATATGGACATCTTCAGCGAATGCCAGAATATCGATGGCCAAAGAAAATATGGATGTGGATAGCCCCTAAGAGAAGAAAACGAGAGAAACCCAAAAAAACATGGGCGCAAGATGTGGGTGAACACCATGGTACAATTGTCAACTTTGAAGTGGAATTATGTAAAAAGCCAATGTTTGAGTCATTTTGTAAACAAAGACTAATCGTTTTATTAATATAGGAAACTTAGAATTTGGACCTTTACATTTTCTTCATTGGTATGGATTTTCAGAATTGAATATTAAAAATTTAAATGAACTAAATTCTTACTTTATACTGACCGCTTTCATTATTAAAAATATTTATTCACGCCTTTAGTAAATATTAAGTTGAAAATAAAAAAAATATTTCCCGAGAAATTTTTAGGTGACCACATCGCGATATTGTGGAAACCTTCAAAAAACACAATTTATTAAAAATAGTATCCCACTTAAAACATTTTCTTGAAAAACGGATAATTCAGTTTCTGGCTACTAGATAGAGCTAAGTATGCCTATCCTTGCCAAACATTTGAATCAAATTCCGTCTGAATGAATTTTTATTCGCAAAATTATAAATAAAACAGTTGAGGGCGCGTGATATGTTCTCTGTTTTCCTACAAAAATATCCATTCGACTCAAGGTGATTTTTTCTCGATGTGTTTTTGCAATGTTGCAATTTCAAAATAAGTTAGAAGCACATCGTAGAGAAAATTACAGAAGCAAATACGAATTTTTCATGAGCGACGTTTTGATTGAGAATTGAAGTAAGATATTGGGGAAATTATATTTAAAAAACATATATGTTTGGTGTATCTGCACATCCAAATGGACATCAACAGGGTAGACCAGGATACAGGAATTTTTATGAGTAGCTTCGTTTTAAGGAGACGCCCAACATTTTCCTGAACTGAGAAACCGGATGGAACTGGAACTTGAAGAATTTCCTATGACAACAGCAGAAATTTTTATATAGTACCTATTGATCGTAAAAAAATGCACTTAATAAGTTTTACATCTAAACTGACGATATATTCGTTTCAAGCTATCTAAAATTTCATTTCTTAGGATGACAACAACTTTTTTGATTTGCATCATTGAAACATTGCTAAGATGAAAGAAAATTTGCTGGTCTTACTTAATTTTTTAAAAACACGCCTCTCGGAAATATACTTTAAACTAATTCAAAAATATATTATTATAGATTATGAATAAAGCAGAATTGTCGTAAGGTACCACACTGGACCTAAGACTCGATTTATTACATACACTAGTGACATCTTTGATTTTATGATATAATCGCTACTTTTGCAGACGACAAAGACTCTGCGGGAAAGCTCTAAACCCTCCTTAATAAAATTGACAACCGTACTAAAACTTTTGTTTCCGGGTCTGTACACGTAGAATTTTTAATTTCTCTACTTTAGATATTAGAATATAACATATATTAATAACTTTTTTGTCCGTCATTTATTGAACTTAGTATACTTTGAAATCAGATTAATCAAACCGAAGTAGATACCTACGACAAGAAACAATTTTTATTATTTATATTTCGCTAAAATGTTACCTATTTTTTATTTATAAAATAGAAGAAAACTATAAACTACAAAACGAATAGACACTCAATCCATTATTTAATAGCCAATTACTAAAATGCGGAATAAAAATGCGGAAGCCATTAGGTATCTCCGATTAATTTCTTAAAATAAACAAATCGCACTGCAACCTGCTACAAATGAATCATTTCGAAAAACACAATTGCTTATTTAAAATAGCGTATTTAACTATTTTGGTTGTTTTTATGTGTTTTCGGTGATTTTTAGATCAAACTTTTTTGGCACGCATCTTTGGATTACCGCCAATATATTTAACTTTACTTCATCGTATTTTTTCATAAATTTTATAAAAAAATGTGTGCGCATACAATGTTATACAATTAAGTTATACAATGTTTTGCGTGGATTTTTAAATATTTGTTATCGTCTTTATTAGCTTTTCAATCAATTCTCAGTGCTTGGATTCGAATTAATAATTTAATTTACTTAAAGGTGGAAGATAGAGGACAAAGAAGAATAAGATGTATACGCAAAATATACAAATACAAATTTTTCTGAACTCTGATAAATGTTTAAATGTTTATCAGAAACATTAATAGCACTATAAAAGAAACGAAGACTTACGAAAATTCCAATTTTTATAAAAAAAATTGACCTTGGACCGTGTACAAATTCGCAACCGCTTTATTTTCAGAGATGTTTAACATTTTTTGCTTGAAACTATTCAAGTGCAATCTAATTCTAAATCTAAAACTATTTCGTTTGTGTTTATAAATTAAGTGTAATAAGAAAATTATTGTGTCACGGCCAAAAAGCTACAAAAATATTGTATGCCAAATAAAATTTTAACATTGATTAAACGATACAGAAAATGGGAAAACATTTTATGCATACAAATAATGATTTAGTAAATACATTTGAAAAGTAATTTAACTTAAATTATGGTGTATTTTAATTTGTGGCTGTCTAAATTTTAAATTAAACGTAGTTTATTTAGGAGAATTTAGAAGGGGTTACCTCGGTAAATAAATCTGCATTTGTACCGACGGTTATGCATAATTTTATGCTCTAGTATTTACTAAGATCACTTTGAGAATAGTTTTGAAGTGTGGGTATCAGAAACTAATAATATTGAGAGTATTAAGCAGGCTGACGCACTTATCAAATAAGACTCAGTAGAAATCTTCAAAATTAGTGCTTGATTTGCCTCAAAGCTGCATAACAAGCTCCATCAGAGAATGTGTAATGTACCTGTATACTCTGTATTAAATACATTTTTTAAGAGGGAAGTCAGAACGCTTCAAAAACGTGTCCAAACCTGGGTCTAGTATTTCGCAATTTTTGAGAAGAATACTGAAGCAATTTCCAGGGCGTACACTTCTTAATTTTCAAAAAACATATTTTTGTGATTTATATTTTTCTGAAAAATTGCGAAATAGTGGGGTTGCATCAAAATTTCTGAAATTAGTGATTTTAAAATTCCGGGGCTTTAATTGGCATATGCCCCGCCTTCTTTTAGTTCAAGCATTTTCTGTTAGCGCTGTTAGCTCTCTTCTGACGAGATCCAATCGAGCACAGTTGCCAGATTATATGATATTTCTTTAGATAAGTAAAAAACCATATACACAATTGTATTAATATTAGTACACATGGATTAATTTAAATAAAATATATTTTTCACCTTATTTAAATAATGCAATCGAACAACATAATAACACCCCCTAAATAAGAACATTATTGCTATTTTATTTGAATTGTAATAGGTTTCTGTTGAAATCGAATTTATATTTAGTAAATAATTATCTCTTCCTATTTATTCAAAAATGATTTTAATACTTGTATTTTCGGATTCCACAGGGTGTTACTCTTTAGAGCCATATAGGTATTTAGGCTACATATTATTCAGAAATATAGAGAAATAAATAAAAATTACAGTACTCAGGTTAAGATTTTTTTTTCAAAAACCATTAAACCTTGTCTGATTTTTTCTAATGAAATTATATTTTTTGTTATTCGACTTTTAATTACATTCTTTGTTTCTTTCCTCTTTTGTTTTTTTTTGTAAATGTAGGTAATTCCTTCCCTATTTTTTTATCCGAGACTATTTGTTTTGATTTCATTTGAATAAGGCATTTTCTTAATATTATAAAAGAATAATCCATGCGTCACATATTTTAGACAAATGTTTAGATGGCGGGTATCTCGGTGCGTGGCTAAATTAAATAATTCGTAAACGATATTGGTAGTGACACCTCAGCAGATAACACGTTCAAGCCCGTTCGGACTACCCTTTTAAATAGAGAAATCTGAGACAGACATCGGTCGTAAAAATGCAGAACCACATCAATAAATAAAGTAATTTATTATATACACCTTCTGGAATTGTTTCTCTAATATTTCAAACACACCTCACTCCAAGTTTCTCAGAAAGATATTTTCAAGTGCTTTAGTTAAAGTAATTTCAAACCCAAAACATTTTTGGGGACACTGAAAGTTAGGTATTCAACTAGAACGGTAATTTTCTACAGTATTTTAATATTTCGCTCACCCTTCTAGTGGTCTAACAGAAAGAATTAAACATCCAACTAGATATTTTCCTCCTGTAATTTAATATTTTGTACAACCTTTTAGTTTTGTTTAAGTTTTTTTAATGGTAATATTTTCACATCACTTTTGAGTTAAATAACTTAAAATGCATCAAATGTTATCCTGTCAGTATCCAGTTTTCCCGTGGAACAAATGGAACAGGATCAAATAAATCCAAAATTGATCCAACCATCCTTAGAGGTGTAGTTTTTACTTAAAATTATTTCCATCAATAATGAATAATGACGAAATTAAACAGTAACAAGAAATGATGCAATATTGTAGGAAATCTGAATTTTATAATTATCATGTTCCACCATTAGCATACCAGCAATAAGGGAGATACTATCAATAATAATAATTCTATAAAAAATGACAGTATTAGGAAGCCGTAAGCTTTTTTTCTATTAAAAAATAATATATTTATCGGTACTTTTACTAAAAATTCATTTGGGCCGTCTAAATACAAGACTAAGTACTAGCCTGGTTAGAGGGGGATAATTTCTTATTTCGACAAAAAAGTGAAAATGAGGAACCTCGTTTCTATATAAGCACTTCCTAGAAAAGCCTGTTTTTTTGAAAAATCATTAATCATTATATCAGCCACATGTATTTCTAGTCAAAAGTTATTTATTGTCTTCCGTATTTAAACTACAAAAGAACCATTTGAGAAAAATCCGTCTTTCAGTTCATTTCCTCGTCTCAACTAAAAATAAATATTAAGATACTTTAAATCTTGTTTATTTCCCGATGTCAATCTACCTTATTATGACAGTTCTTTAAAATATATTCTACACACAACGCAAATGACACCACAGGTTTGTAAGACTAATATTAGTATAATAGTATCCAGAAATTAAAAAAAATACTTACTATTTATAGATTTCTACAACCAAAAATAAGCATGAAATTAAGTAAAAATTACAAATTAGAGCTTTGTATATCTTTAGGTATTTTTATAGTAATTACCTACAAACATATTTGTTTATTCGGACCACCCTGTTGTATTTTATTGAAATACTGCATGTTTATGGGATAAAAAAATATTGTCATTTTCAAAATAAATTTTCTAATCTTGTCAGGTGTTATATATATCTTTAAGCAAGCTTTATACGAAGCCTGATAGTTAGATTTCTGGTGTGGATTATTTAAAGGCTTTAACTATATTATGAAATTGTAAGGATACTATTGTCAGTTTGACTGTTTTTTTTTAGGAATAGTATAAGTTGTCTCTGTCTTCGAGGTTGTTGTCACCAAATGAACACCTGGTTGTTTATCCTCCAGTGGATTTGGGCCTTGATAAGACATTTGGCAAGTACGGAGCACGGTTAAGGTAGTATTAAGGCCGGTGTCGCTCTTTGATTAACTATTTTGTCAACCTATTCGTTACATTCGATTCCCTTATTTCATAACACCCTTATTAGCGTCATTATAATTTGACTATCTGTTTACTGTTTAAGACCTTACAATACTTCCACACAGTTCTGATGTCGACTAGTGCTGCTTGGTAAGTAGCAGATAACGATTCTTGAGATATATGGCTGACGCTTTGTCAACTTTTCTTCGTAACGTTGTATAATCATAATCTCTGCCTGGCCTAAGTTAAGGAGGACTTTTTTCCTCTTTCTGGCTTTGTACACTATGGTCTAAGATCGTTAACTTATTAACATGTCTATTTATTTGTCCGAAATAATTCTCTTGCTACAGATTTCGCTAAAAGTACCGTTAAAACAATGGGTTCAAGAGGTTATGAAGTGGATTTATTTAGATCATTGCAATCAATTTCAAAACAGATCAGGAGTTACAATTCACCTATCCTGTTTTGAAATATTCCCTGGGTGATGTAGACTCCGCGCACTCCCACTCTTCAGTTATTGTAGGGGAAAGAAAGGCAATAGAATTAAGTTGGCAATTTAAAAGTACCTAGTTTTTTTATTGGTATCACTGTTGTGTTTTGTTGTCCCAGCTCTTGTTAGCACTTTTGACATATTGTGACTTTTATATGTTACTAGAATGAGGAGAAATTTTAGGGCAGTGGGAGGTGCGCCTGAGCATAGTTGACCCGGTGTTTTCTTATCAGGAAAGGTCTAATGATGTGAAAGGAATTTCAACTTCACATTTTTACACATTAGCGTAGGAGTAGGAGTATGGGAAAGATCCAGGGAAAGAAGATTGAGTCAGAATGGTATATTTTCACAATATTTATTTGGACCGCCTGAGGCTATGCAATGAAATAACCATTAAAGCTTATCGCCACAGAAATTCTTTACCTGGACTAAACTGGCCGCATTAAACTTCTAGTTTTACACAAACGATTTCTGAGTGTGTTCGTATTATTGTTAACTGAAATTTTCGTTTTTCCTGTTTTGTTGTGGTGTAATATAGAAATGGCAGAAGCGTTTATCGGCCTAGAAACTATTTCCAGAGTCAACATTTATTTACTTGTTGCAAAAAATTGGTGGTGAACGTTTATGACGGTAAATTTTAATATAATCTTATATTTTCGTAAAATGAAAAATCGGAATCTAGAAACACATTATTTAAATGAAAGCCAAAAGATAAAGTTATTCATGTGAAAAAATATCAAAGCTAATAATTGCTAGTCCTAAGCCTGGATAAAGCATGAAAGAATATTTTCAGGCAATAAAAATATTATTTTTAAGATCCATTAAATAAAACCACGAGTATCGTAAAATGAAAGTACAGTAATTTTGTTTATTTAACAATAAATAACACGAAAAGCAGATTATAAACCCTTCATGAAACGTCTTGAATACGGCTCTGTGCTAATAGCAGGGGAACTCGTTGTAAACCCATAAAGTTCTTAACTTTCGACAAGGTCATGTCAAATCAAATCCAACTAGTTCTTGTTCCACTGTGCCTTTAGATGGGTTGTATTAGTATAATTATCTCATATAAAGAGTAGTAATAGAGGGAGACTGCAGATTCCTTTTAATTTTTTACTTCACTATAAATGTATTTAATTGTGTATTCATTGGATTTCGAAATTTTATTACATTATTTTTTTAAATCCTGATTAGTTATTTCGGAAAAAATGATAGAGGTTCAATTTTTATTCAGAATTAGAAAGAATGGTTCTTTTTCTGATTTAAATAAGTAGTTACGTAAATTAAAAAAATATTCTCAGAGTTTAATGGTGTAAAAGACATGTTATAACGGAAATGCAAAATTAAAGATTTCTAAAATCAAGATAAAAAGTGTAATGTTATGTCCGGCACTTGCCCCATAATTTTGATTTATTCTGATTGCTGTTATACTGTTTCATAATATCATTAGTACTTTATTATGCCTGGAGAACAGGAAATTGTGTATATGCTCATGTACCATATCGTCTTTTCTTAACACTCTGTGAAACAGGCCGTAAATTTCAACAGAATCGCTAAAATTCTAGACAGATTCGTACTCATCTAAACCGTATCTACATGCAAAAATTTATTATATTTTTAATTCACATTAAAATTTCATGAGGTTACAACAGGGTCGTCCTTTTTCCTGCAGTCATTACTAGATATTTCTTCCCAAGAAAAAGAAATACAGGAAGAGAATGCCAGTAGATATTATATATTTTCACCCAAACGATAAGCAAATATTATTTTGTAGTGGGATTTTCCTGTTTTCAAACTATTCGAAACTACTTGCGTCTTAGCTTTTATGAATGACTATTTACACTTGAAATGTTTAAATGATTGTTAGCAACTGCCAGCGCGCATAAACAAAAAATGGATATATAAAAGCAGACTAAAATGCATTTGCTGACAGACATAGAAGCTATTTGGAAACTTTGCTTATCGTAAATATATTTTAACCAGTACATAAAACATAAAACATTGCTTGCACATGCAGGTATAAAATATGTTTACCCTTGCAGGAAATTTTAGTATGATTTTAGAAATAGGAAGTTAAACACGAAAATTGTTGTTAAACGTTTAAATAACATGGTTAGAATTGATCGTTTATGTGATTGTACTAGTGATCAGTTTATCAAAACGATGAAGATCAGAATGGTTGCAAGAATAAATCAGGTATTTATCTAGAATATAAAAATACGAATACTTAAATTTGCTTCCGATGCAAAAATATATTGTACAAAAGTTTAAGGTCCAAGATATTAAGATTGTAACGAATGTTTGAAAGGCCCCTTTTTTCTAAGCATTACTCCTTCTCTGAAAGATGTAAATAAATATTTTAATTTTTTTGTTATTTCTGTAAAATTGGGGTAAAATAGGTGACGCGTTTTATTATGGCATCGAATTTAAATAATATACTTTTCTTTGTAAATATAATCGATTCTTTTTTATTTATATCTCAGGAGACTGCTTATATAAATAACTATTAATATGTGTTCTTTATTTTTCAATATTGATCTCGAGGGAGATATTTAAAGTTGTGAAAGAATATAATGGTGCTTCAAAATAAATTAATTAAAACTACTATATTGGCTTTGTACTTATATTAACTTTTATTTGGTTTTTGTGCTAGTGGTTGCATATTTCCCTCTGGAGTCAAATTGGTTTTGGATAAAAAAAATTTCCTTTTGCAAAAATCGTATCCAAGAAAACAAGCTGCGTTAGCTACGAAAGCTCTGATCATTACAGGAGTGATTCCTTTATAAAAACCTAGGGCTCCTTCTTGTTTTAGCAATTGTTTAAAAATCTGCGTTATTGTTGTCTTTGGTCCATCTTCAGGAGCAGTTTGTAGCCTACTTTTAATAATATCGGTTGGCATTCCTGCAATCCAGTAAGCGACACCAGCAGTTCCTCCGGCAATAATTATTCTTAAATTCTTCCACAATTCACTGTCGACAACTTCACGTTCTTTCAGTGTTTCATAGGTTAAAAAGTATATCCCGCTGCCAGGAACTTCTCTTATTAAGGTTAGTCCAATGCCTCTGTAAATCGCAGAGAAACCTCCTTGCCTGTAAATTCTTTTAGCGCAATCCAGTGGTCCTCGGTAGGCATTTGCGGTGGTATTTGAATATCTTTGGATCTGCAGTAAACATTTAATACGTTCCCCCGGAGCCAATATGCAAGAAGTAAATAAACCGGAAAAAGAACCGGATGCAAAGAGTTGTAATGGTGTTAAACGGCGCCCATCAGATGGACCAAATATTTGTTTTCCAATACCGTAAGTTAAAAAAGACAGTGCCCATATGGGGGCGACGGTGAATATTGGAAGACCCATACCTTTAAACAAGCTTCTGAAACCTTCGTTGGTTACTGATTTTTTAAAACAGTTCCATGGTCCTGAATACAAAGCAGTTTCTCCTGGATTTGGCATGGGCATTGTTTGAAGACGTACTTTGATTGTATCAAAAGGATGCCCCACTATGATTGCGCATATTCCGCCAAAACCTCCACATATAAAATATTCATGTAATCGTGTATCATACATTTTAACACTATTAAATAAATCTTGCGCCAAAATAACTGAGCTATTGGTACATGTTTTTATGAAATTTAAAAAAATATTGCTATAAAGAAAATATTAAAATTGTAAAGTTGTCAAAATCTAAATTACATTTTCTTCTTCTTTGGTTTTTATGGGCTCAGTCTCTAAGGACTATTTACCCAGTACAATATTTTATAACTCATAATCAAATGAAGGAAGTCTGGCTATTGCACCATCCTTATTGAAAGAGTTCTATAATACTTCTATTTTTTTTATTACTTTTGTTAAATCGATTTTGTAACTCCACGTGAATTACTTTATTTACTTTCTCTGAAGGCCTGGCTCACAAATATTACTTCCATTAATTACACACACTTTAAATTTCACTAAATAATAACATAATT
This sequence comes from Hermaeophaga mercurialis, assembly GCA_951812935.1. Lineage (NCBI taxonomy): Eukaryota > Metazoa > Arthropoda > Insecta > Coleoptera > Chrysomelidae > Hermaeophaga > Hermaeophaga mercurialis. Next base: position 36,993,652 of record OX638359.1, on the reverse strand, counting down.
TTGCACGATGGTTACATTAAATATAATTTTTTGGTAATTTAAAACTCCACAACAATTTTACGTCTACACCGACAAAACACAAACCGTTATTATCACGAAATACATCAAATACATCTAACGAATTAAAATGATGACAGGAATGAATGAAAAAAAGAAGAAAACACTTTAGATAAATGTGGCTTTTTAATATATACTTCCGTCTGTGTACGCTTGACATGCCAAGAGCAAACAAAGAATCTCCCGACTATTATTATTGTACATTGCAGTAGAAGTAAGAAATGGTTAATATCCATTTACGTTTTGAAATACGAGATACTTAGATAAGAAATGGATTATGAGTCTACTTGTATAAAATATTGAGAAAAGTAGAGGGCGCTGTCATCAATTTTCAAAGTAGTGAAACAAATATCCGTAAATACGATTCTTGTGCTTTTCACTACACAATAGTAAAGGTAGAGTAAGTACAAAAAAATGTACACAATGAAAACTCGGAAACAACTCCAGCATGGTAACACAACTATGATTTATTTTACTGCTATGAATTGTTCACTTTTTCTGCACCAGAGGTCGTATTCGAAAGTATTCGAGTATTCCAGTATTCGAATGATACTCCGGCCATTTGACAAGGTCATACCATTTCTTCTTCAAAAATGTGAATTTTATACACAAATCAAAATAGTACATAAAAATATTTATCGCGTCTAGTTTAGGACTGGTACTCCTTCAAAGGTAGTAAACATTACATTGGTAATTGTCATTTAACAAACCAAAAATAAGAATTTTAACTGATGATTATTTTTGCACTGCTTTTTTTAATTACATAATATTTACTACAATGATGGGATTCAGAATAATTTACAGGGGGACCTGTCAGATATAAACATGGCTAAAGATCTCATGTTAGTGCAAGTGCAAATGGAACATTTCGAGCATCTATTTTTTATCACGTCAAAAATATTAAACTTTTCAAAGATTTACTAAATAGTTACTAAAACATTTGGTAGCGTTTACCAGTGGTTGTAGCTAGTCTAATAAGTAATTTTGGTTAAGTCTAAAATGGTCTATTCTATTGCAGAACGAGTTGAAATTATTTCCACATTAGCTAAACATAGGCGTTGCGTTTAATATTTAAGAGGTAAGACTTTAATTAAATTAAAATGTTTTTACAAACATAAAGTTAATATCCAAAGAAAAGTTATATGGCTGATTATTCAATCGCAACACCTTTCTAATGATGAACCACTCATGGTATATTCCCTATTAAAAATTAAGGGTTCGGAGACGTGGAAGGGAGGGGGTTGACATAGGACAGATGTTTGTATTGTAAATGTGTCCTCTTTGGAATAAAAACCGATGTGTTTCAGCATTTTAAAATCTAATGAATACTGCCAAATATCAGGGTGGACTGTTTTGAGTAGCTCTCACTGTATATATTTACTATTATTATTATTGCGAATAAATGCCAAAAAAGATTTTGTTAACATCGAATTTGCCATTTTAATTATTAAAAAGAACAGTTTAATAAAAGAAAATATTGAACAATATCAAAATACAAAAAAGTAGTAAATTAAGTCACAATGTTTTAGTTTGCATTATTCATAACTTTTTTGTCAAAACATTATCTCTTTTTTCGTCTTTAAGGGGTTTTAATGTATTTATTATATAAGGTGTCTCAACTCTTAACAAGATTGACTGTGCGCCATTTTAGGGTTAGTAACTGAGAAAATATAATTTACAAAATGTATCAATAATGAATTTAAAACAAAATATAATCATTTTTAATAACGTACTTTTATTTGCATCATTAATTAATTAATAGCAAGTATAATTTTGCAAGATATGAAAGCCGAATGTATTTATATAAAAACGATCCTGGTAATGATTCAGAAGGTACAAAGTGTTTTTTCTTTTAATTGCTTGACATAAATAAACCTCAAAAACAAAGATACAGCAATGAGGCGCATAAATTATTTAAATAATAAAAATTAAAAAGATTTTTTTTGTAATTTAATTAACTTGACATGAAAATATAAAATAATAATGATGACAAGGGTGTGAGAAGAATTAAGAATAATACATAGATTAATTATTCAATTATTCAACTATTCTCATTTTTGATGTAGCAGAACATTACATTTCTTACTAAGATGTTTATTTGTAAGAGTCATATTGGGTACCCTCAAGTTTTTACATTTAGAACTATTTATATGCGTCAGACAATATTTATCTTGTCTATCTGAACCGGTCCAAAATAATTTGTCAAATAATAATCCATTATATTTGGATTGCTGAAACTTTACTTCAACTTCCACTGCCAAATTCCTCTGCTGAATATATTCAATATTGCTATTGTAAAGTTTACTACAAAGAAACTTTCAACGTAGTCCACTTCTAATTAATTATATATATATATATATATATAAAATAGTTTCTAAGTATTTTCTTTGTGAAAACTAAAATTGATTTATGAATATTTGAAAGTTAAATTCTGCAAAATATTTAACAAGAAAAATTCTTTCAGCATAAATATACACTTTTATCAGTCTGATTCATAATTTAACTGCGATATACGCACATTTTAAATTTATTATAAAATTATTACTTCAGTAAGTAGCACTTGAATATTGACGTCAAAGATGTAATATTGGTTCAATACTATATTTACAACCAGGAAAAATTAGTGGAGTATTTTTTATTTATGTAGTTCACCTTTTTTTAGTAATACATACAAATCGCAGTATCAATTAATAATAGTTTTATAAATAACGAACATTTTAATGATTTTCAATCAAAAGGTTATTCTTCGCTATTGGTTAATTTTTAAATCCCAGATTTATTTATAAATAGAAAATCTTCGTAAAGATGTTGAACCCTGAGGAGACATTGAAATTAAGACGCTTTAAGAACATAAAATAGTAAACCTCGCCGAGAAGTAAATTAAAAAAGATTTTAAAACAATCACATAAAGATTTTCCAATAATTTTAGTGCTAAGGAGAAATATTATAATAGTAGATTCTGTAATATGGTTAGAATGAAAAAAAAATCGATACGAGTTGAACATTCCGAATGTGAGTGCTAGAGAACGTGAGGAACCACGAGTATCGAATTTCGTTATTCTAACCGAGTTACAGACTATATTTTCTCCACGACCACAAATTTATTCGATTTTTCACTTATTATTTTATTTCGATTAAAATTTGTTATTAGGGCGCCGCCATTTACATCTGTCATTGATAGTTTTGACATCCGTGGATATCGATATTGTCTGAAAATCGATTATTACAACGTCACCATTTGAGCTTCTGACATTGACAGTTTTGACATCCATGTTTGTCGATATTGTTTAGAATATCATTCCACGGCTTGTATGAAATAAAAATACATGCAAAACACATAATAAGCAAGAGTTTCAGAATAAATATTCTATCTCAAAAGTGACAATGTTTATACTATATTATTAAAAATTATTTTGGAATTAGCACATTCCACTAATGGTCGTGGAGAAAGTCGTATTTGAAAAAGGCATAAATGTAAGAGAAAATACGGAAGATAAATACATTAAAATATAAATGGAAAAGCAAACACTATATGACAGTCAAATACAGAAGTTAAAAATATATAAGAATTTTAAATTATAATATACTCCATGTCAAAATAAAATGGAAGAATATTTCTTAGTAAAAATAAAACCTTTGCAAGTGTATATATAATTAAAAAAAAATTATTGCCCTATATATCTCAAAACACAAATTTTATAATTTGTGTTTCTAGCGCTAAAAAAGTAGCCACCATAGTCTGGCTCACTTATTAACGAGGTGTATCATTTCAGATTTTCTGAAAATAAACTCAAGAGTGTCTAGTGCAACTAATAAAAGACAGTTCAGTAACTTCGTTAATTTATTCTCATTAAGATTGTACTCGTTTGGCCATGAAGAAATCTTCCAGGAAAGTAACAGACCTATTTTTCGTCACATGGTCACAAAAGAAAAAAGAATAAGGTGTATATTTATACCGGTCCGACGTTACTTTTTTTTCAAATAGACTGGATACAAAGCAATAAAATATATTTTTTTTATAAATTTGATTTATGTACGATATTTATCATTTAGCATTGTATAAATTTTAGTTGTAGTAGTAGAGATTCATGTGACAAATTTGGGAAAAACCTCAATTGTAACAAAAGAATTTTAAACCCAAATGATGGTTTTCCAAATATGTTTAGTAACATGAACTGCTTCAGCTCATGGTTTGTATTCATTTTAGGAATAAAAAATAAAATCTAGGACTTGTACTTTAATGTTGATTCATTAGATACACATTTAAAAATTCTTACACATTCACTTGTCAATTACAATTGGTAAATGTTGTAATTCACTAATAATATGCCTTTAATACAGATTTTTGATACAAAAACTGTCAGTTATGGAGCTTAGATATAGTTTACCTGTGATTCGCCAATGAAAAATCACACCCGAAATTATGCCAATATAAGGAATGTTACATCCTTCTTTGTGATGAATGCGGTATAGCCGATTTGTTTTATATGTATATGAGTGTAAGAGAGGTAGACGATGGATATGTTCAGTGTTTTTTTAATGACGCAATTTTGCAAATGGCATTTATATCTGTAAAATTTGAACTAACGATTATTAATACGATTTTTTTATACTCATTTAACAGTATTGGATCATGTATTGTGGATAATGGTCAGTTTATACCTTCAGCAATGTAAGACCATCGATACCAAGATGTATATTAAAACCTAATACAAATCCCTTTTAAGTAGGTACTTTTAAAAATTAGATCTTATTGATGACTTTTTCTTTGCCCATTGCTAAAAATAGGCAAGATAAATTTGAATTTGTTGGTCGTCAGCTTACGTAAAAATTTTCAGAAAATTTATGAATAATAAATATTGAACTGTTCTTTTTTCTTGGTTATAGTGATATATTCGGAATATTTATTAAAAGAAAATTACACTGGTTTTGAACGATTTAAATTTTTTCATAATTATAATAAATGAGAAATGCACGTGTATTCGCTTAAAAGTAGCTGAAAGAAAAATAAAAAGGAAGATGTTGAGGCTCAAAGAATAAATATAATAGAAAGTGATATAAAAATAAGGACGTATCAGGAAAAGGAATTCGAAATAGAAGACACTGAAATGAATAAAGCAACACAGAGTGAGACGGCTAGATTATGTTTGGAGAGCTGAAATTATAAAGGAATTAACCAGCTGGAAGGTGAAGAAGATGAAGACCAAATCCATGATGAATCCATGAGGTTAAAGATGATCCGATGAAGATACGAATAGGAAAAATAACAGTTTAGAAAGAAAGATACACCGAAATCGGATCTAGAAATTTGGAAAGCAACGTAGCTCCATACCAGGATGTAAACTCTATACAAGGGTATTTTCTAAGTAGGAATCGTCTTAACATTTCTTTATTTTCCAACATTTGTTAAGTTGAAACACAAACTTTTGAATTCCATCTTCAAACAAATCTGCTTCCTGTCCATTTAACTTATCAGTAACAGTTTCATTCAATACGTCATCATTTTCTAAACGCTTTTCTACAAGAAGTATCCAAAGTTTTGAAGAAAAGTATAATGGTACTAAATCAAACCTGTAGAGTGAATGATCCAATAATTTTCACCGAAAGAAAGCAATCTTCCTTGACGATTTTGAATCCTGCTCTTTAATAAGTTCTCAAAATATTTTTCGCATGTATTGTTGATTATTTTGAGAGAAGCCTGTTAGCAGAACGCAGTTTGTTTCCAAAAACTGTGGCCATTACTTTCCGCATTGATGGTTTTTGCTTTAATCTTTGTCATTGTGTAGGAGAACTTGAATAATGAAATTATTATTAATATTAAAATCTAAATAACCCACGAGTAATAAGGAAATATACATAAAAAAACATAACTGTAACACCCTGCATCTTTCTTAATATCAACTTTTGTAATACGGTAAGCCGGGCCTAATACGACCATCCGAGAATTCGCACTATGCGTGGCACTTGAGGACAGTCTACAGTATAAATTTTTATCGATAATCAGGCTAAAGTATTAAAGGCCAAAATCCCATGTTACCGTTTCTTTTGATGGCACAAACCAGTGTCGATGTCAATCTTATGGGTATTGGGTTATTACGGATCTTATATTTTGCAACGCACTATACTTCCATACAAGTAGCTGTTAGTCTCATAGTTTTCTTCTAAATAAAATTACGTAGTAGTAATAAAGCCACTGTTTAAATACACATTTTTCAATTAGGAGGAAAATTTTAAAATGTCGACACATACATTTGTAATAGGATATTCCACTATGAATATGAAAATAACAAGTCTAAATATATATCACAAAGTACGTACATAAGCTAACGTTGATATTATACGGAAATTGAACGGTTTTCGAGATATAAATCAAATCAATGGCATATTTACGTTGTCCAGAATATTTTCCTCATGTAAATACCCTCGGACATTGAATAATATAAGAACAGCTGGATCGTTCCTATCAGCGCCCGAAACTATGGATGTGACTGCGTTTCTGACAGTTTTATTTTTCCTTAAATTGAATTTAAATTTATGACGAACACATTTTGCAATTACATTTACGAGATGGGCCTAGCACAACTACAAAAAGATTAACTCTAGGATAAATTTAATTTTAATTACAAAGTTTCAAAAACGTTCAATTGCCATTTATTATTTTCCAAATCTCTAGACCGAAGGTTCAGAACAAAAGTCATTAGAAAAACTAGTACTTTTTACTCTATCAAATGTGGTTTCTAAAGACAGTTTATCTTATATTTACGTCAGACCTACGAACCTCAAACTATATCTTAACAAACACAGTTTAAAAATACGCACTTCCATCTTGGTGGCAAAAGGCATATTAAATTATTTTCTAACCCCTGTATATATTTGTGGAAAAAGGACTGTTTAATAATAATTAGTCGTTGTTTTATTTGTTCTTTTAATTAATTTTTTAGCAGTTGTTCTAATGAATTTGCTGAAGCAAGTACATTAATTTTGTTTCTTATTTAATTAAAATGGCTGGTAGTTGAATACAAATTAGTTTAAAGTTACGCTACTGTTTAGATTTTAGATCCAAATAGCTATCCGTACTAAACAAATGAATCGGATCGACCTCCTGGCTAAAATTAAATATCCTTATAACATGGCGAATGCAAGTTTACACTTAAAAAAAATTGTCGATATACACGGGGCCAATGGAACCTTAATTACTCGATGAATTGCGATTAACTTGTGGTATATAAAGTAGGAAACGTACAGCCTTTGCTAAAAATAGAAATAATCTTTTCCGGAATAAAAAATGTTTTTTATCTTGATGATTTTGGCATACAGAATATTTGAATCAGTAGCAAGAATTTAAAAGAATAGAAATAATTATTAAGAATTTGGCAGTTGTAATGTAATTTTATTAAATTATTACAAAATTTATTAAGATAATTGTGTGCCAGAGTTGTCAGCGTTGGCATGTTATAACGACGATGATGATTTGAAAAAAAATATTTTCATATTTTAAAGAATTTTTTTAAGTCTGCAGTGATGGTTTTTTAGAGAATCAGAGGTAGTTCACAAATCCGACACGTTCCTATTTATTTTTGTAAGTTAAGAAATTTATTCACAATAAATAGTTAACCTAACAACTATTGACAAATACAGGTTCTACGTGAACAAAGTTATTAAAGTTTATCGATAGAATATACAGAGTGGACCAAAAGTCTGGAAACGGCCAATTGTCTCGTAAATTGTTAGTCCGAATTCTACAAAATTTAGGATAAGCCTATTTTGGGATACGGGGATTCCAGATTTGACATTTGCAATGTTGCTAGATTTACCATTTTTCCCATATTCATTCTACCACATGAAATTGTTTAAATATATAGAAGACATTTAAAAAATTCTGATTAAATAATATTTTGGTTTAACGGAAAATAATTGTAATAAAATTTTCTAAATATCTAAGATGAACTCTCCTCAACGGAATATTTGCTTACTGTCTATTGGGATTAAAATATGAATAACAATTAACATAAATAACACTAAGTACTAATACGAATAGCAGTAGACGACCTGATATACTTAACAAACAGATATTTATACAGAAGAGTCGCCTAAAGAGGTTTTTGCTTTTGTTCTGGACTAAAGTTCTAAAATTTTATTTAGCTTTGATGCCCATTTAACTTCCTTATTGTTCTTCTTCACAACCTATTTTATTTAAATAATAAATTATGTATTGCTCGTAATGATTAATATTTTTTAAGCGAAATTATACAGAGTGGACCAAAAGTCTGGAAATGGCCAATTATCTCGTAAATTGCTAGTCCGAATTCTACAAAATTTGGGATACGGAGATTCCAGATTTGACATTTGCAATGTTGCTGGATTTGCCGTTTCTCTGGTATTATTAGTCACTTTGGTTTTTTAAATACATCACCCTCTATATTCAGTCATTTTTGGAATCTTCTCTTCAATACGAGTTCAACGATATGTAACACTTGATGATTTTATGTAGTCTAGAATTTTATGAGTAATTCAGCAATATGATTGTATTTTTTTTCTCTTTGATTTTAGTGCCCTCTTACGGGAACAAAAACTGTTACATATTTCAACATGTCACATTTCATTTAAATCAGTTTAATTTTAATCGCAATCAACCGAAATAACAAATTGATACTACGTAGCGAATTACATGTAAAATTTGTTTTCTTCTCTTTTTGTCCCCTGAATGTAACGCCTGCACTTTCTGAATATGGTAAGGACACAAACTTTGTTCTTTTAGATACTTCTAAAAGTGGAAATACTTACTCTTGTCTCTTAAATGTTGAACTCCAAAATTATCCGCTTCAGTCGTGTCTCTTATTATAGATTAAGTTAACAGAATAACTTCAGAAACTTGTAAAAAATCTAAACAGCATGTTAAAAAGATTGAAACTTAATTTAAAAAATCATAGGAAAATATTACTCCGTTGGGTAAATATAAAAAGCGGTATTTAGGGATGGTTTATCAATTTTTTCTACATAAAATACAGTAATTTTATTTGTTATTTATTAATGATTAACAATACATGTAGATTATAGACCTTTCATGCATTATCTTGAATACAGCTCTGTGCTAATAGCAGGGAACTCGTTGTAAACGTATTAAGTTCTTAACTTTCGACAAAGCCAATTACAAATAGTTCTTGTTCCACTTTACCCTCATCGAAAGTACTGGCAAAAATAAACATATAATAAACAGATACTGAGCCAAAGAAATATTTCTAGAGTCTCACTTCTTTCTTTCTTTTGACACGATATGCTTATTCTCATAATGTATTTTATTATCCTATCATCATTTTTATAAAAATGTATTTGAAAGAAATGTCTACACTCTATTAATATTAAAACCTATTCAAATTACCGTCTACTTAAAAAATAATTTGATTTAATTAATACGGTTATAATTACTTAATTGAATCTGAAGAATTTCATAATTAGACGTGATTCTTGGGCGCTCACCTTCATTTTCAAATATATTTGCGTAGAATTCACGCGGTTAGTGAAAATACCTCGGTGTATGCTTGGAAGCCGATTAGATCCCGAGAAAAGCGTTTATCTCGATCTACCTTAAGTGCGTCTCCAAAAATACGGATAGTGTATCCAGAATCAGCGTCTGATTCATACTTTTCCCAGTGTTTGTGTCGGCCAAGCGCAAGTGTATGTCGACCGAAACGGTTCTGTGCACATTTAATAAAAAATAGTGTTCTGTGATAAGGGTTGTTTTGCAATTTGGGAGTTATCTATTGTGATATGGGCCATGGAGTTCTTTCAGGAATGGTCGTCCATGAAAACGGTATGTGGATGTGCAGAAAAGACGGCTGAAGAGGATCAGCTGTTGTTTATAATGACATTTGCCAAAATATTATTATCTCTTGGTTATATATTTTCGAAAATTATTGCGTATTATTCATAATAATTTCGTCTGAGATAATTTATTAAATAGCTAAAACCGTTTTACTGTGGTGTCAAAATTTAACTAAGAAATTTAGCAAAAGTTGGCTTTCATTGTGATTAAAATGTCGTAAATATATAACACTTTGTTTTTGAAATTTTCATATATCTAAATTTATGAAAAGCACGACAAAAATAGACAAGTTTATTGCTAAATTGAAGTATGTGAGAGGTTTTTAGTGTATGTAAATATTTACCGAGATACGTTTTGAAACAAAATTATAAAAATGCAGTAGCATAAAATAAATACGACCACTTTATATACTCTCCATTTTATGGCTAATTTAAAAAGACTAACATTTTCTATTACATACGATACTACAAAAAAATCGCATAGAGTCTGAGCGTTGACTAAGTTTTTCTGAAGCCTTTCTTATTGTTTCTCTATTCTCTTCTATTTTGTATTACGATTCTTCATTTCATTCTTTTTCAGTTTAATGCTTATTCTGCCTCCCTATTCTTATGGCATTCTTCTAAAGAACCTCTTGTCTTTTCTTCCGAAATAAATTTCATCCAGATTCTTCCGCTGATCAGAAAAAAGAAACAGTAGTATTATTATCACATACAATAAGATTTTAGAATAGTTTCAAACTAAACAAGATAACATTAAAACAATAAAATGTGTTTCGAGTAAATCCACTATTGTAACTAAGACCTAAACCATCGCTTCTTTAAACTGGATGTGAGTCTTAATATGAAATACAATACCTACATACTCTATTTAAATATTCAGATTTTTTTCATATAAATCACAACTAGGTGTTTTTTGAAAACCTTTGTATATTGTATGTTTCAAAAAACCGGTATATCTATGTTTTTCCAAACAGGTCACCCTGTATTTTTAACATTCTTGAATGTATCATAAAAAATGTCTATTTCTTAAAAGTTTTTAATACCTATCTTCTATGGTTTACGGCATAACTCAATTTTTCTCGAAATACAGCATTTCATATAGAAATGTACAGAGTGTTCCATACAGTGCAGAATGTCATTGACTCCTCTTCCAAATAACTTATTTATCCCAAATAAAATCAATAGTATTTTTTTTAATTTTATTCAATATCGTAAATGATTCCCTGTCAAAGTTCAACAGAGTTTCATCTTGTAGTATTTGGTAATAAATGAGTCAAGAACCACAGCTGATGTACAAAGAAAATTACCTTGACCAATTTGTCAATTTTTATCTGGGTTTTGAAAACATTGGCTTTGTCTTGGGCTTTGTAGTAGGTGCACAATAAATTGGGTCATTAAAGATTATTTATTGCATTTTGGCTTTAGTGTGGCTTTCAAGATTTGGCAAAAGTACGCAAGGAAAATTTGAATTAAAATATTGATGTGCGGACACAATTGGCATAATAATCAAGAAGGAAATGACGAAAGTGAAACTTTCATTCAGATTTATTATTCGATTATGTAATTTGTTTGAAAAAGAATAGTTATTGTATGATAAGAAAAAAAATGATTCCGTAATACAGGATGTTTCAAACTGTTATTTCTCAACGATGTATTTTTTCGAAGATTTTAAAGCAATATCATTAGGTGAATGGTGGGCTTCACTACTTTTTTGTAAATTGGATGATTGAAAAAAAAATCTAAATAAATTTTAATACTGTAGAAATAACACATGAATAATTAAACTACTCGTATAATGTTGTGATACTGGATTGTTATCAGTAAACTTTACAAATTTATGGTAATAGAAATACATGAAATATAAACATTTTCATTTAATTAAATAAACATTATATACTCGTTAAATAATATATTATTTTCTCATAACTGTTACACGAGATATGTAAACATATCCGTAACAATCTAATGAATTCATAACGTCTTTTCAAGGTCCTCAAATGTCATTTAATTCATGAAAGGAAATAAAGGTTTTTACAATGAAAGTTGCTGAAAGTCTTATCACAATACAGTTTTATTTAGGTGTTCTCTACATATAATTCGCAACTAGTTTTTTCAATCATCGTCAGGTCAATTTGACTAAGTGAAAGATTGTATAATTTAGTAAAATTAACAAAAACCAGGCACTTTGAAAGTTTTAGGTAATACAATGAACCAAAATATTGATTATAATTTCATATTTTTTTTTATTTTATGATGATGATTCTCGTAGTAAAGACTAAAATTAAAAATAATATAAAAAATTGTGAGATACTCGTACATACAATCCACAATTCTTAATATTAAAATTAGACGAAATATTGTATTTTTTTCTAATTTATGGAGCAACTACTCTGATCTGTGAATATTATCCAACGGTTTTTAACATAAAGTTACATTCATCGCATATATAAAATTATATGTACCCACAAGTAAATTTTAATTAAGTGAATTTTAATTTTTTATTGTAAAAAGTTCCAAAAATCAAGGTTTTGTTAATCAAAGGTAAATTTTTAATGTTATGGAACTTAAATACATACATTAATTCTTCATAAAATATAAAAAATAATAATTCGCTCGGTTCAAATTTATCTTATGACTAAGATAGTGCCATACAACATTTTTCAATTTTCACATCGATTTGTGTCTCGATTTATCATTTTTGAAGAATAAACACGCAAACCTAAAAATAACCGAATCACATTTTTGAATTTTAAGGATACAATCGTTGTCTATACGAAACTATCCATTGTTACCGTGCCAAAAATCTAATGAACTAAATAAAAAAATTAAATTAACTAACGTTTTTATAAAAATAATAAAATAGTACCATTTGATTCCAAAAATGAGAATATACTATAAAATAAAATTATTAAGGATATAATAAATTTTGTTTGGATATTTTTGTTGCTAACGTCTAAGTTTTAATCAAAATGAAATTCATAGGTATATACAAAAATCTAATATTCAAAAAAAAGTTTACTGAAAATTCGTATTTTTCTTTATTTTCTCATTATTTTCGAAGATCTACAGAAAAGGTATTTTTAATATTGGAATATGTCACCAGCATATTCTTGACGGGAAGTAAACAACATGCCATTGTAGCTGTTTTTTATAGCTTTTTAGTACAAGCAACCTGCAGAAATCAATTTCATCTATACTGAGAAATCCCTGATTTGTGCCCTTTTGACGAAAGATGAAAAATACAATTCTGGACTCCTTCAATTCTATTCAATCCTAATTTATAATTCCATATGAAAGCAATCAATTGGAAGATCATTTATTATCCCCTATAATACTTGTAAATTTGAAAACTTAGCATATATGTTTTAAAGATTACTGTAAAAACGTCTATATTTTTAAACACCGTCTATTTATTTTTACAAAAAAAAAGTTTCATTGCAAGACGAATTTCAATGATCTGACAGCCTGTTGACAAAAAGTTGTAGGCGAGACTATACGCGCCCGAAACAAAAATGTCGATAAATATTTTTAAACGCTGACATACATCATACAGATTGTCTGAAAAAATTAGAACCTGTTGTGAGTAAATGTATCAACTATTATTTAAGAAGCAATCTAACAAAACATAATTCTGATGCATTAAAATGACTTGAGAAATAGAGGAAGAACAAGTGCAATAACACAAAATGTTCTTAGTAATATAACCAAGTGAAATCTGATCACATAAAATCACAGAAAAATAACCAATAAATAAAGAAGATTGTTTCATTCTGGACATAATTACGCCAAGGGAGAATTCTCCACAGAATTTATAATAAATTTATCATGAGTGGAGAATTTACAGACTGCCTCAGTAGAAGGTAGTACCTAAAATTTACTGATTCAAACAGAATATGATACAATTGGGTTCAATGAAGGAAAAAAATGCAGGTTGATAACATTATAAACAATACAGTTAATCGGACAGTAAGAAAATTAATTAGAGAGGAAATGCTACAAAAATAAAGGCCCGAAGAAATAAAAGTTCCAGAAAAAAACTAGTAAAAGAGCTAAAAGGAGCTGAAAGAACTACATAAATGAGAAGTTTGAAATCTCGGCAAAAAAAAGAAAAATTGTTTTGAAAATCAATACAAAATTGTAGGGCCTTTAATAAAGGAAAATATACAAAGACTAAAGAAGATATAGACAAGTGCGAATATAAATTCAACTTAAATTGTAAATACTAGACATTGAAATAGTTAAATTTGCTAACGACAAAATTAAGCAATTAAACATGTGAAAAATAGAAAAGTAGTCCGGAAAGACACTACGTTTTATTTAACAAGATATGAAAATGTGATAAACTCTCAAATGAATAGAAGGATGTTATGATAATAACTCACCAAGTGCGATAACTTGGGACCTTAGACCGTATATAAACTGGATGGGGTCTGAATTCTCTCTTGCATCGATATAATTTGTAATCAATATTCATAGAGTGAGAGGATACTAAGAAAGAGATGGAAACAGAAGGAGAAACAAACCAAAAAGATGTATATACTTTATAAAACCGCGATAACTGCAACATTAACACTACTGATTATTTCCACTTCTATTACCTTCTCTCCTCTATCATGACCATTTTCTATAGCACACACTCGGTCCAGAGATTATACAGGTTTAGAAAGTATCTAAAGGGATATAGGCGAAATTTTAAAGAGCGAACAGCGATGTGTCCCCTCTCAACCGAACTAGGGATACGTTACTATCGAATTGGCTGGAACGATGTTACCACCTCAAGTATCCCTACTTCAAGATATTATTAACACGTTCTCGCTCTTTCATAACGCGTTTTATCACTCGCATGGATTCGTGTATGACCTCAAATATTCAGGCCAAATCTGTATTTGGTCTAAGCTTGGGAACGATAATGTTTTTAAAAAACAGCGTTAAAATAATTATACAAATACTATTAGAGTGAATTAATCATATATGCACATTTATAGAAAAAGCTTTCCGGGCTGGAAATAGCGAACCAATGTGGAAACTTCGGTGCAAGATATAAATTAATCTAATTCGTATGACTAAATAATTTTGTAAAGAAAACAAATTAAGATTTGAACATTAAGGAGTATGTACAGACCGAATATAGACTCCTTATACCATATAATTGGTTTTTAAAATTACACTGAAGATGACCTATGTACGCCAAAACTAGTTGATCGGTTCATGCAAAGAGCCCTCATGGCATGAATTTAAGAAAAACGAAAAAAAATTGAGTCATTGTCCAAATTTTTTTTTCCAAATTGGTTTTGGTTCCAAATGATTTCCTTTTCAGAAAAAGTCTTTGGATTTCGGTCTCTTGTTACATGAGGAAATGGTAAAGGTAACGAATAATTTTTAATATCCTTAGAAATATTTTATGTAATTATATAGCAATGTAAAAATGGATACAAAATGTACAAACAAGATAAAATATGGTTTTTGACTTTTAAACATAAGCTTCATTATCATTTTGTCCTTGTTTTGTTGTCCACGTTACAAGTTCTTGGAAAAAATACTGATATTCTTACGAGATGTTTGGTTCCGAGTTCTTGACACTGTCAATGTTAGCTTATTTGATTAGGACTTTTCCTGAGGGATAAGGTTTTCCAGTTGGAAGAGCTAGTACAGTCGGTTTTCGCATCTTGAATGTGTATTTCACAAGACTATTGAGTTGGTAACTAGTCTAGACGTCTCTGGTTATAATTGAAGTGATGGAAGCTGTTGATCCCGAACCAAAGTTTATCTCCTTACTTAATGCGCCTTCCTTGGGTTTCAATGGAGATGGGACACTTCTTGAAATATTGAGGATACCAATCTTAAAATCCAGGATTTCGCCAGCCTGGACCAGTTTAACTTGGATTTTTTTATGCTTATTGGAGCTTGGCATGATGCGTTTTGTCAGTTGGTGTATGGAGTAAACGCGGTTAAATCATTTGGCCCTTTTTAACAATTTTCTTCGTGGGGAGAGTCCGGTTTGCGCAAGAAGGAGTCCAAGTCTGGAACTTTGAGCCGTTGTTGTACGAATGGCTTCTTTGAAATATTCTCTACACGCTTTAAAATTACTCCGTAATCATTTTCTAGTTTTCTGTGTTTTTAATGAAAAACGATTTTAGCAAGTTAGCAGATTACATGATTTTCCCGATTTTATTTTTAACGAACAACCGTATGACAAGTAGCAGATTACATGATTTTTCGATAAAAAATTACTCTCAAAGAGGTTTTTGTACGATTAAGGCAGAACTCTGATAGTTTGTTATCAAGAGAACATACCAACTAATTTTTGTTAATAAAGATACAAGCGGAAAATTTTCTATGTTATTATTAAAATGAACCAAAGGTACTCCATTAACTTATTATACATTTATTTAAGTTGCTCTGTAATTTTCCATAATCATATTAAATATTATCGGCTGTTCCTGTTCCTGTTTCATTAATTTTTTGTTAATATCGATAAATGATGATTAGTGATTACCGAAAAAATTGTACTTACGAACCAAAATTTCTTCCGGATTTCGTTGCGTAAACAACTATTAAGCTACTGAGAAACACACATTTTTCATACACTTTTCCGTGTGACTAAAAACTGTTCTTATGTGCTACTAACATAATGCATCATTTTGAATATCTCCTATATTTCTACTATGAGTCATCTAAAATAATGCTGAAAGATCTAGGAGTTTTATTGTAACAGTTAAATTATAATATGACTACTACAACATATGTTCTCAGTGCCAACAATCTGAAGATATAAGTAGCCATTAACTTGTGATACAATAAAAAGAAAACAGCTAAAACTGTTAAAAAAACAAAGTGTGGCAATAAAATCGGACTACTGATATCCTCTAAATCAGCTGTGTTAGCACATTTATTTTCTTTCTTTGTTATTTTAATAGGGGACACTACTCAAAAATATGACAATGTTTTTATCATTAGGTTTTCTTCTAAGTTAAAAAAACCTTTTTAATACAAAAATAAGAATAAACTTAACAGTATTTATTAATCAAACTAGTCTAGACAATTTTTCTTTTTTGAAACATCTTCCCAAACAAACAATCCGACAGTAGATATAAACATTTCTATTTTTTAGCAGACCATTTCCAAAAATAATAGACAAAAAGAGGCAGGCACCACCTTCGTGCAACTCCAGTGAAATCTTTGAATAAGACAGTGTTTCGAAAATAACCCAGACTGACACTGATATATAACATTCTCTTTTCTCAATTAGAATTTTATTTGATACATCCACAATCTACGTATTTGAAACTTGCTGTTATAGTTACTCGAATAGAAATAGACCCCGGTGTCTTTTTATAACTGGATGTATGAAGTCAATGTAGCCCTTTTAGTAAGAGTAAAGGGGTTTTAGTATTATATACAAGTTCAGAGGAAATATTTGATTGTATACATGAATTGCTTTACAATTTTCCCTCTAATATTTTGAAGTGGGCATATTGGAGGTGGGGACATCGTTCCAGTCAATTTGATAGTAGAGAGGTTCTAGAGTCTAGAGTTAACGGAGGGGATACTTTATCTCTCAGTTATCTAGTCGTATATTATTATTCTTATTCTTTTACTCTTTTAGATTTCTGTCTATGGGCGTCTTGGAACTCGGTTGGTTAACCACATGGTTATGGGAATTTTTGTTAACCTATGGTCAAACGCTCAATCAAGTTCAGTATAATTTCTATTGTATCATATTATTTTGACAACTGGTCACGTAACTACCAATTCTATTATATATTTAACCATTCGGTCTCCCTAAATTTACTAGAAATCCAACAACTTTGCGAATTCCAAATATTAATTTTACACACGAATTTTGGAGCTCGTAAAGATTGTAAATTGTTAAAACATAAATCATACACAATATCACCATGGTTAAATTCGAGAGATACATATACAGATTATATCAACCAAATGGAATAATACCTTAATATTTTGAAACTTATCACTATTATGCCTAATAACTTCAATTGATTTTGATTGTAGCCGATATTTACGCCCTATTAGGGCGAGTTGTAATTCGCTTGGTTAACCAAGTGGTCATGGGAACATTGGTTGACCTACGGTCAATCGCTCAATCAAGTTCAGTATAATTTTCATTGTATCATATTATTTTGATAATAACTGGTCACGTAACTACCAATTTTAAGTTGTAAGCACTGAAACGTTAGTTATTCTGAATGTCATTGTCACATCTCAAAAAATGTTGTGTTGTATGTTTATATTTGAGGAACGTCTATTACTACTAGTTAGTATCTAATAAATATAATAGCTTCTCTTATTTCGTCAATTAAAAGTTGGATTGTTGCATTCGTTATCCTAAATCTTTGTCTGAATTCTTCACTTTTCAATTTAAAAAAGTGGTTATCTCTAGGCCTAAAATTTCTGGGAATCTTTGGAAATGCTCTAAAAAGTCCTCATCATCACTGAGGTTCATCTCACAAGATCCTCTTGCTTTAATATTCATATTTATGAAATCCAAGGTTATCATTACTCCTGTCAAAAAGTTTGTTTCCTCAAATGTGACGTATGTGACATACAATAAAAACTCAGTAGATCAGTAGATAACCAGTTGGTGAACTTGCATGTTTGAAAGCTACAACGATCCAACCAGCCACATTTAGTGGTCAAGACTGATCGCAGTTTAACCTCTTGAGCTAGAATCCGCCCTAAGGGAGTAAAATTTATTTCTGTACCAGAACGATTTCACCTTCAAAAGGCATCTGCCATCTGCCAATATTTGACAATCATGTATGTGCGTCAAGAATATTCTCGTAAAGTCTAGAATTTAGAATCGCTTGTATCCAAGTTAAATTGCAATTTTAGTTTACAAGTAACGAAGTTTTCCTGTAAATAAAGTTTATTAAATCCACGTAGTGTTACAATATTTTTACAAAAAAATATAGATAATATAGAACCAGCTAGTTCATTTATCAATAAGATGCAATTTTTGGTTCTTATTTTTCATATTATTGTGTTACGGATGTTATAAAACATTATACTCGTATTTACACTTACGTTTCATTTAACGATTGTCATTAGTGCTGTTGGAAAATTACTAGACTAGCGGTCATATTTCGTTTCGGGTGGCGTGAAATGTAAACAGATAATAAAGAGAATTGGTGACAAGTTGAAACTGATCGGAAAGCAGAACGTTCAAGTTGGCGACGAAGCCAAGACAGTACAAGCGCAATAAAATTACGCAAAACTTTAATGAAACGTCATGTCAGGTTTGTGTCGAGACAAATTGTTCATGACATGAAAAACCGATTTTGATCCAAAGATATATAAGCATTGTTGCCAATGTGGAAAAATTACTCTAGTTGTTAAGATGTTTTTTCATAACGACACTCATACAAAAAATACAATATTAAAAAGTTATAACAAAGCTTTCCGATGTTTTAGTAACTGAGATCTAGATGGTACCACATATTTACAGATATCTTTTATATCAGTTTATGTAAATTCGTAGATGGAATTACTTGTTTGCAACTTCAATATATTCCTTTTCAAACTTCAATTGATTTACTTTCACGATAAACCAAATGGAATTGTTAGGAATACCGTTGCTTGATAAGTGTTAAGGAGAGAATATTTTTGTTAACCTAACATATAATGATGTAAAGGTAAACGTGGATAAGTATATATAACGCGTTAATATAAAAATTTGGCTAAAGTACTTATTTTCAAATCAGTGACGACTCAATTATTTGTTTTTAAAAGCTGCATGTCTGCTTTATGTTTTAAATATTTTTTGATGTAAAACATAACATACTGAAAATAACAGAAAAGCGACGTACTTTTTCATCAGATTTTTATATTTGTATACATCCTTGAAATAATTAAAAATAGTAAAATTTTAGTTCAGTGCCTGATGTATATTTATAAGAGCTAATATTATGAAATAAGGAAATTACCTAACAACTTGTTGACACTATTAAATATAAAAAATACTTAAAACGTTATTAATGTTTCTTTCTTTTGTTGCAGGTGAGTAACGGACAAAACATTTTTAAAATAATGGTGAAGAAAATCTTAACTAGTAAGTAAGAAGCATTTAAATATTATTTATATAGAGTTTGGCAAATGTAAAATAGGTAAGTTTTTCAAATAAAACCAAGCTAGACCAATAAGGAGAGTTGAGACTGGAGCAATAACAATAAATAAAGGAGGTATAGATGTTATAGCAAGAAAATATTAATCTTAAAAAAAAGTGAAAACAGAAAAATAGAATATGTATAAAAAGAATTCAAATATATCAAGAGTAGTTACGGAGAGAATAAAAAAAATGAAAATATATTGTTCTAACAGGTTTAGAAATGGTACAAATAGAGCAATTAATGACATTTTTAGGGAATACCAGGGGCTTGGGGTCTAATCTAAATATAAAAATTGGAAAACAAAACATATTTAATGGAGAAAAAGCGCAAGATGAAAAATATTTATGGAAAAAAATTAAAAAAATGAAGAACATACTCAATAATGATGATTTGACTAAATACAAACTGTAAATAAGAAAATTAGATAAAAGCGATAGGAGGTAAATAAAACGAAAGATACATTAGAACTAGCAGCAGAAAAAAAGTAATCCGTCGGAGAAGAAGTGATAAATAGTGAACGGATCAGGCAAGGTACCATGAAAGAATATGATAAATATAAAAGGTGGGAAACAAACAAACATATTAGAAGGTTTTATGAGCACATGAAATGTGACGGGTACTTTCACCCCAGAAGTCTAGGGAATTAGAGAAATTAGAAGATATATATTAAGAATAATAACTTTATTCCTTTTTGCGACTTCTCAGTCTCTTGAAACTATCGCCTCTCCTGGAATTAGCATTTTACTAAATGCGGCAACAAATCACATCTTTAACCCCTTGAGATTCAACTCAAGAGAATTTGGTTGGCTTTTAAGATAAGATTTAAGAGTAATATTCAATGTTCAAAATTCAAAGAACTCAAAAATAACAAAAGTCCATAGGATAACTACTTAGCGGTAAACATTCTTAAAGCAGGAGGAGACCAATTGCAAGAAAAATATATAAACTAAGGAACTAAAATTACATAGGAGGAGAACAAATACCTGAGTATGATGAAAAGAACGATAACTAAAGGGTGGTATAAGTGATGGTATAAATAATAAAAACTAGGCGGATAAGATACAATAAATAAGAATATTTGTAAATTACCATATTTCCATTGTTGTGAATATAAAATAGTTCTGCAAAACTATAGAATTCAAACAGGCCTATTACAGAATTAACAGATAACAAACGTTCAAAGCAATGAGGTGGTTAAGAGTACTTGGTAAAATAACAAGACTGACAGCAATGACTGAAGAAAACGCAAACTAACCAATTCTAGAACGGGCACAGATCGAATGAATTCATGGTAAAAAACGGTCTTAGGCCAAGAAATTTATTTTCAATTTTACAGTTGAAATAAAAACAGAAGAAACAATATACAACAACGACCATTAGTGTTTGGCATAAAGACCCAACCCTTATAGTAAACACCAAACAAATTACAAGAAGGCTACAAAGACAAGAGAATTTGTTCGGACAAGAGATTAACCAAAAAAAAAGTAAATATATGAAACACAACAGCTGGAAAAAGAAAATGTACAAATCATTAGGAACACTGGAAAGAAATATAAGTTTATTAGAGTTATAGAATTGCGAAAGGTATAAAAACTATAAGATAGTAGTTAAAATAGCTATTGCAAAAGTTTATGAGACGTGGATTTTGAATAAATCGGAGGAAAATGCTCTAGAGAGATGGAAAAGGAATATGTTAAAAACATTGTGTGTTGCAACAATAAACACTTAGGAGAGAGGGAAGATGAACTAATGAAAAGATAGAAATGATATACAAATAATCCAAAATAACCACAGAAATCAAAGTTCAACATTTAAGATGGTGGGGCCACAAAGAATATAACGGAAGAGATTGCCAAAAATAGTTCTGAAGAAGAGAAAGAAGTGGTCAAGGAAAAGATGGTGTGAGAATGTAGAACGAGTTCTTTCTATTGGGTCTTTTAAAAATACAGATACAGAAGGAATTATCCTCTGAAATTTAGAATATTTTCAGAATAAAATTAGATTTGAGATATAAGCTATATTATCAAATAGGTTTCAAAATATTCGCATTTTTGGAAACGATTATAACATTGCCAGGCTGTAGAGGGGTTTTGTTTTTTTGTTCAACACAAAAAAGCTTTAGAAAATTAATTCACAAATACTGGAAAATAATACCCAAAAAGAGACATTAACTTTTTTCTTTGGCTACTGTTTGTCTTGTTTGAAATTTTTGTTGTAATTTTATTTTTATATTATTATATTTTTATTATTTAGTAGGCTAACAAATTCCATAATAAAAATTACTAGAACTTTCGATTTCATAAACCGCACAATAAATTGAAAATAGATCGAATAGTTCAACTGGTATAAATGATGCGTTCGACAATGTAGATGTGTTAATAAATGTCAATAGCAAATGGGTCTCTGAAAATTACAATTATTCTTGCATCTATTTTGAGGTTTTCGCGATTTGTACCGACATTATCGACCGACTCGAAAACAGAAATAAACGAAGCGTTGAATGACTTCTGTTTAACAAAAATCATTTCCATTTTTTATTACTTTTTCAGAGCAGAGGCGGTCTCTAAAATTCAGCACATTTATTTGTAGCGATACATAATACAAAATCAAAAATTGCAATAAATGATAAAAACAAATTAATTATCCTGAACCGTAAAGTTATTCTTTTGTTAATACAATGGATGATAAAAAACACCAGCTGGGACAGAGGAAGATGGAAAAAATTTAATAAAAATAGATGTGACGTTGGTTAAAACTAATTTCGAAAACAACCTGATCTACAAACGTTGTATTCATAATTTTGAAAATTTCCAGGATGCAACAGTTTTTATTTTTTATGGTACGGTGCACACAATAGCGTATAGAGGGTCTTATTTTTAGTCAAAAACCTATTAACAAATTTCCCACATTTTGAATCTACGTAATGGCTGACACTGAAATTTTAGCATCATTAATTAATTTACCATGGTCATTAGGATTCGAAAATATCCTTTTTATCTTCCTAATTCGATGTTTGCAATGTCAAGTTGCCAATATATTTTTTGTTTCATTTTCTCGTCTATCAAATCCGATTGGAACCGTTTTGTAACAGTCTGAAATATTTATTAATACATTTTGTAAAAAGATTATCTGTATAAAATGCAAAAAAAGTATACATTCCCAGCCTATTTGAAAATTGACTGTACGCCTACTCAAAAGTTGTTTTTACGATGTTAATTGCATTTTTTATAAGTTATATTTCTCTTAAAATAGTGTTTTTTTAATTTTTTATCACGGAGTTAATAATCAGATAATATACAAAAACGAGTGGCGACTCTCCCTTAAAAAAATGTTTAACTAAGTTTTTGTCACTATAAAAAAAGATACCTGAATTAAATAAATTACATAATTTAACTTTGAACTCATTGGAACCCGTCAACATCTTTGTAAATGAAATCATTATTATTACTCCACCACTGGTGTGGAAAATACAATCAATTGTTTTATTGTCTAACGATCTTTATTTTCAACGCTAGAAATTTGTACATTGTATTCATTGGAAGCTTGTAAGTAAATTACGTTAAAATTCTCATGTTAATGTTAACAAAGGAAAAATCTTAAGAGCTGTTACTATTATTGTTGAAGGCAAGCCGCAGTTAAAAACAGTGGTAGAGCTTACAGAGTAACAGAAAAAAATTAATAAAAGGAGTATTTTTTAACGAAAATAATTTTATTTTGAGAAATATTGTACTTTTATTATGTAGAGTGGTTCATTTAGATATGTTTAAATATTTGTAGTCCTAACATCGTAATAAGTTATATATCTGATAAAACATTAAACTATATATCATTATCATGAGTAATATCTTTTTTATAACAAGCTCCCATTGTTATTATTTATTAAATATAGTCTATTTAAAAGAATAACTTCTCACCGTCACTTTTTATGTTTGGTACTGAATCAGTTTTATTTTGTTTACAACTAATTATGATTTTTATTTGATTAAACTGGATATATAAACAATTTGATAGAAAAATATATTACATAAGATTCTACTAAAGATAAAAATATGAATCCAAACTTTCAGGTTTTTCTTTATTTCCCTCTATATGTTGAAAGCACTGAAAGTCTATTCGTATTGAAACACGTACATTATTTTGAAATATAATTACTTATTGTTGGAATATTGAGGCCATTGACCGAGAAACTTCTTTTTTAAAAAAAGATAATTAGTCTTGGCATTTTGAACAAATATGTGATAATTAAAATATGTAGGTAAAAGGTGTATGAACTTCCTAACAAATATTTTTCAAAATAACACAAATTTAAGAAGTAAAACTTTAATCAGCAATATTTTGGTAAATATCTTTAAAAAATTCTTCTCTCATTTAAAATAAGGAAATATAGACTTTTCAATGAATATAAAACTTGCTAGAAATTGAATTATTAGTAGTGCGTTTCTTAATTTTTATTCCTACAAAGATTTTCGAACAATACTCACAAATTATAATTCATAGAAGTATTCTTCGGCTTCCATGTTTAAATAAATGTCTTAATTATGTTAAAAAAGAATTTCTCACGGCAATTAATTTTTTTCTTGCCCAACCCATTTATATTCTCGTATATAACGAATATAATTAGGAGAATAATTGTAACATGGAATTGTTTACTTCATGTTACTTTCAGTATTATGAAACAATACAAAAAAATATTCATATACAGGGTGATCCATATAAAAACCCAGACGAAGTAAATACAAGAATTTTTAAATTCGATTTAAGACATTCATTCGATATAAAAGATACAGCTTCAAGTTTTAACGATTTCCAATTTTTGTTAACAAAGGGTAATATGTATTAATATTTGAATACTTTATTATTAATTATTAAAATTTAAAAATTGTTTGGACATTTTTTAAGTTTAAACGCGGTCATAATACCAATAGTTTTGTTTGGTGCAAAGTTGTGTACAATGAATGAAAGAGAACGAAAGAATAATATATGGAGAAAAAAGTAGAACAACTCTGGGTTAGAAAAACAAATCAGGAACTTAAGGAATTATATGAAAGCCCACCGCTAACAGCAGTTAGCGATTTATAGAATATTTTGTAGAAACAGTATTTAGAAATAGAAAAATTAATGGAAATGTTTTAGCTAAATACAATAATGAAATTGCAGAAAAGGAAACGAAAACGGAATGATTTAAAATAGTTGTGATAGCGTATTTTATGAAGATAATAATAATAAAGACAGCTTAAATAGTCAATATAAAATGTACCTATCAACAGCCATTCCTTCTGAAAAAAAAAATCTTTAACATACTACCACTTAAGTATTAGTGAAGAAAATTTTAACATTATACATATATTAAAATTTAGAAGAGGTGCAAGATAGACAAATACTAGTGTTAGAATCCCTTTTTAGTAAAGAAATGTTTGTAGTTGTCAGTTTAGTGTTAAATTTGGAAGAAAATAATAACGTAACTAGTAAAATGGTGTTAGATAAACTAGAAGAATAAGTTAAGAAAAAAGAAAATGGCAGATTAAGGGGAAACGAATTTATACTCACAAAAAAAAGAATAAGATGAAATTTTCATAACTTTTTACAGAGATAAAATTAAATTTTTAAATTTATCTATTATACGATTTAATTGTTACGACCGGTGTTTGTCGGATGATATGATAGAATCCTTGTTTGTCGTAATTATCAGAAAAAAATGTAAGACTACCAGAAACCGTTCAATATATCATTTAATTAGTAGAATCGGAGGAGGTTATTGTAAACGAAGATAACAAATTTTAAAACCGCCAGCTCTAGTATACTCTTTTGTTACTCTATGATATCATTAGTTCCAATACATTATAAGGCATTCTCAGAAAAATGGAAAATGACGGCAAATCGCTTAGATAAAAAGTCATACGATCAACAATAAACATTTAAGTACTAGAATCAGCATGTTAAAGACTTTACAAAAATTATCGTTGGATAAAAAGTAGGGATTCAAGACCCAAATACTAAACGCTGTACTAAGATAGGGGTGGTAGTAGGTACCAGTGAGAATAGAAAATACTTTGTCAAGGTAGCCAGTAGAAGAATTTATGTTAAAAATAGAATTTTTTTTAGAAAGATTTAATACGAAGAGATTTCTAAAAGAAAAGGTGTAGAGTGAGTATGTAATTCTCTAGATTCTTAATGGCTTATTGGGGGATAGATATCAAATTTAGGGAGAGGAGATTTGTCATTAAGATAATAGAGAGTTGTAATTGAATTTATCGTTAAATAAAAGTTAGCAAGAGTAGTAATCCATAATTTAACATATCAATCAAGAGTACTACATTTTAATGTTCCAGACATCGAAAAATTACACTTAAAGTTATCTCTATTCAATACAATGAAATTTTAAAAATTGATAAAAGTTGAAGCTAACTCTTATATCTAGTGAATATCTTACATATAGAATTTAAATATCCTTATTCCTTTCCAAAAAATTATCCTACAGAGTTTTGAATAAATCTCTCTGTATAAGAAAATTACACAAGTTCTCTGGAAAGTATAATATTCTTTGTATATACCACGATTTTAATTTTAACAAAACAATAGGAGTGCTTAATAAGAACTAATGCAGAATAGACTGAGTATTTCACTTCAAGTGCAACATTACAAAATATTTTTTTAGATTAAAATTAGAATCAATGAAAGTGAAAGAGAAAAATATTCTGATTTCTTTAGAAATATTGTTTTGTGCCCTATATGGCAACAATGTATCCATCCAGCAGCCTATAAATAAATTTATATTGAATCTTCTCCAAGTATAGCGCGTTGGAGGCATGCCAGCGCCACGGCCAGGCACAGACTGATGGGGCGCCCTGTGTGTAACCTTGAGAGTGTGAGAGATTTCGACTATTTTTGTTTTGGAAGGAAAAACTCCTCAAAAATTCGTTGCAGCCCAGCTGATTTCGTTGTCTTCTTCAAGCATGTATTAATTCATCATGAACAAGCACATGACAACAGATGGACGTATAAATCTATTAATTTTGATAGAATAACAAATCGGAGTGTTCAGGGAATTTTGTCTGGATATATTTAATGCTCTTGTAGCCGTAAAATTTCAATTATTTTTAACTAAAGTAACCAAGTATTTTATTAAAGGGAAAAATGTGTATACCTCGAATTGAGATGCTTGAATTAACTAACAGTTATAATTTTGTAAGCTATACAAAAATAATCAAAAGACTGAATTTAGTTTGCTAACGCCTAAGCGATGCTGTTTCTTAGTGTGAAAAATATTTTCCCTGTATTTCTCAGTGTCAAATATCAATAAATTCCATACCATAACTTGTATTATAGGCAACCAATAAAACTATACTGTCAATTGTGTATTGCCAGCCACTGGCTATATTTCAATTTAAAAATGTAATGAAACATCCAACATTTATTTATTAATTAATTTAATAAATTGTGGAATAAAAGGTTTTGAATTTTGGAAAATCAATAGATTTTTGATCCAAATTCAGTATATGCATACTATTCTAAAATGTTTAAACATATGTTTTACATACCCAGTAGCATTTTCAACATAGCCAAACTTGCATAATTTTTTTGGTTATTGATCTGTCACATCTGTCATCGGTTTGTTTAAAAAGTACTCTGGTGATCTCATATCTCATCTTCAATTAAAAAAACAGGGTCACTAGTATCTGGGTGTGGAATTCTAGCAATTTGCCTATTGGAAGACTAGTTTTGTTAAGGTATTATCATTAACCTATTATTAAATGTTGATAAACTCTAAAAACACAATTGAGGTTAACGCCCTGTTTTCAACATGTTTTGTTGTAAAAAATCTTTCAAATGTATTTAGCGAACAGGAGCGGTTACAAGTAAAAACAGTGTAATGCAGCAAAGTTACAAAAATTACATTTTTGGAATAATATTATAATTGACTTATTTTTATAAAACCCCAATATTAATAAGGCATTAAAATTTTTCCCTTTTTAGACGTCCACAAAGACTACCACAACTACAATGACTACCCCTGCAAAACTCTATGGAAAAGATTTAAGTGTCTATGATGATGTAGATGTAGATGAATTACTTGATAAGTTGACCGCTGAAGAAATTAGTGTTTTAGCTAAAGAAGTAGACCCTGATGTAAGTAATATTCATTATTTTAATCAAGCTAAATCTTGCAATAAATTGAGAAAAAAATCAGTGTTGAATATAATATGTACTTACAAAAACACATGGATATAAATTATTCTCACATTAATAGCACATCAAGTTAGAAGTTCACCTATATAAAAAAGTATTTATATAATATTCTGGGTAATATTTTAGTATTAGTTTTTTCAAAACATATTTAAAGTTACGTTCAAAAATATAATTGCTTATGAATAGTTAAGTTTCCAGATATTTCCAGTAGTTGATGTTTGTACAGAAATAGATAGTCATTAGAATTTTCTTTAGGCATTTTTTCCATAATTTTTAAGTTTATCAAAATAACGCTTCAATATACCTGCTGCATTTTTATTACTGACCTTGACATTTTATTATGTAATTGTTTATTGATTTCTATTTTTAATTAATAAAGGGACTCCATTTACTCCTATGTGGTTTGTAAGGACAAGGCAAATGACTCCAATTCTTACCGCATTAAATATTTTAATTTTATGTTAAATACATAAAACTGGCTACTAGTTTTAATTACAGAATCCTCAATAAGTCCTATAGCTGAATTAATAAAAATAAAATGAATCTTTTTATGAAATAATTAAAAAAATATTAGGTAGATATACTTACAATTTGATTAAATGAAACATTAAATAATTTCTTATGTGACAATGAATATCAAGTGAATTTATTGTATGCAGTCACATAAGATATTATTTAAATAAAAAATTAAATTACAAAATTTAGACTATTAAAACTAAAATATTTTATACAATAATAAAAAATTAAAAAAATAAAATTAATGAAAAATTATGCAATCATGATACAAAAAAGAATTTAAAGATACTAGTAGTAACTAGACATCTTAAAAGGAAAAAGGCATATAGAATAAAGATCCAGAATTATTTATTGCGGATAAATTCTACAAAGTAAGTCTTGAAACAATTGAATTAACTTGTTATTTGTTGATATATGACCATATTTATTTTTTCATCTGACCAAATGGTAAGTATATCTGCTTATTATTTTTTGAATTATTTTATATAACTTTTCTTTTTCATTAATTCCACATTAGGCCTTAATGATTCTATAATTGAAACTAGTAGTCAGTTTTATATGTTCAACAACAAAATAAAACATTTAGTGTGATATGGAGTCATTTTCTGTGTAAATAGTTATTTTAATTTTTCATCCTAGAAATTAGCTTGTAAACTAATTTTACATTTCAATTCAGATTATGCATATTTTTTAGGATAGTTTTTTACCTCCCTCTCAAAGGAATAGTTATGAATGTGAAAAAGACCCTACAGGTCCATTAAATAGGAAAAAATTGATAGACCATATTAATAAAGAAGCCATAGAAACACCAGACAGGCCAGAACTGCAACCATATGTTGCCGGTATGGTTCGAGGGAAAAAGGTTAGTACTATTAATAATTATTTTTTAAAGATTTGTTATTTTTATGGAATATACTCTTTATTCTTTTTTTTAGTGGATACCGCCACCTCCTCCAATAAAAGAACAGGACGCAGAGGAACAAATTGCAGTAGATTTAGGAGACGAATATGAACAGGCATTATCTTCAGCAACACAGGATGAAATTATAGACTTAGCTGGTAAATATTATTTTTCTAATTTGATCTCATTCAATATGCATGATGTTTTTCGTAACAATGTCATAATTTATATGTTTAAGTTAATTGATATGTTTAACTTATTTTTTATGTTAAAGAAATCCAATTTTTATTGCATTTTTCAGCTATTCTTGGTTTCCACTCTATGATGAATCAAGACCAATACCACGCATCTTTGTTAAACACTGGTCAGCCAGTAGGTTTGGGCTGGGATGGTATTACAAAAGCCTCAAAACCAAAATTATTCCCCATGGACCCTCCAAACATGACAGACACAGACGAAACCATAAAAAAAGTTCAAAATGACGAAAGCAAGTTCATTGATTTGAACTGGAATAACATAAAAGTAAGTAAAAGCTAATAATATATGAATTCTAAAGGAAGTTGATAGAAAAAATGGATCAAAGCAGTCTAAAAGAGTTTCAGTATTTCTATTTTTTTTTTATAAAAATAGTAAGTCAGTAATGGGTCAATAATGTAAAGTGATTTACTTTGATGTATAATAATATACAAAATAAATGACCTGAAGGAATCAGTATCGTTAATGAGGCTTTAATTATATATCATAATAGATAAAAAAAATTCTCTGACTTTAAAGATCATTGTCGTCACTAGTTGAGAGGAATTTACATATATTGAGAAATTAGGTTTAACCTTAAAATGTAATAATTTTTTAATTCTACTTTTGTAGTTTACATGCTATTAATACTTATCCTTGTAATTAATCTAGTGGTTTTATGATTTGCTACTTTTATTTTTAGAAAATGGTAACTATTTCCGCATTGGTTAAAATAAAAGCAAACAATTATTTCGAATTTATATTTTTGCGTTTTCATAAAAGTCAAATCTAAACTATTATCAATAAAATCAGCCACAATTTAATCATATTGGATAATTTTATTAATATAATAAACAATGAAAAATTACTATCTACATTTTTCTAATATGAATCAATATTTTGCATTTTTTATTACAGAATATATCCGATGAAAAGATGTACAATCTTTTTGAAGCTTTATGCAATAACACCCACCTCGAAACTTTGTCGCTTGTCAATTGCAACCTAGCAGATAGGCACGTTGAGAAGTTGGCGAGAGCGATAGAGGAGAACAACAATCTGAGGGTGGTCAGCGTCGAAACTAATTTCATCTCGCCCCAGGGCGTCGTCCGATTGGTCAAAGCTTTGCTTAAGAAGAAGACTGTTGAGGAATTCAGAGCAGCAAATCAGGTAAATAAGTGGGAAGATGGTTACACTGGTTCAAATCAATTATAAAACTGCAATTGTAAGTGATTTGAGGAAGAACTATTTGATATCTCATGCAATGGTGTGAGTAGTGCTGGTTCAGGCAGCCCGCCTTTTGTTTTTAAATCCTGGTTTAGTTGTTTCAGTTTAGCATTAAATCAGTCTAAGAATAGTATTTGCAACTCCTCTGTTTTAGAAGATTTGCTATTTAATCATCTGCAGGCTATGTTCTCTTCTTAAATTTTCATAGTGCTTCCTGTATGTCTTGTTTTGTTATTGATATATTTTTAGTGAATGTCATATCTCGTATGGTGATTTCTCTTTTAATATGGACATTTTCTATGAAATCTTACATTTCGCTTCTTTTGTGTTTTATAAATCCCCATACTTGTGTTTCCTGTCTAATTCTAACGGTGTTTTCTAATATTTAATATCTTTTAAGATATGGGAATGTAAGTACTTTTTCTAACTGGAAATATATCAGTTGGATGAATATCTATCCACATTTTCACTATTGAAAGTCTCTTATTTAATTGTTCTAATGAAAATATTCGTAGACTGCAAGTCCTTCAAAACAAAGCAATATGAATCTTATCGAATTTCTTTGTTAAGTAAAGGATTATTTTTAGCAAAATAAAAAAGTTTATTCTATTCTATTCTATCCTATCAATTTTATGATTTCTACTAAGGGAAATATAATGTAATTTTTAATAAAATAATTTTCTCCCACTATGCAACATATACATACAATATTAACCCCGTTTATACCTTATAAGGGTGTCAGGGTGAAAGTGCATTTTTACTATGCACAAACGTTTTCTATTCCTTCTTGTTTCTCGCTTTAAATTGTCAACATTTGAAATTTTTGTATCATATTAGTAAACGAAGGTCTAAGCTTTGTTTCTAACTACCCAATTTTTGTTATTGTGTTTTTCACTATCCCTTAATACATTTTGTATTAAATTTTTTTTTAGAGGTCGCAAGTGTTGGGCAATAAAATAGAAATGGAAATCACGCAGTTAATTGAAAAGAATCCCACA
The DNA here is from genome assembly GCA_951812935.1 of Hermaeophaga mercurialis. Lineage (NCBI taxonomy): Eukaryota > Metazoa > Arthropoda > Insecta > Coleoptera > Chrysomelidae > Hermaeophaga > Hermaeophaga mercurialis. The sequence goes on along the minus strand of OX638359.1, from coordinate 36,961,583 downwards.
ATACTAAGGTTGGGCCTGCATTTAGAATACAACGACGCCAGGCATCGCATAGCTACACACTTACAAAGAAACATTGATACAAGTAAGTTTATTCTAAATAATGTATATTATTGTATATTAATTGCCTTGAGAGATTTTTCAAGATATTAAAATTTTAAATTTTAGTTTATTTAAACCAGTTTTTAATATAGATTCGGTAAAACGATTTGATTTCAATTGTTAAAAAAAATTTATGAATCAAATATTTTTATTTAAGAAATATGGAGATGCTTGCATCCATTTAAAAAAATCCCAAGCAGCAACAAATTCGGTTTGTATCCAAATATAAAAAATATTAAAATTGGTACATTTTATCGATAAACGATGTACTGTTTTTAATTAAATCAGTTAATCATACTTTATACCCAAATTATTATGTTATACAGATTATTAAAAGTGTCAACATAAAGCGGGATATTTGTGTGAGTAACAATTTGATTAAAAAAATAATTAATGTAATAAAATGGAATGGGATATTAAAAATGTATAAAAAAGTGTATTTTGTTACATGTACAGATAATTTAATACACCAACATGTTTAATTCAATTTTCTCTTATTGACAATAACGGATTATTAATTTTAGAGCGCAGAACTATACGAGCAAACTATCAGATATTGTTGGGGAAAAGAGGAAACGCATTGAAAATCGTTCGTACTGATTAAAAATAGTAGGTAGCGCTGTGAGTATAGTGTTGCCTTGAAAAAAATTGGCTGATGAAATCAATATTCTCATTGAAAACTTAATCCCAAGTATTTGATAGTTTGATAATGGAAACGGAATCTTTAACTTTATGACCTGTTTCTGATTCTGTTTTTAATTTTTTTTTACTTATTATAAAAACTAAAGTAAATAATGACATAATGTCTCAAAATTTCAATCAAAACAAATATGTTTGATGTATTCTGAATATATCTGGAATTTACAGAATCGCAAGCTTTCTTTTTAAATGTTCTGTTTCAATTCCACATTCTATCCTCACAACGATAAATAATCTTCATTGGGTGGTAAAAAAATAACATCTGCCAAATTTTTTCATGGCTAACACATAGGTGTGTTCGTGGTTTCGGTGTATTTTTATTTTTTACTTTTGCAAAATCTACATAGTGGATCAATTTCGCGGACACTTATTTTAATAAAAGTAGTATTCATTTAAATGAATACGCCCGTCTGCTGTTGACCACCTTGTAAACCTTGGCAAGCTTCAAATCTAATGCTTTTGATATCGTTTTGTCAAATATATATGCTTAAATGAACCAGTCAAAGGTTTGACAAGACTGGGTACAATATTACACGTTTTTGACCATATCCATGATCATCTTCAGTAAAAAATAAAATTACACAGACCAATACTTAATGATAAAAAAAGGAAAGTCTCCATAAAAATATTTCATTAATTACTAAAGAGATAAAATCATTGTGATTATAAAATTATTGTCATTATTTGGATCTGGGATATTAAGAGGATGTGCTCTACAACACAAATGTCTATTATGAGGGCGGGATTTGATGTTTTGTGTGATCAATCCTACTGTTTTAAAGTAGATGTTAATATCGGGAAGAGGTGTCTCCGATTTTCTCTGTCTCTGTGTCATGTTCCGTAGTTGTTTCATTATCATAGTAGTTTAAAAATTATCTACCAAAGTGACTCTGCCAAAAACTTTCATTGTAGGTGCTATACATGCTATACTTTAACATTGGACTAGTTTTCGTATGGTTATCATGTTATGAAGACCATATCGATCTATAAAACAATACTGTTTGATCTATGTTTTGGAGGCATTGCTGAGATGTATCTTTTTTGTACTCCGCTTTCCAAATAAGCTTGCTATCAAAACTACCTACAGTTATTTCACTTATAGAAGTTAATTTGGTTTTTAGAAATCTAGGAGCTTTTAGCTATATTAACATTCTTGTCCAAACGATCGGACTAATCAGGAAACCGATTTTCGAAAATCGCTTTAAAATAATAAACGCGTTAATTAAAGGTAGAATTTCTGACAAAATTTGGTGTGTTCGTCTTTGTAAAGTTGATAGGATAGACATTACTTTTCTCTTAATTGTGTCCTATTTAATAAGCTCCATATTACAATATTGTAATGTTTAGTTTCTATGTGGAATTAGTTATTATTTTAAATTAAATATTTTTAAGATGTTTTCCTTTGTCTCCTACATAGAAACGTCAAACACAGTTGTTTGTCCTATTTTCTACTCCAAATTTCTTCTGAAACTGAAAATAAATTTTTCTTTTAAGTTCATCCTGGAAGCTTGCAAGTAATCCAACTTGAAAATAAAAATCAGAATTGTAGACACATTTGGTATATTTCTTAGAATCTCTTCCACGATCTGGGTTCACATTTAAAAGTAAACTGTAATTTATACTATAGAACATGGAAAAGTATCAGGCACTCGTACGTTTTGTAGTAGTGGAGAGCTCGCTAAACTGAACTTTCCTTCTTTTATCCTATTTTTCCATCACACGGAAAAGCTATACAGAACACAGTTTTTCACGGAAAATAAACTGCACGATCAGAATTTCCCATCGTTTTCTACCGTTTTCATTATTATAGAGGAAGTCGGGCACGTTGCAAATAAAACTGGCTCAGAGAAGCAACAGCGGGTGTTTTTTTATTTAATGTTAAGATAGATACTTTGTCCTTTTCTATGTATTAATATAAATAATGAAGAGAGCTGATAAAAAATTGAATTACTCAGTATATCTATTTAATTCACTTAAATATTATATACTACATACATTTTTTATTGTGTCTACTTTAACTATTAAGTTCATTATTACTCTCGTGTTTTGTGCTGGCTTTGTTAGTGTTTCCTTGCGCCACTTTAGGTACACCTATCTTAATTTGAAACCAACAGTGGATGCTCGAATGGAGAATCACCTTTTCTAATTTGTAGTCAAATCATAAACATTCCCACTTCGAAAATTCACCCGACTTGTAGTAAAATTAGAATAAGTTATCGATCTCCTACCGGAACTCAAACTAGTGATCTTTCAATCACCAGGTAAAGGTTATACTACTGAGTTAAAGACCCCTTAAATATATTTTGAATTAAATAAAATGACACATATTATTTTTTGTTTGATAGTACGAAAAGACTTGAAATTGCGACTGCAGTTCAGGTTTTTCAACCACAGAAAAACACCTTTAATTAAGTGAAGGTATTTATATACAAAAGTAAAAAAAAATTGCATAACCTCACAGTGATCACCAAATGTTCCAATACACATATTTGGTTTACAAGGTATTAAAAATGAAACATTTGGAATACTGTACACAGCTATTTTTTGTGCCAATAGTACACGCGAGCTCTTAGATGCTTAACTAATTAATATAGGATGTATTTAGAAGATTTAGAGCATTTGACAAAATTATTTTCATTTATCTAATGGTTTATTTCTAAAATTAAATAAGAATAGAATTTTAGATACGTCCTGTATAGTACTATTTGAAATTATAGTAAAACCAATATATGTCGCTAACAAGCTTCTAGGTACTAATATTTTTTTATATTGAATAAACTAAATATTTTTTTAGATATTTCTCTGTTTGTTTTTTTTGAGTAATGAATACATTATTATTTTTAATTTTTGTAAGTATTTTTGGCTGTCTGATGGTGCTATCGTCATGACAAGTCTAAAGCATTTAAAAAAATATGTCAACAAATAATTAGAATTAGTTGAAGTTGAAAGGAGAACCCAAGTAATTAAGATTCAGTCAGGGAAGAGAGTGTATAGGTAGTAAAAACTTTTTATAGACTACTCAATGTATGTTACTAACCTTTTTCTGTAAAAATTAAAAAAAATACACAATTGAAAATAATACTCCAATTAATTGGAAGTTTTCCGAATTCCGTGCTCGGAAATGTTTGTTGCCCTGAATCCATTGAATGTTAAAAATGTATTTTTATGAAAAATCCTATCAGTATTTAATTACTGTAGAAATTAAAAAGTCAAACGGCGCTCCACATGTATCCAAAGATTAATTCCAGGCCATAAATTTTTTGAGGGATGATGCGATCCCGGACAAAAAGATCGAAATAAAAGAAAAAGACTAAAAAAAAGCGCTTGTCCTAAAAACAATGCGGCCGCTTCCGGCTATTTAATTCGCCCTACGGTTCGGAATCGGGCCCTGAATTGATAATAATTTTGAAAGGCTCGCATCACATGAAATAATGGCTGGATAATCTGGAATATATACATATATATATACTCAAGTTTAGTCCCAAGGCTGCTTTTATATATTGAAAATATTATTACCCGAGTCATTCACAAATAAAGGATCTACTTTAAAATTAGATGCAATATTTATGGAAACACATTGTGTAGTGGTGTTATATTTATTCTAAATATCAAATTCTAGGATGCATTTGAGTTTATAAATATAATTTGGAACATTAACGTTTTTGTCCTGGGGAACATCTCTAATTTTAAATGATCAAAATTATTTCTTATATTAATTTTATGGTTATTCAAAAAATAAAATTAGTAGCATTAAATTAAGTGGTGTTATTAATGCCGTTGTTATTTTTTGGGAATTTAAAAAAAAATTGTGAAATTTAAACAAATTATACTTAACAGTTTAATGAATTGCTTCGTAGATTTTCTCGATATTAATTTAACAAATACGGGGATGGGATAAAGTATGGAACCAAGTAAATATCTTTAAAACGAAACGGACGATATTTATGAAATTTTGGAAGTAAGTGCAATGGGGCAAAATACATCTGATGTACATTTTTTGTTAATAAAATACTTCCGGTTTAACCGGAAATACCATCAACTTTTTTAATTGAAATAGGACACCTTGTATATTTTTGCAGGTTTTGAAAGATCTTGTTATTTTGAATTCGTACATAATGGGTTTAGTGTAAAAAATCTGTAAAAACGAGGAATGCAGAACTTTAATAAACCCTTTTAAGTTTTTATAGATTAGAGTAAAATACCATTTAGATAAATAAATTGATATTGTTTGTATTAATAGTAAGAAATAAACGAGTACTGTCTAGTAGGTAACTGTTGCCAAACTGTCAAATCGTAATTTACTGAAATAAATTGTACGATTAAGAATGGTGCATTCAAGTGAAAAAGATCGTATTGAAATATTAATGATGATCGGTTATGGTGATTAATTCATAGAGTGGGCTGCTCGTTCTCCGGATCTAAGCCCATTAGATTTTTTCTTTGGGTTTATCTAAAATCACGTGTTTACGTTAAACGAGCAACATGCTTGCAGGAATTGAGACAAAGAATTATTGATGAATGTGAACTAATACGTGGAGAAGTCTTGGAAAGAGTGACTCAAGAATTTGTTAACAAGCTGGCATATTGTCAGGAGGTGGACGGAGAGCATTTTGAACATTTTATTTAATTTTGTTTAAATTATTATTCTCATTAGTCTAAAGTAAATAAATTTATTTATTCTACAATTAAAAGTGAGTTATTTCTCGTTTTTACAAATTATTTCCACTAAACCCACTATATACAAATTCGAGAAACAAGCTCTTTCAAAATCTGCAAAAATATATAGGGTGTCCCATTTAAATTAAAATAGTTGGGGGTATTTCCGGTTAAACCGGAGGTATATTATTATAAAAAAAATGTACATCAGATGTATTTTGCCCCATTGCACTTACTTCCAAAATTTCATAAATATCGTCCATTTCGTTTTAAAGATATTTACTTGGTTCCATACTTTATCCCAACTCGGTATAATAAGTTCATATATTGCTTAAAATAAGTGAGCATTATTCATTTATTGTATTTTCAAAAGTGGCTTAGCAGATATATTTTATTTTCGGGGGTGGATGACCCAGTGGTTGGAGTATCTAACTGATTTATGAACAAAAAATGAGTTAGCAACACCTGATACAAATAAATGGAATAAATGAATACATGATACTATTCTCTTTTTAGAAGCGTTCTGTATAAATTGCGAGGGGGTCATTATCAAATTTAAAATTTTCAATATTCTAGCCCTGGGACTAATTGACAAAAATGTGCGAATAAATATGCGTAAACACCGGATATTTACGATGTGTATCTTTTTTTATAAATGAAATCATATTCGAAGCTAATGGAGCGCATTTGTAAATTGAAAAATATTTTTATCTGGGATTGTTTTAACGTTCGTTTTCATGTTGTGTATTTTATTATACGATTATATTAGAATGAACATATAGGAAATTAGTTTCAAAAATTTAATAAAAAAAATATTTTACTATTTGAGCTATGTATTACTTTATTATTGCACATTTGCGAAAGTGAGTTTTTATAAAATAAATAAAATTCAGCAAAATATTTTACTTTACTTTTGAAAAAAGAATCAATTCAGAGAAAACACGTAAATTATCGAGTTAGCATTCTTCCTAAAATATTTTTTCTTTTTCTGGGATTGAATTAATTATTAAATATGTCTGCGCCACACCGAAATCCAGCATATATTTCACGACAAATCGGCTTTATGACTCCTGAGGTTTTTCGGTTTTCAATAGTACGGGTAGGAAGAGGTACTTTATTTTAAATTAACTTTTCGAAAGAATATACTAGGTACCAGAAATATGGGGTAACTGTTGACCACATCACAATAATTATTGCATGTCACTTTTTTTTTCATTAATAATAATCTATTGAAAAAGTTGCTTAATATTTCTATTAGAGTTTCCAATTCCACATTCCATGTTGGTAGCTTTTTGATAAACAAGACTTTGGAATTCATAATTCAATTCGCATTGGAATAGTAGATGGATTAATTTTGTATAGGATAAAATAGTATAAGTCTTGTACTTTTGATTATGTTCTTAACAATTTTATTTCCATAATTTTAATTTAAACTTTTCATTCCATACACCCGTACGCATTCGACTTAAAACTTATCGTCGTCAGACTTCAATAAAAAACTTTGGCGCATTTTATCTAATGAATTTTTTTAAATAGTTCATTAGTTCTATTTAATTTAAAGTCGTCGCAATTCGAATTCGAACCGAACCGAGAAGAAAAATAAAAAACCTGAAAAGTTTTTGTAATCTTGAATAGAACTTAACTAGCTCGTAACTGGAAACCGACATGAATTAAATAAATGCAAAAAAGTCCCTTCGTTGCGGTTGGGGATCTCTGGCTTTTAGAATTACGTATTTTACCATCAATGACTCTGGAACAATAAGGGACTATTAAGAGTTTTGGTATTCTGCTTTCGTAGTGGACGTATCGGTTTTAATGTTGAGTGTAATATTACATCACTGTTTGGCAAAATTTGTAATAATTTAGCAAGTTACGCTCTATTTTTTAGTTATTTTAAAAGAGCGCTGTAACTAATCTAAGTGCTTGTTCATGGAAAAATGATTAAGTTGGACTTGGCCAAAATAATTGCCCAGGAGGATTGAATTTAAAGAAAAATACGTGCGTCGCTGCTCTATTTGTCGGAAGTAGGGATGTGCAGTAGTCTTAATTTTTAATTGACAACGCCCATCGTAACTGTGTAAGAGAGATGAAAACAATAGCCTTGCTGTTGGGGGGATCGGTAGGTTATTTAGTTTTATATTTGCAATTAATAGAACTAAGGGTTTGGGGTGGTCAGTTACTTGTGATGAAATGTTTACATAGCAAACAAAAAAGAAAACTTTCGTGTTTACGAATATTATAATAATAATAGCCCTTGTTAACAAATACTTTTACAAAAAAAAATGATAGCGTAAGTTATAGCCCATGTGTTGTGAATGATTCACTAATATTAAAGTACAAATTCCTTAAAAAATAATAGAAATATTAGATTTAAAAGGTGACTAGAACTCAGAAGGAGACGGATTTACTTCGACCATGCATAAAATACTATTTAAAGGTATAAAGACGATATTTCAATCTACAAAATCGGAATAACCGTGGACACAGTTTACAGTTTTCATAAAACGGAAGGTATGCAAGTAATAATTAAAACTTCTAGTGAAAAATTAAGAATTATTTAAAAAAATGAGCTTAAATGGAGAAAAACATGAAGGTTCTAATGTGTCTAATAGACAGGCTTGATATCAGGGAAAAAAGAATAGATTATATTAAAAAAAATTGTCATTTCCTTTTTGCAAACCGTCCAATTTTATGGGAAATGTTAATTTATTTACCTACCTGTTATGGCTGTAGATAATGCATCACATCGTAATTTTAATCAAAACCCTTGTCCTAATTGAAATTAAGATGAACTATACGCTTTAATCAAACAGAATAAAAATAATTTAAAGAGACAATATACATTTAATCGAATATTCTCTGAACACAGACATAACATTTTGAGATTACCATTATGCATTATGTCATCAATCACCCTGACTTAAAAACTATTGAAAGAATTTTATGCTCTAGTAGAAAATAACGTAGCTGCAAAAAAATGTTAATACAAAAATGTGCACATATAAAAGCTGTTGAAGATAAATATTTAGATTGTGAAAATGTTTGATGTCGTTGTAGTTTTAATGTTATTGACGTTAATGAAGATAAGCAGTGATAGTTCCAATGGTAGTGATTATTTTAATGACGATTCTGAATTATAATAATTCGTTTATTTTTATTTAGTTTGTTATTAACAGTGCTCAATTGAAATTAAAAATTGACCTGCCCAATCATTTTTTCAAATACTTTACATTTACATAACCTTTACGACCTCACTTTGTGTATTTTTTATCTAACCCTGTTTAGATATTTAGTTTAGATTATTTTTATTATAAATTGCTAAGTAACATTTAACTTTAAAAACACTAATTTTGTTTATTTATTATGCAATACAAAAACCGATTAAATTTGAAATAACTAAATCAATTTATAATTTCTACAAAGTGCTCAAGTACATAATAATGTTACGCATAAAATCGTTTCGATTATAATATAGTTTTTAGTAATTTAGAAAATTATCTATATCTAATAATTTAATTTGAGAAAATTACAGCTTTATTTATCAAATTTTAAGTCATTTAAGGACGATTTTTTTGCTTGCCAATAAAAATAATTTAATTTACATTTATGACTTCTAGATATTTATCATGATATATTCCGTTCCTTTTTAAAACGTGCACGCTACTGAACATAATATTAATTACTAAAATTGCTTAAAATGTGCAATCAAGTGCGCATATTTTTTAACCCGCCCTAGACAAATTAGTTCATTCAAAGAAGTTCATTCTACATACAAGAAGTCGAATGTGTCTCCTTTCGTATATTTAGCAGTGGGATACAAAAATTCCGAAGAAAATCCACTTTCTAGAAAAATCAAAATTAATTTGGAGTATGCCTTTGAATTTAATTCGGTATCGATTTAATTAAAAACTATTTCAATTATGTGCTTTATCAAATATTATTAAATAATAGATTAACATATTTTGAAAATTGCATATTCGTTTAATTTTCGACGCTTAATAATTTCGTTCTTTGATTTCTAAGCTCAAGATTATGTCTGTCTGATTATAGCAAATTCTTCGTTTTTTTATGATACTTGTTAACCTAAAATTAATAGAACAAACAGAAAATTATAGAAATAAGTATTTAAAGATATCTCATTAATTCGAATTATTCAACTTTCCTACAATTGAAATTGAAAATTCATCACGATAGTGTTTACTTACTTGTAAACATTCCAAAGAAACAAAAAACCTAACCCGTTAAAATGATCGACTTATTAGGAATGAAGCCTACCGAAAATGCTCATGAGAGCATCCAGGACGTTATATCCTAAAATTTGGTCATATGCAAGTTTAAGCCTATTTGAACAAAAATCGTGCATTAGGTACTAAACGTATATCCTGCTGGCTGCGCCACTGAAAGTAGGGAATCCTAGCGATATAGTGACAAGTAACCGTGACAAAAGTCACAATTAGGTATCTCAGGATGTCGTTGGATGAGTACGTCTGCCTTGTTTTTCATTACTGTGAAAATCTTTTCTAATTAGACACTATAAGGACAGCCAGATGGAAGGAAACAGATGAACGTTTCTACAAAGCGTAGTGGTAGAGGTGGATTTTATTTATATCGATATTGTTCTACAAAAAATAATGCATAAATTTAATACAACCCTTTTTTCTATAATTATTTTCGTAGTTCTTTTTGTGTGCATTGACACCCCTACATTAAAGTGGCGGAGTAAAATAAAACTCTTATCATACACAAATTGTCAACTTGGTTCATTAATCGTATTTCTCGGTATTCTTAAATTAGTATCTCAACTTAGTAACCAAAATTATTACTACACTACGAGGGTTGCTATTTGTGTATTGAGAACTGGCAACACTAGTGTTGCCAGGGGAATCTGTCAATGCCATCTTAAAGTTTGACATTTTTGAGAGTATAAGTACTCAGAACGTTTTGACGTGCGAGTACTATTTGTGTTGTTTACAGTAAGTTGAAAATCTCATCTCGGCCAAAAAATGGAATTAACTCGCGAACATTTTCGAGCTATGATTTATTATGACTTTCGACGTGGTGTAATTCAAGAACAGTGCATCAATCAACTTCATTCAACTTTTGGAGATGAAGCACCATCCAAAGCCAGTGTATATGGCTGGTACACTGAATTTAAATGTGGCCGTAGTTCGCTCACGGACGAAGTTAAAGAAGGTCCAAAATCGGTCGTTGTGTCGGAAAACATCGATGCTATGAGAAAACTAATTGAAGAAGATCATCATGTGACATACCGTGAAATCGAGGGATGTTTAAGCATTAGTATGACCAGCATATATAAGACTTTGCACGAACATTTGCTTGTTTCCACATTTGTTGAAAAAAAGGCTCTTATCGATTGGTGCTGTAAAATGAATAAAAAATACAACTGTGGTGCATCCAAAGCCATATACAGCATCGTCACAGGTGACGAGTCGTGGATTTATGCTTATGAGCCAGAAAGAAAAGGCCAATAGGCAGTTTTGGTGTTTCAATGTGAAGAAAAGCCAACAAAAGTTACACGTTCTCGAAGTGTTAAGAAGCAAATGGTGGCGTGTTTCTTCACGAAAATCGGTCATCTGGCAACTGTGGCTCTCGAAAATGAAAAGACCGTTAATTCAGCGTAAACGACCATTTGCTTACCAGAAGTTTTCGGTAAATTGAGAGAAACCAATCCAAAACGACGAATCAGTTTCCATCACGACAATACGAGCTCACACACATTAACTGAAACAAGCGAGTATTTTGACACACAAAAGATCGAATTGATGGGTCATCCGCCTTACAGCCCCGACTTGGCACCTAATGACTTCTTCTTGTTCCCATAAATTAAAGATAAACTGCGTGGACAACGATTTTCATCGCCCGAAGAAGCGGTTGAGGCCTTCAAAAACCATGTTTAAGAGCCATCATCTTTTGACTGGACAAAGTGCTTTGAAGGGTGGTTCAATCGCATGCAAAAGTGTATAAAGCTCAAAGGCCAATATTTTGAAAAGCAATAAATATATTTTTGATAAAATTTATTTGTTTGTTCTTTCTATTCTCAATACATATACAGCCACCCTCGTATAGTAATAATGGTTTGGTAGCTCAATAGCAGACATCGGTGTTGGAATTGCAAAATACTCATTGATTTCGTTCATTTGTGAATTGTGCAGACAACACAAAATATCTATTAAAACCGTATTTTAGCGGACCCATTAATCCATCTTCCACTCTGTGGCCAGGCCGAGTGTTAAATTTTTTAACGACTTACATTCATATACAGAAATATAGTTTTATTTGGGTATATTTCAATTTTAGTTTCCGTCCATCTCTAGCAGAGTTAAAGCGTGAAATGGAGAGTTTTTAACTGAAAGATATGCGATGAACAAGGTTGGGAACAAAGTGGGTTATATAAGTTGCGGTTAGAGTTAGTGAGCAAGCTAATCTAAGGAGGGCTTTGTTCTTCTGACTGGGAAGTTCTTTAGCTACATTGCTACTAGTATCCTGCTGATGAAACTGTTTCGCTGTACCCACCTAGATTTTCGTATCCAATGGCGGCGAAGAAAATTCTTTTCCCGAATAATTTAGTTTTATACTTTGATTTCTTTTCCTTTATCTGAATAATTTTCAAATTTTAAACATCGCTATATTAGGATACTAAAAAATATTCTTATTGTTTGTCCTCTTACTTAGTAAAATGTTAGAGAATTATACATTACTCCCTTATTACGAATTAAAATGAAACTTAAAAGACAAAAATGTTTTAAAATTTAATTTTTTAACATCAGCACCTGGTATTTCAGTAAATAACGACCCATTTTTAACTTTTGAAATTACAGTTACAATTTTCCATTTTTTATGTTTTTATTCATGCGAAAAATTTAAGATTCCTTGTTAAAAATCATGAATGATTTTATTTATAAAAAAAATCTCAACCTAAGTCCGAGGTACTGTAAAAACTTTTTGGGGAAAACATACACTAATAAATAGGCAATTATGGGATTTTTGCAGTATTATCATTATGTTATACGGGGGCGAAATTAACAATCTTGATTTTATTTTTTTTAAATATTCCTATTTTATTTTTTAACGTCTTTTCCCTTTGGTTTTTTAAAAAAATTAAAATGTTTATCTAAATTTCGCCCTTTCGGAGGCAATATCTCTTTTGGGGTCGGGCTGAGAATATGTGTTTTTGATAATCTCAAATTGTTGTTTATCTAGAATCATATTAAATTGATTCCAAAAATGATAATTAATAGAGTAATTTTTTCTATTTTATCTTTGTTTCGTCATGCCAGACATTCATATTGGTAAATTCTATTTCTGAGCCATTGTTCGTACTAATCAATATAATTTTGTCAGAAACTTTTAGCATTAAGAAAACGTTAACAAAAAAAGAATATCCTTTGTAGAACAAAATTGTCTATTAATAGTTTTCGTATTAATTTTGTTAAAACACTTTTTCTAATAGAATAAAAAAATTAAGCTTCATTAAGTTTTTATTTATTAAATTTACAGTAACTGAAATATATTTATAGCAAAAAAATTAAATTTTTGAAGAATATAGGAATTGTAATAATGGGATAGACAAGAAATTTAAGACATATCAAAGTAAATTAAATGAAATGAACTCGAAACGGAAAAAATGAAATTATGAGAATTTAATATTCTAATTTTAACCAGAAAATTGTAATGTAAATCAATATAATTAATGATGGTATACTCAGTAAATTTCTGATTGGGAACATTTAATATAATGTTTAAAAAAAATATATTTGACAAATTGGAAACTCAACGGTAATTTAATATCTTAAGTGAACAGAATAAACAATTTCAAATTTTAAAATGTGTATAAGAATTCAAGTTTAAGTCCAAATTAGAATAAAATTTCCAAAAATGAATACAAAATTAAAAAAGAAAAAAACTCAATAAGTGGCATTAATAACATATGTGAAAATAACATTTTAAATATCAAATTTGACAAATAATTGTGACAGTTCTTCAAAGCAGATGACATCTGGACAATTGGACCAATGAAGAAGAGTTCCAAAAAAGATTTTGCGTAAAAAACGGGAAAATTTAGTCTAATTTACGTGAAGTTTGTGAATTTTCGTGAAAAATTAGCACAATAGTGTTGCTATAGCGTTCAAATTTTAAAGAAAATACCATTTTGTTCCTCGGAATTAATTTGGAGTATGTCTTTGAATTTAATTCGATATCGATTTAATTAAAAACTATTTCAATCATGTGCTTTATCAAATATTATTAAATAATAGATTAACATATTTTGAAAATTGCTCAAGCTTATGTCTGTCTGATTATAGCAAAGTCTTCGTTTTTATATACTTATATACTTATTAACCTAAAATTAATAGAACAAACAAAAAATCATAGAAATAAGTATCAAACAGCCACAGGGGTAATTTAAAGATATCTCATTAATTCGAATTAATCGACTTTCCTACAATTGAAATTGAAAATTCATCATGGTAGTGTTTACTTAAGTCTAAAGATTTACATTTTTTTTAATAACAAATTTACTGAAATTCTATAAAATTGAGAATTATTATGAATTATGGTTTTCAAAAAACGGTAGTCGATGAGACAACTTTCAAATTTCGCAACATTACATTAGGTAAACGAGAATTTACTCGATTTGGATATTTTTCTGATATTTAAAAAAAACATTTTTGTTTTTTAATAAAATTTCAATCAATTTATTCATGCAGACACCTTTGTAGACTTAGTAGAAATATGAGAACCGTTGATGCCCAATAATTAAATATTTGAAAATACTTGTTGTTAATTCAAACTGATTTGTCTCTCATGAGTTGAAAATTATTCGAAGTTTGAATATTTGAATAGATAACAATCACCGCAGTGGACTTTACAAAATCAACCCCCTTCGGAGAAATATCCCCACTGGAAATGTAAGGGTCTTGTTAAGTTTGTAGAGGAAAACCGTCTCCGGAACTCGGTAATTGGCATCGTGACTAGATTAACATTATTACGAAAAGTCAACTTCGGGAACCTTCTCTTATGGACAGTTACAATTAAGGTAGAAACTTTATCGTTATATAAAAATTAATTGCGAGAGAGCACAGATATGTACACAGGTAAATATAATTAAAATTTTCTTAGGATAATTTTTAAATTGAGTTTTAATGTAATGGGTAAAACTGCCAAAAATATAAATAATTAAAATAACATTTTAAAGTTACATCACACGTATGTACATCTATTGTTTAATTTTTTCTGTTTATTATTTTGGGTAGATATTTTGGAAATTATGCCAAATTCCCCTCTTTTGTAATTTACATGTATTGTAAACTTTTCTCAAGAACTTAATTTGATATATTCCATTTTAATTTGCTTGTTATTTTCAGTCATCTGGTAAATAATTTCCCTCAACGTTTTAAGCGATAACGATCCGAGTTCCGAATATTTAATTTTGTCGTCACTTAATTTTGTATTATTCATCAAAAAATATGAACCTCCTTATCCCTTTCGTTTACTAATTTGATCCATTTAAAATGAGAAATTTTCAAACAAGAATCATGAAACAAGCAATATAACCCCAAAGAATTCGACTCCTAAAAAGCCCAACAATTATCCTTGGCACGATTTAGTCGGAAATCTTTTTTAAAATACAGTGGCATTACATATATTGGAATTGAATATAATTAATTTTCTAAACGCTAATAATTAATTGGTATAGGAATAAAAGAATAATAAAGTGAAAGAGTGGCATTCCAGGATTTTCTCAGACAGCATTCTATCACCATGCACTTTCATTTTCAACAATAGAAATTATTTATCGCAATTGTAAAAAAATATTTCGTTAAGTTCCAAAAGTCTAGACGCACCTGTGTCATGTTAAGGATTTAATAAATCATGTTTGTTCAGAGTTATTATCCGACCTCCGTATTTATTATCAGGCCTGATGGTGTACGGTAGATTTGACCATTTCCGATGTCAGTCTGGAGAAAAAAATCATGTAGCGGTTAATTTTCATCCTGGACTTAAGAGAAAAGTTTAAATTGCTTTTTGCATTACCGGAATAATTAATTTTGAGACATTTAATCGATTGTTTTGTTCAACATAAATTATAATATTAATCAATGACGTTTGCTTATTGTTTTATACGACCTCATTAATATTTGGACGCAAAAATATTGTAAAGCTGTCTATTTGTGTTAATCGTGCCAATTTATAGTAAAGTTATTGAAGTAGCATCCTTTAGTGCACGAATTCGATACGACTATTCTTATTGCAAGTTGGTTTCAACATCCTTGTTATCAAACGTCACAAAATACCATTTTCATTAATGAAATATTTATAAATATACATACTTTTTTCCTAGAATAAATAAATAAAAAAATTTAATACAAATATAATTTTTAGTGTATCCCTAAAAATATTTACGTTTACTAATGTAAAAAATAGTTGCTTAAAAAACTAGATATATTTAAAAACCTCTCTTAAGCTGCATGTACACATTTTTCGGCAAAAATTGTATCAGTTTTATGGGTTCCTTAGATTTTAGCTTTTATATCCAGCTTTAACAAATTTGGTTCATCATTTTCCAGACTTCTAGTATGTATATAACTTAAATCCCAAGTTTGCTGCGTACCTGAATTCGTCCTGTACTAATTTTTTTAGTACCATTTTTATTTGGTTGCGCATGTAAAGTCTACCTTAAAAAGTTTCTCCAAAATCTTTTTCCCAGTCTTTTGTAAATCTTGTTTGCAATTTATTTCTCTTTTTATATATTTGGTGAATAATGTTTGTTGAACCTCCTACATAAAATTATTTTTGTTATAAGAATGCAACAGCAAGTTACGATAGACATTGACCTGTTTTAACGAAGAAATTGAAAAATATTGTTATACGCTACTACCTAACGAAAAGCACAATTTGTTTTATAAAAGAAAACTAAATACGTTGCTTTAAAAATGTCTTTCGTGATTTTGTTTGATTTGCCTGCGCCGCTGGTCAGATACTTTCGGAAACGATGAAATTCCTTGAACATCTTGCTTTCTATACCATCCATTATTTGGCAAAGAAAAATTATCCTCGAATTCATTGACTATGCGAAATTGTTACCGCTTTGAAATCTCGAGATTTAAATGCCGAAGAATAAGAAAATCGGCTTAGTTAAATGAATCCTTTTAGACGGCATTGTAATAAAAATCCCGATATTATTCGCTGGAGAACAAATTAAATTCGTCTCTTGAATCTTACGCTTGTTTCTTCAAGAAAATTAGATCGCAAGTCAAAAATATTCTATAGGACAATTTTTACTGCTTTATTGTAAAGTGAAGCGCATTTTGACACTCATACTGGAAGGGAAAGCAACTGTATACAAATCAAAAGGTGAACATTCTACTCATTACCTGTGATAGTAAATAATTGTGGACGTTAAATATTTTGTATTTTGGAAAATTATAATAAAAAATTACTCACATCTTTTTGTGCAAGTACCCAAAATTCCAAAGGAGGGATGTGGTGATGAAAAGTAAGCAGTGATCGTCAGGATCTTTAAGAAGGGATATTCCCACTTGTTTTTTGGTTTTCCTGGAATATAGTCCTTGGTGATGCGTTCTTTTGCAGAATATTACGGCCTAGCATTATTTATGATCGTAAAATATGTTTTAGTTTTAATTAAATTAACATACGTTAAATTTTTTAAGAGCATATTTAATATATTATTAAAGTTTGTTATTATAAATATCTATTTACACCCTTTTTGATACGTTTTATTTAATGTTTGTTTCGTACCAATCCGTAAAAACCGAACAACGTTTCGATCGATGGAAATTCTCATTATTTATTTTACTACTGCAATAATTTATTTTTTGTTCTGTTTTGCAGAAAAGCGTCTGTCTAGGCTGGGTGCGACCAGTTCATAGTCTGGTTATTGAGTATGTACTTTACCATAAAGAATATTAGCTTTGGGGTATTGGTCGCTTTGGTGGAGGTTTATAGTTGCTATAGGCCAGTCAAAAATCGTCAGGTTTATTGATATTTTCCTATATTTATTTGAGGTTAAACAATCATCACATTAGCCATGCGAGTAACTCTATAAATGCATTTTAAATAAAAACTTGAATAAAATTAAAAGCCATTACTAATATAAATAGATGATTGAGTTTTATTCAAATTTGTGTTCGCATTGCTACTATATTTGATCAATAAACTATTTTTTTTCACAATATTAACATAACTTCTGGAATGTGTAACACCATTTGCGTACCATTTATCCATCTTCTTAAACTTCATGTTTATTGGGACTTCTCATTCCAATTTCATCACGTCTCATCTTTAATTTTCTCAAACTTTTTTTAGTATAATTTCGTCTGCCAACTTTCGCAAACTGATAAAATGGCATAATTAATCTATAGTGTTAAGTATTTCTTTGTTTATCTTTGTTTTTATTTGTTAAATTTTATAAACTACAAAAATGTTATTGGTATATTTTAAGCGAAATTGACTGGCCTACAAAAGTTCATTTATTCCGCTGTAGGTGCCACTCATTTGGTTTTGAGGGCGTAATTAGTATTTGTGCAATAGCCTCTCTCGTTCGTTTTGAATAGAGCAACACATTTCATTTTGCTTACTGTATCTTATTTGCACTGCACTTTAGTTAGTAGTCGGTTATTATTTTTTAAATGTGATATTATTAGCTAAGCTTTTTCCATTTCTATGTAACGAATTATATGAAAAGCACTCTACTGGTGTGACAGTGGCTAGCAAAAAGCTATAGATGTAGAGTCATTCTAGTGAAATGAATTCCACTTTGTGCGAATGGAAGATGAATGTGATAGCTTAATAAGCATGAATACACGAACCAACTATAAAATAGAAAATAATTGTAAAACGTACCAAAAATGTCTAAAAAAATGTAATATTGTGAAGATTTCAGTTGCAGTGGAAGGAAGGAATGCAATTCACGCTATCATCATTTGTCCAGTGTAGGATCGAACTAATCAATTTTGGTATGAAAAGTCCATGAATCGAACATTTAGACCTAAAAATATATTTTGGAATCGAAAACAGTAGCTTTAATTTTATTAAGTATTTCAGTACCGTCATTTCAACTATTCAGTAATAATATGATTAATTTAAATTAGACATCTATTTTCTTAAATACTCGTTCCTACATTCTTTTTACAGCTACAAAAAATGACAAAATGATTTATTTTCAGGGAAAAAATTTCATCCTATACCAATTAGAGTTTATCATATCGAGGATAAAGATTTTTTTTTTAGCAAAACGCTAGTTCCCTGTTTTTTGGGCACGTTATATAAAATCCAACAAATAATAAAAGTTCAGTATTTTTTCAAATTCTCAAGTTTCCGTTGCAGCAATGAACCTACAGTTGACCGTAAAGCGGCTTCAACTTTTACCCTTAGGGAAATACCCTTCTCCCTATACCTATCATTTCCTCATTTTCGTGTGTTTTCAAAATAACCCGTCTGTTATACCTGGTAGATTTCAACTCCATCTAAAACGTTATCCATCCTCATATATGTATGTTTACTTTTTATAATTTGCTTGATGATTTGAATAATTTGATTTGTGGTGGACTTCAATTGAAGTTCGCTGATTTTTTGGTTATCATACATGGTTAGATTTGAAAACTTTTGGAAATTATTTTTGTGATTTTTAATGGAAAATTATTAATATTTATAAATAAGGTGAGTACTCTCCACTCTCCATAATCTTCAAGAAAGGATACGAAATATTTTTCAGTGAATGAGTTTGCCCTAATATATAAGAATAAGCCATTATATTTGTTTTCGTTAATTCATCTATATTACCTATTTTTTACATAAAAACACATACAAAAATTACTAACGGGGAAAGCTTTAATCATTTAAACAATGCGCATGCGCACTGTAGATATTGGCAATGTTTTATATAATTTCTCTTTTTCCTTTCAGCTATATACTAAGTGTTGATAACTGCTTTATTTTCTTTTTGGAAATAAATTTCCCAAAGCACAGATCATCTATCTATATTTATCATACGATTTTTCAAATTACATAACATTTTGCGGTACAATACAAATTTTAGTTTGTGTTCATATGATATTGAATACATTTCTGGTTAATTATTTACGCTTTAAAATGAATGTGCTTTTGAACATTTATTTTCGGCTTAATTGGTAAAATTATTCGGTAATTTACATAGAATATATAATTTATTCCATATTTGATAAAACATTAATCAAACGCTTTATACTAATGGGTTAAAAATTATTTTAAATTGTTAAATGTATATCAGTAAATTGTATTACTTAAAAACTAAAATTATGATTATAATAGCAGTTCAATTAATATTGATCATGAATTAAACTTTCGATTTTTCTCATTAATTAAATTGAGTGTAGCTTTTATTCACAAAATTCAGATCGATTAATGTTTTTTCACTCAACGTAATATGAAGGATTAAAAAAAATATTAGATCAAATACAAAATTATTAAGAAAAATTACCAAATATGATCCAGCTAATTTTCTACACATTATTTGATTATTGAAATTTAAACAGTATATTTTATTTTTTATTTTTGATAGATAAAAAACATAATATATTTTAAAGAAATCGTTTTTTTAGCTCGCAAACGTCGATCGGGACAATTACCCAAAAACTACTTGGTAGGTTACATCAGAAGTTCCATTGCTTGAGGCTAAAAGACATACTGCCCTGCTGCCACGTCGACGGAGCTTCCTTCCTCATTCGATAGTTTAAAGAAATCAAGAAATGCACGTATGGCCTTTTATCTTTAATTTATAAGTGACTCTGTGTAATTTTTAGTTCGTTAAGAATTCATTCATCGGTTTACCTCTGATAATATTTTAATTAAGACTGCATAAAAGAAATGAAATCCACGGTGTCACTAAAATCACCATTTTAGTTTCAAATCCAGTAAGATCATTTTGATGGTCGAATTCCATCACGACGTCCATTAAATCTTGCCGCAGGCTTAAATCTAGAGCTGAAAGCATTTAAATCAACAGGCGTAATGGAATGAAATAGAGATTTTCCTTTGTGATTTTCCAAAACCCCTGTCCCTGATTTGTTGGAAACCTTTCAATATTTTGAATCCTTTCATTCATTTTAAATTTTAGAGTTCTTTTAAGCCTTTTTGACTCTGTTGATCAATGAAAAATAATTTAAAATTTTGACTTTTATATTTTTGACAACGTCAAAAATTTTAATTATTATTTAAATTATTGTTCATTCATCAACAGTGCAAATAAGACTTAAAAGGACTCTAAAATTTAAAATGAATGAAAGGATTCAAAATATTGAAAGACCTCCGACAAGTCAGCAACAGGGCTTTTGGAAAATAATAAGGGAAAATCTATATTTGATAGCATTATGGCTCTTGATTTTAATGCTTTCAGCTGTAGATTTTAGACTGGTCAAGGTTTAATAGACATTGTGATGGAATCCGAGCATGAAAATGCTGGATGATGCTGACCGCATTTGAAACTAAATAAGGTATTTGGTAAGTGAAAATAAGAAGGTTGATTAATCAAAGAGTCTTACAAAGAACAGATAACATATTATGCTGACATTTTGTGTCAAAATTAAAAACTGTTTTTGACACGGTGTTAGGGATATTTACAAAGAATCTGGTTGATGTAGAGAACTTAACAATATTCGATGTTCAGTATTTTTATTTACCATTTACCTGCAAAAATGTGTACCTTTGTTTATTTTTTGTTTTTACTTTGATCTCGGCGATGAGAAAAATTTGGGAAAACAAAATTTATCAGTTTTTAGTGAAAATTGTGATAAATAAGTAGAAAATTTTATCTTAGAGGTGAACTTGGAAGAGGTGCACGCATTTTTTATATTTGACAGATCGAATTAACAAATATAGGCTGTAAGACAGTTTCAATATGGTTACAGATCTGTCTTATGTAGAAGATTTATGTTTCTTCTATTATAACTAAAATAGGCTTTAAATTTATATTTGAGGAATTGTATACAAATATTACTGTAAGTTTTATGATGTAAAAAACAAATTCTCAAAAGTATATTTTTGCCGTATATTTGTAAATATTGTTTGCACACACTCTATGTATTGATGTCATCTGCTTAGAGCACTATATTCAAATTCAGATTAGATTAGAGAGATTTAGATTTTTTAATCCATAAAATTGATAAATCTTCATGTAATAACACTTAATGATTTTTGTAAGCAATTTCATCATGTAAATATTAAGATTTTTTATAAGTTTTAATTAATATTTATATCAACAAATAGTTACACCTAAAGCCAAAGTTTTTAATTTGATAATAATGAGTGCGAGATTTAATTTTTAAATCAACTAGCTCATAGTAATAACATTTTTTTACAAAAAAATCAGTTATAACAACTTTGGTATTATATGTTTCTGTTACAGGGCAGCTAAAATTTTATCAAACACGACAATAGATAAAATAAGTGATGCCTAGCAAATTGTGTTGATATGAATATTTTTTTGTTATTGTCTACTTTTTATTTAAATTTGACTTTTTTCATAAGAAACCTCTTTTGAAAAGTCAAGTTTATTATTTTAGATTTTTATGTGTAAATTTTTAGTCAAATACGTTTTGTTTTTCTTTTAATGTGTATAAATATACTTTTATCACTTCGGTATTCGCATAAAATGTGATGACAAAATTAGTAATTGTAATTTTCACAAATAAAAACAGGATAACGTCGAATTGTTTCTCTTTCTTAATAGTCCGTCATTTTATTATTAAAACCTTTAAAAAAAAATATTGCAAAATATAATTTTACATAAAAATAAATTATAAATACGACCTTTAGAGATAATTTGAAAATTTTAATTTGTTTATGGCGATTCATTATTAATATGAAAAACAAAAAACATTGAATCCAAACTGCCAAAAAGTATAAGTATTATTGTTTTAATCGTATATTCTGCAGACCCTGTATGATGACTAGGTAACCTTTACAGGCAAGTTAATTGTAGTTGTTAAAATATTGATTTAACAAGTCCGTACGCAACATGTTACGTAGTTTCACTCTTGTATGCATCTGATCCAAGAATCAGAGTGAGATTAAAAAATATGGTCCTGTCACGAACACTTACCCCTATATTTTTACCCATGTTGGTATCGAATATAAAAGACGCATTTAATAAAACGACAATACATTGAAAGTAAATATATCGTACTCGTTTCGAGGAAAAAGCCGGAACTTTATGAATATGGATGGGATTTTGTTTTCAACGTAACCTTAAAATATTCCAAAAGTTCATCTCGTACCACGATAGATATGTATCTGTTAGGTTTAATATGAAAATAGAAAAAACTAACCTAGTAAGTATTTTTCAATGTTTTTCTACTTAGGTTATTTTAGTGATAATTGACGAAAAAACTCATCATGGATCATCAATTCCTAACATCATCTGTCAAAGTTAGATATCTGTTTCTAATTTCGGAATACCCATATCTTTCAAGATTAATTTTTTCTGTTCATTGAGGTTATCTATATAGGGAATATTCTATAGATAGGGATATACACAACTGAATTTTTGTAGAGAGAGATTTTATTGACTCTGAATTAAAGCTCTACATATATTATCTTTTGTTTTAATAAAATCTATATAGAAATCTCGATGTTTAGATGTAGAACCAGCTTATTAGTTAATCCTTAAGAGCTAATTATTTCCAAAATATGTCACGTTCTGGCAGGCCTATTGTATTTCCATATAATAACTAACATGCGCTTTGTTGAGATTCTTGCAAGCTGCTATGTATGTTACATCCAAACTCAAATACCAGACGTGACGTGTAGATATCTTTGAGCATTTCATATCCGGACGGAGGATGATTCATATTGCAATTTAGTTATTAATTTGGAAATTACAACGGAATTATTAAGGTAATAAATAAGAAGAAATGTTTATCATAACCAGACGCAGCCGGTTTGCATAATTAATGAGAGACAATACACAGCCAACATTAGGTCTAGACTTTACAGTCATTAAAAAGAATACCGCATTGCCACTAGCCTTTTATAAAACAAAATTAATTTTAAATGTTGCAGGGGGTGTATAAAGGCCAATGTTCCTCACTTATCGTCATAGTTAAGAATTATATATATATATATATATATACGAGGGTTGCTATTTATGTATTGAGAATAGAAAGAATGAAATAAATTTTATCAAAAATATATTTATTGCTTTTCAAAATATTCGCCTTTAAGCTTTATACACTTTTGCATGCGATCGAACCACCCTTCAAAGCACTTTGTCCAGTCAAAAGACATGGTTTTTGAAGGCCTCAACCGCTTCTTCGGGCGATGAAAATCTTAGTCCACTTAGTTTATCTTTAATTTGTGGGAACAAGAAGAAGTCATTAGGTGCCAAGTCGGGGCTGTAAGGCGGATGACCCATCAATTCGATCTTTTGTGTGTCCAAATACTCGCATGTTTCACTTGATGTGTGTGAGCTCGCATTGTCGTGATGCAAAATGATTCGTCGTTTTGGATTGACTTCTATCAATTGAATTGAATTGAATTCTATCATTGAAACACCCAAACTGCTGATTGGCCTTTTCTTTCTGGCACATATGCATAAATCCACGACTCGTCACGTGTGACGATACTGTATACGGCTTTGGATGCACCACAGTTGTATTTTTTATTCATTTTACGGCACCAATCGACACAAGCTTTTTTTTGAGCATCTGTCAACGCCCTTCTTTAACTTCGTCCGTGAGCAAACTACGGCCACGTTTGAATTCAGTGTACCAGCGACATACACTGGCTTTGGATGGTGCTTCATCGCCAAAAGTTGAATTAAGTTAATTGATGCACTGTTCTTGAGTTACACCACGTCGAAAGTCATAATAAATCATAGCTCGAAAATGTTCGCGAGTTAATTACATTTTTTGGCCGAGATGAGATTTTAAACTTACTGTAAATAACACAAATAGTACTCGCACGTCAAAACGTTCTCAGTACATAATCTGTTAAACATGCAAACTTTAAGAAGGCAGTGCCATATTTTACTTGGTAACAGTGGTGTTGCCAGTTCTCAATACATAAATAGCAACCCTCGTATACTATGATATAATATGATATAATTTTACTCAAATTAAATATAATTAAGATCATATTATTATGATTATTATTAGGTCATTGTAGATCATACTGTGTCTCAAAATGAAGGAGTACTAATAGGCTCAGTAGCAAGTTAAAGGCTAACAGGATAGAAACAAAAATTTAATAAATTTTAAGTAATTCTGACTTATCGTATTATTTATTTACACTATTCTAATATATCTTAATCTGTAAGAGTTGTCGTAACATTATCTATTGGGAGGTTCAATTTGGATCTATTTGAGTCGTCATAGGCGTATCATACCATTATTCTACATTAAATTAATATACTTTAATATTAAGAGTTACCACGCCGCATTGGGAAGGTTTCTGACAACTGACTGATCTGCTATGGGTTTTTGGGAGATTTTCTTATAGCAAAAGGCAATATAATGGCAGTGGCGGAGATATCAGATGGTCGGTTGGCGGGGACAGAAAGCGATGAACCAGCTGGTATCTAGTATGAATGATTTAATATTTGCGTTCATGATTTTATCCAAAATTTAAAACAAAAATAAATGAACTGTTCTTTTGTTCGCAAGTCGAAATTAATTCACTACGTATATTAAAATACTTTTTGTGTAACACTAAATATGGGAGTGAAATAATGAATATATTTAACGCACCCCACTGTCATAAAAATGTTGTATTTTTTTTCTAATGGCCTACTAAAATCGGCCCTCCGGTGGCTCTTTCCGGACATTTGTATGGCAAGTTCGCCCCTGTGAAAACGCTAAATTGTATGCCTACGAAATGACACTTTCCACAAATTTCTTGGCCAAGTTTTTTTGACATTGATAAATCATTTCTAGTTCGACGCATGAATTTCGTAAATAGCGTTGGATATTTAGGTCAACAAACAAAAAAGTGATATTTTTTTTTTCGTTTTTGCCCCCATAGAGCGAGAATGGCCAAAAATAGTGTGAACTTCCTGATCATTTTGGTTTTTCTCAATATAGTAAAAGTTTTTACTAAATCGTTTCTAACTCTTATTGTATAGATTGTGGCAGTGTTCGCACATAATAATAATAATAATAATAATAATACCAGCCTGGTTATTTCTTTTGTAAAAGCGTCATTTTTACGGAAGTGTCTCTTTATAACAGTCTTTAAATTTTAAAATTCGGTTTGATTATTTGTAAAGAGACTGGAAATATGTCTAATAAAAAACGAGAAAATAGACCGCCTGTAGTTAATACAGCTAGTGAAGTTGCAGTTTAGTGAAGATCATTTAATGTTTCAACAGGACGGTGCTTCTCCACATTATGCTTTGATTGTTCGTCAGTTTTTAGACCAACATTTTCCACGGCACTGGATTGAGAGAAGAGGTAGCATTGAATGGCCTCCACGGTCACCATATTTGCCGCCCCTTGAATTTTTTTTGTGGGGATTCCTCAAAAGTCAAATCTACAAAACACAACCAGCCTCTTTAGAAGATTTGCGTCAAAGAATTGTCGAGGAGTGCCATCGAATCACTCCGGAAATTCTTCGGAATGCACGACAACGTTTCGAACAAAATCTTTATTATTGTATGGACACGGGTGGTCATCAATTTGAACATTTAATTTAATTAAGAAGTGAGTAAATAACTAAACATAATTTAAACTTTAAAATGTAATTTATTAAAAAGTATTACGCCGAATTTTAAAATTTAGAGACTTTTGTAAAGAGAATTGAAAGGGCTTTGCATTTAAGTATTTTGGGGCGATTGTTACCCTCGCTTGGAAGTGTAAGCAGCGAAGTCGAAAATAGTGGAAAAAAGTGTCCCCCTTTGATCAAAAACCGACGGGTCCCTGTGTTTTTCTAAAATGTTGACGTAGTTCCTGATAATGGCTCTGTTTCGTTTTCGTTTGACCACCCTATATAAAAAGTCATTGGTAATTCTGACATTATAAAAGAAACGGCCTGTATATATTTTTAGTGAAAATGTCTTATAATCGGAAAGTGTCTATGCAATCGCAATATGTGATCCTTTAGTACATTTTTCCGGATGTGTATAAGTTTCCAGCTGTAGAATGACGCTTGGATTTAGAAAACATAGTTTGAATTTAGGTCAATAACCAAAAACTGCATTTTTTTATTGTTATAAAGGAGAATGGTAAAGGCTGACCAATTTAGCTTTTCCCAATATGGTCAACTTTTACACTTGATCGTATATTATAATTATTGAGCAAATTGTGACGATATTGACACAGTGATAGAAATAGAAATAGAAATAGGCTGTATTCTTTTTGGCGAAAATGTCATTTAATCGGGAAATGTCTATCCAACCGCAATACGTGAAATCAGTCCTTAACCAATTTTTCCGGATGTTGATAATTGTTACCTGGCGTTTCAGTGCGCAACTCTAGATAGCGCGCGGATTTGGAAAACAGTGGAGGGGATGATATCAAACCGTTCGCATTTCAGTCAATTGCGGGCCGCCGAAGAATCCGAGAGTGAATTACGTAAGTTGACGAATTATCCGTGTCATCGAACTCTTACGAAGAAGTAAAAGTCGAGTGTTGTTAAGTGTTTTTGTTGACGGATACGATGGTCCCGTTGCAACGGAGCTCCATTTTTTGCTTCTTCCTCCTCACAATAGCTGTTGGCCTTGCAGAAAAACTCGATGAGCTGATGAAAACCGATCCGGATATTTCTGAGGTGCGATTTTCTGGTTTTTTTCTGAATTTTGTTTGTTTGTATTCTGGGCGCCGCGTGGTCAAGGTTACCGATGTTAATGCGAATTGATTTAGTTCGCTTGTATTAGAAAGTTTTCTCAAGGTTTTGTTAAAGAACCGCAGTTTCCTAGCGGGTATTTAAAATTTAAATACATTTTCGCGCCTTAAAATTGTCGCTAACAAAACTTTTACATTTTATGGGATTTACACAAGGAAAATCTAGTATTCTTTTGTCCTGTTAATACGAGTTGTACAAATTAGGACAAATAAGTAGCTAATACATACTATAATAACTTATAAAATAATTAAATACAGAAAAACGCATTTTTTTATAAAAAGTTCTCTTTGAGATTTAAAGATGTCGGTAATTTTTTTTCATTAGATTTTGATTGGCTGCTTTATAAAAATTGGAAATTGGTAAAGAACGTTAAAAATTCGTGCTTAAGTGTTAACACAAATTAAAGATGAATAACACAAACATGTTTATATCAATTTTAAAATATTTAAGAAATTAAAGATAACAAAAAGTAAAACAAACTTGATAAACTAACAGAAATACATTGATTGTAATTAGAATAAATGTTATAAAAAATATAATAGCTTCGACACAGTGCCTATTTCTTTTTCCATTAATTTTTTTATTATACTAATGCTTCTAAATATGAAACATTATGTGGCTGATTACTAGTATAGAAGCAAACCACTTTTATTAAAATGTATACCAAAAACAAACCTAAAGGACAAATTTGAATTTATTAAAAATCCTCTAGTTCACAATGTGATCCCCATGGACGCCATTTTCCCCAAATTCGAATACTGGGAGATTTATGAAAAGAAAAACAAATGCTTTGGTATATTTTAAATAATTTTATTACTAAAAACACGTATGTGCTCCGTGGATCATAGTTGATACCTTTGAATTCTCTTTAAAACATGCGACCTGGTTCTTCTGTTGGTTATTTATTCCCCAGGTGGATGTCAAATGACGATGAGCGAGAGGCCATATTAGGTGAAGCTCGATCTATTTCCTGAGAATTCTGATGCAGGAACTTATATGCAATTTTTCACTGCGTTCTGTTCGATGTAAAGTAAAAGTAATGAGTTATGTAATATACAATTAACGATAATTAATGAAAATTGCTATGTATAAATTATTTTCCAACGGCGAATCATTTTGTTAGTTTTAATATTTCACATTTTATAGAAAAATATTTAAGTTTAATAAAGGTTCACTTTTAATAGTTTTGTATACTAATGAGTGGTTCAAATGTGGAAAATAACTCGTACGGAAATCGGTAGTTCTTTTTCTATGACAAATAAAACTGATAGACCGTGAGACTAACGGACTTATTTTCCCCATTTTCCTTGAGTTTTATATTCGTTTAATAATTTTTACAATTTCATGTTAAAAAATGAGCTACAGTGAGAAAAAAAATTGTAATGCATTCTTGCTTCTTCATAATGCGTTCTCTTATGCACGTATGGTATGGAATATTTCCTCTGAACTTTTTATTCAATTCATTTTTCTGCTTTCGCTACAAGAATGTGATTAGTTTTCGATGGAAAAATTTATAAGAATGCTGGATATTATAAATATTTCTTAAAACGTGTACAAAAAAGATTTTTACATTTAAAGATGAATTTTAACGTGAAGAATTGGTAACATTAACGGTAGATATGGAATCGCAAAGCATATACGACATACTGGAATTTAACATACAAATTAATTACTCTCAATTGGAAAAATAATCTAAAACTGTAACAAATGTAACATATACGAAATTAACATAAAGAAATATAAGATACAAGAGGGTCTCCATACTGTATATAGTCTATAGACTTATGTAATACAAAGTTATTTTCAAAAACTATGGTCCTTTAACCGTTATTGTTCCATTTTCAAAAACGTGGAAAGCAGTGCGTCCTTTAAAGTTATCCGTCCAGATTTTGATAGATCCACCTCTAAATGATCTCACTCCTCTCAACGTTGAGTCTTTATAGATACAGAGATGAATTTTTATTCCTTAGGTAGAAATTTGGAGTAAAAGAATACGAATATATTACTGTGTAACTGGTAGAGAGCGCAATATTGTTCCCCACCGTTAACTCCACCCTCTTTACTCCGCTGTGTTAGAGGTACGAACACGATTATCGGTACGTTACTATCGAATTCACTGGAATGAGTTCCCACCTCGTATAAGTCCCCCTCAAGATATTAGAAAGGAAATTGTATGTATTCTCGCTTCTTTGCATGGATTCGCGCATGGTATTAAATCTTTTCTCAGAACCTGTGTATCCTTGGCATATATATACTCGTATACGAGCATTATTGATGCAGAGACAAAACCTATTTTCATCGGGGAATATCACGTGACTCCATTCTTCCATTTTCCAGTTGATTTGATGATGTCCATTATTTCTCCGAAATTTTCGGTATGGTTTTGTTAAACGAGGAACACTGACCTTAACTGTCTTTCGTGGAGCCTATTTTATAAGGTTTGTTTCGATATTTGTCCGCCATTAGCTTTAAAATGGTCATTTCTTATCTCTGAATGGGTACGCATTCTCTATTGCATGGAGAAATTGATTATCGAGGGGTAGTTATTCTCTCTCGTTAAGGATAAGCTCTTCTAATAATACCAACTTCCCTGAATCTAAGCCACACTCAGTGAATTGCTGTTTGAGTCGTTCGCTGCATCGGAGCGGAGTATCTTTGAGAGCGTCATTCTTGCAAAAGTGTGAGGCCCTTGCAACTTGAATCTCATCAAAATGTCTTCTTGCTAATATAGGTCTTCCTAACATATCGTTTTCAATATTTAACGAATTTATCAAGATACAAGCAAAAAATCTAAAAACTTACAAACAGATTAAGAAGTAATACCTATTTTATTCCGTCTAGTTTAGTTTCAACATAATTAGATCGGAAGTTTTAAATTAGCAAAGTAGTTCTGATAAAAAATATTTAATGGGTTGTTGTTTTAATAAGGTCTTTGATAAACTACTTAGTGCTTAATAAATAGCTCTTCTCGAACTCATTTAGCTACAAAAGTTTACCTTTGCGAAATTTATTTATAAATAAAAAGTCTAAATATCTATTTACCTTTACTCTCACTCTTTTATTGATAATACCTTTTTTTTGAAAAGTAAAACATTTATCCAAACAACTGCTCTACTATGGGCATTAATTTTCTAGAGTACCTATGAATTAAAAATAACAGCAGCGTGCTAATTTGGGATCATGCTGCCCAGTTTGTTAAAAATATTAAAAAAACAAATATAACACGTAAGCACGGTAGATAGATCTCGTATGAATTTTTAATATTTTTCCCTCTTCTCATATACGCCACTCTTCACTCCTCTTCTGAAATACATATTTGACGGAAGAACGATTCAACTGAAATTCTTTTTTTCTTCATTTATATTTTATAGGGACGGAAATAGATTTCGGTGTTAAGAAAAGCAGCAATATCGAGTGTTAAATATTTTATATTATCATTCCTCCTACAAGGATTGAATGAAATAAGCAGAGAATGTCGGAAACCTCGTTGTAATCTTTGATGAGAACATGAGTTTTAGACAGGAAAATTTGTATACTTTCTCTCAAGTGGTATCTTTGTTAAGATTTTCTCTCAAGATTACATACAAAAGTGGTTTAGGGGAGTTTATTTAAAGTGTTATTTGTGCTTATTTATTTTGTGCTGCTTGCCATTATTATACAGGATAGTTGAAAATGTTACCAGTTAAATATAATATAATAATAATAATAATAATAATAATAATAATAAATAATAAATAAACCATAAATGTATCCATTATAAAAGGAATAGATAAAAAGATACTTATCCTAAAATGCTACGAGATTCTGTACTATTCTTATAATATACATATAGTTCGCTAGTAATAGCATCCCCAGATAGTCATTGCTTAAACAATTACTTACAGCCCTATCTGAGGATGTTATTACTAGTAAAACCTATGTTATAAGAATAAGAATACTAGAGAATCTCGTGAAAGTTTAAAATAAGTACCTATATTTTTATTTTTTGGATTTGCAATAAATAAAAGTTTCTTTTATAATTTCTTACTTTGTTATTGTAGATATCACTTGATTACTAATGGTTATTCTTATTTATGCTGAACATAAAACAGATGGATGGAGGAAAGTCGTATAAAATATTTAAGACCTTTTTTGAAAGCAAAGAAAATAAACACAGCAATATACTTTATGTAATTTTCTTTCGAAGACCTTTAAATATATTTTTATAAATTTGGTTGAGTTAAATCTGGGGTGCGGTAAATGATACACACTTTTTTGACGTCTTTAGGTTAATTAAAAAATTCTGAATAAATGCAAGTATTTTGTTTGTTATTTACTACAGATTAACAAAAAATGCAGATTATAGACATCATGCAGTATCTTGAATGCGGCTCTGTGCTAACAGGGGGGAACTCGTTGAAAATGTATTAAGTTCTTAACTTTCATTAAGGTCAAATTTGATTATTTTTTTACCCCAATTTAAGCATGTTTTGGGTGACATTATATTTTCGCTTCTTCTGATGTTTTGAGATCCATCTTTATTGTAAGCCCCATTCTAGTGATTTTTTCCTTTTTGGGAAACAAATATCTTTTTAGAGACTGGCCTAGGTAAAATAATTCCCATAAATATTTGTTTGTATGATGTTATAAATTCTTGTTTTAGTTTTTTTTACGTTTGCAAAGTAAGTCTTGCTCAATATTTTAGTGTCTTTAACGAGGACCAATTAATTCCATTTTACTAAGACAAAACTTATTGTTGTTACTGAATTCTGTCTAGGAGGTAACATTGTTTTATTATGATCTCTATATGCGTATTTAAATTTCTAGCAATTGAACAAATGGAGCCGATTCGAAACTTGTAAGTCGTTTAGCCAGGATATTCAAATTGTGAATAATACTGCAATAGAACGCTTACCATGGGACTAAATGCCTCATCAAGTTTCTACGCGACTTTAGCGCAACTCCAAAATTTCTATTTAACAAAATGAGTTTACAAAACTTTCTCAATTTAACATTCATTAGCGATAAAGGGAGTGATGCGTCAAAGTCAAGTTTTCCGAATGAATTTTAAGCGTGCAAGAGAATCTTCGAAACTAAAAATGCCCTCAAGCATTTTTAAAACTTGTTAAGTTATTAATACGTAGTCAATCAGCTTTCCAGAGGCGTTTTCGGAAGCCACTTATCTAACTTAGTAGCTTGTTTTTTGTAAACAAAATTTATTTTACTACTTTTTTTTTATCTAAAAAGAAAGTGTGCGCTTTTCAATCTTACTACTATTATAGATAGTAACTATTTGGAGTTGTGCTATTGCTTCGGTAATTTTGTTCACAATTGTAGACATTTAACGATCTATACGAATATTTTCGATCATGGCACTATTATCAAATCAAGGTGTTCGAATTTACCCCAATGTATCTAATTGATTTTTGAGTCTCCTATTATTCCTGTCGTTCCTAAAACGTTATGTAAATAACTGGAAACTATTCAATATAAAATCCCTCATGGCTCATTCTGATCCAGTCAGATCCCCATTAGTATTCAGGACATGTTTATACACAAAACAGTTAATATCTAAATGTCTGGTACGTGTACATTGCAGGATAAATCTTTGTAAATAGACTACTTTTAAAATCGCGAATATAGCTAAATGCATCTCTCTAGGATTTTTGTAAGAAGAAACAGGTTTTTTCTGCGACAAAAAGATTGAAATTAGCACAGTGCAACCTGTGCGTAAAGTGACTTATTTTTAACTAATACATTAAAGTGAATCGTGTTTGAAGTAAAACATTGCATGTACCGTAAATTTCCGAAAATTTAAATAAAATTTCCCTAAGTAGGCAAATATTTAATCCGATAACCACTTTAGGTCTTAGAACTACTGTAATTAGTTAGTAATTTGAATTTTTTCTTATCGTAGATATCAATATTTTTTAACCTCTTTTTCTCTTGACGAAATATCAGGTCGATGAGAATTAAGGTCAGTTCCACTGCATAATCACGAACCCTTATAAATAGTGGTTCTAGCTTGATGTAGTTTGAAAACTGAAGTTGAAATTTCTTATTACAGTTCAATTTTTATAAAAAATGTTGAACCATTAACATAGTTTGTTGTGGAAATTTATATATGTGGGAGAAATTATTTTCTTCGAGTAGACTGTATACTTTTATACTGCAAAGTCAATACATATAAATGCTATGTGACTTTTCTTCAAAAAAAATATTAGTAACAAATAATACTTCTTTATTCTAACAATTTTATGCGAAAGTTTATTGCGGTGCACATTTTATATACTACAAATACACTTCGTGTGTTTTTTTAACCACGGTTTGCACAAACTATCACTCACTTTAATAATAAACTAATTAACAAATGTACTTTTGTTACTGAAGAGGCATTAAAAAAAGTTTTTTGGATTCAAATTCACAACTTCTACTTTCTTCCTCAATTAACTTTTTACAAACTTTGTGTGTGAATTGTGTGGGTGGCTCAAGACTACTGCCTGCCGGCAAAAATGCGTTACGTTTATTGCGATATGCCCGAGAAGAAGAATTAGTTCTGATTGGTTGAAAGTGATGGAACTTTCTGGGGTGCATACGAGAGGTAACAATGAATTCATTATTGGTTTTACCGGTATAAAATAAGTGAATTTTAAACAGTTTACTAATTTTGTCAAACGACTTCTTTGCCTTTTCTTGTTTTTCACAAAAGATAATAAAAGGGTATCTGATATATTACTTACAACTCTTATTGTGAAATAATAATATACTTCTATTTAATTTCATATTTATTATTTAAAGTATTAGTTTTTGACTTGAAATAAAAGAATAGTTAGGAAAAATAAACATTTTATCATTACTGCTTTCTAGAAACATTACTTACCATTTTTTTTAGGGTTTGTAGATTTTTCTAATTATTTCAGAGCTTTTCTGCAGGGTCATTAATTTAATGCGACAAGCGGGATAGTGGGAAATAATTAGTCATTCAAATGGCCTTTCATTCAGCCGAGATTAATTCACCCAATTAAAATATTTCATAGTGTCAATCTGACCCGATCTGCAATTATTTTTAATTTCGACATCTACTTCTAGTCTGGATTGCAATTTTGCAGCTATAAATGTCCGCATTTTATTTAATAGACCAATTTGTTACCGATAATCTGCGTGGAACTAGATGAGAGTCGTTTTAACCTACATGCCAGTAGGACCATATAGACACATGATTGTTGTACTTTTTCTTTTCATTTTGTATTGTCTTCTCTCTAAGTTTTTCCAGCTGGTCTTGTTCAAATTTGGTCACGTCGTTTTCCACTTCTTTTTCCTTCTGCCGATCACTTATTCTTTCCATCTCCTATTATTTTTTTGAGTTGTCATTTTGATTGGATGGTCTAATTATCGAAATTTGTAGGGTTTCGCTACTTTATACTTGCTTGTTATATTTCTTTGATGTGTCGTCTTTTTTAAATTGCTTTAACTTGTTTTCCATTAAATATTTTTCTTAGACTTTTCCTCTTCTAGAATTCAAAACTTCACTGATGCTTTTTCCACAATGTTCAAATTTCATTATTTCAGTAAATGGATCTCATTGAGTTGTTTGTTTGTATTCTTTTTATTACTCTTATACATTTAATTCCACTCGGTAAGTTTGGTTGGACTTTATATTTAATTTCCGGATTTTTTTGAATATTGTTCCTAACAATTTAAAAGTTTCGATATTTTCAAGTACATATGCTTTTCGTTTCCCTGAGACAACTACATTTTTTTTTCTTTTTACATTTCTTTTTCTGTCAGTTCTATATATTTTTTTTTATTTTCATTTTTGTTCTATATTCGGTTTGCTTAACCATGCGATTAATACGTCTTGATACTTACTTCTTTTAATCCTTTTAAATTTATCATACGATTATTTAAAATCTATGAAGATAACACAGGTTGTTTATTTATATTCATAGTTATCCTTTTGAATTTTGAAGGCAAATATTTGGTCTGTCACTTCTCTTCTTTTCCTACAACTATTTTTTCAATTACAGTATCCATTTCTATTTCTACATTTATTTTGACCTTTCTACTTTTCCTTTCAGGTTCTTTATAATTTCTATATTTTTTTAGAAAATTTGCAATTTCTGTTGTGTTATCGAAAAATGCTCTCTAGTGAAATCCTAAATCGCAATCACTATACTTTGTTTAAAGTTGGTTACTTAAAATATGTTGTTTTCAGCTATACCAAGTTTATTGAAATCCGTTGAGCTGTTTTGAAATTATAGACATTTATTTGAAAAATCTTTTGAACACCCTCATTACTTTATTTTCAGAGATAGGACAAGAAGTAATATAGCAAAAAGACTCGATTTTCTCTTAGCTTTAAAATGCATATATTTTTTTGATGCCTTAATAAGGCGAAATTCCAAGAAACATTCCTTTTTTTAAGTGAAGATAACGGTTACGCCCTCTGGCGGTCATCTAAGAAACTCAAAAACTATTTCCAAAATTTTCTCTTGGCCACTTTAGTTATACAATTTTTTACAGCAAGTTTCTACAATGAATGGTTTCTGAGATACATCTGCCCGCACGCTTAACGGCTCAACCTGTACATTTTTTAAAGCGGTATCATGTAATTCCAGGGTGTCCCATTTAATAATATATGCTTAAAATGTTTTTAAATGATTGGATTAACCTGCTTTAAAAAAATTGAAAAGAACGTATCTACTGTTAAGTCTAAGAGACCGTTCCATTACGTGTCAAACACCCTGTATATTTTATCAAAGCGTCCGTGTTTTTGTACCTCTAAATTTACTTTTTATATAATAATTCCATCTATAACTGGGTGTTTCTTAGACTGCAGAAAGGGTTAAGAAAATGTATAATAATTACGGAAAAAAAACAAAGAACTTCTATTCTAGTCCATTCACA
The DNA here is from genome assembly GCA_951812935.1 of Hermaeophaga mercurialis. Lineage (NCBI taxonomy): Eukaryota > Metazoa > Arthropoda > Insecta > Coleoptera > Chrysomelidae > Hermaeophaga > Hermaeophaga mercurialis. The sequence continues at coordinate 36,925,388 of OX638359.1, read as the reverse complement.
TACTTTAAAAGATATAATATGATTGAACTTGTTAACTTGTTAAAGCTCGTCTTTTCGCCTAATTGAAGCTTTTATTTTATTATTTTTAACTATTTTTATTATTTTTAATGTAATAATGATTCGAACAGACTCTGTTTAAATTGGAGAGTTAACAACCAAATGCAGAAAATAATTAGAATGGCGCATAGTATGCATAAAATAGGATTAAAGTGAAATCGTAATGGATTAAAAAACAAATATTTTGAAAGCAGGTGCTTTTCAGAAGCACCTGAGATCCCACAAAATAATTACACATATATTTATGAGATTATAGGTTCATACAAATTTCATTTGAACAGGTTTAGTAGTCTTTCTGGCAATTTTATGAAAATAGTTACTTCAGTTCATACAAAGTGGATATCTGAATTATTTTTTTTCGGTCAATAGTTCATTCGCATCGGGGAATGGTGAACATTTTTTTATGAAGAGACTTCGCAAATGGTGACTTATTTGTCTTCGGTAAATTAGACAATTTAAGGTTACCTTAATATTTGTATTTGTATTGTATTTGTTTATGTTTGTATCAGTTATTTGTAATATTTTTGATATTTACTTACTTTACTTTACTAGTACCTTTATTTATATGTATCGTTATATTATTTTTTGGAAAGGCGAAGTCTAGCATAAGCTACTCTACAATTATAAAAGAGAAAAGAAAAGAAGAAAGAGAGAACGTAATTAAAAGTCGAACAAAAAAATATATAATTTCATTGGGAAAAATCATTTGGGATTTACTCATTTTTGAAAAGCTTTAAAATATCTTAACTTGAGTACTGTATTTTTTATTTATTTCTCTGTATTACTGAATAGGCTTTAGCATGAATACCTCTATGGTTCTAAAGATTAATACCTATGGACTTTTGAATAAAGAGCAAGAGATAATTCTTTACTAAATATAAATTAGATTTCTAAAAAAACCTATAACAATTCTAATAAAATAGCATTAATGCCCTTATTAGGCAGATGTTATTCTCTTGTTCGATTACGCAGTTTAAATAAGGTCTAAAAGGTATTTTATTTGAATTAATCCATGTGTGCTAATTATAATTATAATTGTGTATATGGTTTTTTACACATCTAAAGGAATATGACATAATCTGGCAACTGTGCTCGATTGGTTCTCGTCAGAAGAGGGCTAACAGCGCTAACGGAAAAAGCTTGAACTAAAAGAAGACGGGGCAACCTCACTATTTCGCGATTTAAAAAAAATACAAATCACAAAAATATTAAGAAGTGTACGCCTGTCGATGAACATATTATTTTCTCAAATTTGAAGAATTAAATAGTGAAAATTGTGCACGAAAATTGGTCATTTTACGCATACTGTTGTTTACATTTCAAATTAAAAAACGAAATCAAAATAGTCCACGTATATATAAAAATAGACACGTATTTAACCTAAATTTATAAGTCCTGAAAATTTGAACGAAAGTTGATAAATAGATTCTGTTTATAATTCCTCTTTACGAAAATGTAAGTATACGTAATTTAGAAAATAACATCAATTTTGATGAAAAATTAACATATATTGTCAGATATGGATTCAGCGAAAAAATAGGCATAAAGTAATAGTATATCAAATGAAGCATTAGCTCAGGTTGACGCTGAGTTTGAGAAAATGTGTTAGACACCCTAGTAAAAAATACTATGATTTTCAAAAATGTATTTGTCATAGAAATTGAATTCGTAATCATATATGTTGGAATCAGACAGTGGAGATAAACTATGAATTATTTAATGACCAATCAAATGTATTTCTATACTATATTCTGTTTAAATCAATAAACAATGTTAGAGGCAAACATTGACTATTTAAATACAAAATGTACTTGCAGCTATTTTGTAGGTTTATATTCGATTGAGCCAATGATTGAACTGAAACATTTTAACTTAGTTCATATAAATCCAATCACTGACGTATGGATAATGTTGTAAAACTTAGACACCAAGTATCAGTAATCGTGAATAATCCAAAAAAATACTGCAGCCCATCAAATTATTAATTTAAATTACTGTTGTAACAAAAGAGGAAGAAAAAATTATGCAAATTGCATCTCTAATTTTAAACGATTCGACAGGTTCAACAAAAAAGGAGAAATATTAAGTTGTTAGAATAAAAATCACTGTTTAATTTTTTATTAGAATTTATCAGTACCATTCTTTTTCATTCCAATGTAACAGTCTAAAGTGAAAACGGTGCTAACTAGAATCCGAAACTTTTTTGTATTTACATATTTTATGGAAACTGTAGATAATAGTTTTTTGTATCACAAACTAATTTATAAAATGTCAATCCTTTTTTCAATGGATGAGTTTTGATATTTCATTAAAAGTAATCATATCAATTGAATGGGAGAATCCTACATACACCAATCGCATTGAATTGATTCATTAGGTTTATTGATAGCGACAGACCGTGGAGATAAAGTATCAATACTCTAAGTGCAATAATTGATATTGCTTCTAATCATTCATTATCTATCAATGGTTTTGATACAATTACAGTGAAGCTACATTTTAACCCCATATGGCGTTATTTTGACCAAATTTTTAAATGCTACTACTAGTATTCAATATTTTTATTATTATTCTTATTACTTTTATATTAATGTTATTATTCCAAAATAAGTTTATTAGATATTTAACAACTCAATGAAATATAAATACTCATAATATATACATTGTATTAACTTTGTATAGGTGTTTTAATTTATTTTATTAGCAATATATTAATATGGCATGTGTTACTGCGTGTTTTATAAGGTAGTTATATTGTTAATACAAATTTTATTATTTTGTTCTATTAAAATATGTACGTAGCGAGTTAAATAAATTATTACTCTTAATAAAGAATATCGAATGAATATATCATGGAAATTATAAATATTATTTTGGTATAGAATTTCAACAAAAAAATCTTTTATTTTTTTCCAATTTATGTCCAGGTTACAAAAAAGATTTTCTAAAGAATTTGAGGTACTGATGTTGTTAGAAAATTGTACATTTTTTAAGTATTATATGTAATAATAATTATAGTAGAATAATTTTTTATCAACAGTTAACAAAGTTTTTCTCACTTATTCCATATAGTCGTAGAGAAACTATTTGGTCTTCTATCAAGTATAAACTTGATTCACCTCATGAATAATAATCATTATTCGCTTATTGAAGAATATACTACATATTTACCTTCCAGTTATTTTCAAGAGAAATTTAATGAAAAATGCATTAGTGCATTTCTCTCCCTCCTGCATTTATAACGTGCAGTAAAAGATTTTTTATGTGTCCCGTTTTTAATGGAACTGGAGCACGTGACATACTGATAATGAGTCATCGTGGACAGGTAGGGCTTCACTGCATTAAACAAAAGGGGTCACTCACACCTGCCACCGACCATACGGCGAATGGGGAGCTCGGCCCTCCATACCTACTCTTTCTACGATCATGATCAATTTTATTTTTTTATTTTGGGGTACAAAAGGTTGTTGATCTGATTTACATCAGCTGCAAAGGAAACGTTTCTTTATTTTTGCTTTGATAAATAAACAAAATACAAGAATAATACGGAAATAAAATCTAGTAAAACAGACCCTCAATACGTATCCATTTATTTTTATTGATAATTACAAATAGTTTTTAAAATATTATTAATAAAATTTGGAATTTTTACTTACTTAATAATCATAATAATAATAATATCTTTTTATTGGTTAAAAAGTTTCACTGTAAGTGTTCAAGTTCGACAGTGTGCTATTATTTTTTTATATTAATTTGAATTAATCAAAAGGAACTACTTACTGTAAGTATGACCGGATTACAGCAATGGCCATTTTAGATAGATAAACTTTAATCCTGTAAGGACATTAATGCGAATAATTAATTAAGGGTATTTGCAAGTACAATTAAGGGCAGTGACTACCTGCTTCGAATTGGGAAATTTGTCAATTCCATATTATGCAGGTTTAGGATGCAATTTTATTGTTACATAGTTCATTTTATGTTATTATCTTTGCCTTAACGGTATAATCTTAAGAGAGAAATATCTAATGTATACTAAGTGAACGCAGAGAGGAATGAATTCTTTTCAATAACTTTAAATATTATAAAAAATTTATACAGATTTAGCCTGAATATTTGAGGTCATACACGAATCCAATGCTGCGATAAAGTACGCGATATTATATATTTGTAAAAGCTGACTAGTATAAATATTTTATTTATTTTATTTATTATTTTATTATTGTGTCTCCGTTTATTTGTGTTAAGCCTAACAAAATGCCTCGAGTTTGAAGACATCAAAATTATTACCATGTTAGCGATTTTGACAGGGGTAGAATTGTTGCCTATCGAGTTGTTGGTTTGTCCTGTCGCGAAATTGGCCTCCGTGTTAATTGTACTGTAATGACGGTAATGCGTGTGTGTCGTGTGTGGACAGAAGAAGTTAGAAGACCAACTGGACAACCGAGGCGTACCACAGAGCATCAAGATAGGCGATTTGGACAATTAGCTCTGCGAAACCGTTTTCTACTAGGCGTCAAATCGCTGACCAATGGTTTGGGGACTACTTGAATTCTAAAATTCACTTATCATTCAAGCTGGCCATTATCACCAATTAACTGTAAAATTTTGGGATTTTTTTGCCAAACATCTTAAAAATTAGATAAAGAAAATAGTCAGACTTCGTCTAAGTCAACCGTAGCTAAAATGGTTCTAAATGGTCTATACTAGCTTTTCTCTAAAGCTTTGCACCTACCTTCCAAACACCCCGCATTACGAATAAATGCTCTGTTTTAAAAATACAATACAAGATCAGTTTTACTGTGATTTCATTGTAATTTTTTTAAATATTTTTGACCAAAAAGCGCAGTTATTTTGCGTTCAACATATTTATTTTAGTGTAGTCCTGCTCACTTGGAAGAACTAATTTTCGTTTAATTTTATTATTATTAAAACAATCGATAGTGCATTACACAACCATCAAAACAAAACGCGGCGCAGCATGTAGCCGGAAGTAAAATATAAATTAGGTGTAATTACAGCTCAACCATCTGTAAAAAAATATCGATTTGTGCGTGTTTTTCTTTAAAACAGGAGCGTGTAAAATGGGTGAAGAGTTAAGAAGTATTTTATAAGAAATTCAAAATAATGGTCAAGAACTGAAAATGTGGAAAACATAAAAATACACGAAGCGAAATAGATACTTCATAAACTCGATTAAGACACAAAAGATCCAGATAAATAGTTTCAAATTTCAAATGGATTTTGTGGCATTTGTGGTTTATTTAGAGTTGAGAGTTTTGATTTCAGCACTGACAATTTATTCCGATAAAGTGAATCGAAATCAACATGAATACATACGATTTTGCAGGAATCAAAAACTCCACCAAATTCAACTAGGGAAATGTCAAACAAAGAATCTAAAATTAGTTTTAACTTTCACTGATACGAGAAGTCTTTTTTGTATTCAATTTACTATTTGTTGATATTTCGAAAAATAATTTACATGCGAGACAGATTCTTTTCCCCTGACGCCCGGCGCCGACAGAAAAAAGTGAATTGAATGTAAACGAAAAAATATATTTCAATTCTTACATGCTAGCACTACATCAAAAGCCAAACAATAGCATTCCTCAATGGTAAACAGTTAATACTGGGTTGGGTTTCCATTAAATTACAGCTCTGCTAATAATCCCTGGTACAAAATTGGCAGAATATAGATTTTTTAATAATTGCCAGAGCTTAGAGGGCAATGACTAAGTGAAACTCCCTAATAAAACCTCAAGTAAGTATACAATGGTAATTAGTTTAAAGAAAAAAAAACTAATTTAATTTATTTTTCTATCTAACCTTTTCCAACTTGTCTTTTGAGCCATAACTTTTCTACTCCTTTGACCAGTAAGATCGATTATTATGTTTGGTCAGTAGTGGTCCATTGCTTTAAAAGAATTGCATCTTTTGTTTATCGATTAACTGCATCTTTTGTTTATAGATTACAAACAGGCATTCGACTCAATTATCAAAAAAAAATGATTGAGGCAATGATAGTGCTGGGAATACAATTAAAGTTGGTACAGTTAGTGAAGATGACCCTACAAAATAACAAGTGCTACGTCAATAGAAGGAAAGATTTAAAGAGAAAAATATAAGAAAAGATCTCAGACCAGGTGACTCCCTCCCCACCACTTCACCCTATGAGCAACAGATATAAAACTGAAAGGAATGGGTTAAAAATTAATCAGGATAAAACGAAATAAGAGTGGGGTAAAAACAGAAATAGAGAAGCTAAATGTAAAAAATCAATGAAAATAGCGAATGCAATTTCGGAGAAGTGACACAATTTGAATATATAAGAGAGACTAAACTAAACGAGAAAACGACAGAAATAGAACGCAGAATGGGGAAACTAAGCAAAGTAGTAGGAGGAATAACAAAACTACTGACATTATCTAAAACTCAACGTCTGTATTTGATTGTAACACGTCCAACAGATTTTTAGGATGAGAAATAGGGCTACTTAACAAAAAATAAGCAGAAAAACTGATATGTGAGGAAGACACTAAGGAGAAAATATGGATGAATTAAAGTTTCAGAGAGAAAGGACATATTCGATGAATAACATGTATGACACAAAAAGTATTGAGAATCCTAGTAGAAGGCAAAAGATAGAAAGAACGATCAAGGAAGAAATGGTTAGAAGTAGTGCAAGATGATATGAATAAGATAGGTATAAGGAATGGCAAACCGCAGCAGTAGATAAGAAAGAGGAAATGGAGCAAAGCAGTAAAGAGTATCAAACATTTAGAGGACGATAATTAAATTTTGAAACGATTATCTAAATTTTATTTTGATCGCAGAATATAATTTTCTGTAACCATAATGCAAACGGTGGATATGGACCTTCATTTTACAAGTTTTTTATGATGAATCCAAGTTTATGTTAAATGGTACAGTTAATCGTAATAACTGCAGATATTGGAGTGATACTAATCCTAGATGGACGCGGGAACATAACAGCAAATGCCTTTAAAAGTAAATATAGAGAAAGGTTTTCCATTGGGTTCGAATTTGGTATAGAGGATTAACCAAAAAATGGTAATGATATCGAGTTTTTTTAGTTATTTAAAAGTAAATGTTGGGCAGGTATTATCGGTACCACTCTTATTGGTCCATTGTTTTAGAGGACAATTTAAATGGACCGAAGTATTTAGATATGTTGCGAAATTTTGTGTCAACCACTGGTGCATCACCACATTTTAGAGTTGAAGAAATTATTTAAATGAAGATTTCAAAACCAGGTGGGTAGGAAGAGGGAGCATAATTGAGTGCCAATCAAGATCTCCCGATTTATCACCATTAGACTATTTTTTATGGGGATATCTGAAAAACATTGTATATAAAAAGAACCTGATAATCTGGATGATCTAAGAAATACACTTTTATTGAACGGTTTTTTTTGTAAACCTATCAGAAATCGAGATATTAGCAAGTTACGTTACTTTTTGTACACCCTGTCGTATGTAATATTTGATTTAACTGTTATTGTGTCAGCACAAAAAGTATAATTGTTGGCTGTTTTTTCCTTACCTTTGTCGTTTTACCATAATTATTGAAATTTGTTTGCCTAATGAAACTAGAAAACCAGGTTATAATAATACACGTTTTAAAATTTTATTTTTATTTATTAATATATTACGTCCAATGTGACAGCTGTCAAAGTACAATTAAAAAAGATAGTATCACCGAAAAAACTCCAATTATCTCCGATAAGCGAAATATCAGAAGGAAAGTCCCAACCCTCTTGGATAGGCTGAGGTTCTTGTGCCTGAAAAACCCCTAACAGATAAATTTCTCACACAAGTTCACTCCCTGCCCATTCCACTGAAGACATCAGTTACATTTAGAAACTTCTGTTCTAGGAGTACTCATCTGACTCTCGGCCTGTGAAGACGTATCGATATCGGCGAAAGTAGAGTGATTATTAAAAAGTGTGGCCGCAAGGCCAAATTCTTTGTGGAGCTCAATTTTAACAAGTGATAAGAAGTGATAATAATAAAACAATCCAGTGGTGTACGCAAGTAAAATTTCTCTCATATCAATATGAATAATCAACACAATCCATTCCCAACAAATTTAGCTACTTATCAATATGGATCAAACCAACAAAACCTTTGCTACCAGCAGATACCTCAAGTCCCTTTCCCAATGATACCACAACAAAATCCTCCAACCAACCAAGTCTTCAATCAACATCTTCCAGTCAGCCAACCTTACAATATTGATAACCCACAACCCCTCAACACCCATTTTGTACCAAATTCAAACATAATCATACCCAATAATCTCAATAATACCACAAACTCCAAAGTCATGCCAACAATAACAAACGAAGAAGACTATAATATGTTCGAAGGTAGTGATTCTGATTCGCAAGATGAATCAAAGGAAAATCACGAATGGCAAACAGTCAAGCGGAAGAGAGTAAACAGTCCCAGGCAAACAATAGCTCAAAACACTCAAGAAGTAAGTACAAGTAATAAATTTGATTCACTTAGAAACTTAAACGATAAAGATAACATTAATCAAGCAGTATCACCACCCAAACCACCTCCAATTTATATTTATAGCGTAAATAATTTTAATAAAATGATTGAAAACTTAAGTGCAGTAGTAGAAGTGGAAACTTATCAATGTAAACTAGTCCAAAATGACACCGTAAAAATAAATGCTCAAAGTCCTGACACATACCGAAAACTCATCACTCACCTAAATAGTGAAAAAATAGTCCACCATACTTATCAAATGGAACAGGATAGAGCCTTTAGAGTAGTAATTCGCAATTTACACTATTCGATACCAATTGACGATATTAAAAAAGAGATAGAAAAACATGGACATTCTGTGCGCAATATTCTAAATATTAGACATCGAGTCAGTAAACAACCACTCATGATGTTCTATGTTGATCTCGAACCCAAACCAAACAACAAGGAAATATACAAACTACAGTATTTAAACTACATGAAAATCACAATAGAACCACCAAACAAGAAAAGATCAATCATACAGTGTACAAGATGTCAACTATATGGCCACTCCAAGTCCTACTGCTCAAGACCTTACCTATGCGTCAAATGTGGTGCAAAGCACAAGTCAAGCGATTGCCAAAAACCAAAGAATACACCAGCCAAATGTGCTCTCTGTGAAGGAGAGCACACAGCGAATTATAAAGGGTGCACTGTATATAGAAACTTACAGCAGGCGAGAGGAAAACCAAATAGTAGAGAACCAGGACACATTACCACTCAACCAGCTATTAATTTCCACATGAATCAAGCAAGCGCTCAACAAACAGCTTACAGCAGACCAACATACGCAAATGTAACAAGCAACTTGAACGTCAACAACCAATCCTTGGATCTAGGAGCCCAAATGAATATATTCCTGAATGAATTTAAGTCAATGTTTATGCAGCTTATTAATCAAAATAGCATGATTCTAAATATGCTTACTGCAGTAATAAATAATAACCCCAGAAATGGAAACTAAATCAATTCGAATCGCCGAGTGGAACGCCAATGGTTTATTAAACCACAAAGACGAAGTAATAAATTTTTTACAGTACAACAAAATAGACGTCCTCCTTATCGCAGAGACGCACTTTACTGAAAGATCAATGTTAAAAATTCCGAACTATTCAATATACCATACTCCCCATCCTGATGGAACAGCTCACGCTGGAGCGGCAATAATTATTCGCACTGCTATCCCGCATTATGAACTACCCCCGTTTCAAACAACCAAATTGCAAGCTACCGGTGTCCAAATTTCTGCACGTCCATGGTCATTTAATATAGCAGCAATGTACAGTCCACCTAGACATAGAATCGATACAGAAGAATATGAAAATTTCCTCAGCCATCTAAGTGGAAAATTTATTGTTGGCGGTGACTGGAACGCAAAGCACACCGACTGGGGATCTCGGCTAATTACTCCTAAAGGAAGAACCCTACGGCAAGCTATGCTTAACAAAAACTGTACCTATTTATCAACAGGCCAACCAACATATTGGCCTTCCGATCCCGCGAGATTACCCGATTTACTAGACTTCTTTGTTCTTAAAGGAATCTCTGCAAATTACGTCAACATTGAAGCCAATTGGGACCTCACAACTGACCACACCCCAATAATAGCAACACTTAGTACCCACATAATTCATCGACCTAAACCTCCTAGACTTACTTCTCCGAAAACTGACTGGTGTCTTTTTAGACATAACCTTCACGAAAACCTAAATCTAAATATTAAACTAAAAGAACCTGATGACATCGATAACGCTGTAGACTATTTTACACGTATGATACAAGATGCGGCATATAAAGCTACACCAAACGAAGCTACGCCGAGAAGTCCAGAAAATAACATTCCGTTACATATACGTGAGCTAGTTGCAAAAAAACGAAGAGCTAGAGGTAGATGGCAGAGAAGTCGAAACCAATTAGACCGAGTTGAATACAATAGACTAGCCCAACAGTTAAAAAGAGTTCTCAAAGATATCCGCAATGCTTCCTTTCAGACATACATAACCAATCTCTCTAAAGAAGATCATTCTTTGTGGAAAGCGACAAAAAATATTAAAAGACCAATGGTCCACATTCCACCAATAAGAAGAAATGACAATAGTTGGAGTAAAACTGACAAAGAGAAAGCAACAACATTTGCAGAACATCTTTCACAAGTGTTTGACACACCACAACCACAGCACAATAATCTTAACAACGATGAATATGTGACAGATTTTCTTAACAGTCCGTGTCCTATGATGCTACCTATTAAGGCGTGTTCACCTTCAGAAGTTAGACTGGAAATTCAAAGAAGTAACAGTCATAAAGCACCTGGTTTCGATCTGATAACTAATGAAATACTAAAACAATTGCCGAAAAAAGCCCTGGTTTTGTTAACTACTATTTACAACAGCATTTTTAGATTGACATACTTTCCAATAACATGGAAGTTTGCACAGATAATACTAATTCACAAGCCTGGCAAACCACCAAACAGAGTCACATCATATAGACCAATAAGCTTGCTACCCAGTATGTCAAAAATTTTTGAAAGAATCTTGCTTAACAGAATTGAAGAAGAAGCAAATATTACCAACACAATTCCGATACATCAGTTTGGGTTTAGAGCTAGCCACTCGACTATACAACAAGTGCACAGAATTGTAAACAAAATTAATGTCTGTTTAGAAGAAAAGAAAGTATGCACGGCTGCATTTTTAGATATCGAACAAGCCTTCGACAAAGTGTGGCATGACGGTCTCCTGTATAAACTTAAAATGATCCTTCTCACACCCCACTACCTGATCCTTAAATCATACCTTGCAGAGCGCTCCTTCCAAACAAAATTTAATCTAGAACTATCACAACACCATCCAATCAAATCTGGAGTGCCCCAAGGTAGTGTTTTAGGACCCCTGCTTTATTTAATTTTCACCGCTGATATCCCTACTACGGCAAATACTACACTAGCAACTTTCGCAGATGACACTGGGGTCATATCTATCCACAAATCTCCTCAAACAGCAACCCAGCATCTCCAGGATCATCTAGATCTGATACAAACATGGATGAAAAACTGGAGAATTAAAGTGAACCAAACCAAATCAGCTCAAGTAACTTTCACTAACCGGAGAGTAGTTTGCCCTAATGTAACAATTAATGATGTGCCATTACCAGTAAGTGATCAAGTTAATATTTGGGAATTACACTTGACCAGAAACTGACATGGAGACCGCATATAGCAGCAAAGAAAGAGCAAATCAACATTAAACTGAGGCAAATGAACTGGCTTATCGGTAAAAAATCACAGCTCTCTACCGAAAACAAACTCATTCTATATAAATGTATTATTAAACCTATATGGACATATGGCATTTCACTATGGGGATGCGCAAAAAAAGTCAAACAAACATGTGATCCAACGAGTACAATCAAAAATCCTAAGGACGATATTCAAAGCACCCTGGTATGTAAGTAATAAAACCCTGCACGATGACGCTGGAATACCATTCATTGAAGATGAAATACGACGACTAACCACGAACAAAAAAAAAAAAAAAAAAAAAAATAATAATAAGGAAGTGTTATCAATGGATAACTTCTTCCCCCAAATGTAAACTATAATCCGATTTACTTATAGCTTAATACATATAGCTGATTGTAAATTTACTTGATTACTAATAAAAAAAAAAAAAAATTAATATATTATTGGTATATTTTGAAAGGGGCGCTACTGGAAAGCTCCTGCTATGGCCCAGTCTACCTTAATTTTTCATCGTTAACTAACGTAGCTTGAACGTTAACGTTATTACAGCAATAGTCATCAATCAAAAAGCAGTTTTTCTCTACGTGTTCCTTTGGTTCATGTCGTTTTACTCAAATTTAAATGCCAGACAAGTTAAATGAATTGTAACCTACCAAAAATAAAAATTTGTCTTGATGCAATTAATTTAACTTTTTTGACATGCTATCAGATATTCTATGTAAGTAACAAGAAAATTATTTTCAAAAGGATGAAAAATTGTTTGCACTTTCATTCTTTCCCGGCGCTAATTGACACTGTTATTATCAACATAAATACATACCAAATAATATCTTTGACAAAATATTTATTATCCTTTATAATAATTTTTTCTGGTTAGCTCATTGTTTTATTTTTTTGAAATCGACTAGAACTCAAAAGTATTTTTTTGAGAGTTGGTTTTATTGACAAATGATTATTGATCCTTACAAAGTCTTTTTTAGTTCTCTGCAGAATTTTCAAAGAAAAAAGTTATACACATAATGGATATATAGATGGACGTAAAGTCCAGTCAATTTCCGGCAAAACTTTTTGATTCAATAAAAGAATCGTTTACGTGAAAACTTTTTCAAGAAGATAAGAAATTTTACAAGTTTTATACGTTCGTAAAATAAAGTCGTTCGAAATGGTCTAGTAATTTATATTGTAAGTTTAGATCTACTTTATTCTAAAGGTATACAAGGCGTTAGGCGTTAACTCTAAAACACCAGACTTGGGAAATAGAGAAATGGAATGGAAGTCACCGAGTTACTCCAAATATCCACATAATTGACAGGAACAGTCGCCTGAGGGCAGCCTAAAAAAGGTTTAAAAGAAAATAAATAAATATTTGTTTCATATATGCGAAACAAAAATATAATTGGTTTAAATTTATAAGAATATTAAAAACTAAACAACACACTCGCAATATTAGTTTTAAGAACTTGTTTATATGTAACAACTAAAATGTATTTCATATCTATATTTGTTTATGTGGAAAAAGTAATTATTAAGTCAAAACAGCTTAGTAGATATACACTTTTTACTAGAAAAACACGGATACATGTTAAATTTTTTCTCTTACAACCACACAAAAGTTTCCAAAATCGAGAGAATAGGAGCAAAATGTAACATTATGTTTCATTGTCATAGTTTAATTGCTTGTAAATTTGATAACTCTGGTAAAAAACACATTTTTTTTGGAAGAAATCGCCTTTATTTTTCAACATAATTATCGAGGGCGGTACATTTGGCATTACATCCGAATTGTAGGCAGGAGTGTTGTCTTGGTGGAAAATCACGTTTTTGCGCACCAATTTTGGCCGTTTATTTTTCAGCTCTTCTTTCAAACGGTCTAGTTATGCTACATAGTACTCTTCTGTTATTGTCTTACCCTTTTACAAGTAGTAAAGTAGGATAATTCCTTGGAAATCCCAACAAAACAGTAGTCATCACCTTTCCAGTCGACAAAACATTCTTTGTCTTCTTTGGCACACTTTCACCAGGAATTACCTACTGCTTTGACTGCTGTTTCGACTCTAAGTTTCTTCCACAGTCACGATTCGACGCCAAAGATCCTCCGGATTATGCTTAAGCATAATTTTTCATACAGGATGTTATGTACTCGTTCCGTTGAGATGCCTACAGCCTCATCAATCTCATGTACCTTCAATTGACGATCTTCCATAATTATACCATGGATTTTTTCAACCATATCCGGCGTGGTGATCTCATCTGGTCGCCCCGAGCCGGCTTTGTCTTTAGTGCTGGTTCGGCCATGTTTAAATTCGTTTATCCAGAAATAAACGGTCTTCAACGCACTGCTGCCTATTTATTTAAATAAAAGTGTTTTGTCACTGCACGGAATTCATAAATTATGGTGTAGATGTTGCAACATCGTAGTCAGTGTGACCAACAGTTCAATTTCACTTTAATACGGGTTTCATATTTTCAGACTTATTTAAGGTAAAATAAGGATTAGTCAATAACAAATTTATTTTGTAAATAAAGTTTCTGAATGTAGTATAACTCAGTATTATTAAAATAGTTATAAATTTGTACAAATAATAACATTTATATTTTTTCGTCATTGTAATTTATGCATGCGCATGAATACTCGTGAGCGTTCCTGTAGGTTTCGACTATGATTTAATAAATAGATCGTGTCTGACATGCATCTTTATTTGTAGCAAACGTTCTCATTTTTAGTTGTGTATCTTCAGTTTTATTAAAAAATGTAGTTTTGTTTTACGTCGATCTGACGTTGAGGTATCAACATCCGCCGGAATTACTCTCATCAGGCACTCTCAAATAACTAAATATCAAACTAAGGGCTTATATTTTTGTTTTGTTATTAAAAGTCACCTAATTGAATTACACCAACGGTCAGCTACTTCCCATTAATCTCCAACTTGAACTGCACCATCATATTTTGTTTTCCTCATTAAAATTAAAATAAGAGAAAATTATTGCATAAAATTGTATTTTATTAATTAAACTACAAGTTCTACGTGTTGTTCTTTATTTATTGTAGCCATATTATTATAGTCTTTTCCATTTTTATTTTCATTTTGTTTCTGTTTTATAACACAGCTTTTTAATTTTTTTTAATGTATTCTTTTCATTTTATTATAAGAATAAATTTCTATCATTTCCCCAATATAAAATAATAGTTTCTGTATGTAATAATACATATTATGAAAAAAAAAGATTGTTTGAGTAGATAACAATAATAGTTATATTTTTTACTTTAGTAGTATGGATGGCTAGTTCAAAATCAATCACATTGATCTGAGGTCGGAAGAGTAGTTCTTTTTTTGACATTTGAAATATAATTGTTGTTCTTCATTTTAAAATAAGAATTAGGACATTCGAACATAATTGTCATTTTCTAATACAATGCGAAGACTCCTTTAATTTCGAGATACACGTAAAAAAAAACATTTAGAATTCAAAAAGTGGCTTTATTGTTTTTCAAAATATTACTTCTTCAAAATTCATCAATAATCCGCCACTAATTTAACGAACCACTCTAATTATGAGTTCCTATAAGTAAGGGTCCCGCGTTCTGAGCTCAGAAGAGGATTTACATCTCCCGCTAAATGTATATATTTATTTAGAATGATAATAAAACTTTATAGGGTTGAATACCCCGGCGCATAAATGTCAAAGATTATAATTAATCGTAGTTATCCAATTCATTTTATTAATTTGGTACAAAATGTTTTCCCAAATCATTCACGTATTAAGAAAAAATAAATAATAATTTAAAAAGAACAGTTTGTTTCATTTGAATTTATTACCCTCTCATATATATATATATATATATATATATATATATATAATTATTTGGGATATGACGCATCATGGAACAATCTGTGCAGTACAAATGTCCATTTCCCGCTGGTTTCTGTGGCTGTTTAAAATCCCAAAAAGCATTTGTAACCATTACAGCAGAATAATCTCTAATCAGTCTCGTAGTACGTGGTTGGTTAACCGTCATTACCACTACCAGTAGTTAATAAAATTGTATGTTTAATGTTGAAACTCTAAATAAAACTATTTGTATCCATACGGGAGTTTAAGAGAGAAATATTGGCTAGAATAAGGTAGTTAAATCCTGAAATGGGGTTTTCACATATACGTGTCGTTTAATTGGAAACAACTTTACAGATGGATACATTTTTGAGGCTGATTTCGGGAACCTTTTATACCAGTGTTTGAAATCCAAATAAATTTTCTATTTAACGATTTCCGTTTGTTACTGGTTTTCAATTAAACTGTGGCCACTAATATTTCATTTTAATAAGCTTAATTGTAGTTACTCTTTTTCTTACTAGATTCAATTTTAAAGTTTGATTGAAACTACCGAAAATACGGCAGAACTTATCTTTATCTTTGCCATTGTCTTTTACAGAAACTTTGAATTGTTTCTGACACATGACAAATAGTTCTTTTGTTTGTGAAATAATAAAATAATAGCAAGTTTTCTTATACCTACCATACTCAGTTGAAACAACCGCAACTCTTCAATTGCAGTCAATAAGTAAATCACAGAGCATCCCGAAGTTTTTATTCTCTTAACAGAGACGTATTTGCCAATGTCTATAATCAGTAGTTCTTTCTTATATAAAATGGAAAAGATAAAGAAGCCAAAGTTATTTTATTTTTTAAAAAATGAAACAAAGTTGCTAAAATCACAGAAGAATTGACAGAAAATACTTCGACCACTTCTCAATATCTTAATTTATTTTGTGGTAGTTTTTCTTTATCTAAAAAGCCTCTAATACCGCCCCTTTTGTTGGTTTTGGTTTCTCGAGGAAAAGCAAAGAACCAAACAAGATATTGAAACTAATAGCACTTGGAAGTTGTAAGTTGACTGGGAAGTTGGGAGTTGGCTTTGAAATAGAACTTTCAGTGAGCGAGAGAGAGAAGCCTGTCTTTTTTGTCAACTTTCCGGAGCCCGAGGATGGCATAATTTTTCTTTCTCCGTTTTATTGGAAAGCCCCGAGGAAGAACTGATGTGGGTTTAGTTTTAGGCAGTGGCGGCACGTAAAATATTTGAAATTTTTTATTCAGTTCTAAATATAAAAAACAGTCTCAAAAGAAGGGAAATTGGAGATTCATAAAACACTGCTAAAACAAATAGAATTTTGAACCATACATATACAAGGTGATACAGAATAACGGGAATTTTCCAAACCTGGTTTCAACAGGATGGAGCGACTGCACGGAAATCAATGGAAATTGTGCGAAAATTGTTCGGTAACCGTGTGACCTCAAGATTCGGTAACATTCCCTGGCCCCCTAGATCGCCAGATTTATCTGTTTGTGATTTTTCCTTGCGGGACTACCTCAAGAGTAAAGTTACACCACTCGACCAAGAACCCTGAATGGGTTAAAACAGAGAATTCGGGATGAAATTCACAATATCCCAGCTGAGATGTAGCAGCTGTCAATGAGGAATCTCAACAGCAGGTTTCAAGAATGTATTCGTATAGGAAGACGCCATCTAAAGGACGTAATTTTTAAAAAATGATAAATTCCATCAACGTTTCGTAAATTGCAAGTTTTAAGGTTTAAATGACTATGAATAACATTTATTTCTTTTATCACTTCTAGTTTTATTGGATTGTAAAAAAGTTCCCGTTTTTTTGTGTCACCCTGTATTTTAAGACGGCAGGCTTCACTTCATCTGTAGCTTCTTGAAAAAATGATTTGTTAGCTTCATCAAATAATTGGGGCTTGTTTAATGAATTTTTATCCAAAGCTCATCAGTTTTCGACATAAAGAGTGATCAAAAAATCCATTCGCTGGTACACAAAACACGTACAAATATCAATATTTTTTTTAAAACGGTATTTAATTGCTATAATGGTGTTTAATTGCTGTAAGATAATTGCCCAGTTAAAATCCTAAAGTAATTAACTTAGTTTACAGTAAATATTCAGAACTTCATTGTCATCGTACTTTTTTTTATGGATATGTTTAGTCAAACCATATTATTTTGCTTAAGACGAGAGGATAAATTTGATATAGTTAAATTGTGAGCAATGTTTTTAACTAAAACAGAAAAAGAGTTTAATGTATGGCAAAGCGTATCGAAATCGCATTTTTAGTAAAAACATTAAGAATATAATTTTTTAAAGAGAAAGTTCTTGAAAATCGTTACTTTACTGATTTTGTTAAAACTCTAAAGGTATTAAAAAAAGGTTCCATATTTTGTTTATTGTGAAGAACTGCCACTGCTCTTAACGATATTGAAAACTTCTGAGACTTTCAATACCATCAGGATTTACCAAGTTGTGACTGTTCTGTCATACGAATGAGGTAAAGGGAATTTTCTAGTTCGGACACTTTTTACTTTGGACAAGTTAATATAGGTATAAAAGTTGGAAGTTACCAGTTAAACAAGCTTGGTAAAAATTGCATGAGTGTCAAATATATATATATATATATATATATATATATATATGTATACCCATACATAGGACTTTATGAAGCCCAACATATTCTTGGGGCGTTGTTCCACCCATCCTTTTTAATGTAGGTAGATGTGTATACTAAAAAAAAATTACAATATCCAAAAGATATTAATGGAAAACTGCTTAGAGGGGAAAGCTTTTTTTGATTTTTAATATTTTATATAATTAGATATCTTTGTTAAGCCCGAAGATATTTACAATACGTTGTTTAGCCTTCTTGTTCGAGTATACAGGATGTGTAAATATCTATATAATATGTTCCTTCTGAAGCCCAGAATGTTGACTTGTAGAGCTAAGAGATATTTTATCTAATATAAACAAAAGTATTTTTATAACTGCTGAGATGACCAATTTTATCAACATTATTTTTTATAAGATATAATTTATATCAAAAGGTCATTCGGGGTGTAATGACAAATGCTTCATATGTTTGTTATACTACCTTCTTGGATCGACACTTAACTTTGCTATTTTAATTTCTTGTAAAATAACCTCGAGAGAGACGATTATACATGTATTTACCGATGTTAATTTTTATCTATTGTTTATTTTTTAATATTATGCAGGGCAATCAAAAATTTGTTTATTTATCCTCCTGGTGGTGGTTGGCAAAACACGTCGGGGTTCACCCACACAAACAGATAAAACAAAAGAAATCCTTTCATTCTAAGTCCATAAATAACATGAAACAATGAAATAATGTTACAACGTTTTAATGATCTTACATAGAGTGTGTTACAAATTGATAATGAATGCATTATGACCGCAGTTATTATTGGAGCTAGAAACACTGGGGAAAATTGTGGAGACTTTACATTTACTACTATTTCATTGCCTAAAAACCTATCAATGTGGATAGTAAGTAATAGTGAAATTTTTTTAAGAAATAATAGATTTTTTCTACAACCACTATGCAAAACACGCTTTTCTATACACCGTGTCCCACGTCAGGCGGGCATTAGAATGTTTTGGAAAATAAATTAATTTGTATTTTCGTCAATTTCTGGGTATACATAATCGAGTATGCTCTTTTAAATGAAAATAAAATGAACTCTGTGCGACTTCCGGTTATACCGGAAGTTACCACTAACTTCGTTATTTTAAATGGAACACCCTATATTTTTTTTTATTTTAAATTCAGCGTAAAATTCTGTAAACAATGATACCCATTTGCATATTCTAATTCTAGCGGATTTGGCGTTATTCAATTATTTCTATATTTTTAGTCGTCGATAGACATTTTTTTAAAGTCGTCTATCTCAGGTACTATTTCTATCAGAAACTTGAAATTTTAGCCAGAGGTAGTAGTTGGGATGTACTTGTTAAAAATATTTACTTGTACATCGTTTGTTGTACGGGGTGTTTGGAAATTATTTTTAAAAACGAAATATTTTAAACATGAAAAACTTAAATGGAACATCCTGTATATTTTTATTTCATTTTGTTCAGAAAATTATTCTGCATCGATCCATATTAGCATTTCCTATAACTATCTCTCACCAATTTAAAGAAAACTGAAATTAAAATGTTACGTTCAAGATAATTTAAATATTAGTAGAGTGTCAATACAACGAATTTTAGCACGAAATAAATGGCATCCCCATGAACAAAAAAAAGTTCATGAGTTGCAAGTTGGTGATCAAATGAGAAGAACTAGATTATGCGAATAGTTATTTTAAATAACGAAGTTAGTGGTCACTTCCGGTATAACCGGAAGTCGCCCAGAGTTCATTTTATTTTAATTTAAAAGAGCATACTCGATTATGTATACCTAGAAATTGACGAAAATACAAATTAATTTATTCTCCATAAAGTTCTAATGCCCGCCTTACGTGGGACATGGTGTATAAATTTTTATACGCAAAGCAGGCCTTTTCTTAATTTATTTGATATCCGTTGAAAAAGTAATAATTTAGAGTGCGAAAAGTACACGCTATGACACTTTTCCCCACAAAAATGTCAAACACAGGTATGACCTGTCAACTTTTTTTGACAATTTAACATTATCATTACCTATAGTAAATTTTTTGGGTGTTGAAATTTTAAATTTAAACTAAAAGTAAGTAAACTATTTATTTTATAATTTATTTTAATTTATTAAGTATAAACAAATTAATTTATTAAGCATTATTTTAGGAATTATGAACCAAGATCAAAATTTACAATAATATTACAATTAATGAAAACTTATTAACCGAAAAAGATAAACCAGGTATAACAATTCAAAATTGTTTAAATTTCACTATTAACTATGCGTTTAACTGATTATTTTAAATCCAAAATTCATTTTTTAAATTATTTCTGTTCAAAGATTAAGTAAAATACCTATATAAGCTACTGTTTTTCTTTCATTAATAAATGTGGTTGTAGACAAAATATTGTGTACAACTTGTACGCAAAGCACTTTACGCACTTGTTGTACAAAACTACTATTTATTTCACTTTTTAGAAAAAAATTTAATCAATCACATCAATTAATTCAGTTGCAGTCATATCCAAATAATACCAATTACTTTTTCAGGTATAAGCGTTTCAATAATCGTATTTCCCAAAAAATATCAAATATTTTTGAAAAAAAAAACAAATTGTCGGTTCCAATAGGTATGCAACTTAATAATTTGGATTTATTTCGTTAAATGTACAAGGAAAACATTTAACACAGAAACTATTTTATCAAAACATGAAGCTTGAATCACTTGATCCAGATACCAAAAAACAAAAATAAAAAATAACGTACGTAGGAGTTTTCATTGGAACGCCGATGAAATATTACGTTTCATTAAAAAGTATGGCAGCAATTTAATTAAGACATCTTATTTGAATCTTGTATCTTACTTGTTATACCTTGGCTCATCTACGTACGTTAACTCTATATTCTATACAAAATATATAAACAGCGCCGCCTATACCATGAATGACCCAACTATTCTGTATATTAATATGGTTAAATTTATCGCTTTTAAGCCCGACTGAAAATTATGTGGAGGGGTAAATATTATTCAAGGTAACTAATAATGTTGATATACATGGGAAACGTTGTTTAGCCCAGTGATGGGCTAAACAACGCCTTTTCGGGCTAGACAAGGTATCATCCATATGCATTTTGGGCTTCATAACGTGCCATGTATATGTCTATATATATATATATATATAATGGTAATAATGATAATCGTATTTATAGTTTTTTTATTAATAAATATAATTAGAATGTAAAATAATAATGTAAATAATTAAAAATCGTTAATAAAATGCAAAGGTAATCTTAATACAAAATTTTATTAATAAATCTTAATCTTAATTTTTGCAATCGTTTACATAAAATTCATCGAATAAATAAACTTTCTTTTGCCAATTTAATAAAAAATAAATTATAATCGTTAGTAGTATGTGAATTTATAATTGATAAAATAATAATTTAATTATATTTTAATGACCTTTGTGTATTATCAGCAGTAAGGTCGTAACTTTTATCTTTATTTATAAAGAAAAAAATAATTTCAATAGTTTCTAACTTATATCATAGTATTTTTTTTAGAATGAATCATTTGCTAGTAATTTGTAGAATGAAACTACGGTTCTTCGCTTGATGAATTACGAATATTCAGTTCCTTCCGGTGTATTTTTTTATGTTGACACCATTGATGATTAATTTTATAACAATTTATATTTTTTTACAAAAATATGAGAAATCATTGTATTTTCCGTATTTCAAACCCGTGTGCTTTCTTCCTGAAAGTTTTAAGGGATGTGGTCCACCTACACATCTAATAAGCTCTTCTTGGGTCTTCTCGTTCACGGCACAAGAGTTAAGGTGTAGGGTGATCTTTCTAAAATAATCAATGATCTTAAAATTGACCTATGTCAACTCTTATGAACACTGTTTTTTAGAACAAATAATTCAGTGCATTAAAGACTCACAGAATTTAAAAAAAAATACTGAAACATTTTTTTCTTCTCGTTGATTTAAAAAATATTACGGAATTATTTTAAACGACATAACAGAAATTTCAGACCAACCATATAATTTTGAAAATTTACTAAACGCTTTGTGTGTTTACTTAACTTCTAAATTATATCTTAACTCATTTCATATGATTTTTAATAAAAAACTGCGGTTTTTCACCAAAATATGTGAATTTTAGAACAATCTCGATACCAACTGTTTTTTCCTTAAGCTTTGTACAACTTGGCACCGAACACCCTGTACTAGAGTTTTATAATAATAATTGAAAGGAAATATTTTGGGAAAATAAATATACATATTAAAAAAATGACGATGTCAACAACCATTACAATCATAATTATACTCGAACAATTTATTTAACAGTGAACTGTCATTTACAGAAGAAAAATTTTATTTATCAAATTAATTCAAGTATTTAAACATCTTTAGGTTAAGAGCTTCAGTCTGATTCCCTCCGATGTTTCATATTATTTATGTAGTATGAATAGGGCTAGAAAATGCTAACATTTTCAATGTATAACGATCCATATTATTTTTTAAATATAATTGTTTGATAGCAATTGAAAATTTAGTATCTGCTTACTAGAAAACCTTTTCACCGCTTCCGAGGTGTTAATTTTCTCAATTTAAATTAATGTTTGCGTCACCCATTCTAAATTCGAATGATCAAACACCCCTCTAGAGGTAATTTAAGAACCACTGAATGCCAGCAATGAATACAAATAGGATCTTTAGGTGGATTTGTAATGTATTCCGTGGCTTATTTTAATTATATTTAAGCGAAAATTTTTCCCGGGAAAACCGAAATTGAAAAACCAAAATTAATTTTACTCCAATGTGACTAGATTCCTTTTAATTCTAACGTTCATTGGCAGCGAACAAAAAAAAGGTCTTTTATAGAGTTGGTTGATAAAATGACGGTTGCAAGAGGCATACAAAGGCACAAAGAACGAAAATAAGAAATAAAGGGAGTTTAAATGAGGTCATTTAATCAAATTAAGAGCAATCATTGCCCTTTGGCTCGAGATATCCACCCGCACATGAGAGACATATTCCTCTAGTCATTTAGATTTTTTATGGATCCTATAAATTTTATGAAGTAATTTTATGTCTACGCACCGAGTTAAATATAATATCGCTCACCAGACTAGTTTTCAATAATTTACTTCAATTAATATTATTAAAAAAATTGTATCTAATAAAAAAAAAAAGAGATAACGTTATTGCTCCCTACGCTAGGCAGGAGTAATAAATAAATAGCTTTGTTCATGGACCGAGATATTAATAATACATCCGTTTAAAATTTTAATCTATGGAAAACATTTTTATAAAACATGAAAACTTGAGTGATATTTCACTCTTTATTATAAAAATGAAATTTATTCCTATTGATTTATTATTCACAATCAAACAATGGAAAATTCAAGGTAATAATTGTTTTGATCCCTCTAAAAAGCCATTTATACGCAATTTCTATTTTTAAACGTAATTGGTTTGTCTGCCCACATTTCAGTAAAATAATAATCAGATTTCATTTCAGGAATATAGTATTAAATATGTAATAAAATAGTTTCCTGTATAGCTCCTATTTACGTAATTAGAAATATATTTTATTACCAAATTACTACGAGGGCCATCCAACCTTTTTAATGAAATAACTTAGCACGAAGGAGAACATCGATTTTTTTATAATTTTGAAATTGAGAGCATTCTTAGAAAACAAAATAAAGGTTAGTTCCAACCACACAACCAGATAAGTCACATTACGCAAAACATCTCATTGACACTCAAAACAAATCTAGACTTATTATTATTTTATAACAATAAATCATACCGTACATATTGCTTGATAATGATTGGTTTAATTGTTGATGATGGGAAGTCATTGTTTGACAAAGTGATTAGCAAAACATAAGTAACAGTAAATAAAAAACTTCGGAATACTGTGGAAATTCAAGGTAAGTATTAATTATCTTTCATTATTATTATGGATAGATTTCTCTAAATAAGTGTAGAAACAGTTAATTCAATTTCCCCATGTTGGAGCTCTAGATTTAGTAATGATTTGCTGGAAGGGGCAAGTGACTCAAGAAATCTAACAAAGCAATTTTAAGTCATCGGCTTTACAATCTAAATAAATTCAATTCAATAAAATATAAATCTTCTTCTTCATTTTATTGTTTTATTTCGTTTATTGGTAATAAATATCATGATTATTTACCCAGTTTATACCTTAGGAAATCACTATGTTTTGCTCCTTTTGGTAATGGCAATTTCCATTTATTATTTCATGAGGTAGGTGGGTTTGGTAGTTAGTTTTTTTAATAGTACAACAGAAACTTTGCTCGCTTGAAGGCAACCGCCAAGACAAGAAATGCTGCTAATGAATAATGATAGATAGAAGAACCCAGGTCTAGAAATAGAGTAGAAGATGTTCATAGATTGGGATAGTATTTTAATTTTATATTCTATGAGATTAGCAAAACAGAACATACTCAACTAGAGTAGTTAACGTGGTTGAAGGAACCAACTTCCTGGTATTCACAGTATGTGTTGTCTCTTACTCCTATAAGTTATAGTGTTGTGGGCTTAGACAATATCTTGTTCTCAGTCTAATAATCGTCAAATGTCTTCTATTTTTGTAATTACAGTCATTAAACAAATGTGCCTTGGTTAAGCTATGTACAACTTTTGAATAGAAATAGTTCCATCCTTGCTATCATTTAATCCTTATAATTTTTCTAAATTTTGACAAAAACTTGTGCAATTATGTTTTATGTTTACTGGTGCATTTAGAAGTCGGCCTACATTAGTCAACTGTTCTTCTTTCTCATGTCCTATGGTGCTATTTAGACTTGGAATATAGGCTAGAGTTATTTTGATAGTATTTATTTTATCAAGAATATTTCTCTTTTCATTGAAGATGAACAATATCTTTGGAGTTGGTCATTTTGCCAATTTGTAAGAGATCTTCCTTTGAGTCAGAAAGGTTTACAGCTTTTTTATGTTTTTTTGTAGCGTTACTTGGATTACATAATTATACTCGTACTACTATTTCTGTGTAGGTCTGTATTTGTGTGTGGCATGACAATTTGCTAAAATAGGAGAAGTTTACATCTGGGCTGCACACACCGAAATCTACATCTCTTGAAATATCTACGTAGAATTTAATATAATTTGGTAGCTGATTTATTATTGAGTTGGGTTGTATCAGTTTAATATCCATCCTTATTTTTTTATCCATATTGAGAATACATACTGGAGCCATTTGGTTTTCCAATCCAAATTCATGAACAGAATTGCATTAATACAATTTATTCAGTTAGGCGTTTAATAAAAATGAATATTTTCCTATAAATGGTTTATTTCTATTTCTCCAATATCTTTAGATGTGTTTGTAGCTTCAGTTAGATTTTCTGGCTCAATAATAACTGAATTGTCAATTGTTAGTTGTTTTATTATAATTTTTGTACCATTTCCATCTCACTTCTTTCTTCAAGTATTTACTATCTCACTTTCTACTATATTATTCGCTTTTCCATATTTACTTCTTACTAGTTCTAGACTAATAGAAATAGATTATCTATCTAGGGTTATTAAAATATTCATTCCACTTTTACTTGTTACGTGTTTTCTTGAAGTCTACTCCATAAAAAACTTTGATACATTGAATTTCTTGGAGCTCTTGTAATCATGGAAAAAACATTATATATGTAAAATAGATGGAGGAGGGGCTAATTGTAATGTATATAATTAGATGTTTATAAATATACGTATGACACTACACGTGATATTATATTGGTTTTGCTGAGCGGAAGCAAAACGCGGT
Source organism: Hermaeophaga mercurialis (assembly GCA_951812935.1). Classification (NCBI taxonomy): domain Eukaryota; kingdom Metazoa; phylum Arthropoda; class Insecta; order Coleoptera; family Chrysomelidae; genus Hermaeophaga; species Hermaeophaga mercurialis. The sequence continues at coordinate 36,899,230 of OX638359.1, read as the reverse complement.
TCTTACAATAGATTTGTTAACGAAACAGGTTGGGTTAATTAGTGGATAGTCATACTTTATTATGGAATAAAATTGGCACTTGAAAGGTCAGTCAAATCATAAAGAAACTAACTGAACCTGTTTCAACTTATTTATTGGGCGAGGAATATGTGAAATTACAATAAAAATGAAATGGAGAAAACAATAGGTAAAATTAACAATGCAACGAATTAAATTTCTGATTGAATAAGTATTTAAGCCTAGCTCAGCTCTTTAGTGAACGGTTTGCACTCTGATTTAGAAAAGTACCGACAAATTATAACTTAAAAAAAATTAATAAGGCTAAAGACACTTGATCAAGACACTGTTCAAGACGGGCATTCAACTTTTAGCGCTACTTTTACTTTTACAGACTTTTTTATGACCTTTGGTTTATCAAAGAGCTTTGGCTTTTACAGATCTAGTAAAGTCCTCAGTTCGTAGAATTATATGATGAGATAACAATCTGAACGACACCTTTTTTATGGAGGAAAAATCCGCCAGATGTTGCCCAGTTTCTCCACTATGATCATTATTTTTATACATTTATCGTAAAACTCATTACACTCATCAAAACACAGATTCTGCATTACGTGTATAATTTTTTCAACAATAGACGATTAATATGAGTTTTGTAGATAGTAGAAAGTCTGGATAGGACAAGGCATACACAAATATAAAAATATTCCACTAATTTGAAATACATAAATATAAACCTACTGAAGATCCCTCGTAGATAATATAGGTGTATATGTAGAACACTGACGAGGAATGCACCGTTCAAGGTCAGTATGATATATTTTAATATCCATTCCGGTTTCCTGCATAGTACACACCAGAGAAGTCCGATTTATCCAATTGGGATTTAATGGCCTAGCGATAATTTCGAAGTCAGTAGAGCAAATAAGCACGTCAGGCGAAATTACGATAATTTGACCAAAATCCTCCCGTTCGTGTCGATGCCTCTGGCTCGTTTTTGACAATTTTTCCCGCTTCGTTTCCGTCAATCACAATAAAGACCTCCCGGAAAAAAATTTTACAAACGGAATGAAACAATTTTATATGGCATTACATTCTAACGTTAGTAATACAGGAAGTACTAGTCAATGATTTTTCTATTTAAAAAAATGTGTTCCTTAAGCTCGTTTTATATAATTTTACTATTTGCATTACATTAACTTTTTTCTCTGGAAGCTATTTCAGTAAAAACCAGTTCTTTTCCTGAAAATCCACTGCGTAGTTTTTTGCCTCTTAAACTCTCTTCCGTGCATTTGGACATTGGCGGCATTTTTTAACTTTTATCGGATGCACTAAATTTCGAGTGTTCTGATTAAAATACTTTTAACCACCCGATATCTTGTAGAGTCGACTTCGTTGTCAATTAAGTCCTTTGTACTTGATTATAGAAGTTAGTGTTTGGTAAAATTTCCGAATCCGATTGTTATCGATTAGTATTAATTTTGTAGCACTTCGGGTCAATTAGTAGTCTATAACCGGGACCAAGCTAATAGCGAACATTTGAACAATCACGGAAAATTGGTAATAGAAGCGCTTATGCTGCCATTACAAGCCAAAATGTAAACATTGATCGAAGGGGTCGTAACATCAGTTATTAGAACGATTCTCCCCGACTCTCTTTTAATGCCCAATTTCACAACTTCAAAAAGCTTTTCCTCAAAGCCATGAAGACGGGATAGTGTTTTTTCAAAGGATTTTAAGCGCAAGGGAATATTATTATAGTTGAATGGATTTTAAAGTACACGCCTAGTATCCATATAGGAAGATCCCTATCTTTGGAAGGATGTTTAAATAATGGAAATATTTCATTTTGTTTAACGTACGGTACTAATAGAATAAAACAGAAGATATAAAAATGAACATCCCAACAAATTGCCTCAAATATTCTTTTAATTTTAGATGTACCTTATTAGTAGAAACGTTGTCAATAACCCTACTTCGAATTTATTCTCAAAACGGCAATTTACATATATAAGCATTAGCTGATATTCCAGTCTTGAAAATTACGTAGGTATCGTGAACTTTAGGCATTATGGAAACCATTTACCATTTTGATTTCAATCATAAGTTAGGAACTTTGCTTTCCCGCATCCATCCAATTAGTTAGGTTAGAAATTTCCTAAAGAGAAGTCTAATTTGATGTTGTTAAAGCAGTAGCGGTATTGCCATTTGATTACTTTAAAGAGAGATTAATCATGAATGGTGTATGTATTTCACCGTTATTATTACTCAGGTATTTCTATTTTAGCTGGACACGAAGCTTCATTAATGAATACCCTTTTGTGCGAATATATAACTTTTGTTTTTGTTGCTCTTTTCAAGCCCTGTTAAAAGCGCTGTAATCAATTACTAAGATAAAAATTTGAGGCTGTATAGTTATCATTTATCAGTGAATGGAATACTTTGCGCCTAAATAAGTTTGCGTGTCACTAACCGCGGATGTTTTTTAGTAGATATAGTTATATAAGAGCTTTAGTTTGTCTGAACATAAACTACTTAAAACCAAATTAAAATCAATAATATAATAATAATAAATAAAATAAATAAGTAAGAACCATCAGTCCTTTGTCCTTATTTAAGCTGGCCTTTCGTCTATAAATTTCTATACTTTCATATGCATTTAGTAATCTACTATTATTGTTATTTCTTATGATTAATTGTACTGTACGTTTAAATCCAGTAGATATCTAGAAGTAAGCTGGCAATTTGTTGTGAAGGATCCAAAAAAGAAATTAATGTACCGAGGGTATCATCACCTTGCTTGGTACTATACCGAGGCTGTTCTAAAAATGTTTCCTACCCAAAGCTGTTTCTAGTTAGATTCTGCAAGTAAGCAGAGACGAACTTGGTTGATGCTTAAGTCTCATTAAATAATGAAGTTAATTCAGTACATCCGAAGATAACTAAATTGCCCTGCAGTACCTGAATCATCATTTCTCTAGCGAAACCCACCGCGAACATATTATTTTATACTATACGTTTCCCCATCCATTTGTATGTGCGGCAAAAATATTGAATATACTTTCTATTAGAACCGGACCTGTGCAATGTTTTCGTTCATACGTATCTCAAAAGCAATATTGCCAAAGTAGTGTTGGTTGAGATCGTATTCGTTTCTCTCTTTGTTTCATGTAATCAAATCAGAAAAAAGGAGACGTGTTTATAGGTATAGTTCATTTCAAGACATTTCGTTTACTTACTATAATGTCTGCTAGGAATTTAGTGACTAGTGATGCTCAAGCACTTCGAACAACACAATTATTAGGGGTTTAAATACCATCTTGTACTAATTTGCTTGGATTAACGACAACCTACCGAGGGATTTATTAATAGTTCTCTGAATGCAAGTAGCAGGTGAACGAAATATCTTTAAATGAATTTCAGTGTGTTTTAGGTCTATATATTTTTTGAAGACATAGGGAGGTTCTTGTTTTGAGTAGGAAAAAGTCACGTGATGATATTGGGTTTTAATCTGATCGTGCCTAATAAATAATAGAGATATGGAGCTGTTAAAAATGAGGAAATTTTTGGTTCATGCAAGGGAAAGTTGAAAATATCCAGTGAATACAACGAAGATATTCTTCCTCAGACATTTTTCATTGGCATAACTGATAAACTGCTCTTCGTAATTATATTTTTTTATGCTAATAATATATATATTCAATGAAAAAAATTTCAATTTCAATGAAGGTCATGAGCTAAAGAAATGTATGTATATCAAAGCAGGAAAAATTTCAATACTAATTTATTATAAAATTGATATAGAAAATTTGATGACCCAGTAGGGCATTATCTTAAAATCTTCTTGACAATAATGACAGTTATTTGTTCATAAAATTTAAAGTTTATTATAGTCAAAAAATTGATGTCTTAAATAAAAACACAGTCATTTATTTTATGTACACGAATATTAAGTTATGACCTGGTGTAGGTATAATATAAATAATAACATTATTTTGTCTTACTGACTCACTTTCATCATTATCAATACTACCAAGAGATATAGTTATAGCTTCAATAAATGAATCAATTCTCTCATCTATACCCATTATTTTATCTTCTTTGAGAATACGTCAAATATTTTGCCCAGTCAGCATTCGACCTCTCTTAACCTTTCTCATTTCTGCTCAAATTAACTTGATCGTATTGATATGGTGGTAATCTTATTACCGTTTTACAAAATTTCTTTGCCTCTTTGTCAGTAACATGTAAGATATATTTTTGCTTAGTTTGTCAGATTAAATTCAGTAGCTTTGACTTCCACTATATCTAACTGAAACGTATATATTTTTTTATTTCAGTCATGCTTGTATGTAATTTTTTTTTGGTGGTTTATGGAATTCTTCTAATATGCGAATATGGAGGGTGTTGTCTATTACAATAACAGAATTGTCATGAATTTTATTTAAAAATACAGCAAACCATTGTTTAAAAACATCAGCATTCATTTCTTCGGCGTAATCTCCGATTTATTCCTTTCAAACTATAATAATTAATATTTAAAAATACCCTTCTTTTGAACCTGCTTGTAATATTATGAGACGTTTTTCTTTTCCTGAAGGATTATTCAATCCAGGAGATAAATTACCACTCTTTATAATAGTGTCTAGCCATAGATTTTCCTTTGTATAACCCTCATTTAGCCAAGTTTCATCTAATTAAAAAATAGTTTTTAAACATTGTATAACTGTTGACAGCTTGACATTTCTAGAATTTTTTATAACCTTTCTAGAAAGAAAGAAAAGGATAATAATAGAAAAACTAACAGAATGAAAGTAGTGAAGTACGACGTAACTGAAGCACTGTCTCTCTTATTCACGTTAAGGTGTATTTTTAGGTTTTTTGTAAATTTCTCTGTTAATAAAATTGTTACACCCACATAAGTGTTGCAATATATTTGTCGAACATTTTGAAAAAGGATCGTCACAATCTAATGTTCAAAGAAGAGGAAATCATTACTTTCTAATACCATGATATCTGGTTCAATATATATATATATATATTGTCATTCTAGGTAAAAACTGCTATTGTATTCAAAGATTCAATGATGTTCACCGATTGTTGGAAGGAAGCCAAACTCGTTTCTGATTTCAAATGTGGTGATCGTACTTTTATTGGCACCTTTCGTTCCATACTCATTCTGTCAAATTTATATGAAGTATTTGAAATAGTTTTTATATTATTGTACATATCCTATCCTTACGCTATTTATTGCTCTCTCAGCATGTTTTATGAGCCTTAACGATCTTAATTGCTCAATAACATTCGATTCAATTAGATTTGGATAGACAAGTCGATTTAGTTCTGCTGCAAAAGCTATACAAGTATGGTCTCTCATATGTCTTGATGGATTTCTGCAAGTCTTATATTGATGGTAAAAAACAGTATGTTTCTTAAACGTAAGCAGCTTGAAGTAAAATCATTTGAAGCTTGTAAAATGTACTATTTTTGAGTATTTTAGAGTACTAATTTAAAAAAAAATATGTATTAATCTTTTATCAGGTTCCAACTTGAATATTATTCTATTATTTGGAGCTCTTTAAAAGTCATGAGCCCTATCTCCAGAAAGAAATTGACTACAAACTATTGTTAAATAGTGAAGAAATTTTTTATTTTCAATTGCATGCATATATAAAATAGCATCATATAGTTTTTTCGTTTTAGCTTACTTTAGTTTAACATTAGTGTTTTCATAACAATCCCAGAACCAACCTGCTGGTCAAATCGCCTATCTATAGCATGTGCAATGTAATAAGTAACTTTATCGTTTGTAATAAATACGATTTTTTCTCTGATAAAGTCAATCAAATAAATATGTCGCTTATACTTTTAATTAATTGATTTTCCTTTCTTTTAGTCAATTGACTGTTCTGCCTATATTACTTTTTCCATTTTCTTTTACATGTATAATTTAATATTGTGCCTTGTTTTATGAAAGGATATTCAATTTGAAAGGCAATATGCAATTCTAATATTATTAGTATTCCTTGTAAATTTAATATAGAAACTACAGATTATTTTCCAACCAGAAAAATAGGAATATAATCGAGTATATATTGATTTGCTTTTAATAATAAAGAATAAGCAATATAAGCTAGTTTTTTTTCATTTATTAATTCATGATTCATTTAGAGTTTTTTTATTTATACGTGTAGGTAATATTCATAGAAAAAATAATTGTTAAATCGATTACATTTAATAGTTTAAAAAATATGTTTAATATATACCTGGTTGGATTTACCGACCAATAACGCAAAACTGTATAGTTTGGAATTTAATGTGATTAGATCTGATAGGAACTACTGATAGAACTAGAAGCGGTGGAGTGTTAATTACTGTCCCTGAGGAATGTTTGATCTGAAATTAATATTCAACAAATTGGAATTATCGCATACAAATTGCCATAATTTTCGCAAGGCTAATTTTCTGCTTTTGTGCGCAATAATTTCGATGAACTTAGTAAGAAATTTTTTGTGAAATTGAAGTCGCCTCCACGTATTTTTGTGTATAATATTCTAGGTCAAGATATACCTAGAAATTCTGTAAAATACTAAGAAAAAATACCCACCGTTATTCAACGGCGTTATAATTAAATTATTAAGTAAAATGCAAAATCTCTGGCGACAGTAAAGGCAAGAAAATCATATTCAAGCTCTCAAGATTTGAAACACAAAAGAAGGGAATTCAATTAGCATAAAAATGTGTGCTCACAAAACATATCTTCCTGATTAAGAAATATCGATTAACTCTATTAAATTTTGGGTTTATATTAACAAGAAAATATCCTCAAGTACCCATCGAAAATACTAAATGGCTTTGCTAATATTTTTAGTCAATGATAGGTATGTGCAATTTGCATTCAAATATAATATATTTAATTCATGAATTCTATATATCTCATGAATGTCAACAGCTTCTCTCTATTAAATATTGAAAGTATTGGAATCGTTTAGGCCTAAACTACTGGATTTTTTTTTTATTTTGATGTAACCAATATTCAGAACTATCAACCTAGAACCATAATCTGCAAGATTTGTAACATTATTCAAACTCCACTGATGCGCACTGTCTATAAAGAGATTATAAGATGATTCAAAAACTGAGAGTTGTAGCTTTGTACACCAATGAAGAGGACTTATCTTCTTTTTTAAAACATTTTTAAACGGCGGAGAAAATGACAAAAAAATATCAAATGTATGAAGCAATTTTCAGACGAAATCACTCGTCCTACGTGCTCGTGATTTTGTTACAAAAATGAATTCATGCATTTTTATGAAACCGTGTTTTCATTGTTAACTGAAATTCGCTGGAAAAAGCTGGCAAATATTTGTTATATCTTTTAATTTTTTATTACCACTAACATTGTGATTATTAAACCATTCTTGGAAACTTTCTCATTAAATTATTTACAATGCATCACTTCCCCATAAAAATAACCAACCGCAAACATATTTTATACTATACGTTTCCCCATCCATTCAAATGTGCGACAAAAAAATGTAATTTACTTTTTATTAGATCCGGGCCTGTGCAATGTTTTAGTCGATGTGGATAGCACATAAGCAATATTCCTAATGTAGTTTTGGTTGAGACAGTTTCTCTTTTAGTTTCATGTAATCAAATCAGAAGAAAAGAAACGTGTTCAAAGATAGTATGTTTGTAGGTCTATTTATTTATTTTTTGCATGTGTAAAGGGACAAGTGCTTTTAGTCGGATAAAGACACATGATGATGTTGGCTCTTAACATGTGACGATTAATATAAAAATACCTTATCAGATCGGAAGCATAGTTTTCTAAAATGTCGCTCAACGATAGGTAAATAATTCATCATCACTGAACATATAACGGAGAACATTGACTACCGAATCCAGAAAGAAGTAATTACACCGATATACCAAAGGTACATAGTACAATATATTTGTCGAAGAACTCCTTGTTTTTTGGACTATTAATATTAATTAATTAATTAATTAATTATTAATATATCTGTTTCGACTGAATCTTACTAACCGAACTAAATAAGTCTGAGGAGTATCTAGCCACTTTTGTTGTCCCACAAGTTTCAAATCTGAACTCTTTTGAACTTAATATTTTTATAAACGACATTGGAAACGTCGTCTGTGTATATTATCTGCTTTATATTGTGATTTTGATTACATTTTTCCAAAAATCTTCAACGTATAACTGGTTGGTGTTTAAATAATAACATTGCGATTTTATATTATATTCATTAAGTTGACATTCCCTGGTTATATTTGATTCGTCATTATCTTTCAATGACCTCACTGACGCAGATTGGGTGTATGGATTCATTATTCGTAACAGTAGTGGCTTTAAAAGTAGATATATCTACTATGTATTTCAAATTTGAATATATTCCTATTATCTGGAATCCGATATAGCAGTTGCACAATAATCGAATAGAGATCATATAACGATGATTTTTGAAATATCTGTGCTTTCGAGAAAACCTTGTTCTTCCGCAAATTGGAATCCCTCACCGTAGCTTGTTAACTAGAAATGGTTTTTCAAATCTCGAAGTAATGCGGGAGTAGTGTTCGGTTATAAGTCTGTTCAAGATCAAAAGCAATAAAATAAGCTGAATTTATTGGAAATGTTATCTTTAAAAGTTCCAGTTCGGTCGGTTCGTCGTGTCATAAGTATCTTCTTATGATGGATTTTATGTGCCAAACTTATAATATTGACCGATGGCAACCAATCTATGGATATTAAAAATCATTTCATGTGCTGAATCTAACATTGTTTTTTGCATAATTCTTTTAAAAAGTTACTATTAATGTAAATATTTTTCTTATTTTTCTGCAACCTGCAGTTGGTTAAGTATCAATTTAGTTACAAGAAATAAGGAAAAAATAATAATGAAGTTTAAAATTGTATAATCAATGCCAATAAAATCGTCTTAGATTCGAAGTTTGGTTACAGCAGTGTCAAATCAGCAGCTTTGCAGATTTCATCTATACAGATTTGGTCTGAATATTTGAGGACATACACGAATCTATGCGAGTGATAAAGAACGTGTTATGAAAGTCAGAGAACGTATTATTAATATCTTGAAGTAGGGATACATCGAGGTGGGAACATCGTTCCAGTCAATTCGATAGTAACGGACCGGCAGTCGCGGTCTTGGCTCTAATTTGGCCACATTGTTGTACTCTCTCTCGAATTTTCATTTTTCTTGAGTCGATTTCATGGCGCAAGTTAAATAGGATATAAAAAAAATAAAAAGACAAAGAACCTTCTGGGGATTAATACGAGAATACAGGGTAGACCATTAAAAATAAATTACTGTAAAAAGGTGATTCGCTGGGACCAAGTTATTACTTATAATTTTTGTGTATACATGTATCCATGTGTATACATGTTGACCCATAAATAAGCAATGGAAATTGAAGAGGTATGGTATATTATTAAGAAATATCTCACAATGCTAAATATTTTTATAAAATTGTTATTTATTTGCAGTACAGGGTCGTAAAACGAGCTTAGAAAATACACTTTTTATTATATTTCTCTAAGGATAGAGAAACACATTTTAAAATAAGTAAACATTTTAAGAAATATTACTATAGTGTAATTCTATTCGATTTTAAGAATGCAGTGGTGTGGAAAATGTTTTCAGAAACTAATATTGCACCGTACTTTTAGAACATCATGGGTTTTATGACATCCCCAATATCTCCAATCCTCCAATTAATTTTCTATCTAATCTAATCAATTTCCGAGATAAATGACTTTTTCGCTAGATCTCAAAATTTTATTTATTTAAAACAAAGATGACAAAATGTTTAAAAAAATTTAAAGAATAGTAGATCGTTAAAAAATAATCCAAACCATCTTTCAATTTTTCTTTCTAAATTGATAATTTTTGCTTTACAGGGTGAAATACTTTATAACGTTGCCTGTTGTTTTCTATTCAATATAAAATTTAATCCTAAAATTAATAATTTGTGAAATACACAAAAAAAAGTTAATAATGGAAACGCCATTATTATATTATTAAATTGAAAGGATGATGAACTACATATGATAGAAAATAAGTTTCAGTTAAGATTTATTGCCTTGAGGTATTGTAGGGGAGAGGTGGGGTATGAAAGGGACATTTCACTTCAAAGCATGGTTACAAGTAAATAAAATGATTTAATTTGATGGTTTTGGTACAAATCGAAACTACGTTTAATCAAAAACTAAACTTTTGTGACGAATAAGTTCTAAAAAGATTTTAAAATGGGAGTTTATTATTTTGAATGTTTAATGCGTTTTGTCCCATTCATAAATAGGTGGTATTGAAAGAGACGTCTGCATTAATAAAAGGGACATGTTGATTTATTAATTATTTTATTGAATGTTTAACGTGTTAAACAGTTGCACAGAATAAAAACTACTAATGACATAGGGAACAAAAATAATTGAAAACACCCTTTACTCCACACGATTCGTGTGCCCAACCATCACATATTTTACACTTGTACCAATCTTCAAGACTCTCTGAATACTTCTTCTTACAAACACAGCATTCTTCTTGGTCGTAGGCTTTAGAAACACAGGTTCGTTTGATACGTTTCTGTTTAGTAATTGTTACATCATTAGATATTTCAGGTGAGTTAGATTGTAAAAAATATGTTTCTTCCTCAGTGTCGTTACTAGAAGAGGATATTTTGCGCTTTGGGTCATTTTTTAGAAGGAGTGGTACTTGAAAGGGTTTTTTACGTTTAACTGAGCTACCTCTTTTATTTAAGATATCTTTTAATACTATGCTATCTTTGAAAATATTTTTGATATGCCCTAGATTTTCTTTGCCGGTTTTCGGTATTTGTTTTTCAATTAGGTCCATCATGTTCTCCAGCAGTAATTGGTCTTTTTCGGGCGTTTCAGTTATAATTTTCGTATCTCCTTTTCGCTTTTGCTGTTTGGTTTTTCTGGGTTCCGCTTTGGGATAGGGACGAATTGATTGTAAAGTGATACCTGATGATGTGGATGGAACTGGATCTAGCTCAGGTCTTGGAGTCTCGTATATGGTGGCTTCAATTATGTTATGAGTATTCTCAGCTCTTGTTAAAGATGGGTTTGCTGATGCGGCTTCGATTTCTATAGATTTATTGAAATCGTTAGATATTTTTCCTTCTTGATTATCGGGAAAAGGACGATCCGTTACAGATGAAGGCAAAAAATCCTCTTCGCAGAAAACATTTTTATTAAGCGGATAAATTCCTGTATTTTTGAATCCAGCTGTAATATTATTCATATTGAATGCTGCATAATATGCATCTCTGGCGAACTGAGCCACATTATAAATTGTAACCGTCTTGGCCGGGTTTGTTATCATCCATTCATTCATACTTGTCTTGTAACGTATTTTAAAAGGACCAAATACAGTAACGTCAAGTGGCTGTAGTCTATGACTACAGTGTGGTGGAAAAGTAAGGATGATAATGTGGTTTGTTCGCGCATATAACACTATGTTTATCGTTATGTGAGTTTTATGATTATCATAAATTATAAAAGCAGGAGACTCAGCAGAAGCTTTCACTTGTTGAATGAAATGCTTAAGAGAATTTAAAAAGCAATCTTCCGTTATCCATCCAGAAAGATTTGCTTGTCCTAGAGCACCAGTAGGTCCATTTTCAAGCATGTGTTCTTTAAAGTAGACGCGCGGAAATATGAAAAGAGGAGGAATGGTACCTCCTGCAGCATTTACAAAAGCTAACATGGTAACTAGTGATCCACGTTCCGCAGAACTGATTTGTCCAACTCTTTTTACACCAGCTTGTGCAATTATTTTGGGGGTATTTGTGACTGTACTACAAACCTGTTTCGTCTACGTTCCAAATCATTTGGGGAGAAAAATTGAATTGCTCGAAGCATTTTTCCAAATTATTGAAAAATTTTTCAACATTATGCTTATTAAAACTCGTTGTTCTTGCCAAGGAAGTACATTCCGGTTTTCTAACTGATAATGTAGGGTTTCGTTTCAGAAAACCTTTTAACCAATCAGGACTGGCCTGCTTTGTGACGTCCCATGTGGTGGGTGTAATATCTAATCGTACTGCATATTGGTACGCTAATTCTCGTGTTTGTGTCGTTGTTAAGCCATAACACATTTTTGCAGATGTTTTTAAATAATCACACAAAATACTTTCTTGGTCCTTGGTAAAGACTCTTCTGTTTCCAATATTTGGCTTATATATAAAAGTATTTGGAGACTCGTTAGCTTTTTTTACCAATCGTGCCAAATGTGACTTCGCAATATTATAAAATTTTGCGACTAATCTCACTGATGTGCCTCTCTCAATTACTTCTTTAATAGCTTTTTCTATAACTGACGAATCCACACGCACTCTTTTCTTCTTTTCTGAAGGCATTTTATACTAAAACAAAAAAGAAATTTAATCTGAAGCTAGACATTGCCATCTTTTTGCATCATTTATTTATTTAAGTATTGAAAGAGCCACTTAAATATTGAAAGGGACACGTCCCTTTAATGAATTTTTATTGTGTCCCATTCATAAATATTTACACAAAATAATAAATTTATTTACCAACTTACAGTTTAAACATATTTACCTGTTATGATACGTCTGGATGGCCAAGTATGAATACTTTTTATGTACACATTAACTCTATTCGATATTTACCATAAAACACTTACTTAACACACTTTAAAAAATACATGCGTGCTTTACTATTTACGACAAAAAATTTATAAGCCCTCTTACTCTGAAATTACAAGGCCAAATTAAGCGAACTCAGGCGAGATGGGTGGTTATTTAAGACGTAACAGGAGAACAAATATTCGTTACTTTGCAACGAATATTATTCGAAATAATTGTTAAGTCCCTTTCATTACGTGTCCGTTTCATGGCCCCTCTCCACTACTAGATTTGATATAAAGCGTTAATATTTTAATGTTGCAGAGCAAGTTTAACGGATGTTTTATTTAAGATAAAAACTTGAATTACAGGTTTAAGGTCATAAACTAAGAAAATTCAGAACTAATGAGAGATATTACTGAGATGACTCGTTGCACTTGACTTTTAAGTCAGCAATTTCTTAGTAATATAAACATAAACATGTGGGAAAAACAAATAAAATTCTCATTCTGGTAAATGTTTCTTTAATTGGACAAATTGTCGTCGGTCAGTGTTCACACAGCTGCCCGTCTATTAAAAGTCTACAATTAAACAATCTTTTGATTCCATATACCCTCATACTTAATATTAATTAATTATCACATTAAGTTATACCAAAGTAGCACTATTTCCTTTTTAACTTGTCAGTTTTTTTATTATTTTTATTATCTTTCAGATTATTAAAAAACCTGTATTTGTCACATTGGCGTTGACTTATTTTTAATTTTTAATTATTAAAATAAAAATAGTTTTTTGGGTTTTTTTTACATAGAATAAATACTTATTTCTATTATTTCTTTCTGTTTTTTTTAGGATCTCTCTATATTTTTCAGTTTACTCTAGCAATTTTCCATACCGGTAAATAAATATTAATTCAATTCAAAACCAAACATTTACATAAAAAAAAATTAATTACATGACGAAGAATGATGTCCCTCAAAAGTAATTTCCAATAATGAATGCATCGATAAAAGTTTGGAATTATTAGTCTCTGTTAACAACAACGTCGAAACGTATTCCCTAAAATCAAAATATTTCGAAACTGTTTTGAAACTCTCCCTTTTATCGTTGCAAATCCTTCTGTAATCTCCATACCGTCCTCAATCCTTTTTTACTAAAGCCCACAAAAAAGTGCGTGTACACGGATTAGTTTTTTAGTAACGGTTGTGGTAAATGGGGCAGAGAAGGTTATTTAAAAATAATTTCGGTATTAACTGTCAATGCAATAGGTTTTACACAACATAAATGTTATTTTTTAACTGGGATTCTTTATAACAGCATCCTTATCTCTATGCGAGAAGCATTGGAAATTCATTGCCATCACATAATGTAACAACAGAATACTAATACAATATTAATTAAATAAAAATACAAAATGTTAACCAAGAACAGTCCCTTTTATAATCAAATGGATAAAATTTCTTATTGTTGCATAGTTCATTACTTTGACATTTTTCTTTCACAAAGTGATACTTGATGTCAATTTTTGCCAAATCTACTGCGCCTTTATTATCGCACTAAATAACGACGTTACTTTGGACAATAAATTTAAAAAAAATATAACTACTTGGGTTGCATTCGTGAGGCTCATGTATTCAGCTTCTGTAGAAGATAATGCTCCTGTAGCATATTTATTTGATGTGCTCTTTTACTGAGAATAAATACAGATGGCTTCTAAATCACCTGCCCAATCTGAGTCGTTGTATCCATGCAAAATATCGATTTTTCTGTACATTAACTTGTACTTCGAAGGTAACGAAATATTCTATTAACTCCTTATCAATGTTCTTCTTTACCAGGATTCTGACTATATCTCGCTAGTTTGCTGCATACATAAGATTCCCTATAGCTTCTTGATAAGGACAAATTGTCATTTCTTCACATCCTGCAGCACTTTTCGGCATCATGTCTTTAGTAAATTTGTCATTGTAATCCATATTTTCTCACTACCTTTACCTGTGCATTCTGTTTGACTAAATTATTCTTGGAAATTATTTAAATAACTTCATTCCTTTTTTGTTATCGTACAATTCTCGGCTTTTGGTTATAGCAATCGTAACATCGGTTATTTTTTCTAAATAACTAAAACTAAATAAATATAATGTTTCCGAATTATTTTAATGTTCTGCTGCAATAATAAACAAATACTATTTATGTTACTTGTTTTGAACCTTGAATACCAAGAATTGAAGGTGATCCTCCAACACCTGCAATATTATCTTTAAAAGGCTCTGCTATATTCTCTAATTGTTCATTAATATGTACTGTTTTATTTATATAGTCTTCCATTGATGTCCACTTTTCCATTGATGTCCACTTATCCATTGATGTCCACTGATCCATTGATGTCCACTTTTAAAATCTGATTTTAAATAAAATAGAATAGAGACTAATCAAACGAACAATACCAGATTCTTCAGAAACACGTTTTAGGTTGTTCCTATGTTTCCTGAGTTGAATTGCATCTCTTTATTTCTGCAGCTCCACATGGTTTTAAAGACAAATTTAGTTTTGATAATGCCCTTTGATTTGGATCTGAATCTACAGCTTCTCCTTCTTTAGATATTATACACTACCACAATCCTGCATCTACCAAAACATTTATAATCCAGTCTTGATAATTACTACCATCAAGATGTTTATTTTCTGATAAACCCCCAACTCATCTGGATACATTGTAGACTTTCTAGAAGTCAATTCTCTTCTGAGCTGATCTGATACATGTGTTGCTATATTATCAACGTAATGCTTTCTATACTATAGTTATGAAAGTGTCCCACTCTCTCCTAAAAGCATTTTTTTGGGCAGCACGCCCTATTCGTCCTTTTGTTTGGAACTGTGTACAGTACACAAAAGATGTAGCGAACACAATATTTACCGGTAATCCCGGATTAAATAATTTTCGCTTTTTTGATCTGGATATTGCTTAAATACATACAATACAATATTCCGGTTAGAGTTTCAGTGCCGGTCTCTGTCGTAAGTGTTATTTATATATTATTATAAATTTTGATTGAACGGTCATTGATGAGAGCGATTGACGGAATCGATTGATAGTGTAACTAGCTAGATAACTAGATAATCGTTAAGTTAGTTACGCTATAACCAGAAAAAATGATAGAATAATTGAGATTAATATAGAAATTTTTTTGATAGAATTAAAGTGCTGATTGAAGCTCGATTAATTGCAATTGCCAATTTCACTTGATTGTTTCCAAGCATTTTAGATCCATTTCTAATATGCTTTGCAAACTTTATGACCATATAGTATACAAATGGACAAAGATTTTAACAATCAGAAAAACTGACAGATTCTTGACATATTCTACTGCATGGCAGCGCAGGGTTGTCAGATTTTCTGATGTCTCTCTTGTTTGTAATTTTCTTGCCTTCTTTTTTTGTTAAAAGTTTTCTCCCTATCGATACAACAAGCTAGTATTTTCCATCTTTTAAATTAATATTAAATTATTTAAGGATAATACATACGTTTCTCTCATCTTTTGAAAAAGAATCCTAGTGGGTTATTAAAGAAAAGTTTTGTAAAGTCGGACCTGTGTGCCGAAAGTAATCGCCGTATTGGGGCCTTTTAAAACGTGAGCATTTGTTTGTTGTTCCAGTGCCCAACAGTGAAATAATCCGAGTGTGATAATTTATTCATTAATTCTCCCCTTCCTTATTTGATGAATCGCATTATTGTCACTTCTCTTTTTATATACGGAGCGCTTCAAAATTAAACTAAAAAGATTATTGGAGAAAATATTAGCGAGCGGTCACTTGAAGTTCGTTGAATTCATATAGAAAAAACGTTTTCGTTAAAGATAATAAATAAAATTGCTGGAAAACATAAAAATTAATCGAAAGAGATTAATAAATGAAAGATACTGCGTATTTAACTAAAAAGTGTTTCAAAATATACCTGACGAATCAGTTTGAATAACTAGAAGTTAATTTTTAAGAAAAAATAACTTGGTAGGAAAAATAAAGTATGACACATAAAAAGATAATTTTATGCAGAATTAAATAATGTGAATATTCGTTACATTTCCTTTGATTTTAGCTCAATATATAAAAATTATAACATATTCCAATGTATGAGGCCTCATTTTAAAACAAAGTTTATTAATACTTTTATCCATAATGTTGCGAACTATAACTGCATAAAACATGAATAGAAGTAAATGTAAAAAGCTTGCAGAGCTCTAACGTAGAAAAATCCATATGTAATTTGTTATTTTGCGTTATTTCGGACCTCAATTTTCTTTCAAATGTTGTGTTTCCTTTTGGAATAACGTAATCATTTTTAGTGCTCTGATGGATACTAAAATCAAAGCGAACCTAACAAACCTTTTCTGAATTCTTCATAAAATTACCTTTTTAATGTGGTCAAATATGGTACTTATTTAAATTGTTTTGGTAAGAGTGACTGACGGTGGCGAAAAGAGGAAAATTACGTATGACAGTTGAATATATACAAATGAAACAAAACCAACTCCCTTTGATTAAAAATTTATGTGTTTCTGTATTCTACTGGTTAAGAACAGGAGATGATATCAGATAAATAATATTAAAAATCACACATTGTTACTTAATTATACAAAAATGCTCATAATCATTTATCAATACTTCTTATTATCAGCAATATCATGTATAAATACCAAATATTGTTAGATTTGGTTGCTTATATTATTTGATTTTTAATCACATTTTTTAATTCCATTAGATTTTAGGTAACTATAGCATCGACTTTTCAATATTTATATCTCCTTTCAAATTCCCATCAAAATTTGCCCGCTTTGAAATATTTTGATAATTTTCTCAAAACTAGTTGCTAAAATTATTCGAAGTGACAAATTTTGATTGAGACAGTCTGTATGTCAATAGTCAATAACCCGCATAAGGAAGTGTACCTGTAATTATAATAATGCTCTAAACTTTTCAACAGAAGCACCGAAAAACATTAGGCGTGGTCGGAAATCATGTCAACCCATTTCTAAATAATAATGAATGAAAACGAAAGGTAAAAAATGTTTCAAGCACTGTTTATCTTTGAGTAATACTAAAGGGGTCCCCGATCCCTGCAACTGTTGTGAATGGGCCTTTATTTATATTAACATGGTTGACAATGGGCATCTGGCCCCTACTATGTTAATTTTTGCTTCAGTGGCCTTATATCTTTGACAATAATGGTTAAAGTATATTTAGTGTAAACATATGGCTGATTATAATCACGAGCAATATCAATAAAGATTTTTCAGGAGATATTATTCAGTATCTTGAATATTCAGGTTTTTTAAGGGTGTAATACGAAAATAAAGTATATCCAGCTACAGGGTGATCCAAAAAACGAATTAAACTTTTGAGATAAATTCAAAATTATGGTATTGCATTATCCATTTTTTTTAATCTTGTGTCTACAATTAATCTACTAGATAATGAAGGAAAGTAAAAAGAAATAGCTTCCCTAAATTATTCTCCCTAATTAAATTAAATTTTATTTATTAAATTTCACGGCCCACATTGAACTAATAATTTCAAATGATCATATCTCATTAATTTTAGTTTGGAAGTAAATATTATATCCAATATTATATAGACTGTGTTCATTTTAAAACTTACGACCCTTGGTAATTTAAAAACCACAAAATATTTTAGAATTCGCCGGAATACGCCGATTTTTATTTAAGGAGGGAACATTTTTGACAGTTAAGTGGTCTTGATATGTTCATCATTTTTGGAAATTGGTCTAAATTTGACAAAACTATGGGTCGAAAACCACTTAGTTGACAGAAAATATTTACTTATTCTGTCAAAATTTGCTCAGTCCTTTTATAACCTCGGCATTCAGATAATACAATAAAAGTCGGAAATAATTGATAACGTCTATTAAATTTTATACAAAAGCTTAACTTTAAATCGATATATTTGAATTGTGGATTATATTTTTTTTATTAAAAATTATTACCAATTTCAATCTCCAAAGCTTTCTTCTAAAACTCCATGTACTAAATACTTTTCCAATATTGTTATTTTCAATTTACATTAAAAATTCGAAGAATATATTCGACAAATGAAATACATTTTTTAATGGTTTTATTAATAAAATACAAGAATATCTTTTATAAAAATTAAATCATTTTAGCAATAATGTAATTATACATTATACTTAAGTTATTTGCTTCTTAAAAACCATTTTCTATTTTAATTATTATTGCAAAAATTTAACTCTTCCAAACTTGTGAGCAGATTTTTCTAAATTATTTTTAATTTCAATTTATTCAATTCAATTCAACTTTTTTGTAATAATACAGGTGGAGGGAAATTTGGTATATTGTCATTTGTTTTTGTTAATAAGTGAGTCATTATTTTTGCACCTTTTTATTGTAAATCCATTATACCTTGAATTATTTTACAATTGGATAGTCCTTTTAATCAATTCATTAAAAAAGTACAAAATCTTATGAAAGAAATAATAATTTTGAACTATGAGATATATATACAGGGTGTTGCTAAATTCGTGCAATAAACTTTATGAGTAGATTCCTCGTTGAAAATTATGAGTGGTTTTCCCTATAAACATCCTGGAAAGAAGGAAATCAAAATTTTTGAACATTCGACATTCAATGAGACAAAGGTCAAATTTAAATTAATTACACTTATTTATTTATATCAAAATCTGTATCTGAATCCAGAAAAACGTAGATTTTAGTTCTATTTCATTTAAGAATATATTTCTTAAAACCAATTTTTGGAACTTTTGTTATTCATTTAATATGAATAAAGACCGGGTTAAAAGAATAATAAACAAACACAAATAGAAACAGGATTGAACCAACACAAAACCAAAGAAAAAAAGGCCTTATCTAATGAGAAAAACCAATGAAAGGAATTACAAAAATAAACAAAAATATTTATTCCACAGGTGCATGAAAAGTAATTTGATATATGAATTATGTATATTTTGTTCTGCGAAGAACCCAAAGATTTTGGCAATAATTAATGTACATCTAACGTAATTTTCGACGTTTTATAAATTTTCATGCAGATTTTCTATAGCGTCTATGGAATCTGATAAATTATGTTGAGTTTTCTTCTAAAGTAGTCTTGCCCAGAAATATTTCGAAATATTGTTGCATTTAAATACTCTACGAAAAAGATTAGTATTGTACTCGACAATATATTTGACACAACATCTAAAATGTTTTTACCTGAAAATATGGTGTTATTATATTTTTACAATTTCTTAGTCATTAACAGACAATATTGGACAATGAAACTTATGCTTTAGATACTTTTATAACTGTTATTAGAAACTCCCAAGATTGTCTCAAATAAATGGTCATACAATGATGCTATTTATATTTTTCATTCTGCTCTTAACTTTCTGATCCACCATTGTTTATAAGGTTTTCTATATTAAAACATAAGTTAATAAAAACTTTTTGTTTTCCTTTCTCCTGCGGTTACTGTTTTTAACTTCATAATTTGATTTGCTATACAATGGTTGCAATGTGAGTGCTTTAATGCTAACATTGCATGTGTATAATTCTCCCAGAGACTCCTAAATCCCACGTTTAAGTCTAATTTGCTTTTGTGTTTACTATATCTTTTTGTGTGATTTATTTTCGTTTTTGTAGACCAGGTTACTGAAGCTAAATTTAATTAATGTATAATGCAGTGCATGGTAAAAGACAAATCATAACATGTCTACGTCAAGCCGAGTTACAGTCGTAATAATAACAAGAACTTGGAACGTTTCGTTCTCGTACACATACATACATATATCCAAATCCACAATGGCGTTAGCTTTGGTGACGTTACTTCAGTTCCAACAACCATATATGAGGTTTAACATTAATCCTCAGTTAATTCAACTAACGTTGACAGAAATTAGTATGTTTCTATTTATATGGCTTGAGCACTTTATGAAATTACACTACATGAAATATAATATAAATTAGAATTTTGAACATCATTTAGAATCTCAAGTAGAAACAGAGTTATAAGTTGTTACAAGTTGAAGTTTTTAGCAACAAGTTTCATGTTACAAATCAACATAAGGAGTTTAAGGTAATAATAATAATTGCGGGCCATACTTTTGGCAACTCCTTAGAATTTGGAATACACTGGATAAAACACTTGTGGAGCACTAAATGCAGGTAACAAATACGTTTTGTTTTTCCATCTTTACTTTTCGAAAAATTTTCCGGACATTAATTCTCCTTTTATTCTATTCATATTTATAATTATAAATTTATATCGAATTTTGTTCATCTGCAGGTTGATAAAAATTACGGATAGATTGAAAAAAATTTGACAAAAAATATTTAAAATGGAAGATGCAATAAAAAAACTATACAATTTCAAACAAACGTATTTCAAAATATGGATAAATATTTGAAATCGAAGAAAACTGGAAAAATCAAATAAAATAGTATAAAAAAATTTAAAAAATCGACGAAAATAGAAGTGAATGAAATCAAAGAAAACCGAAAGAAAAGTATATAAAAATTATGGATAAGTACTTGACATTGAAGAAAAAAGTCTAAAAACAAAGAAATTGTTTTAAAAATGAAAATACGTTCAAAAACCGAATGTTAAAAAAATCTTTAAAACGGAAGTTAAGTGCATTAATAAAAACCGAAGAGTAGTGTAAAAAGATTAACAAAAATGGAAGACAAGTGCATGAAATCGAAATAAACTACAAAAATATCAAAGAAAAGTATACAAAATTGAAGGAAATAATATGAAAGCAAAGCAAATACTTTTAAATCATATGAAAAAAATCGAAAAAAATCACACAAGATCAAAGAAAATGAATGTAAATTATGGAAAAAATATTGGAAAAAATTGAACAAAACCGAATAAAATAATATCACAATAAAGAAATTTATGAAATAAATTGAAGAAAAAAAGTTAATTTTATAACACAATTTTCCGTTTTCTATTTCTAACTTGTTAACTTTTTATATTAAGTTTATTAAAAACTTTTCACTAAACTTCTTTACACATTTTGTTTTTTGCAATTATATCTTCTTATCACCTCCTAATAATCTTTTTATCTGATCTTTTTTACTACCACACTTTTTCATTTCTATTAGTTTTTATCTTACTGAATATATTAAGAATTTCATTTCTGTTATTTAATGTTTTTGTGTTTTCTTTACAATTTTAGTTATTTTAATTTCTCTTTCCTCTAACTTTAGAAATTTTTCCAATTTCTCTATTTTATTTGATACACTCACACACACACACCTTTCATATTATTTTAATGTGTTTTTAATTATTTTCTTTATATCACTACCAAATTTATAAACCAACTATTGATTTCTCTGATAGTACTTTTTATTCAACTCATATTTTTCACTTTCTCTCTTCCTCAACTTATCATTATTACTAATTAATATTAACAAAAATTATATTTTAATTTCTTAATATTATTTTTATTTAATCAGTTAATCATAAAACTACTGTTACAAAAAAACTCTTTTATTTTCTCAATTTATATCTCGTTTTGTAATTTGGGTTTAATTTTTTAAGATATTGTCTATATTATGTGTTTTTAAAAATATTCCAATTTTTTAATATTTATCTTTATGGTCTTCAAATTTTTTATTATTAATTTAACTTAATTTTATATCTTGATTATTTTTGTTGATTTATTTCTTTTAATTTATTATATTTTCTTCATACGTTTCGTCTATTTTATTTCTTTAATTTCATTAATTTGTTTATTATTTTTATTTAACTAATTTTCATTTCTATATTAATTTCGTCTAATTCCTTGTTTCCCTCTATTTTAATGATCCTTTTAATAAATGCGTAAATGTTCTTATTTGTTTCTTTATTTTATGATACTTATTATTTAAATTTATTTTGTTTTTTATCAACCATATTTTCAGTCAACTATTTATTTCTTTGACACCATCTCATATTCGTTCCTAAAATTGGTTATTACTACTAATCAATACAATTACAATATATTTTTATTTAGAGGAATTTAGAGTTAAAAATTGAAATTTCCCAAACCTAATATGGATAAAAAAAATTGGAGGAACCATTTAAAAAAATTTAATGGATGTAAGCAAAGATGAGAGAGTGGTTTTTCCAGCAAATCTAAACATGGCACAATATCTCTTCCTTCGAATATTAATAGACCTAATTTTTATTTTGGTAAAAATTAATCCTTTAAAAATTACTTAACGTGGATACTTTTTTCTATGTGTATCATAAATAAAATGACAGGAAGGGCCTGTAGGCACTGTATTATTCGATTTGTTGTCTTTTAAAGTTGGTTTTATTTAGTAATCTAGACAGAATTTCATTAATTCTTTTAACGTGGTGAAATGTATTCAGTAATACGTTAATAATTAGACTCATTTTCTTACCTTCTTAGAGTATACGGTTTAATTACTCTTCATAAAGGACTTATCCAAATTTTAACCTAACGAATAAGAATAATTTTCTCATGGGCTTTTTGTAAGGGGATGAAAATGAAAGAAAAATAAGATAAAGAAAAGGTGAAAAAGCGCCCGAAGTAATCCATTTTCATTTCTATGACAAAGGGTTTTTTGATAAAGCAAAAAAATTTGCTTGCGAATATGGTGTATTAATTTTCTACAAAGAAACCATCTGCGAGATGCTATTTTCTCTCCGGAGAGATGGTGTTCAGTAAAAGGATATGCGGAGCGATTGGAAAGTTACTTATTTGATTTTTAGTCATTTTGTTTTATAAAAAAGAAGAGTAATATACCAATATTGGTAAACTCAAAGACTAGAGGACGAAACTAGTATATCGCTGAGAAAAATAAAATACGAACGGGTTTATTTCGAAAAGTAGAGATGGATTCGAGGAGGGGCAAATGAGTGTCCTTAAGGATATGGGAATGGCAAAAAGGGCCTCAACAGCCCTAACAGCCAAGCATTGGCATTCCCGCCCAGTATCAATACTATTACAGTTATTTTTTCTACGAATTTGCGGAAAGTCACTTAATGGTAGTAGAAACTACATGAGTTCGTGCAAAAAGTATTTTCCTTTCCGTTAACTATCACTTATCATTTATCATTTATTATTATTCTCTTTGTTCTAGGTAAGGATTTTTCAATACAGAAAGGAAAGTAGACGATTTTAGTTCCATGAAAGTAAGTTTTTAACTTTAGCTAGTTCTTTATTTTACCTTTATTAATATAAAGGGTAGTCAAATGAAAACGAACATTCTCCATAAAACATGTTCCTCGCAAAAGTTGGCAATATTATTATTAATTCTAGATAGACAGGTACATACAGTTGCTTATTTATTTCTCCGTAGGTGAGCGTAATGAAAAGTGTGTACGTCAAGCATTAGAAATGAAGGCAAAAGTATTTCAGTAAAGTCATTGTAACCTTCTTCTTATAGTGTAGGGCGATCTGCTTGTTGACTTCCCCGATCTTGGAGTCAAGTCCCCATACGGTCAATATGGTTAAACATACGGTTACAAAATTTAGCTAAGAAACACTTCAACGTCCACAGTACAGCTCAGATCTTTCCCCTTGCGATTTTTACATTTTTGGCGACATTCGTGGACGTCGGTTTCATTCGAACGACGAAGTGCAAGAGTGGATGAGATTGTGAATCCTTCTGCGGCCTAAATCTTTCTACAAGACTGGAATTGACCATCTCCTCTTCCAGTGGGATAAATGGTTAATCCTTTTGGTTTTAATTTGACTGCCCCTCATGGAAGAGAAACCTTCTTTGACTATTTTCTACCAAAGCGTAACCTTTGTTTTCGGAATAAAAAATAAGATTTATATAATTATTAATAAATTTAATTTTGCGTTAAATTTTAAATTCATTCTCACCGATGTTGATAAAATAATGAAAAGCCGTAAAATACAATTCCAGTAGCGTCGATGGTACTACCCTACAAATGATAAAACTATGTATCGAACCATCGCTATATATTTGACTCATATTGTAAAATGTTGTTGGAAAAAGGCAATAGAAATATCTACTTAAAAAAGTACCAATCTTCATTTAGTGAATTTCTGCCAATAAGCATCACTCCAGTTTTATCAACACTTGTTGAAAAAGTTGTGTATGAACAAATTTATAAGAAATTTAACTTTAAACAACATTTTATCATTGATAACTACTGCCTTATCTGTTTTGAACGACAATGTAATTTCATCCTTAGACAATAAAAATGCCTCAGCACTTATTACATTTTAGCAAAGCTTTTGATATCCGAAATCACTTGTTACTAGTAGTTAAATGTGTTACATCTGTACATTAAAAACAATCACTCCATCTGTAACTTTAAGAAAAGATTAAAATAATTCGTACTTCACCAACAGCATTACCATTCTATTGATTTTTGTAGGGTTTAACTTTCTCAGTAGTTTCTATTGTACTGCTACTACCTCTACTTTCGCTCTTGTTGCTATTTTCATACTTTTCTCTATGTGTAAGAATAGCCTTAGGCTAAATCTCGCCCTGCGAATTATTATTATTATTATTATTATTATTATTTAATACAAAAGGTTGCCAATTATAAATATGATAATGATTTAGAGCTCGGTGATTTTATTATTATGTATCCAAAAATTCGTCCCAAAACAGGGTATTTTTTGAACATAAAACAAATATCTGTAAAGTTTTCTTTCCCTAATCTTTTGGTTTATTACTCTAAGTGATAGGGGTATCTACTCGGAATTAAATATTTTAACTGTAGTCCTTAGTAATTAAATATTAAGTCAAATAATAAACTTTAGTAGATTACTGTTTCCGGATTAGGGCTGGATGGTATTGGGCGTAAAACTCTCATTAACTCAAGTTTTGGGACAACTTTCTGTGTTTTATTAAAAGCATAAAATTATTCAAACAAAAAATTAAGGAACACGAGATTAACGAGACCCGATCTAATTTCCCTCAAGAAATATCCAAATACAAATTTATAACTCGACATTTCTCGAAAGCACGATGAGTTATCGTAATTAGAATGGTTCGTCTATTTGGCTTGAATTCCGTGCATCACAAACTATACAGTGTCTATATAAAAGTAGGAATGTACTGCGAAACTGTTAGGTTGACCACTTTAGCATTACTTCTAAGCAAACATATTTGTTTTATTCATGTTTTGACCGCACTATTGAGATCGTACAATTCAAAGTTATGACTTTATTGCCATAATATATCACCCTTGAGTTTCGGCTCGTGACAAGAATACAAGGATAATAAATAAGAAGTCGAGTAGTATGGAGGGTCGTCTTCAAGAGTTGAGAGTCCGACCGGGTGTGAAGTAGCCGCTTGTTCACTTCGTTTATAACATAACTTAATGTCTCATCGGATAGGAAAATAAAACGAAACTAGTATGAGTATTTTCGTTTTGGGTTTTGCTCGATTGTTCATAAAATTCAATTGCGTCAAGACATTTATATTTTCTGAATCTGCTCTCTTTTATAGATTTTTATAGTTTCTACTGTCCGACCGCACTACTAAGGTCTCGAGATGCGGAAAGAGAGAAAATAAGGAATAAGCGGTAATAGCATTTGTATATGTTAAATTGGACTGCGTTGCCGATGTGTAGTCAGATTTCCGGTGTTCCAGTAATAATAAGTTAGGTGTACATTCATAAAAACATTTGTAGAAGTGAAAAATAAATTTATTGATATTTTTTACGCATTATTATTTCGATAATGGGATTATTTGCATCAGTTTCTCTTTGAGCGAATTTTAAGACAGAGTTTATTTTATTAGTAAATGCGTCCTACAAACAAAATATCATAACACCGCAACGTACACAATTTCCGATCCTGCTTAATTTCAATAGTACTCCAACTTTCTAATAATTAGCATACGACTGTGATCTTTGTAATCTCAAAAAGGACTGCTTCCTGTTTAATATATTGTGTAAATCATCCTTTTCGAACAATGTTTGTAAATTTTTCCTATACCAACTTGGACATTAGCAGGCTTTTTTGGACTGCTTTTCCAGACATTTTCTGAGGTACGTGAATGTGTATCATGGCTACAGTCTAGTTTACCAACCCAATTATTAAGGATTTTGAAGTATGATTCCATAAAATTGCTCTTCAATATTCTTTTCCTAATTTTGTGTTTGCTTCTTGCATTGTATTTTCTGTTGTTCCTCTTATAATTTTTGTTACATCATCTATTTTCTTTTCTAATTTGCTCATGTCAACATTTACATAAGTTGCATTTAATTTTTTTTCTTGAGTTCCATTGGAAAAATTCTTCCTCAATTTTCTTTTTACAATCTCTATAGTTACAAAAACTTTTTTTAATTTTAGGATAAAATTTTTACTGTGTTATTTTATCTCTCCTAAAAAATCTTTCGCTATATACCTGGTAAAAGCACTTTTAAAATGCTTAATATTTCAAGAAGCTTAAGGACATGGAAATAGATAGAACTAGAAAATAAAAGAGAAAATCAGTAACCTCAGAAATCAATATTGGAAAAGGCTTGACTTTGATTCGGGTTAATGCTTAGAGACCGGTAAAATTGAATTGTGGTAACGATTTAGCCGCCCACTGACTAAAAATAAGCAAAAAGAAACGACAGCAAGGATCAAGGAGAGGTTTTGTCCGTCTTGTCCTTGATATATATTTAAATAGAAATATCCAGATTGGATAAATTGATCTTGAAGTTCGATATATTCGTTGGTTTAATAAAACATTTGATTGTCTTATATGTACTTGAATAATTTATTTTCGAAGGTTTCCTTATAATATAAAAAATGTTGGATTGATTTCAAATGTACGGCTTCTTCAGTTTATTCTTTTATTTTATCTCAAAGTTTTTTAATCTAGTTGGAATAAATCTCTTAAACTCTATAACAAGTTTGTGAAATATTCTCGCATATCGAACTTAACTACATCCACATTAGTATTCCAGTGACTTTTCAAATATCTCTGTGTCAATAGAGTACTTGATACCTTCGATCTCTGCATTTTCCGGTTCTGGTTCTATTGAAAAGCCCCGGTCCTACTTTAGTTATTTCTCAAGATATTTATCTTTCCGTCAGACGTCTTACGAGGGTCATGAAAAATTTAGTCTACTACTTCAGCAGTTATATAGGATTATTCTCGACGAGGACACGTATAATAATCGGTGTAAATTAATCTATTGTAACGGTCTAAAAAGAGTAATTTAATAAATTAACTTTGGATTAAACAAAAATTGATATGTACTTTTAGATAGCATATGGAGTAGTATAATGTAAACACATAAATTAAATAAAAAGTGGTTAAAACAATATATAAGAACAATTTCAATGATTATAAAAAAAATCTAAACATAGATAATAACTATTCCTATAATTTATCATGATTGTCCTGTATGTGTACATATGTAACCTAAATTATTGTTTTTTATGTAATACTTGTAAGTAATTATTCAAAATTGTGTCAAATTAATGGAAAATTGTTAATAAAACATTGTTCACTATTTAGAAATATGTAAGAATCCAAAATTTTTCATTTAAAACCAAATTAAAGTAATATATTAGAGCGAATGGGCTTTGTTGTATCTTAATAATAAGCTAAATTTTAATGTAGAATTAAAAATTATAATGTCAAGATGTAAGTAAAAACATCATATTTTAATTATAAATAGTTAATTCTTGGATGCAACAAAAATAAGCGATATTTTATTTTTCGGGATATTTTTAAGATTTCTGAGTAATGTTTGTTCTAAATAGAAACAGAAAAAAAAATGGACCGACGCTTTACACTGTTAAAATAAAAACGAATCGAATTTGTAATAACCAATTTTCCGACGTCCCATAAGATTAAAGGCCATTGTAATTAGAGAAAATTTTCACATGTGATCACTAAATGAAGAAATTTCTAAAGCATTTTAAAGAATTCAGGAAAATTATTTAGTGGAGATTAAAGAAGACAGTCTGAATTTTCGTCTAATACAAGCTGTTATTAAACATACTGCAAAAATTCAAGGGGTCATTCCTGGATTATTCTTAGAATATTTAGTTCTTCATCAATTTCGAAAATCTGCTTTGCTTCGAATATACAGGGCAAAACATTTGTATATTGGATACTTGTATCCCAGGTGAAGGTAGTAACTTTCACGAGTTCTTTTAGATTAAAAGCTCCACATGTATTTTTTGGAAATAAAATCATAATGTCGCTTTTTTTCGTCTTGTATCTTCGAAACAAGGCGGCTTTTCAAAAATCATCAAAGGACAAAATAGTCTCTATAACTATTTGATAGGGAAACATTTTCTATGGCACGTTCCAGGTTATTTAAATTTTAATTATATATGGACATCAACTTTATAAATTGTCAAATTTTATAAAATGTCATAAGTTGGTTTTGAATTTAGAAAAGTTATAAAAGGAACGTCTCAATTTGACAACTCTTTCTTCCAATTAAGTCTTCATAGAGTTCATGTCGATAAATTGTGATCAATCACGCTTTTCTTTAATGTAAAAAAAATGAAATAAACACCAAACTCATAATTTGTAAAAACAGAAAAAATTATTTAATAGTCTTAGCTTACGAGTACTCAATGGAAAAGTTATAATTTCACTAAATTTGTTTATGTCAAACATAATATCACTTTTACAACGCGATTGTTCATTAGTAAATTTTCTATAGTGAAGCGTTTCTTCAATTTGGAGTTGCTATAAAACACAAGAAAATCAAAATCATTTTGTAAGTGACACACCAAAACAAAAAATTACATTATACAGCACAATATGTTGTATTCAAAAACGAACTTACCTTTTGTTAAAACAAAAAGTGATAGTTTATTTTCATTGTCTTATAATAAACTTCTTCTTGCACAATTGTTAATGTCTGAAAATTCTTCATTTTCTAATCTTTTTTGGTACCATTCTATAGATTATAACAATTGTTTCACCAGTATTCTTTCAACAATTTTCATATTATAATCACAATATAATAATCACTCTAATGTATATTTAAAAGGAGGTGAGGCAAGAATATATTTCGTATATTATTCATAAATGTACCCTCGTATCTGTCTATCGTTAAAATTTTAACTTGGGAAGGTTAAGTCAAACATTTTCATTTCATTGAATTTATTCTTCGAATATGAACCCTAAGATGATTGAAAATGGGTTTAGAAGTTAAATATTCAAGAACTTGAAATGCATACAAACGGTTTCATTGCCTTTTATTCTCATTTGAAAATACGAATTTTATATCGTTGCTAACAAGTATCAACAGTGGTCATACAATGTTGTTCATATCTTCCAAGAAGCTAAAAATATAAAAATTCTTTATAATAAGTCTTTTGAAGTTGATTTTGCCCCATCATGAAATTCTAAATATCGACCTTCCCTTCCCAAATTAGTCAATCCCTGTATTCCCTTTACATAACCTGTTTAATTATTCTGACATGGACCACCCGGAATATAAATAATCCAATTATTTTATCCTTCGTGCCTCTATAACTTCCGTTACCTGGGTTCTCCATTAAGATCACTGACCTAGTTAGATCCGTTAAAAGCTGTTACTCCAAAAATGCTTCTTAATATTTTTCTTCACCGTATTTAATGTTTTATTTCATGTTCTTTGATGACACCAACTTTCACAAGTAAACGTCGCTCTTAAGGTTATTCTCGATGTTTTAATTTGTCTTTTATTTATTTTTGATAATCTCCAACTTCATTAAACATGATATTAAATATTTGCACATTTCAACTTTTTTAACTCTTTCATGTCCTGGTTGTTTGAGTACTTCCTGTGGTACAAAGTTGAATTATTATTTCAGTTGTAACATTTTTTTTGGTATTATTTTTTTAAAACAGTGTTAGCTGTCTATAACGAATTCTTTTATAACGTTGGTTGGTTTACATTATTGGCAATACAAAAAATAACGTGATGGTAATTCTCTAAAATGAAAAAAAAAATACTTTTTTAGGTATTTGTTTTTATTTTTGTTTACTTATGGCAACAATATACATTTAATATCGGTTTATATTTTCTATTATCTTTTTTTTGTTTGCAAATTCTGATTAATGGGTAGGAAAACATTGTAAGAAATTTATGTGCACACTTTCGTACTTTGGGAATAGACTTTTGAACTGTAGGCATGGCTACTAAAATAAAATCTTCGTGCGTTAACGAGGAGATTTCTTTGATTCGTGCAATAGAAAAATGTGAAAAAAAGTAAAGTTGGAAGGTGTTTCAGGTCAGTTCAACACCTGTGGCTACCATTTGGATTTGGATCAAGCAGTGTTGACTTTGTTCGACAGATAATGCTTAAAAAACTAATTCTGAGCCATTTATAAAAGTTCAGGCTGAAGCACGAGATGTTCATAGGTGTTTAATTAGCGATTGAATAAACAAACTGTGCAGCTATTAATAGATAGATACGCTCCAAGTAACATTTGAACACTTTTTTTTAAACGGCATCGGATAAAACTGAAATTTAAAGGAGAGAAATGTGTAGAAGGAACCCTAACTTTGTAAATTATGTCCATTATAAATGTAAAAGATAAATTAAACAGTAGAATATCAAGATAAGTATAATTTACCCTCTACATTTATTTTCTCTAAGGAACGTTTCACCACGCTTGTAACCGTCGATATGGATGGAACAGTAAAAAGCAAGCAAATTGGCAAATCAAAAATCTACGATGTTTAAGGAACATGAAATAGTTACCAGTGTAATGAAGTTTTTTTTTTGGTATATCAGATGTGGTATTTGTCAGTTTATTTTCCGTTAGAATACCCGTCTGATACGCCTCCTGTCATTTTTAAATATTGTCATAACTGTTAATTTTTAAATTTTCGTGCGCAAGCTGAGTTTTGACCCCACTAGACTAAATTGTTAATATTTTGGTGGGAGAGTATAGGATAAAAGGATAAGAGGACACTTAGTAGTACCAAAAGTGCAGTTTAAAAAGTGTTTTGTAAAGAGTAAGGAAATATTTGATTTATTTTATAGATCCGGAATTTTTTTCTGATTTTTGATATTAGATTTTCAGTGTTTCATTTTGTTACTTGCTTTTGATATTTGATTTTTAGTATTTCATATTTGATTTTAATGCGTAATTTTGTTCCTGGATTTTCGATATAATTTGAATTTTTTCGTTAAATACTTGTTCAGATTTAAGTTTATTATTATTTTTCCTCTCTTTAATTCGTTTTAATCGGCAAAACTACTGCTCATGTTCGGTCACTTGAATTTTGATATTTTCCTGTTGGATATTTTGTGCAGCTTGATAAATAATTTTTTCTAGTTTTGACCGGCAAAAACCACTGCTTGTGACCGTCGGGATGGAATTTGTACTGGGTGGGTTCTGTGATATTTATTTTTTTTACTTTGATTTATTGTAAATGTTTTTCTAGTCAATATAACGAATTTTTTATTTAAAATTTCTGTCTTTTGTTCCGTTTTTTATTTAAATTACAGTTATTTCATAATGAAACGCAATTAAAGCCTGTTTTCCCACTACTTTCAACATTTTGGTAACTTTTCAGTTAGACATCTGGAATGACCGTATCTCCATCTGTTGCTACCTAGGTAGGTACCCTTATAATATATATAATAAAATTAAATAAAATTTATAAAACCATACCAACCAAGTATAAGCCAAAATAAGGGAAGATAGTAATTTGAAAAATTCATCTAGTTATAAAAATAAAAAATTCTCAAATAACAAAAACTGCAACAAAAAATGAATTTCGTTCCTTTGAGGTGTTTGTTATAGACAGCTTACACTCTTTGCTGAAGTACCAATATATATATTCTTGTCCCGATTTTATTTAATTACATTGTATTACATCATTAATTCAATTTAAACTTTTATTTGTAGTCGACCTCTCTTCTACCCCTATGAAAGTTGTCGACCCCTTTTAGATCATTGGCAAACACATTTCACATTCATTACACACAACGTAACTACCACTTTGCCATTATCGGTTTGTTGCTGCTCCATAAGCCAGCTTGTCACTGAGGATGTTGAGAGGGGCTGCAGTCTTGTTAAGAGCGCATAGTGATCCGTTGAGTACCTGTACTTACATTGTGTCAGTTGAAAAGATAATGCATTGAAATCCATTGTATAGGGAGAAGTTAAAAGCAGCGTCGAAATTTGCAACACAAGTTTTTATGATTACATTTTGTTTTTTTGAAAGAGTCAAATTTATCAAACTGACAATTTGAAATTGTCCAGTGTTTCTCAGAAGACAAGTTTAATGACGAGGGAGATCAGTAGTGATTACAAAATTTATCAAGTTTAAAACCAATTGCTTTTTTATTTTTCGTAAAAAATACACTTCGGAATACGTTTTTCGGAAAATTGAACAGGAGATTGAAACAAAACTAAATCAAGGTAGAATAAAGTCAACAAGTAACATATAACTATTTAATTAGCTCAATGACTGAATCCACTTGTTTAAAAAAAATATAGCTCGTATGTCGTTAATGAATTTGTGCTAGAAGAGGTTGGTGTAACGGCGGACTAATTTTCAACATCAAAGAAGAAAATCACAGAGAGGAATGAGTCTCAACCGACTTTACTCTGTATATTCTCTTCTGTGAAAAGCGTCTAAAACTCGATTGGGCGAGCAACTTGTTTGTTTTGCTTCACTGCACTCTTTGCACTACTTTCTTTTGTTAGTTTGCAACCACTGCAATTAATTTATAACTCCTGTGTCATAAAATAAAATTAGGTGGCTGATTAATCCAAAAAAAATAAAAATTTGCAAAATAAAAACATAATTTTATCATTATTTTTATATGTATTTTAAATCAGTCTAACAATCTGTAATAACTACTGCCATGGTCAATCATATAATTAATTCTGAAAATACAGTGATACAGACTGTTTTGTTTCACAGAAGGTAAGACACCCACTCTAATTTGTTTTCAGAGATGGCAAAACCAGTAACTGTAATTACAATGAAGCTTCTTACCAATATTGCATATTTTTAATCATAAGTAACCACTATGATTTAAAACATTTTGTTCATACATTCTACGCAGCCATTATTTCACCTTGTTGGTTTAATCAATAATGAATGCAATAATAATTTTATTGGTACCTTTACATTTCACCCTAAGCAAAGTATGACGTGTCTAAGTTAAACAAAAAAAATACCCCGACGATATTATTCAGAGGGTTTTCAAAAAGACACGCAAAGGCAAAAGCAAACTACTATCGTTTCATGCACAATATTTAAAGAGTAATTTTATTTATTCATGCCACCCTTCCTCTAGAGCCCCTTTTTTAGTTTCCTGTCGAATGATCAACGGCCTTTTCGGAAGTAGCAAAGGACTAAGGATATTGGGTAAATAGTAGGGTAGGTCTAGTTGAAAAATCAATAAGCAGGTATATCTAATTTTTTTTGGTATCACAAATAACTTGAAAGTATCAATCACCTTGATTTTATATAGATACAAGTAAAAGCTAGAAAAAATAGAAGCAATATAAAAAGGGTAAAAAACTTAACACAAGATACAAATGGATGGAGAAACTTTGGAAAACTACAATGAGAAACGTACCGTTTTACGAAATTTGTGGATAAGAAGTATTAAGTCATCTTTTTGCGTTTCTTATAAATTTTTTAGTCGTGACAACATCGAGCATACCCTGTAGAAGCCGGTGCAAATTGATACAATGCAAAGTTTTAACAAACAATACAATTAAAACTATCTTTTTATGAATTCCTATTCGACTTTCTCATCAATTATAAAATACGAACTCTCATTTTGTGAATTTTCTTTTGTTTCGAGGTTTCGAGTACGTCCGGATGGCACTAGAACTTTTATTAAACTATATAATGGCGCACATAATGAGGTATTTTCAATTTGAGTTTCCAGTTAAGGGAAATTATTAAATTTATTGACGAGGAAAGTATGTGTATCTGCATAGTCGGGAAAATTTAATAACACAATTCGAATTCGTATTGAAATAAAGTTTTTGCAGAGATTGTGGGATGAATAATCACTGAACAAGTATCATACTTTATTAAAAAAGTAAGAAATATTGGCAATCCGTCATAATAATAAAAGATTATTTAACAGGAAAAATGTATATTAAAAAATGGATTTTTAAGGTTGAAGTTTGAACTTTATATTGGACCGTTTTGGATATCCCCATGCTCTACATTAACGAAATGCTTGGTTAAAAATACCGGAATGTTTTGCTTTCTAATTTTCTTCTGGAATCGATAACAGCGATAATTAGTGGTCCTGATACCTTAGAGATAATCAAATAACGTTTCCTAAAATCCACCACATAAATTATGTGATTTCTAAACTATGTCTAACTTTAAATAATGACAAATGTTAGACTCGGAACTCGACTAGAATAAAATTCCATCGAAACAAAAACAAGGCTGCAATACTTTTTCCACGTTCGCTGACATTTATTGGTATCACTTCGCATGAAAGAACTAGAGATAAATACGACAGCAACCTCTGAAATTCAGGAGATTTCAAATTGTTCAGCGATTTCCGAGTTTCTGGGATTGGTAATAGGTGGAAATTAAGTTGGTTTTTGACTGTAGAATAAAAATGCCAATGAACAAAATAATAATAATTAAAAAAACAATTTCCTAAAAATATTTGTACAAATGCGGCTTTTCCATCATCAGGAAACTTTAATAAAAAATTTACAGTTTAAAAATGTAAAAGATAAAATATATTTATCTTCCACGACTCTCCCAAAAATTTTTAAATATTTTTATAATAATTGTTTCACCTTTTAGTATTGTCAGATAAGATTAAAGAAATTGACACATACAGACTTGTATTGTAGAAGTTCTAAATACTAATATTCTTCTTGTTCTAAAACATTTGGTTATTACAAATTTATTACAGAAGGAATCTAATAAAATTTTATTAGTTCGTTTAGTACTTTCTTCTTCTTTGTTTCAAGTTCTGCTAAAAAGTCAAAATTCTTGCTTCATATCGCATATATGAAGAATTCCCATTGTTGTCTTGCATTATTATGTTAAGAGTAGGTTTGTGTTTAGTGTCAATTAAGTGTTTTGCATAATGTGACTTATTTGGTTGTTCTAATCTATAAGCTCGCAAGTGTTCAGTATATCTTATTTCAAAATTTCTGAAGGTCTGGCCAGTATAGATAGCAATATAATCCGAACAATTTAACTTATAAATACCTGATTTTTTAATTTAGAAATTTTGGTTTTTAAAACTTGGTTAATGTTTTTTTTTTCTAGGAATTTAGTTACCATTGGTATACATTCAGATGGTGGGATTTCTGAAAACATACTAATTTATCAAAATAATTTTGTGATTACCATATATTTTTGATTTTTGAGGACATGTGTTTTGTAATAGTCGTTAAAAAGGAAATTTGATTGATTGACTAGTTCTCTAATATTTTCTGACAACTTTTTAGTTGGAGGAAGAATTTTCGAGTCGCCTGATTGGATAAATTCGTTTATTTTTGATTTGTAATTATTTTTGTTTAAAATGACTGTCGCACTACCTTTATCGTAATAGCAATTATTTGGCTGTAATTTCAGAGCTATTTCCCAGTCAGTTAGTCAGTATTTAAGTCCCTTCTTAAGAAATTCTATTTTAATGTTAGCAAATAGAGTAGCAAAAACTGAATTTTGTTTTATTCTTAATGGAGTTCAACAAAGTTCACAACATTTATTATATAAAAGGAATAGTATTTTATACATTAGTTCAGGACTTTAAAATACAAAAGTCTGACTATGTTATAGTGTCGGAACAAAAAATTAAAAAAATGAACAAAATATAAAATGCAGTCATGCATGGGAAATTTTTAAGTGGTATAAAAATTGGGCTCTCGTAAATAGTGAAAGAATTGGTTAAATAGAGAAGATATAATATATTTAAGGAAGATATCCGAAACAATCAACAATTTTTTTGTTTAAAATCAAAAATGAAGAGCTAAAATATGGCAAAACATATTTTTCTTCACTTTGTTCTCATTTAAAATTAAGCCATTGTTGTTAATTAACGCCTTTAGTATTACTAATAACACACAAATATATTTCCAATTTAAAGCTTAAATAACAAACTTTTATATTAATATAAAAGTTATTTTCAAATCATGATTTACTTTGGATATTTGCCAATATTACATATTTACTTTTACCAGATCTCCCAAAGAAGAGACTGCATAAAGGCAGCTGAAGGGCAATCATCTCCATCCAAAGAGTGTTATTAGAAATTTTAAATAAAAAACTTATCGTTACAGTATTAAAGAAAGGTAAAGGGAAATTAAAAACTACCCACCTAATAAATGAATATTCCTTAAAACATATACGGAGAAGAAATTACAGGATATATAATATCGGTTGACTTTTCAGTTCGTCTAACCGAATTGGCTCATTACCTCCTGATACATTTTTTTAAGATTCATCCATATTTTTTGTGATTTCAATTTAGTACTAAAACTGTGAGTTAACCAGATAGTAGAACTGTATTGTCACCCTAGAGAACCGTTAAGAACGCTTCTTTAAAATTACAAATTAAAAACCAAATGGAAATTTAGAACCAAAAATTGTTTTAATTCTGATTTGCAGACCAGAAAAGCCTGTTCTTCTTTATGACGCCATATTTAATAATAAAAAAATCAAACACTAAAAATATGAAAATATTAGTTCATCTAATTCATGTAACTATTCAAGGAAAAATAAACCTTTTGTTATATGATTTGTATTTTAACTTTTTTATTTTACATTGAAAATGTATCTTTAAGGATGGCTATTTATAAAGATGATGTAACAGCCAAAGGAGCACACAAGGGAAATCAAGAGGTTTACTTTTCAATGCTATCTACAACACATAATAGCTGTAGATCATAAAACTTAGTAGGCTACGGATACTTCTTGAGGATTTTATTATTTGCCTTTAACTAGGTTAATAGAATTATTTATTATCCATAGTAAAACCAAACTTTCAACTTTAACGCTAGATTCTGAGTTCGTTTATGAAGGGGAGTTGGATAACCCTACGGTACGAGCATTTGACATTTCCATGTTGATATTTTAGATTTGATTTTAATACTTGATGTTTTGGAGCACCGTAGTGATATCAGATAAATTTAAATATTTATAGAGTTACGAATTTGTAATGGGTGTTTAAAAAGATTTTAAATTTATTAATTTTTAAAATACATTCTTAAAGGAGGAGGGATACTACAAATTAGAAGCAGGCGAAGAATATCTAGGACCAGAGTGATTTGTTAATGTATGTTGCCTTATCTTATAAAATGTTCAAATTTTAAGTAATATACTTAATAATGTATAAACTGAATTTGGATCAGATGAGCATATATTTTAAACAGTTGTTTAAAAAATTTAATTGGGAATTACACTTATTGTTTAATGAAATTAATAATATGCTGCCAGTTTATAAACCAATTAAACTTATGTACTTATTTAATCCATTGGTATTAAAATAGTTTGTATTGTAAAATATTCTAGTAGAATTTTTTTTTATGTTATTGTAACTGAATAAGTTAATATATTATAATATAATATAATACAATATAATGTAAAATTTATTATTGTTCCTTGGCAATTTTTTTAATACTACATAAATTTACATTTTCTGTTTCTTTCTGGGAAAATTTCCAAACTGTATATATCATTTTTCGGGCATGTGT
The DNA here is from genome assembly GCA_951812935.1 of Hermaeophaga mercurialis. NCBI lineage: Eukaryota > Metazoa > Arthropoda > Insecta > Coleoptera > Chrysomelidae > Hermaeophaga > Hermaeophaga mercurialis. The sequence continues at coordinate 36,860,945 of OX638359.1, read as the reverse complement.
CCTTAAAGTTTTTTTGCTCATTGGCAATCTGACAACATTGCACTACCACTCGTCATTTTCAACCCTCGATATTACGAAGTGAGCAGCTCAAAGAATGTCACTCGAATGACCAATGTCACCATTTATTTTGTTTCGGTTACTGGGCACCCTGAACTCTCGGTTTCAGATGTTCTTGACAGATAGTAACCAGAGTTTTAACAAATCGTATTGATTTACAAATATTTAATTTTTCTCAAATTTTAGTTAAAAAAACTTTATTAAGTTTAGTTTATTTTTTTTTGTTATTAAACACATATTCAATAATTTACTTATGTTTACCTACTAAACTAAGACATTTAAAATATTTTTAATATTATTTTAAATAGAGAATATTGTTACTTTGTTCTAAAATTGTAATTATGATTATTTTGACATATTTTATGCAATAAATCCTGATTGGTTGGAATATTTCTCATTGAAAATCCACTGTAAATAAAATTTTGTCATTGAAAACCTTGTTTAATCAATAAACTGATATTCTAATATCACATATCAATATTTTTAGGCTAAAGGCTTTAAAATTGGAATAGGGAAGCAAAACGAGTATTAATAAAAAATGTATTATTATATTTCGAACTGTATGCAAGTGAATTGTTAAAGAACGAAACGTTACAAACGACTCGAACACTGTTTAAATTTGGAAAACACTCTTATTAAATATTTATTACATTCCAAACACTTCAATTTCCTGAATAGATATGGCTTTTCTATTAAATGCTTCCACGAATATTTTCACACAAAACCCGTTTCTCAAGATTGGTTGCTATTTTACTAAAAATACAAAAAGATATTTTTTTATTCTCTCATATTTTATATTGCCGGAGTTCATAAATTGTAAATATATATCTAGCGAAAGAAATAATAATTAAGTTTATTAAGAACCTGAGAATTCTAAAAATAAAAAGTCTGAGCAAAGAAAAACGCTTATCTTTCAAACAAAAAGGGAATGAGGTTTCAAGAGAAAATTTAAAATAATATAAGGTATGTGCCGGTAAAAGTAAAGTTTTAAAAACATAATGATGTGGAACATTAATATAAAACCATGCACTTTTCTCACAGAAAATGGTTTTAAGTTATAAAAATTATACAATTTGATCTAAAGACATTGTCGCCAGTGGTCTTTAATAAGACAATATTTCATAACAAACAAAACTCATGCAATATAAAGTTTGTAAGAGTTTGCAATTATTGGTTACTTTCCTTTACTTGAGTGTATTGTGCCTAAAATAGTGCTGGAAAACAATAACAAAGCATACATAGAACACGAGATGAATCACCTTATTAGTCGATGCCTGAAGAAAATCAAATAAATGATGGAAACGCTGCTACCCAAATAAAAGCGCCTTTTTATGCTGTCCTAATTCCTCAATTTTTTTTACAATTGTATCAAGCAGGTACGATATCAGAGGAAAAAATAAATTAGTCGATATACCTCTCATTACTAGATCAAATAAAAAAATATATTTTATTAAAGATGTATTTCTATTTAAATCATTATTCTTAGAATAGTTTCATTTTTGTAAATCAGAGAATGTATTTTTTTTACACTATGAAGACTTTTGCCCAATTGGTTCTAATTAAACATCATTTTAGAAGGTTGTTTTGGAATTAATGTGATTTTTATAGTAGAGCCACCGAGAAGTGGCCCCTCAAAATTGGATGCGCGGTAGCAAAATTAAAAGTAGAAAGGAGTAGCTTAGTCTAGACCAGTGGTCGGCAAACTTATTAGCCAAAGAGCCAAATATGAATATGAACAATAATTTTAAAAAAAATTGGGAACCAATTTTTTTTTTTTAAACAAACTACATATTTTCTTAACTACGCTTTATTAAGAAACACTTTTTTGGAATTAATACAATAGTAAATACTTTTTTAAATTGTTACAAAAATACTCGCTAGAAAAAAATAATACAAGCATAACACTTTGTTAAAGACTTCTTTGGTTTTAAATCTCAAGCTAGAGTAAAAAATACTGTCCTGGTTTCAGTTCTTGCGCTCTACGGGCACATATATTATTCAGCGAGATTTGTAAGTTTAGTGAGAAATAAAAATTATTCAATTATTTGAGGTTCTGGATTCTTCGGCTGGTGACATTGGCAGTTTCAGGCCTCGCCAGTGAATGAAAGGAATTATGAAAAACGTGAAAAAAGAATAACAAAACTTTTTAAATCGAATTTAGCTGATGGGAGTTTGGCTTAATTGTGTTTATTTATGGAAATGCTAAAGGCTTTTCGGACCAAAAGGTTGAATAAATATCAGCACTAAAAATCAGACACCATTCTCCGTTATATTTCCGAACATTGCGTCATGTCAATACAAAGAAAAATACATTATTTCTGGAAAATTTCATATTTGTGATTTAGTGCCTTTTGCCTCCGGTGTACACATATTAATTTCAAAAAACTAAATAAATAGTTAATTACAATATTATTATGTTTTGTTGTATTTTTTGTTATATTATTTCATCCTTATTGTTTAACAGTCAGTAGCTTGACAAGTCTTTCAAGATATCTTGATTCTGTTTTATAATTTTTTCTGTCTAGTGTCATCCGTCAATATATGCTATCACCTGTCAATGACAACCTATCATGGGTCAGTCTATGACTAGTTTTTATTCGAATTAATGTTTATTAAACATTTTTGCAGAAACTTCTAAAATAAGCATTAGGTACATAGCTTGAAAAGTATTTTAAAAGAAATAGTTCAACTAACTAATTGTCCTAGCTATTAAACTATTTAAAGAAAAGTGGAAATCTTCTGCAACTTTCTGTTTTACTTTTATATAAATATTTATATTTTAGATGTAGATTTATAATTGTGACTGAGTCAATATCCAATGTTGCTTAGATACGTAAATTTCAATGCAAATCCCGTTGCACGTCATATATCAATTATGAGATCACGACCCTGCAGTGTTGTCGGCTTGTCTAAATTGTCGAGGAATGTAGGAAGTTTCAAAAATGTAAGGTTAGGTTATGTTGTTTAGCTTTATTATTATGAAAAATTAATTTATTGAAGCGTATATGAACAATATATGATCCTCACACTCAAGACACTTCATCCTGCCAGTTTTAAAGTACATTTGAAAAATGTTTTTCTCAGTTGATTCATTAGCAATCTACAACTGTGATATTCTTCTTCTTCTTCTTGCTGTATTATCTACTTTTAATATTCAATAATCTGTTATAAAAATCGTTATATTATGTTGTTTATTTGTACTATATTTTTATTAAATAAATAAAATAGAGACATATAAAAAAGATAGCAAACTATTTATTGTTATTAAAATAAGACAATGTTTTGTTTAAAAAAATATATATTTTTCTTATAAGAAACAATTCAACTACAATATTCGAATTCCTAAAAGGTAAATCCTTTCTCCTAATTCAAATCTGAATCACTTGAATCACTGTCATCGCTGTTAGGATTAATAATAATGGGATTAATTTCTAGTCTATCAAAAACTCTCTCTCTTTCATACCATTTTTGTATTTCTTTTTCTGTATGTTTAATAGAATTTTTCCATACTTCAGGAGTAATTGTTCTAAGAGCTTCAGACCACATATTTAAAGAATCTTGTTCTTTATTACCGTCTCTGCCAATATGTTTATTATAATATTGCTTAGAAAGGCCCCAAATAAGTTCGATGGGGTTGAAAACACAATGATAGGGAGGAAGACGTAAACACTTTATGTCCATATTGTTCTGCTAAATTGTCCACCAGATATACTTTTGGTGGCTTGTATCTGAAAAAGAATATATTTTACTTGCGGTTTTTTATAATATGCCAACATCGCTAAATTCAAAACTGTAACATCGATAGATTTTTATACTTACTGTTCAACTTTTTGCAGAAGTTCATATTTAAACATATTAACAGAAAAATCAATATTTCTATTTGCTAGCCACTCTTGTATTTTAGCTTTGGTTGAGCCTGTATTGGGTGTTTTGTGCAATAACATGCTATGGTATGAAGCTTTATCCATAACAATTAGAGAAGGTTCGTTAAGGTTCTTCAGTAATTGCCCTGTAAATAAATATGTATCTCTATTAGTATATATACAAATATAAACTTTTATTGGATACATATGATTTGATAATGAACTTACTTCTTTCATACATGTTATAAATAAGATTTCGGATTCCACTCGTATCCAATGTTATTGTATTAGTAATTGTTTTTTTGTATGAACGCTTTTTTGGTGGCGATTTTAATAAATCATTCTTCTTGACTGTTTGCGAAATAGTACTAACAGTAGAAATATTTAAGTTTAGGGCTGCTGCAACACGCTAAAATAGACAAGAAAACAATTTCATATTTCTAGACATTTGTATAATCTTTAACTTACCTCTCTGACGGCAGTTAAGGGTAATAGTGGCCCATTATTATCACGCTCCCGTTCAAAGTACTGTATTAATGAATATACAAGCTCTTTACAACGACTATTTAGTTTTTTTGGCATTTTGTAGAAATAAACGTCAATAATCAGCTTATTCACTCTATGTTTGTTTTGAAAAAAACAGTTTTTTTTATAAGTTAACTATCTAGCAAAGCAAAAAAATAAAGACAATATTATAAAATTACCGAAAACGTGGTGAAAACACACAACTGCTTGACGGCCGGACGTCAGAAATCGTTGAAATATTTCAATCTAAATACTCGACAACGTCGCATCAAGGCATGCCAATCGCTACAATGTCATTTCTTCATCATAAATACGAGTCTCATGGGCGTAGAAAATTTCAAAATTATTTAATGTAAATTATGGTTTTTTGAGTACTAAACATATAATAATGATTCATAAACTTTATATTATAAAGAATAAGACGTATATAAGCCAATATAATTGAAATAATTCTAAAATTATCAAAATAATTACGATTACTTTTTCGGTTTTTTAGTACTGTGACTACGTTCATGAGTCCTCGTGAATTTTCGTGATGTTTCGTATGATTTATCTTAGTTAGGGAAATATTAATTAGTTGGCAGTACTATGACGAAAGAGGTACGTCACTCCTGACGTGCAACGGTATTTGTACTAAAAATCCTATATATACATAATCTAATTAACAAAATAATTGGTAATTGGTGGCCGTTCGCTACTGTCTAGTTTGTAGAAAATTTATGCAAAACATTTGACACACCTTGTTAGTATCTATAAGAATATGGTAATATTAAATTTCATAATATAATATCTATAATAAGTGGTAAACAAAATAAACGATAAGAAGCGAGCCTTTTAGTCTTTATGATAGAGCAAATTTCTAAAAATATAGTAATTAAGAAGAAGAAAATGTTATGGGAAAAATATGTGACTGTTATAAATTAAAGAAAATGAAAATTAGTAGATGGGACAACCGAATAATCGACAACCTCAAGAAGAAAAACTAAAGACAGAAAATGATGGAGAAAATTAACACCCACTGCTTGAGAAATTAGCACGAATGTAAATACAAATACACAATTGAAGATGTGAGTACAATAAGGAAACCCGAATGAATATCGTCAAAAAAATTCTCGTACAGAATACTTTCATAAACCTTTTTTTATTCCATGTTTGCGGCTGCCTCTCGTTTTCTGCACGTTTTGAGTTTCAAAGCTCCCTACACATCAACATAAAATAACGGTATTTTTCTATTTTTCATACAAACCACTCGGGAAATTTTAATGAGGAACATTCTCCTTAGTCTAACAAGATGTTCATACATTTTTAAATCTTTTGATCTAAAAATTATGTTTTGCTGAACATCTTATTCTTTACTAAGGATATAATGGAAAATTATTTTTGTAGTTAAATGTTAAATGTAACCCAACTATCCACATTACCTTCTATTTTCCTTCATTATAAAGAAACTTTAGGGGACCATAAATTTAAAGTTATTACATAAAATAAAATAAAAATTAGATACAGCAATACATTATTCTTAGGTTATGAAACCAATAAAAGAAATTGAAAGGTATTACCAATTCGGTAATGTAAACCTAAATTTTTAGGAAAAGAGCATCGCACAATATACATTTAAGCAAAATGTTAATGTAATTTATAATATAAAATAAGGATTATTAAAACTTTACTTTGCTAGGTTTCATCAATGAATTTAAGTCTAATCAAACATTTTCTAATTATTTATAATGACTTGAAAAAAATCTACCATTACCAACCAAGTAATAAGTTAAATAAGGATTCAATATCAGAAACAAATAAAGAAATGAAAGAACTACTGGATATAAAAAAAATGTATTAAAACCTTGTTGTTGTGTCTAAAAAATCTAAAAAAACGAAACGTAGGTAAGAAGTTACTATTTTTTAATCTATTTACCTTTTTCCTGTAAGTACCATACAAATCTGCGATATCTTTAAGGATTTTGGGTTATTAATTTTTGTCGATAGCATTTCCTTTATACTGGACAAGTTTCTGGTAAAGGCTTTTCGGATGGAATTCTAAAACGAGTAAACCTCTGGATTTTTGTCAAAACTGTCACTATTTCCATAAAATATTCGTTAAAAGTTTATTCTTCATGTTTGTTCTTTCTTAACGTGAGCCTCTGGTCCGTGCTGGGTGGTTTACGCCGCGCGGTTTTAAGAAAAGCCCAAAAGGGAGTTGTAGAAGTTGCAATGGAAATTCACAAGAAGAGAACAAAGTAAACAACTGCGGAAGTTCATTATGGCTTTTATACGGCGGTATATATGTTCTGAAATATAAAATATAATAAGGTTTGCCTTCACGGTTGAGAGTTGTTTCAAATTTTAATTAAAAAGAGTAATTAATAAAAGAGCTGTAATTAATATTTTCCTTTCTTGTTATTGTCAGATATTTGGAAGTGCACGAAGAGAGGGTAAAATATGAAAAATGGGTTATTTTTCATGCCCGAAGAAATATAAATTAGTGGAAATTCTACAGTGGGGACAAAAAATAAAAAAAGTTACACACACTGCTCAATAATATTGTTAGTTAAGGGTTTACCTCCAAAAAATTATATTAATAATTAATTTTCTTAACTGTTTTGGCTAAGATCGTCATTTATGAGTAGGTAGATTTTAAAAAATGTATGACGGGTATCACTGTATTTTTGGTTTTTGGAAAAAGTACTTTTACTGTTACTATATTATGATATAATTTTTGAAAATTCAATTTAATAACACAAACATTAACAGAACAAAGTTCGAAGCTTTTCTACTTTGCATATGTTTGCATTACACAATTGGAACCAACTTCCCTACTAATTTCGTTTATATAGAAATGAACGTTTAAAGTCACAAAACATTGTTTCTAGTAAGATCTCTGACAAAACCCTGTCTAACGAAGTAGTATTGGTGTTTCTAATAACACAAGAAACTTGTGTAGAAATTTAGAATAATCATTCTAACAAGTTAGTTTTTTTTTCATAAATCAAATAAGAAACCAATTATTTTTGAATTTGTTTATAACATTAATATTTTGTTTTTATTAACAATAATTTATCCGTTGTATAACCTACAATAATCACTTTTTTGTGGTTGTGAAAGAATGACCTAAGGATATTTTATATGTTTGAGTTTTATTAATTTATTTTAATTTTAAGCAGGCATAAGATTTAATAATAATTTTGCATTTAGACCTATATACCTATAAATAATTAGTGTCCTACATACAACTTAAATTTCAACCTGTGTGATTACTTTAACAATTATTATTCAAATTGAAAACATCAAAAAAGTATTTATACAACACTCTCTAATTAATTAGAAATAATCCCCAAGAGTAACATTTACATCTAAAAGCATTTAGTTCGCCTTTTCAATTTCTAGAAGATGTTGAAAGTTTTAGTTGCGAGTTTACAGTCTAAAGAGTACATAATCATTTTGCTTTTGACTTTTGATAAATGTTGGTTATCTATGACTACAGCATTTATAAGAGAAGTAGGTGCTTGTTAAGGATATAAAACATTAAGAGGGTTTTAAAATTAGATTAAGAAGGACTCAGGTCGGAATGTTTAACGAACAACAAAATGAGATATAGCAAAAAGGAATCCTTTGAAACAAGAAGTTATTTGTTTATAAATTACGGGTGGAGTTTTTTCGTGATGTGGCATTTGTAGGTATTTTTGTATGTTATTGGACTAATACTAGTATGCAAGAATGGTCGTTAGGGTTATTGACTTGTTTACTAACAGAAACACGCCTAACATATCATTTATAGTTTAATTCGGTGTATACTGATCTGCTGCATTCTCAACACTACTGACGTTATGATTTTTGTATAGATGGTTTGTTCTTTGACAATCAATTATATGTACTCTCCTATTTTAATAAAAAATATTAAGAATAGAAAAAGTTCCATTAAATAATTCTGCTGTTATTGATTTTCCTTTTTTATGATTGTATTAATATTTTGTACTGCTTTTTCCATTTTTTATTTTGTTCCTCAAAAGCTTATTTCTTCTACGATATTCGTATAATCATTGTGCATTCTCTAAATTATAACATTTATTATTTATTTAATATTTACGTGTGCGATTATGGGACAAGTGCGCAATCGGATACTAATTAAATATTTTTATTAGAATAATCAAAATTATTAAGCGTCGGGGTTTTCTTAGTTTGAAATTAAAAAAAGAGATGGAGAGTCGCTGCGATTAAAAATGTTAGTTATTTAAAGAGTAAGTTGCCCTAATATTTTGTTTTGTTTTCGTAGATAAATAAATTGTTATTGTTTTCCCTTAGCCACTTTAATTTCCAATCGCCAAATTACCTAGTGGGTTAAATCCCAAAAAAATTATATTTAGTTTTTGCACATTAAGAAAGTAAAATAATACGCAACAATATTAATAGCAATTAGATAAACTTAAAAGTGTAACTTGTTGAAACCACCGTACTTGATATCTAGGTATTTTTACTAAAGAGCCGATTTTTTATTAATATTTGATACACAACTTTAGGTGCTTGTTCTGTTTTATGTATCTAGGAATAAATTTTGTTTTTATTTAAAAGAAAAGAAAAAAATAATCGTTTTTTAAATTTTTCATTGTTTTGTTAAACTTCATCAAAAAAATACTTGTCTTTTTTACACCCATTCTTCTTTTGTTATTATAAATAATACTTGATCCATGACCTGAGCTAAAGACGTGCCTTGGAAATAATGGGAGTTGTGTTATCTAGATTTTATATCTGTTTCAAATCAAGTATTCATAATAAATATAAATAATAATAATAATAATAATAATAATAATATTTATTTACGAAAAATACAATGTACTGAAAATACAATTGTTAAAGAAAAGAAGAAATAATATAAAGTAAATGTAAATAAATATAGTTAGTCAATAAGTGAAAAACACTTGTTTTGAAAATAAACAATAAAACAATAATAAAGTAGTAAAACAATACAAAACGATATATATTAAAAGACAATAAGGAAGCATTGGTTAAATGGGTTGTGATAACAGTTTAATTATATTATTCTATCAGCTAAGATATTTTTGAATAACTGTCTAGATTGATTTAATATATAAGTCTTCAATCTTCCTTTAAACAGAGGCATGCTATTACATGATTTTATACTTTGTGGAAGTATTGTATCATTTAGGAGCTAGATACAAATATACGGGGAACAGCGTGAAAATGTAATAACTTTAAATAACTCCTTTGTTAAAAAACTTGGCAAACTAACAATTTTTAAATAGTAATTTAATCAATAACAATCCTACATAAAAGTTTAAAATATTACAAACGCTTTTAGCCTTATTTGACTAATTGTAATAAAAATGCTAGCGAATTTAAAAAAGCTTTTTGGCAATGAAATTATTTGATCAATTGTTTTTTGATTAAGTAATAGGATCAGCTTATTTGCTTTTTATGAATGATTTTTAGTTATTAATTTAATATGTATTAAATTTAATCTGTGGAAGCTTAGGTAGCATCTGTAGACGTCTTATTATCACAACAATTTGGTTAGATAGAACATAGGGAGATAATCTATCTTGCTAAAGTAGAAGATACAAGCAAACTCTAAATGGAGGAGACTTGGGATTCATTATGTGAATCTTTCGGAATATACTTTAAGGAATTTGGGATTTGGAATCAATACAAAATTACGATACATTTCAGGTGGAGTGGATATGGAATATACTTGGACAAAAATGTTTTTCAACAAAGCGAAATTCACTATATATGCAGGGTGGTGCTAAATTATAAGAGGTCTTTTCTAAAAACATTTTCTCATGCTAATCTCTAAAGAAATATCATCCCCAACAGGACGGACTTAAAATTGGGCTTTTTTCTAACATCCAAGTTAATATAGAAATTTCAAATATCGGAAATTACATTTGTAAAGAAGTATTTATGAGATTTTTTTTTTAGTTTTACCATTAGATTATAAACAGTTGAAATTGCGGGGTTGAATTTTATGAATTAAAAATATTCGGAATTCCTGTTTCATATCTTAATTTTTTTATATAGTTTTTCCCATACAAGTAATAGTTATCGATTAAAAATATAGCAATAGCATTGTTTTCAATATTCATTAAGTGAAATAAGGTATGTGAAAATATTTTTAATTTATAAAATTCAATCCCGTTAAAAAATTCCAACAAAAAATAAAATAAGAATTATTATTTTCACTCTCTAATAACATACAATCCTATAATTACCTCTTTATGAGTGTATGTAATCTCGGATTTAAGAAAAAAATTAAAAACTCAATTTTAATTCCATCCTTTCGGGGTTTAATAAAACATGCTACAATTTATTTAATTTAGTGAAAATAAAAATAATATTGTTGATTTTTATATAATGTTAAAGGTATAGATAGATATACATGATAAAGTTTTAAATTTTTATTTTTTATATAAAAAAGCAGCCACATTTTAGTTCTATTTTCCTATCAATTTTAGATATTTGTTGACAAACTGTCGTTATTTATATTTTGTCCCATTGGATATATAATTTAAATTGCATGTATGGGTAGGTAGAGTTAGTGAAAACGCTTCCATGCAGTAATTTCTAAAGTATTCCTGAAGTTTTGCAACTTCAATACCCGCAGGAGTTTTACGAATCTGTACCTTACGTAAAGTATTACCGGTAATTGATACGTTCTCGAAATAGTGTTAGTTCAAAGTTTTGTTGTCATTTCCAGCAATTTTCGAAATGAAATAACTTGCAAATAGTTATTAGCTTTAACAAAAAAGTTATTTTAAAAGTATTTTCGTGTCCCTAATAACTTCATCAGGGGTAAATAGAAATGTTTTCCTTAATGTTGAAATATATTTTTGTCTATAATTATGGGCATCAAAATAGTGTACACAGATTTTTTTCTAGAGACATGAAATATACAGAGTGGACCAAAAGTCTGGGAACGGTCAATTATTTCGTAAATTGCTAGTTCGAATTCTACAAAATTTGGGATACGGATATTCCAAATTTGACATTTGCAATGTTGCTAAATTTGCCGTTTCTCTGAAATTATTAGTCACTTTGGTTTTTTAAATACAACACCCTATATATTCAGTCCGTTTTGGATTCTTCTCTTCAATACGAGTTTAACCATATGTAACACTTATGGAAGATCTTAAATATTAAAACTTTTAAAATTTTTATTGTTATTAAATATTAAAAAACTGAAAATTTTATGGTGACACATCGTTAAGTCCGATCTTGTCGCTTGAAATTTTTGGCATCAGTGTCAAATTTAATTCCAAGCAGAAAACATAACCTTTTTGTTGATGATGCAATCAAAAATTAAAAGATACAGTGGCATTTTTTTACTGAGCACTAACGCTTTTTTTCTTTTAATAAAGAGTTTACCAGTTACATAAGATTAAATACACTGTACTTATTTTTATTAAAATATGTCCAAATTTTAAGTTATTGATAACATGTCCAAATTTTTATGTCATGTTTATATATATTTTATAATTAAAATATCTTCAATTTTATTCATAATTTGTTGCAAATCCAACAATAATAATATGATTGATATTTTATTTTTATTCAAAATTTGCATGGCTTTATTTTAAAATTTCAAAATAATATAAATATACTTTGAGTGAAATATCAAATGTCAAATAACAACATGTAAGAGTTTATTATGTAAACATTTTAATATCGAATCTATAGACAAAAAATGCTTAAAGTTGAATGATTATAAAGTAAGTTTCCAATATAGATTATTTCTATCTTTATTCAAAATATTAAAAAAAACATTTTGATTATTCCTTCGATGGAACGAAAATTTTTAATTTAGTTAATTTTATTAAAATTACTGTTTCCGGAGTTAATTTCATGTAATTTTTTATTTTTTAAATAAAATTTATTCTTATTATAGAATTTTATTTACTATTAATTTGTTTCAACCAACTATATAATAATGTTTGTTTCCAGTAATGACATGAAATTAATTTGGCATAATAAATTTCAAATTCTTTAATAATAAAAATTAGTAGTATACACAAAAATTCACTTTAAACATTTACTCGAAAATTTATAAGTGGCAACATCTCACACTTTTAATAAAAATATATGTCATGTAACCAATCTATATCTACATGATGAATCATAAAATTATGATTGTTTGTAGGAGGTTCAGGTCGTTTAAACAGTTGAAGTTTATTGTTTGTTAAAGCAGTTTCAATAATTTAGTGAATAAAGGCATTTTATTCAAATCACGAATATCACGACATATTAATCAATCTAATCCGCGATGTTTTGTGTCAGTGTCACAAAGATTGTTGGAAAGGGTAGTGTATTACCTAAAAAAAGGGTAGTAGAAATTGTTCGGATCGTGTAGTAATTGATGAGAATAGATTTCTCACTTTTCTACATCCCCTGTAATCGACCATTCTAAATATCTAGGTGTACTAATATCAAAACTTATTTTTAGAACGTTAAAAAACCATTGATTATACATGACTGAGTTATCGGTGTTGCCGACTCTAGTTGATTTTCGGTAAATAATATTTGGATAGATGTAAAATACTAGGATTTATTTCTTTGACAACGACTGACTAGAAAAAAATTTTGCAACATATTTTTATTCTGCATACGTTTTTATACCTCATCCATAAATAGGTGCATTAGTTTACCGAATACCTTGTATAACTGTGGACATTTCTACTAGTATGTACAATGCTGTTCACAGTTCATGTAATATACTAATGTAATAGTGACCTCAGGAACTTATTTAAGTGATGAGATATGTACGTTGTTCTTTCTAAATTACATGCTCCACATACTACTCCAATCTCATTGTACCATAATCATCAATCACTTCATGGATAAATATTTTAGCTCTGTGCTTGTACACTTACCGCTACACTAATTTAGATTCCCTGTCCCTATTCTGCTTGCCCTTCGCATGAAACTATGGTTATTAGTATGTCACTGCGAGAAATATCTCCTGAGGCACTTGTGCGTGATTAAAATTGCCAAATACATAGATGTGAGTATGTACAGACATAAAATAAAAATTAAATTTAAAACGAACATAATTGCTCGTAACACTTTAAACGTTATTATTGAGGTTGCACGTGTTTAAATTATGTTTTTTTTAAACAATCGATTTTTGACATCGTATATTAATGTTAATGTAAAAGTGTTTTCGATTAACCACTGTTAGTTCTGTATATTGATTGCTTTTTATCAAAAGTCATACAAAGTGTATGAATAAAAGAGGCAAACCATGTAGTGAAATTTTCTTAAAATGAAGTAAATATTTTGTTTACAAAACTTGTTTTGTTTGTTTCGAAACACCCTGTACATGTAACATTCCTTCTGGGAGTTTTATGTTATGGAAATTTGCGTCATTTTGGTGGTTCCAAATAACCTGTATTTAATGGATCTTCCATGCTTTATAAATGACATACTCGGTGTTTTATCAATTTTTCAAGAGTAGATTAATGTACTTATTTCCACCCTACATGGGATATATACACTACTAGTGTATATACTAGATACATTGAAATTTATCTCATTTATCTTTTTATCTACAAATGTAGTAAGTGCATATAGTTCCCAAATATCCTTATACAGGATGTTCGAAACATGTTGAATAATTATGTCCGAAATTCGGCCCTGTAGTCATATTTTCCAATGGTCTGTGTTTGTAAAAATACAAACTCAAATAAATTTTTGGGATGCTTCTCTAGATAAGTTAAGTAAATTTCGTAACCCCCAAAACGCTCATAAATTATACTTTGAAGGTCAAATTTCGGTAATAAAATTGTCTGCGGAAAATTAAAAAGTAAATTAGTAGATTCAGTTTTTTCTGCTCTTTTGAATTATTAAAAGTAATTTAAAAAAATTCGATATACAGAGTGTTCTTTTTGGTAATACTTTGATAGATTTTCCAGATAGTGGTTATTACGCATACCAAATATCAAAATAATATAAAGGGTTATATCTCAGTTATTAAGGGTGAAAGACCCATTAAATATACATAGGTTATTTGGAACGACCAAAGTGACGACCATCTACAGTTAAAGTTCCTTTCCCAATGAAACACCCTATATCTTGTTAAAATAACATAATATGCTTTATTCTACGATTAGTATATTTTGTAAAATGTTTTTGTTTCATCATTCAATATATGAATCAAAATTAGTAAAAACAAATGGCGCCTAAGGGCACTTTCGTCAACGAGCATCCAAATGCCACCCTTTCAGTCAATAACTGAACAGAATGGCTTTCGACGATAACGTTAATAACATAACGAAATAACAGCCTTACAAAATAAACCCATTTATTTAAAAACAAAAGGGTCAAAGGGCTGAAAAGTGCACTTAACCTGTTAGATGGAAACGGGCACATACTTGACATCGCCAGTGGAGTCCACTTTATCAGCCTATGCAGTGGGGTAACCAAAGATTTTTTGTTGGTTTTGTTGAACCATTTCTCTTCTTTCTTAACGATTTTTGCTTCTTACCAAATAATGTTTCTCTTCACGTACTCTGTTTTTCAAATTCACTGACAGCACCAAATACTTTGTAACTATTTTCTTTATATAAAAGAAATATGTTTTTTAAATATATGTTATCCAAACTACATGTTTATTAATTATTTGCTTTACAATATTTATAGTAAATATTTAAATAATATTGTTTATATATTTTAAAAATAATATTTATTATCTATTATCTAATACACAGTAAATATTCGTTTATTTATATACAAAAAATATTCAAGAACTTATATTATATAAATATTAAATAAAGAGTTTGAAAATGGTAAATAAAAAATGATAATTGGAAAATTGTAATTATATCAAAATGTAAAAAAATGAACACCCCACAATTTTTTTGTTTTTGGATTTTTTTACGCCATCTATAAGATTTTTTTTTTATAATCGAATTATATTAAAAATTTTTTATCCAAAATCGAAATTAATTCAAATCTCGATATCAAAGTAGAGAATTGGTTTTGTTTTGAGATTTATAATTTAAAATAGAGATTCACAAACATTAACCTTAAAGTAGAGATTCATCAAAATTTTAACTTCAGATAGTCGATATTTTGAAGTAAAACACGAGATTTTTTCAAGATCTTCTGTTTAAAATCGAATTTAATTAAAATTTGTATATCTAAAGTCAAGATTAATTAAAAACTCGATATCAATTTTTAATATTCTTAATTGAAAATCGTCGTTAAAATATCGAGCTCAAAGTCAAGATCGAAAGTAAAGCAGAACATTTTTTCAAATATTTTTGCAAGATTCATTAAACTCTCGACTTTATAATCAAAGTTAGTCAAAATCTCGACTTCATAAATTTTAAGACAAATTTTTATTCAAATCTGGACTTTCAAATCGAAATTCTATAAAATCTTGACTTCAAAATTGATTTTTAATATTTCCATTTTAAAGTAGATGTTTCCTAAGATTTCGGATTTAAAGTTGAGGTCCGTTGATTATTGATTTTAAAATATATATAAAGAAAAACACAATTTTTAAGGATTTCTGATATATAATCGAAACAGAGGATTTTTAAAATATTTTTGCAAGACTTACGACTTTAAAATTAAGATTTATCAAAATGTCGACTTCACAATCGAGATTTGAAATTGAGTCATTTTTTAAACTTTTTGCATTAAAATCGATATTTATTCAAATCTGGATTTCAAAATCTCGATTTCATAATGGAGATATTAAAGAAAAAAGTGATTTTTTAATGTTTTTGCTTTAAAATAAAAATGTATTCAAATCTGGACTTTAAAATCGAAATCGAAAGTATTTTTCGATTGATTTTATAATCCCCTTTAGCTCTTCGTTAACTATTACTAGGGGAAACTCTAAGTCAATTTATCAGTGTTTCTACTACTCACACTTTTAGTGAAAATTGGTTGATTGTACTTGAAATCAAAATTGATTGAACGATATTGTCTGGAGTAGGTTGCTTTTCTGTAAATTATAGTTTTGTTTTTGGTATGCCTTTTTAAAATTACTGATAAAAAAGGCAACTTTTCATCGATTTTTCTTCCATGATGAATTTTATAGTTTTTTATGTTCGATATGATAAAATTATTAGTTTCTATTTAAATTCTAGCATTTTCTTATATTGTTTTTTGTGCGCCAATGAAAAATCGCACCTGGAGTGTCCACTTGTCCCTACCGCCATTCAGTATCCGCTGACGGGGGCCGTTTGACTTGTTTTGGGCCCTTTTAGGTAGAGATTTTACATCTGGTGGTGTCGGACGTGAGGGCCCTTTGTGGCTAAAAGGGCTGTCAGTAACCAGATTGCGGAACTTCCAAAACTGAATAACTAAATCGCATAAGGGAATCCTGCATTTTGCAGTTACGATGTTTGCTAGCAACACTTTGATCTAAAGGCCGGTACATGTAGCACAAAGCCCTAGTTATTTTAAAGACAAATAAGCTAGACTTAATAA
This sequence comes from Hermaeophaga mercurialis, assembly GCA_951812935.1. Classification (NCBI taxonomy): domain Eukaryota; kingdom Metazoa; phylum Arthropoda; class Insecta; order Coleoptera; family Chrysomelidae; genus Hermaeophaga; species Hermaeophaga mercurialis. Next base: position 36,844,050 of record OX638359.1, on the reverse strand, counting down.
ACCGAAAATCTAATAATTTAAGACTTAGCCTGTTTTCCTGAATGGAGCCAATATTAGTACATACAACACATACAACATAAAACAATTAAGAAAATGTCTGTTGAATTTTCAACAAAACAGATACATTTTTAAAATTAAATTTTTAATCTTTAGATTTTAATTATCGCTAATAACATCAACATAGATTTGCCCCATTTTAGACCATTTAGCCTATATAAGCCTGCAAAGACATTCCCTATAAACAAGTCTCCTGTTTTCCGGTTTGATTACATGAAACAAAGAGAGAAACGAATACAAATTCAATTAAACTGCTTTGACAATATATCTTTTCCGCTGAAATACTGCTAATGCCCGGTTTTAATAGAAAATACATTTTTTTGGCGCACATACGAATGGATTTGGTATAATATATGTTTGTGGTAGGTTAAATTTATGGAGAATGATACACTGAAAATTATTTAAAGAGAAAGTTTCCCAAAATGGTTCAATAATCACAACGTTAATGGTAATGAAAATTTAAAGGACACAACAAATATCTGCCGACTTTTTCCAGTCAAATTTCAATTAACAATGAAAACATGGATTCATAAAATGCAAACGTCTTTTGTGACTTTTATCATTCTGGATACAAGTATGTTCCATGATGGGGGGCACGTATTCCTTTTTTTGTTTTAATAGTCATTTTCTCCGGCACTTACAAATATTTTTAAAAAAGGAATACGTTCCCCCTTTGGTGTACAAATCTGCATCTCTCAGCTTTTGAATCATCTTATTATCTTAATCCGTAATGTACGATTTCATGTGGCATCGTTGGCTCTTAATGAAATCATTTTTTTTTTCTATAAAAGTTCTTTAAAATTGTGAAACAAAATTTTGTACTTATTCAAGCATCCTTACGCTATTTCCTAAATAATATTGTGTGCATTGCAAATTGATTTTAATTTCCTGTAAGGACTCCTCCATAACGTAAACATGATTTGTAGTTGACTATACAAACAATGAATAAATATTCACAACAACCACAGAAACAAGCACTACATCCGTTATTTAATTCAAAATAATAGTTTGCGTAATCGACTTATTCACACCAGAACTTCGAATTAAATTTTCACTGGCCATATAATAATAGAGAAACTCTATTGCTTACTTGGATTCCCGAGTTATGTACAAATAATAAACACACGATAAATAAGGTATGTACATTCCATACAAATTTCAGATATGTAGAATTTCACGTGTAGCACATACGTGCTCGGAAAATTGCAGACAATTTTGAGAGTTTCAATGTAGGTATATTCTGGTTCACCACAAAACAACGATAATTGACGAGAGTTAAGCAAGAGTTACTTAGTTCTATAAATATCTCTGGCCAAGCAAAAAAATATGTTATTTCAAACTTGTTCTATGATATGATGCATTTAGTTAAAATGTGAATATAAACACGTAAAGTATTTTCAATTTTGGGGGAAGAGTACAGAATAAAAGGGCATGTAAACTATGATAAGTTATTCTCTGATTACGACCCCCCGTGGTGAAGACTTGATTTAGTAAAATTGTGAATTTGTAACTTAGTGAAAGCCGAAACCCTCATTTTCAGAGTAAGCTAAATTTTTTTATAATACAGGTTTTTAAATTTGTTTTGAGCGGCAAAAACCACTGCTTGTGACCGTGGGTTAGAATTTCTACTGGGTGGGCTTTGAAGCAGTTATTTTGATTAAGTTTATTGTATATATTTTTATGGTTAATATATTGAATATTTGTTTTTAAAATTGAAATCTGTCTTTTAATCCAATTTTTTTTCTTTTATCTTGAAGTAATTTCAAAATAGCGACCGATATGCAGGTATCGGTGTGGAAAACAATTAAAGCATGTTTTTCATTACTTTCGTGTTTAGATAATTTTTCAATCAAACCCCTGGAATACCGTTTCTTCACTGTTGTTACCTAAGCATCCTTATTACTAGTTTAAGGGATCGTGTGTTCTCCACGACAATAGAGGACTGACGCCCGAGCAATCACCGAAAGCGCCATATTGTTAACTACTTTTCCAGAAACCGCTGGAAAAACCATTATAGAGCCATCCATCTATGTCTCTATTTTGAAATTTGGATATATTTGGCTTTCTTCTCTTGTAGATTGCGATGTCGTGATGACTGTAACTTTTCCTTCGTCTGCTGGTAGAATTTTTATATAATCTTAGGAATATGGTTAATTTTTTATTTGTCGATAAGGCTGTTCTGTTATGTTTTGTTAGTTTTAGATTTCTTTCATTCTCCATCAGAATTTATTTGCTTAAATTTCTGCTGATCCACTGATGTCACAAAATCCTTTGTTGGTTAGTGTGCGAATAGATATTTGTTGCTTTTGTTTCGCAAAATCTTTCTCTGGCAACTAAAATTGTATTGCACTAGTAATAGCTAATTTGTGGATATACCAAAGCAAGACATCTTCAACATTTTCTAGGTCTATAATCATCATCATCGACATTAGTTCATTGATTGAAGAAACTCTTTAGGAATGGTATTGCCCTTTGCTGTAATTACAAACTAAAAATAAAGTTCCTTCTTAGATATTTTTATCATTTTTCCCCTTAGATCGAATTAGCTTGACAATTCCGAAAAAACCGTAGAAACAAAAGGAGAAAACTCTAAGTTTGGAATTACAGGGAACAAGATGATGTGGTAAAGTTAGAAGCAAATATCGCTAGAAAAGAAGAACACTGGTTCAATAGCAGTGAATACGTTGTGGAAACCTCTAACACTGAAAGGAAAACCTCTCATTGGTTGCAGAGAAACAATTACATATTGATACACATTCAACATAAAAGGATACCATTGAGAGTTCAGAACTCACCTGAAGAAGATCATAGATTTGAAATCAGAAATAATGAAAAACAAAAAGCCGACGAAACGGAACTCCGCATTAATATAAAAATACACAGCGTACATTTAATATACCAGTTTTACATACTAAATCGTCTGTTTCAAAATAATTTATAACGGCTTTTAAATATGAAACATCGTACATTGTTTTAAAAGGTATATTTTTTCAAAATATTTTTATACAGCCTAAAAGTCGCATCTGAACCGCGTTTGTAATATTTTATGTAAAATATTATCAGGGAAGAGGAACAGACTGTAGCGAGTTAAAATTATATTCATAATATATTTTTGCTCAAAAAGTAATAAGTTCTAGGTAATTGTTTGCTGCATAATATAATAGAAAACTGTTTACTACTACTGCTAAGGAAAAAATATATTTGAAAGAAAAACTGTTAAGTTGACGAAAACTTAATTTTTTAATTAGGTTAAATGTGTTAATAGTAAAATACGATTTGTGTATTACATTTACTTTAAGATATACGTCACTAAAAACCACTTTTAAATGAGTTAACCTTTTCTATTAAAAACTTTAATGAGCTAAAAATAATTTGTAATTTTATTAGAAAACGACTTGATTCGCTAATTTCTCAAACGCAAGCCCAATGTAGACGATTGCTTGATTGCTTACGACTCAAAGTAAGATTTGAAAGATCCAATTAAGATTTTAAACTAATCTCTCAGGTAACTACGTTTATATCACTACTGAAGTTTAATTATAACTTTGGAGAACAATTACATTCTTAAAGAACGAATACGGAGACGGAGAAATCTTTATATTGAAGTCGTTGTGAAGTTATTGGGTTGTTTCGTATCATGAAGTGTACCTGGCAGGATCTTTCTTTTCAGAGAACATTATTTTATAAACGTCTGGTTTACGTTAAAATTTTTGAGTACATTCCAGTAAAATTGCTAAAAAAAAATTTTATAATAATGTTAGTTGTTTATCACTAATGTTATACTAATTTCATTTATTATAATGAAATTAAATTTCGCAGGAAATATTTAGTTTCCACAATTGGGTAATTATACACATATAGTCTATTTAATCAATTAATTAATCAGATTTTAACCATTAATCAATGAATTTTAGAAATTTTTCAAATCTATTCTTGGTCGACGATTTCAAGAATTAAATAGAATTCATCAAATTAACAAATATATAAAATTACTTCTTCAATGAAGAACAGTTACTTAGTAATGTGAGGAAGGTTCAGGAGTATGAATACTTAAAAAAAATTGGAAAATTTAAAAGAAACTTACATGCATAGATAGGCATTACATCTTGTTGCTGGGCTGGTCAAAATTACGGAACTACTTTTTAAAAATTTGTTACTTTTACGTAACTAAGTCATGTTTCTGTGTCACTACGGTATCAAAAAACATGCTAATTATTTTCTCTGGAATTATTATAGCTTTTCAATAACTATTTGAAGTTTACTCAAACTAATTTTACATAATGTTATTATAACTAGAATAAATATTATTGTACTAATTTTTAATTATTTTGCTACTGTGTAATATTATTATAAGAAAAAAAAATTCCTAAACTTGAACACTTCGAAACGTTCACTGGACATATATATTCTGACTAGAAGTGATCATACCAGCTCCATGTGGTAGTGATTTTAAGAAATAACTGGCCAGATGTAAAAAAAATAGAATTGTTACCTGGTTTTCCACTAATGAATGTTTCAATTAATAATTAATGGTAATATTTCCAATGGTTCAAAGGTTGTTAAATTAGGGAATATATGCATTTAATTTTTGATGTTTGCTTGATGCTCAAGACACTCAATCCCAAGTCATCATTTTCGGCCGACAGCAATTCTGTATTATACGAGCAATGATACAAATTTGAACAGCTTATTCAATAAGCTCATTACACAAAATAAACTTTATATGCAATTAAGGAGCTAGAGGAACAAAAATATATGAATTCATTCAAAATACAACAATAAACCTTTTCTTTATCGTGTTTGCTTTTCTTAAACAATAAAAAAAATGTATCTTAGCAACAGGATGGAAGAAGTGACTTATATTTTAACCAATCAATCATTGAGTGGCGCTGCTGTTTGTATTATAATTTAGTAAGGCATGATATTTGCATATGTAATATACACTACCAGTGCAGTAGAGTTAAGAATTTATAAAAATGGTTCATGTTAAAATAGTAAAAATTTTAACAATATCTGCACATGTAATAAAAAATCAAAACATTCTCAAATCAGCTTGTTATAAATCCATGAATATGAAAATAAAACAAACACAGCCCTCTTAAATGGATAAAGTGGTGCAATACAAAGTTTGTTATATATTTAATAAGAAAAATGGTGTACCGAGGATCCTGCATATTACTATATTCCTGTGTGATTTTAACAATATATAATACACCGTTTTGGCGTCGTTGCAAAAGTATAGGCCCATATAAATCCGAATAGAAATATCGAAGGAGATAGGAACCGAACCTCCGCAAAGTTGACGTCTCGGAACTAGCTCCCAAAAAATCGCAATCGATATGAAAGCAAGCAAGTCGCCAACGCGTCATTCCGGCGCCAAGTATCGTGACGCCAGACTATGGCCCAACGCGGCGACGAGCATCCCCATATAAAATGGGGTCTTGTGTTCTGCTTCACCATATTTACTTCCCTACTTGGAGGGATGTTTTTCTAGGTTACATTGGATATTGATTATTTCCCTTCTACGCTATATATTTAAATCTGGTAAAACTTTTAGAACTTATGAACTTATGTAGTTATGTATAAAAAAGTGTCAAAAGCAAGTAAAAACTTTTCGACGAAACAATTTAAAAAAAAGAATTTATGTTATCGTCAATGACGAAACAATGGCATTTATCAAAGCCATTTATTACTGTCAGCAGTAAAGCTTCCTTTGATTTAGCGGTATGCCAATAAACACTGGAACAATGTTAGCCATATAAATATTTATTGGTAATTTTCAATGATTATGTGGCCATGGCCAATTGAAAACTTTTTAAAAAAGACAAAAGCCCGAATAAAATATATTCTAATAGGATTTTATCATAAAATGATTTTGAAAATCAATATGTCCAAATAATATTTCGTATATTTATCGGGAATTCAATGTAATGGAATTGTGATCTAGCAGTAATTAAAAATCAAATTTATTTCAAATGAAACTTATTATATAATTGGTTGAAACAAACAGTAAACAAAATTAAATAACAAGAACAAATTTTAACTAGAAAACACGAAATAACATAACATTAACATAATTACAAAATTTTAAGGTTAATCGAACGAATAATTAAAATGACCTATTTTTCTTAAAAATTGTATATAAAGATAGGGATTTAACTTTAACAATAATGGTTTGAATAGTAAACAGAAATTAAAATTACTATACAGGGTCTTCTACGACGTTTTGACAATATCTTGAAAAATGTTCACATGACAAGAATGAAATCTGACAGCTATAAACAATCGAAATTGATGAATATATTTATTATAAAAAGATTTCCGTTTTTCCTCTCATTTCCGGACGCGAGACCCCAAGAAATTTTTGAATCGAAATTAGATACACAGATGCATGCAAAATCTGAGAATTCAATTATTTAGACTGATAAAAGCTATCACAGAAAATAGTGACAACAAAATGCGAGTAAACGGGAAAAAGTCTGAAAAATTCAGAACGATAGAAGGAGTGAGAAAAGATCCACTATCAACACTGTCAGCATAACGCTTGAAAATATCCTTTGAATTTTCCATATACTTTGCTTTGCATATGCTAAAGCCATACTCATCATTACTAGAACAAAAAATAATTGAAGAAAGTCGCTGAATTAGTCAAAAGTACGGCAAGTCAAAAAGGCTTAGAAATAAATGAAACTAAAACAAAACATATAGTACTCAGCAATGTAAACAAGTAAACAAATCAAAACTTGAAGACCTACAGATAAAAATTCGGACACATGAAAAAGTTTATAAATTTCCTAACATAGGAAACTATGCATACCCAGAAGTCAATATCCATAATAAAAACAATGAGTCAGAAGAAATTAAGACAAGAATTAACAAAGCAAATAGAAATACAGCAGCCCTAACGAGAAACTTAAAGTCAAATGCAATAACAAGAAATCCATATAAAAGAACTCTAATAAAACCTGTGGAATACTATGACTGTATGCTATGGATACTGAATAGAATTGAAGAACTAAAGTTGGAAGCTTGGGAAAGAAAAATTCATCGAAAAATCTACCGAAGAAAGAAAGTTGAAGATATGTAAGTAAGAAAAACTAATAAAGAGATTATGGGTCTATATAAAAAGCTCCCAATAACTGCACTAATGAGATCATACATAAGATGGTTAGGTCAGATTGTAAGACTATAAACGACGAGTTACAGAGAAGGTATTGAAGAGTGGAATAACTAAAAGAAAGAAGAGGGAAAGACCAAAGTACAAGTAGAGGGAAGTAAAGGAAGACCTGAAGAAGTTAAAAGTTGCTAGCTGGGAAGCTAAAGTCAGGAATAACATTGAATGGAAAAAGTTAGCCAATCAAGCCTTAGATCTTCATGGTCTGTAGTGCTTTAAATATATATTTATATATATTTTATATTGCTCTAAATTATAATTACAATAATTCTACAAAGGTAAATAATAAAATGGTGTTCCTGTTAAAAAACGTGCCCATGTACTCGAATATGATACATTATATCATTGGTGTTATTAAAGTTATTTGTACCGTTAATATTTCCCATTTAAAATTTGATTTACATCATTTCGGATATTAGTTAGGGCAATTTACATCCCAGAAATTGGCGTCAGAAATGCAATTATTGCAATTATTGCCGAAATTGATGCGAACATTTGATCATCATTACAACATTATGGTGTGGGTTTATGTGTAAATTATTAAAACAAAGTGGTAACTTGTTACAAAAAGTCATAAATTCTTGCGATAATTACTAAACGAGACAAAATTTACATAACAAAGTTGTCAAAACATGTGTTTAACAATTTTTAACATGAAAATGCTGCAGGCTACCAATACATATCGAGTATAATTTTCATATTCATGAAATTATAAAAACTTCTATCAATTAAAACCAATTTTTAGAGAAAATTTTGGAATGTAAGTTCAAATTTTAAATTCGAAGCATACATCATTCAAACTAACTATTAAAAAAAAATTTCTAGTTTTTGCAGTAACAAAAACAAAAAGCACATTTAAATGAAAGATATATAAAGTTAGAATTCTATGTGAGCAAATATCCGCATCGTATTCGAGGATGTGTGCTGCATACATTTTTAATAAAGTTCGCCAATCATTCGAGAGAAGCTGGTAAATTAGTTTTTCCGAAAATGTTTCAGTTTAGAGAAATGTTCTAAAAATTGCTGTCGAACAATTTTACAATTCAAAATTCATTATTTTTACACTTTAGCTTTAGACAATTAATCTTTAAGGAATATTTATAGTAAATTAAACTTTAAGTATTTTTTAATTTTAGCGTATATTTATAGAGTTAGCAATTTAGTGATTGGGGAATTTAAATAAGCAGGAAAATTCATAATTTTTTACTTGATAATATAACTTATACTTGCGTATTGTTGTTTTTGTAGATGACCAAAGATGTGTGTAGTTATGAAATATGATGTTAGGAAACAATATCCTTACGATTTGCCAAATCTGGCCGCTTTTCTTGAACTGCATCGCTTAGTTTGGTGTGTTCTTAAACGTAGACGTTTGAATTATCTGTTTTGTTTCTTGGTAAAAGTTTAAAGTATAGATTTCCTTTATAGACCCATCAATAGTTTATTGGTGAATTTCACTTTTTGATGTTGTCTTGGCTGGTTCATCCTGCTTCACCTACTATATTTTTCTATCAAATGAAAACTCCCGGTCACTTTCAAAATACTCAGCAAGCAATTACTAAAATTAAAAGACTTTTTTGGTAATCGTCAAGCTTGACGTTTATTTCATAGCCAACTTTTGAATTTTCGATGATTTTAAATAACAATACTTGTTTTTAGTTATTCGGTGTTTTGTTGAGAATGACACATTTGTTGAAAAATAACAAGACTAGGAAAAATTTTAGAATTAAATTACGCATAAAATAAACTTTTTAGGTATGCCAACGGGTTAAAAAATTCTGTCACATTTTAATGGCGCCTCATCCTACATCAACCCTTAAGAATACTACAATTTACTTACTGCCGATTAATGCTCTTGGTACACTCACAACGTGTACCAAATTTGGTGTTTTGGTTTTTTAAACCCCCACTTTCAAGACATATAACTTCTTATCATAAAAAAAAGAAGACAAGAAGGTCCAAAAGCAAACAGAATAGGAAGAAAGGAAAACAAAAAAAAAATGAGATAGCAGCTCTCAAAATAAATAAAAAGAAAAAAAGTCGCGGCAAACGATAGAAATTGGTAATGTTCCATTTGTGAAAAAAATTTAGTAAAAAATACGATTCTTGCATGAAATGGTATTTATGCTTTATGTGAAAAACTGTATGTAGGGGAAATAAAATAACTATTAGAAATCAGGTTAATGAAACAAAATACTAAAAATTAAAAGCTGAAACAATAAAATCACCGATTTAATAATTTAAATATATTTTATAACCCTTGCTTGAAATAGGTACATACTTCCCATAAAATTAAATGGTTTATTCTTGTATTACTGTCCATATTACTGTATAATAATCGAATTAGCATTAAGTGCTAATGTCGTAAGTCATGTGTAGGAAATGTGTGATTACATTACGTGCCCACTGACTCAGCGACACATCTTGGGATAACTTAGTCGCCAAGATATTAGAGATAAATGGAGATAAATGGAGATAAATGTGTGCGAGGATACGAAGCAAAGTTTACCTAAAGGTATACGCTGATTAATCTTACACCAAAACGTGTTATTCGTATCTACATTATGGCTATTACCATATAAGTGTAAGTTACACTTAGGGCATTACGTATACCTCTATAAATGCAGTTTGTAAAGTTAGTAGGAAAGGATGCAGGGCATATAATTCCTATTATTTATCATGGAAGTTATTTCTTCCTTTTTTACACAAACAGCTCGATAATTTCTAGACCTACGTCATCACCATTATGAACCTATAATCATTTAAACACTAATACCTTAATATAAAAGTTTGACCATACTGTATGAGCGCAGAGGTTTTCACTATTCACCAAACCTAGAACAATAGTAAATACCAATCGTACCCTTATTGGATATGAAAATTAATTCTCAATTCCATTACTCAATACATACATATATTTATTAAACGTTCGAAATTCCGACCTCTAAAATTTGTGTACTGAATGCTCAGAATAATCCCGCATGTTCAAGATGAGAAAGCGATAATACGTCAAAATGTGCATGTTTTCTTTTTTTAGAAATGTATTGCCAACTAAAAGTATTATATGAAATTAATTGTACTATTAAGTTACCTAAAATTTAAAAGAAGACTATTAGCTAAATTTATTATTGCTTTCATTCGATAGATAAAATGTAGCTTCCATGCATTATACAAACTCTGCTCACACATTTTGGGGTGTCTAATGGAGAAATATATGTGGATCGTCGATGTCATTTTATTGAACCTCCTAATTTAATGATATGAGAAGTTTTGATCCAAATAATTAAAAACAGATAGACCATAGTGCGAAACATTTTATCTTGTTGTCAAATAGATTTAGTGCTTTTCAATAACATTATTCAACGTAGCATTAATTGTGTGTTTTAGAAATGTTTACCTTGTTGGATTGACAATTATATTTATATAAAAAAGAAATAAGATCCCACCAAGATAAACATGCTAAAAATGTTTAGCAAATAAGAAAAAAGAAAGTTTTATATAGATATCTATGTCAAATATGATGGTTTAAAAACAAATTCTATCTTTTCTTTTGAAATAAATAAAAACGTCTGGAACGGGGTCTTCAATTTCTAAGAATAATCAGCGTAAAAATAAAAATCCTTACATGCTCCGAGAACATTAGAAGGAAATGCTTTCGTTTTGAAACGATGCACATTTGAACCCTTTACCCAAGAAAATGCTCCTGAAAGCTCAGTCATAATGACTTGTATTGTCAGTAAGGCTCATATCCTTCTGCAGCTTTACACTTAACCATTAGCGCTTTAAATTCTACACATTTGAAATTTGTAAGATGACTTTCTCGAACGCCTTTTATTAATAGTCAACGTTATGGTGCACTTCACTTGCATTAAGCTCGTAAGACAGTCACATATTTCATAAATATTGAAAAATAAAACACGTTTGGAACATTTATGGTGCCATTCAAGTTTTCGCATTAACTACAAGTTTTATAATATTCGTTAGATGTAATATAATTTTAACCTTTTACTAATAAAAGACACTGCAAGAATTTTTTTCTTTAAGAGTCATACATATTTTTTTCTTACATTGTTATGCCTCAGACATAAAGAATACATAGATTTCCCAAATCACTTAATAATCCTTGTAATACCCTGAATCTAAATTTGTTTTATTTTTTAGAAGCTACTCGAAACGGCTTTTACAGAACAAATGTAATTTCGCCCATTAAATAAAATGATCTTGCATATCAATTTCTTAATTGTTAGCCTTTTTCGAAGCTGTGCCAATCGGGGCAGGGTACTTTAATAGGCCGGTTAGAAATGAAATTAGGACAAAATTGACGAAAACGCTGATCCTTTAGGAAAATCCTACCGCGAAAACCGATTTCCATCAGGTGTTAATGAAGCTTGCGAGTTTCAGCTATGTAATTATTCAACAGAGTTTTAATTAAAATTATTTTTAGTGCTCAATTGGAGTAATTTAAAGAACAGCATGACAGTAAAAAAATTAATTTTAAAAATTTCGTTCGACTCGGCCTATTGATTTAGAGGAAAAAATTAAAAAGTAATTCTGTATAAAATGATTTATAGAGGGAAAGTTTAAATGAAGTAGAATTTTATGCATAGCATAATGGATTGTTACTTAAAAATGGTCTATAGATGCTGGCTTAGAATCTTGTATGCATAAAATCTATGTACTAAGTTTCTTAAACAAATTCATTCCATCCAATAAGTAGCTGATACACTGCTTTATTCTTCAACAACATTAATGAAGATAACTATTTTTAGAAATGTAACCTCTAATAACAACAGATGCGAGTTTTTCGAGCACTGTTCAAAATCGTTGACACGAATTTTCACTGACCGCCACTTAAACTAAAATAAATTTTACATATTTTGTGGTCTGAAGAGTCATTAAATATTTAAACTAAAACTTGAGTGCTTATTTGTATTTTAAAAAATGTGGAGAGCAGTAAACAACTTGGGAGCATCTATTTTAGAGCAAATAGTGTGTTTGTGTGCCTGTATTGTCCAAAAACTTCTTAGCGATTCTTATTCGTTCTGGAGTGACTGTTACTTAGGGGTGATTACGATTACAATTGGTTAAGTGTAAGCTCAGGGAGGGCAGTTTTCATTGGTCAATTTTTGTGAAGTATATTAGCGAAATGTTGATTGGCTAAAGTAAAAATTGCAGACGTGATAATTTATATGAATAAATTTATTTTGGAGAATGTATACGGTGTACTAATGTGAGTTAAATATTATTTTAACTTGTTTAATATGAGTGAATTTTAATCAAATGATTAAATATTATTGCCAATTTTTTTTCAAAAAACGATATTTTCGATATGGAAGGTACAAAAAAACAAATGTATTTAGTATCAAATCAAAATAGTTATTGAGTAGAAACGTTTGGCTTTTTGTGCATAATACATTACTAATGTAGGAAATTTCGTCGGTTCATTGCAAAAAGTCATTAAATGCATTTTTTTCGTTTTTCAAGTTCAAGTTGCTAAATACGAGTATTTGTTTTGATCATGTTTATCTAAAAATTTTGTATTCTGACCTTGACAAAAAAATAATGTATAAATATTAGAAAAAATCTATTAAACACTGTTTCAAGGATCGGAAATTTTAGTATTTGATTAAATGTAAGTTAATGATTTTTTGTAATAAGTCAACAATTTAAAATAATTCTGGCTCTACGGAATTCAGCTCTGTGGATATGCATTATGTTGCAGCATAGACATTAATTGCTCCGGAGAAGATTGTTTTGAAACTGACAATTGTAATTGATAGTTTCAATTGAATATGTGATTGTCCGAGCTTCAATCATCACATCAATTCTAAAAAAAGTACGGTGCAAATGTAACTACATAATTCTTTTCAAGCACTTATCATTGTACTGGGTTGTCCAAATATTTTAGAGAAACTAGAGAAAAGAAATATTAGAAGCATAAATATGTTTTATTTACTGCTGTAAAGATTAGAAACAATCTTCAACAGATCAAAAACATAAATGTAAATAGAGAATGAATTGTTAGAAGACGGTTGAATGAAGCCAATTTGAAATCTCGAAAACCTGCTACAAGATCCAAACTTTCCAGGAAACATCGAGGAGCCAGATTAAAATTAGCTAGGGAGCATCAAAAGTGACATACAGACGACTGGAGATGTGTATTGGTTACCGATGAATCCAGATTTTGCCCGGATGGTCACGACAGAGTCTGGAGAAGAGAAAGTGAAGGATATTCCAAGTGTACTTTTAGCCCTTGACTAAGTTTTCAAGAGGGTTCAGTTATGGTGTGGGCTGAAAAATTTCCTAGGTTCTTACAGAATTGTACATCGTCCATGGGTATCTCGGACTGCTGATAGCTACATAAATGAGATACTGCAAAATTGTGTTGTCCCATATGCACCATTTATACAGAAGCATGACGTTGTACACTTGCATTGTCACGGAATATTTAAAAGAAGTTCAAACTTCCCAAATGGAGTGGCCAGCGCGCGGTCCTGATTTAAATCCCATCGAGCATGTTTGGGTCATGCGCAATAGAAGAATTTGAAGCCGAGTATCTGCTTCTCTTGTCTTGTACAAGCTGAGAGTAGCAATAATGAGAAGCAATTCCACAGAATGAAATTTCCAACTTGATTGACAGTATGCTTAGAAGAATGAATATACAAACCCGTGGAGGTAATACGAAGTATTAGTTAGGCGGAAAAGTGATTACTACTGGTTTTTTAAATTTTTTTTTGATATTAATTGTATAACTGTAGAAATAATTATTTTTTTTGTGTAAATGTTTACAGACATTATTCTCTTCAATAAAAGCTTTCCAAAAACATTTCCTGAAAAAAGCATCCTTTTGAAACCTCTATCAAACCGTGTCAAACGTTAATAAACCTTACAATAAAAAAAAAATAGAAAATTTAGGCAATTTAGGCAATTCTAGTCTCTCCATGTGTTCTTAGATAATATACTTGGGTGAAAATATTATTTTTAATTGGTCAATTAGAAGCATATAATCTTATTTTTGTAGCTAAATGTTTCTAAGACGTTCCTTATTTAAATTCTTCTAGAATTTCATTTCTTTGTTTCCTTGTATTTTTCTTTCTTTTTCTTTATTTTTAATAGTTACTTGTTCTTTAAACAAGCCTAATTACGAGGCGTCGTCATGCTACCTACCAACAGTTCCTAGTCTTTCAGAACAAAGTGCAAAGTTTTACAAGAGTCTCTAATGTACCTAACGTAATTTTAGAATGTAAAATTTTGTATTAGTTTGTAGTTTGTAAGATGTATGAAAATAACATAGACATATATCAGGCCTAATCCTAAATGAATGCAAAGCATTTGAATAATATATGGAACAAATAAGGTTTCGTAAATCCTTAGAGGTGCTTAATGGAATATACATTAAAGAATTAAGCTTTATACTTCCATTAACGTACAAATGGGATTCAGATGTTTGTGGAAATATACCATTAAGAAAACTAATTTATTATCAATTATTTTTAATTTTGTGTTTTATATTTTTAAAGTCTTAAATAAAACGAGTTAAATAGTTTTCAAGAAAATAACAATTCTAAAATAATAGTTATACAAGGTATTTCAATATTCTTTGTATGAATAGTACGCCCCAAAAATAAATAGGGTTTGTTCAAAAAACTTAAGTCCAAGCGCCTCCCATTTTTGAGATATAGAAGGTTAAAGTTTAAAATCCAAAAATGAATATTGGCTGTAACTTCTACATCACTCAGTAAGTTTGATTAACTTTAATTGGTGCAGCCAGTGGCGTACTGCTGGATTGAAGAACCCCTTCATAAAGTTTTCTGAGTAAATTATGTGCTCTTGTCATACTTCTATAAAATGAGTATTTTTCGAGATATTAGCACTTAAAGAAATGGTGTTATCGAAATGAGAAATTTAATGCGTGAACATAATAAAATACAAAAATATTATTGGCACTATTGTGTACGTGTCTGTCATGTTTTTATTTATGAAATATTTTAAAAAGTTTCCACCAAAACATATTAATGATAAAGGTGTGTAATGTTAAAAACGATAACTAATAATTAGTAGTCCACAGCAGGCTGTACATAATTGACAGTACTTTTCTTATTAACAATACATTTTTCTAATACAAGGCGTTTCATGTGTAACGAGACAAAAGTTTAAACAAATTTGAAAGTATACCAAAGGTCCCACAAAAGTGTGACACTCATTGTTTGGCTTTTTATACTCATTAATTTCAGCACTTGGGGTCTAAAATAAAAAGTCTGGAAAGTGCAGAAAATTCAAAGTGGCATATTTTAAATTTTATCATTAATAAAAATGTTAAATCATCTGTCTGAACTAATATTTAAAAATTGTTAAAATCCACATTAGTTTTCAAAAATGTTTCTGTCACACCCTATAAACTAAAAAATATTAAAAAAAAATGACATTATAGTTGTTCAATAATTACCATAAAACAACTATCTACATATAAAATGAGACGTAAGTGTACATTAAAGTTTTGTATCAGACTAAAATGTAAAAAATATTTATAACATGAATTTAAACCGTAAATCCCAAAGGGTTGTCACTGGCCCTTCGCTTATATTTAATGTAAACTTAAATATTTAAGAGACTTGGAACGTAAAGGTAGATAGGAGCCGACCTTACCGGCGGGCACCCTGCTTTTAGCGTAACTCTTCACTTAAGGATTAGGCTGGAAACTAGTGGTTTATTGAATTAAATATAGCCATATGATGTAATTGAATTTGGAACGTTTACATTACTATTAAAAGTCCAACAAATTTTAATTAGCTGTGGACTTTCGCAAATATTAAAAAAGGTACCTACAGGATTTTGATAATTAAAAATTAAAGCGTAGGTACCTAATTGTAACAATCTACAAGTTTATGTTTTAATTAGATTTTGTTTTCATACAGAGTTTGGTAAAAGTAAGAAATCATCTTATAAATTTAAGTTATTAAGTTTTTAAGAAAAAAAGTGATATATGATATTTTTAATACTTTTCAGTATTGGTTAATTATAAATATAAAAGATAAATTGTACTTATCTTGAATTTCCACAGTATTTTAAAACTGTTTTTAACCAGGTTTCGCTAAATCTCATTTTTAACGAGTGTCTACGCTGAAGTGAGAATTTCGTTTAGGAACATCTTCCCTATCCAAAAAATATTCTACTGTGAAATCCAGTGAAATGTTTCAAAATATGTGGATAAAGACATCTGGGTTTGTGTAGATGAAACGACAGACCCATCAGAAAATAATTAGTAATGTTGTAATAGGAATTTTGGAAAACTATAATATACCACTAGAGTCACCTTTTAACATGTAAGCTTTTGGACAGGAAAATGTTGCAGCAATAGATGAGTTAGTTGCAGACAATTTAAGTTAAATTCGGGGTGAACATTATGTCGATAATAAGTTTTATTATTTAATTCTGATGATGTAGGTTTGTGACGACTTCCGTAAGCAAAAATATATGGTATGTCTAATAAATACTCTTTATTTATCATGTTTGGCAAATGAGCTACATCGAGTTGCAGAGATAGGTTTTCAGATGTAGATCGGTTGCTAGGTAATGTTATAAAAATATTTTAAAAATCATCACCACGCATCAATTTATTTCACTAAATGCTTTCTGGATTTAGTTGACCACCTTCGTCAGTTATTCATCAATCACGTATAAAAATGGATATTTTAATTATGTGAGATCAGTAGTTCAGATCCTTAAACGTACTGCTGCGGTTTTTATTGCCAACAAACACACTATTCATGAAGAACTAGTATTCATACGTATTCACGAGAATTTTAAAATAATCCCCTCAGATATAAAGATTTTACAACAACAGCCCTATACAGAATTTTCGTTGGTAAAATATCGTTCACAATATTGGACAATACATTTAACAATTAGATAAAGACGTCGGAGAGATGAAAAAAAAACTAAATTCAGTTGTACAAAATAATCTGGGGTTTGTAACTATGGGATTGTCTCTATGTTAGTTTTTTTAAGAAGTGTGTGTTATTCAAAGTATAAACCTAAAAACTTTAAGACATTATAAATATTTATGTTACGCGGTAACAATATCGACTGACGTTTAACGTGCTTTTTCATTCTACAAATGGATTGTCTCGGACAATCAGCGAAATTTGAATTCCAATATTTTAGACAAATATTAATTATATTATTTATTGTTTGAGGTTTGGAATCATGTTCAATTTTCTAAATGTTATTTATGTATATTGTGAGGATTTTATTTATTTTATCAGAGATAAGAACTATTTGGGTTTTCTTGAGTCGGCCATGTTTAATAATTTTAATATTTCGGTTGTAATTAAATAAAAATTATTATTATTATACTAATTACGTCTCTAGCTTATTTAAAATTTTAGTTTATTTATTATAATTATAATAAATTTCTCAAATTATTCTATCGGTTTATTTATGGATGCAATAATCGATTAAAATTGAACTTTCTCTCTAAGAAATGTGTTAACCAAACGATTTTAATTAAATTTAATTGAAAAATGATGTTACAGCAACCACAGCTCTTCATTCTTTATTGGTAAATCAACTTTAATTCTTTGATTTAAAAAAATTGTGGGAAAATGAGTCTTACTTGTGTAAGATAAAGAAACAGATTTTCACTCTTTGACGGTCTATCAACTGAACTCAATAAATTTGTTTATTTTTCTATCTCTAGGTCTTAGACACTAATCACATTTTTTCTTTTCAATTTTTCTATTTATTTATCTCTAAGTTCTCGTTGTCATAAACACCATTCATTTTCCTTGATTTATATTGGGCGAATTGTCTTTATTCATTGTCTCTTAACATTAACACTCACATATCTTTTAGAAAGAAAACTACAAAAAATTTAACGTAACGGTCCTTTTATTGTAATTAATTATAATTTCCAACACATTTAATAGCAGGGGTAGGCACTATCATATCTCGATCATTCGAGAACCCAAACTTGATTTCCAATCTCTTTAAATTTTCAAACCAAAAAGACCCCAATGCTTATTAATTTTGATGACTCTAAGAAAACGTTTATTTATTATCCGATCGCGACCTAGCCCAAGACTTTCACTCAGGTAATATTAAATAAACAGTAAATATTATAATTTCAAAAATATTAAATAAAATATAAGTTTTATGTACAGGGTGATATTTAAATAAATCTCTGTACATACTTTGGTAACAATATATTAACATTTATTTCATGTTTAGTTGGTGTACAGTGTTTAGTATAAATATTTCATTGTACAATAAATATAATTAATTATTTCGCATATCTTCCTAACTCTGATTAATATTTATGAGTTATTTCAATCCATTTAGCAGGTTCATCCACAATTCAAACTTGGCCCTCTTCCAATGAAATATTCTATATATTATAGTACTTTTAAAGGACTGTTTATTTCTAGAACTGGGTAATTATTTTGCATAACTTTGTGTTTTTGCATTATTTCGCCAATCGTTTAAAATCTTCTGCCTAGACCACCTCCCGTTTTTTTTTCAAATCCTTATAGCATAGTTTCAAAATATTGCTTATAATTACAATAATTATTATTTTTAAGTATTAGCAGCTCATTGACTCCTTAGTATACATACGAGTATATACAATGCCTTATATTGAAATCCAGACTAATAGATGCTGTATATGTTCTCCACAAAGTTAGTCACTAGTTGAAAGTTTTTAATTAAAACTTTGGACGTCATATACGGATTATGATAAAATATTTCAAAAAATATTTTAATTTTAACTTTTAATATTAATATTAGATTAATAATGTATTTGAAACTTTTAACCACAGCACGAGAAGTAAACATTTACCATGCATTCACAGATTTGTTGTTGCAGTTGACTGTATTAAATCTCCACATTTTGTACACAGTTCTAAAATTATTTCAATATATAGAGTGTTTCTGAATTCATATGTTCTTCGTTAAAAATATTTCCTATAAAAAATATTTTCAGCTCAAGGGATATTACATTCGAATAGATGTAATTACATTTTTTTCTCAAATCTGAGTTAACATATAATCTTGAAATTTTGGGTATTACGCATGTTCTCATAGAGATTTTTTTATATTATGGTTTGGTTATAACATTTATTATAATTTTTGTTATGTTCTTTAAATAAAGTTTTTCGCATTTTTAATTATAATAGTTCATATAATAAATACTAAAACCAATGCTATTTATTATATTTTGCTTATTTGTTCGAAAAATATTAATTCTACAAGAGATAAAAAAGGTAAGAAATAAAACAGGAATTTCGAAATATGTTTTTGATTTATAAGATTCAACCTAATTAAAAAGTTTTAATATAAAATAAAATAAGGGTTATTTTGATATACGAATATTTTATTGTTTACGTTTGCAAAAATAAGGGTTATTAACTTCACCCCCTTGTAACATAATGGTAATACTGAAATTCCCAAAATTTCAAGATTTTACATTAACTCGGATTAGAGAAAAAATAAAACGTCGTTTCTGGTTAAGTGATGGGGTGAGAAATTTTTTTACAGGAAAGCCCACTCAAACAGGCAAAAATAAAGTTATAAAAATTAAAAAAGCACTAGCCGCAAGACCTCACTTTGTTCTAGAACTAAGTAAGGTCTTACTTTTGAGGGTGGTCTTCCATAATTCCTCAGGGCAACTGACAGACCTTTTTCTACTTGGTGGATATTTTCCCCAGTTCCATTTCAGCTTCCTAGTTGGGTATTCATGATACTCACACAGGTCTCTGCCTTTTGTATTGGTTGTTTGTCAGACTTGTTTAACCACCTCCCCAATTTGTCTTCTACCCTATTTTAGGGGTTCTTCTCATTCTGCCTACCCAACCCAAGTTTAATTTTGATTCGTTGGCTCTTTATTTCCTACTCTTCTCACGAGGATTTTTTGTCTTATCATTAACTTTACTTTTTGCAACATTATTTAGTGGTTACGTAGTTTAACACTGGTATTTAAAAGGTGGACCCACTTTTGTTCTTTTTTTCATTATGATCTAAATATAACTTGTTTACTATTAAAATATTAAATGATTAATTGATTATTAAGTTTATCACATACTTGTTTCAATATTTTACTTAATTTTTACTTTGTGTTCTTTGAATTTTACTTTTTAACTTCATATGGTAACTTTATATTTAATGATGTAATTTTTGCTGTTTTATTGTAATTTAGGTAAGTTTATGGATGCTTGCTTAATCAAATGTCGATTATGTGACTTATATGTTTTAGACCTAATGATAATTATTTACAGTCGAAACTAGTCGTCCTGTTTTATAAATTAAAGTATTTGTGGTAAATATTTCTTTTCAAAACACTAAAAAAATAAGATATTTGAGATCCAAAATTAATAATTTCGGTATTGAAGATATTTTAGATTTTAACAACTTGCTACATAAAATCCATTGAAAAATTTAGGACGAAGCCATCAAATTCTAAATTTTTTTCCAATACACCGCTTAAAATTGTACCTGTTCTCTCTTAATCTGATTAAAGCAGTTTATTTTTATATTAATGGCACAATGATTCCATTCTGCACACATCTATATGTAAGTAACAATTCGCACATTGGAGTTAAATTGACATTCAAATAATAATAGGCTTTGTGGTGTCCGTTTTGTATAAAGGAATTATGGATCCGTGTCTCTCATTCCATTAATCCATTGTGAGATATTATTTAATAAATGGGTAATGGTTTTGTCCATTCAAACTCGTATTATTTTAGAATTAAAATAATTGTCAAATTTTCCATTAATTAACATGTACCTATTTAAAAAAAATCATTCATATTAAATTAGATAAAAATCTTTAAATATCCAGTACCCAGCTAAATTGAAAACACCACCATAGTATTTGAAGTTATTAACCGATTTAAATATTTTTTTTTTGAAATGTTCATCAAAATCTTTATTTGGAGACACGGCACACTACCATCTTTTCTCATACTCCAAAACCCAGAAATCTTATTAGGGATTTTGTTATGAAAAAAAATGAGTACACCACTGTATTTAGATGGTTCCTAAATAGATGTGTCCCAATTTTTATTAAAATATGTTTATTAATATTTTAATAAAAATCACATTATTATTTATTCGGTGCGATTAAAATCCAGTGACGTACTCATTTTTTGGGTGAAAAAAACGCTGGGTAATATTTTGTAAACTTTTACCTGGTATATTTTTGAAATCTACTACCCCATAATTTTTTATTAATAAAACCTATTTTATTAAAAGTTGGGTCACATCAATTTAGGGCCCATCTAAATCCAGTGGTGTACTCATTTTTTTTTATAAAAAAGTCCCTCATAAGATTTCTGGATTTTTGACTATGGTAGTGTGCCTTAAAAATAATAACTATTTGAAACATTGTCTCCAAATAAAGATTTTGATGCAAAATATTTAAACCAAAAATTGGTTAATAACTTCAAATACTATCGTGGTGTTTCCAATTTAAATGGGTCACACTGTATAATATTTATTATCATGCTTGTTCACTTCTATATAATCATGACAAAAAATGTAAACTTGCGGAGAGATATTTTAGTATTCCTTAATGTCATACATTTTATTGTTAGTTATTAGAAGTGTTGTTAAGAATTTTCAACTTCATTTTCGGTTTAAAAGTATAAATTATTTTAAAAACATTGGTGATACTCACCTCGTACTTTGGTTATAGCCGAAAATATCCCTTTTGAAATTTATAGTCTTCGCAGGACTCTATATATAATTCCCCTAATACAGTTCTAGTTGTTTATTTCTAATCTGAACCATATTTTAAGTAAAAATACACTTAGAGGCACATAAACTAAAAGTTATAAATATAAACATTCTGCATTATTGCAATTTTCGCTAGCATGAAAATTCAGTGATCCCCTGGGAGGCTCCGGGAGATATTACGGAAATATCTGGGCCGAACTAAGTAAATTTACAAAGTTGCGGCCGCAAATGTGCAAAATTAACCATAGAGGCGGTCGCTTTATGTTGGTGAAGAGTGAAAACGCGCGGTTTCATATGATATATGTCCCCGACGGTTTTCTCCGCAGAATTACCAGTTTTAAATTATCCGAATATACAAAAATATTTCGCTAAAACAAATAGAAAAAAAGATAGTCTGACTCTTTAAAACGTTAAAACGTAGTTCGAGTATTTTTTGGATAAAGATACTTTAATATGTTTTTATCCCAGCTTTTTGAAATTTTCTATTTATTTGTATTATTCATACCGCATTGAACATAAATCTATTTATTCTTCGGTTAAATGATCTGAAAATATTTCGTAATGTCTCGGATGTAACAAAGAATTTATTGAGTATTTCAGGACAATAAATTAAAATGAATTGTCCTTTTTCCCTCAAAACCCTGTCGATAAATATAAATTCTAATCAGGAATTACCGGCATTCAAACTTTGACTAATGATCTGCTACATAAAATAAAATCTGTGAATTTTTGAGTAACGCTAAAGTAGCTCTTTAAAGGTGCTAATTAACGACTCTGAAAGAGAATAATGGTTTTTGGTGGAAAAACGACGTGCATTCACCAAAATTTAAAATTAGCCCTTGAAACCAGAAAAACTACAAAAGAGTACCAGGTGAAGATTAATCCCTTTTTTCAGGTAACGCCCGGATATTAAACCTAATATTGTATAAGAACATTCTAGTCAAATTTTTAAACTATATTTTTTAATAATAATGAGTTTTAACTTTAACAAAAAAGGCCATGAAAAATATAATAGTAAAAGATAAGGATTATGGGTATAGAGGAAAAAATAGCTTTAAGATATTAAAACAGGAGGGGACAATAATTAAAATTAAAAAATATGAAAAGGAAAGTAATATTGATGGGAGAATAAAAAAATAATTTGGGAGAATGAGGTCATCTTAGGTTTTTTTGTTGATGTATCTTTCACTTTCCAGCTATAAATGTTTATTGATTTTTTATCTCGATCTACTTCATCTTTTCACCTTTTTATTGGTCGTCTTCTATTCTCTGTTTTAGTAGAATCCATTGTGTTATCCTTTTTGACATTTTGATAGATTTTCTTTGCTTTATGTACTTTCCTATCTTAGTTCTTAAGTTTTGATAATATTTTCTCTACCTACTTCTTCTCCTATTTCTATATTTTTTTATTCTTTTCATTTGATCTGTTAGCATCTTCTTAATAGCTTTCTCTCAACCCTTTTGAATTGTTCTTGGTTTTCTACTTTTTTGTTAATTATACACAACATCGTAAATGTGTAGATTTGGTTGAGATTTCTTCAGATTTATGTGTCCATCTTTTTAAAGGAGCTAATGAATTTTATTCGACAGATTTCAATTCTAACGCTCATAGAGGAAAACCGCATAATATAGAGTACTCTCCTATTATGGGATACCCACATTATTCCGTAGCACATATATTGTCATTCCTGCTTAGGTTTTAGAGTACCATGGAAATGCTTCAAGAAGAATTCTGTATTTATGAACTTAATCTTAATCTTAAATGTAGAACCTTCTGAATCAAAGATTTAATTAAAAAGAACACATAACACAATAAATTTATATCTGGATAGGCACACAAGGCAAAAAGGTATCTAAAAAACCCAAGTTTATTTTCAAACATCCTCCTCCTTCGATTTTACCTTCTTATTCTTGTTCAGCACCGTTGCCATTTTCAAGCGTATAATTTAATTGTTTGAGTGATTATGTAGAAAACGAAATTATAATCTTTCGAATTCTTTTTCCATTGACACTTGCCCAAAATTGAAAATACTGTTTCAATTGTTTCATAACTACCCAATGTGTTACCTTTTCACCAATTTATTTTATCACTGTTTTACAACTGTTGTTTGATGAAATTCTGCATCGATACTAAAACCGTTTTAAAATTCAGGATTATCAACAACAAGTAAGAATATTTTCTTTTTCTATCTGGAGGAAAAAAGTTTCGCACTCGAGATTTTTGTTGATATGAAAAAATTTGTTCCATTGAAAAGCAACACTTTCTTTACCAAACCTCACAATTTCTTACCTTTTTGAATTTTGAAAATTGCAACGTTTTGCAGGAAGTCAGCGAACGTGGGCAAGCATTAACTCATATTCACAAAAGTTTGTCCACTCACTATTCATATCTTTTTAGTAAATCCTCAGCCGTTTAAAAAACCTAACTCACTAAAATTGTATGTTGTTCACCCATGGTTACTTAAAATTTACCCCATTTTATTAATTTCACATAATACATTTTTATTTTCTCGAAATATTCTTTTCAAATCTCTAGTTTACTTCCTTCTTCTACTTATTTTTAACTTAACAATATCAATCCAATAATCCCTTAACTTTTATAATATTATTTAGCTTATCTAAATTTTATAGTTTTACCTATGTTAAGCAATAAAGGCATTATACAACAGAAACATTCTTTTATAATTTTTTTTATTTTCTGCGGGATTTCGTTTTTTTTTGTGTCCTTTGTACTTGCCAAATCGCTTAGAAATAAATTGTTTAAATTTTATTCTTTTCTCAAGAGAATTGTCTGCGACTTATTGGCCTCTTATTTATTTTTCGCCGAGAAATAAAAAAGCCAGAACCGTAAAGCGGTGACAGCAAAGAATGAAAGATCAAGACAATTTATAGAAGAAATTGTTTATACATCACTGCAATATATTTCTGGATGTGTTGTGTCCTATAAAGATGAGCCTTGATATATGGTTTACACAGAAACGAAAATGAAATATTTTCTAATATTCCCTGGATAGGAAATAAAAATTTAGAGAAATCGTATTGTTGGCTTTACAATGTTTTTCATAATCATATATTTTCCAGTCATTGTCGTTTATTAATTGTTTGCTGTAAAAATATTTAAATTGTTGAAAAATTGAAACCAATGAATCGTTCTTTATAGTGAATTTTGTTCAAATGTAGGACTATTATAATTAACAACAATACGCTTTAACAAATTGGATTTGGATGTAGAAATCAACAAAACGAATTCCAAATTGATTATCAAAAAACAAATCATCCATACATTTAGTGATTGATAGCTTTTGTTCAAATTTGTTTAATGCTGTATCAGTAAATAAAATTTGATTAGTGAGATAAGCCAATATTAATATTTGCTTTTAAAAATAAATGCTATAAAATGAATAGTACCGCACGATTGTTTCTACTTTTTCTTCTTAAAATTTTCTCTGCTTTCCTACCCATATAATGAAAAAGTCTTTCATTATTGGATGAATTATTATTAATATTACTACTTCAACTTATAACTACTCAATTTCATCCATAATATTTGACAATTTCCAGCTCTTAACTCTATATACTTTATAAAAAATGTTTTTCAAGTTTATGGCGACAAGAACTGCTCAATTACGGATAAAGTCCAGAAGCATTTACTCAATTGTCTTATTTCTTCGGAGCTGAAGTGAAACTATGCGACAAGTAGACATGTTCTTGGAAGTGACCCCGACAATATTCTCACTTTGCGGCCCCAGCAACCATCTGGGGAATGTAAATTAAAGGAATTATGAAGTAGGGAACCAGACCCATGACTACCATCAGGTTGATGTAGGTGGACCAAGATAAAAAATAAACTACATACTGGTATTAAATATGGAAAGATAAATAATACTTATCTTGAATTTCCAGTCTTCCAAAGCGTTTTAATATGTATTAAGGTCTACTTAGGTTTCGATATCTGATAATATACCATTTTCCAAGACAGATAAAAGTTTGGAAAATGGATACAATTAATTTAATACATACTGGTATAATTATTCTATGTGATAAATATTTTGCCTAAGATTCTAGCAAATATATTAAAATAACCTAAGTAGAGATATAGCCAATTTGGTTTTATTGCTATTAAGCAATATCTATTAAGATATAAACACCAAAGCTTAGTTTTTAGCCCATTTGAAAAAATGTTAGATAACTACATTGATATTAAAGATCTTTTATTTGTGAGTATTACAAAAATTAAAAATAATCTCGTTGTAACTAAAAATTTTATACTCTATCTCTGATGCAAACTTTTGGGACTATTATATACTCTATTTGTTGCCTTTGGAGATCCGGATACTCCAATTTCCGCAATTTAAAGATTTGCTAAATAAAAGGTTCGTTACTTTATTTTTAATTTTTAATAAAATTGAGGTCGTCTTTGAAATGGATTACTACATTCTTACCTATACAGTTTTTCAACTTTGTTATTGTATGGTTCATAAGCTCTATGATTTTTTGTGCGTGGCATCAACCTTTAGGGGTTTTTAGTCCGCATGTTTTGTGTAGGCTTTGTTACTGTTTCCCGGCGTTTATGAAAAATTTTATAGTCAAGTATTTTCGGACTAAAATAACATTTAAAAATTAATTTTTTTTTTCTAAAAAGTGCCTAACAATCTTCAATAGTGCAAGTTTGGTAAGTTTGGAGAGTTATCGGTATTCGCGACGTATGGAACATTTTGTTGTCTGCACCAGTTTTGCGTTTCTCTAGTATTATGACAACCAAGTCTGACCAAAACATTATTTCGTCTTCGACATGATTTTCTACAATATAAAGTCAGGCATTTTCGTTAGACAGTTTTCTTAAATCTTACATTGTCTGGACATTCTTATTATTTGTATAAAATTGTTTCATTTGATTTCGAAGTTCCTCACAGTGAAATATTTCACATCATCGAATATGATTGATTCATTTATTTGCAAAATGGATACATCGTAGATTTCGTAGATTTTGGTATAGATATGTTAATGATGTTTTGGCTGGCTTTACTGGCAGTGATAGACAATTGGATGTCTTCAATGTTTTCTTTGTTCTATAAATTTCTTAGCTACAACTATCAAAGAAGAAACTATAATCTTTAATATTCAATTTAGGTATCGTATACCAATATGACGATAACTCATATCACCCAATATCACATAAATTAACAGCTTATAATAAATTAAATGATACATAGAGTTTTTCAGTACCAATTATATATAATAAAAAAAATAGCTATTTCTAATAATTATCCATTACAATTTATAAATAGATTGAACCAAGAAAAGGTTGCCATTAACCTCATATTCTTGAAACAACCTAAGGATGACATATTTTGGAGATATTTCAAACAAAATATCAAAAAATATATTTCGTGCATCTTCTACAATATCTTTTAAAGTAAAAAATAATGTTGGTTCTTTTTTATTAAATGTAAAACCTAAAATTAATAAATTTAAAAAAACAGACATTTACAAACTAAATTGTCATTGTAACGCCATCTATATTGGCCAGGCCCTTAGAAATTTTGAAACAAGATGCAGTGAGCACTTTCGAGCTTATGGATTAAAAGGTACTTTAAATAAGAGGCAAAAAAGAAAAACTTGATTTTTTGGAGAAATTTGAATTCAAAAATTATTTAAAATATTCTCAATATATAGTACTGAACGAATAATGAAACCTGGGAAGTTCAATTATTTTAGCTTTCCTTTTGGACTAAATACTTATATAATATTAACCCATTTTTTTAGGAAAAGAAGAATATTATATTTAAAAAAAATTATATCAAAAAATCATACATACACATTGCTTGATAATGATTGGTTGAAATATTTATGGTATGAAATCAAGTACGCTTATAAGAAATCAATTAATCTTATGTCACTCTTTGAAAATGCGTTTTAGCGAAACCGAAAGATATTGAAAAAATAGTTTTGAAATACTGTGGAAATTCGAGATAAGTATAATTTAACTTTTATATTTATCATGGATAAGATCCACAAAGGTAGAAAGAGTTCATTTAAAATGTCATTCGCTGGTAATGGTTAAAGTACCAAAACATTTAAATTTCAGAGTCTAAAATCTGATTTTTCTCGATGGCTCGATGTAGCTTACATAAGCCCAATACAAATGTTTGTATGAGTATACAGGTCAATACAATTGGCAAAATGCCATAGGAAATCGCTGCCTACGTATTTAAAACTTCGTGATTCATAATTATATACCTAGTAAAATTTTTGGCCTATTGATAATCGAAAAATTTGATTTTTAAACGCTTATTGGTGAACACCATTAAAAATAGAGAAAAATCATTTAGATGTGGTCTTTTGGTTTGTTGATTCCAAAAATATATCATACTTGTATTCGGTAATTAATAGTTTTGAAGATACAATAATTTTAAAATCTGTATTTTTGAAGACCTTTAATTAAATTAAAATAACAAAATAATAGAACAGTAACAATAAATTTCCACACAATAAATTACAGTAAGTGTTCGAATTGTCTTCCTTCTTATGCTTGACAGTGTCCTAAGTGATTAATACATTCCTGCTGAACTTTCCTGCGAAATATTATTTATTTCTTGCCTTATTCTATCTTTTAAATCATTAATGTCGTCGGGTTTACTTTTATACACAACATTTTTTAGATGACTCCACAAAAATAAATCTAATGGCGTGAGATCCGGTGACCTTGGTGGCCATTCAATGGTTCCTCGTCTACCGATCCACTTCGTTAAGATGTGTTCGAATGGCCGCTGCATAATGTGGCGGTGCCCTATTTTGTTGATACCATAAACTTGCATGGATATTTCCGGGTCATCATCTAATAGTTCTTGTACAAGGTGCACCTTAAAGGGATGCCACTTTTCATGTTTTAATACTTTATGAATAGAAGTAAAAGGAACATCATGTTCTCGACTAACTTGCCGAACGCTGTTGTGAGACCTTTTCTTCCATAGGCAATAAAACGTTTAATTTAGTATCCTCTGCAAGTGCTGGACGACCTGATTTAGCTAGATCTTCTACGGTACCAAACTCCTTAATTTTTTTTTTCAATTTTGCTCACTGTTGACTGACTTATATCTTGTTCTGGATATTTATTATTAAACATACCTCTTGCTGAGTTCGCATCTTATCCCCATAGCCAATTAACATAAGAACTTCAATGCTTTGTTTTATAGATAAACGCATTTTTCTAGTGGCCACAAGCAAATTTAGAATAACCGAAACTAACCACACGTTCAAACTGGAAGCAGTAAATAGTCGAATAAACATTTTAATTTGACTTTCCTACTGCAAATAGTGATAACGAACGCGTTTTTACTAGTAAAAACGCATTATAACGGATTTCGACTATTTACGGTAACATATACATTGTATAAAGTCGGTGACTCTTGGTATAGTACACTAATGTGGATTTTTGTTAGAATATTGTCCAGCTAAGCTTGTATCTGATGCCTCGTTTAACTCTTGGAATG
This sequence comes from Hermaeophaga mercurialis, assembly GCA_951812935.1. Taxonomy (NCBI): domain Eukaryota; kingdom Metazoa; phylum Arthropoda; class Insecta; order Coleoptera; family Chrysomelidae; genus Hermaeophaga; species Hermaeophaga mercurialis. The sequence continues at coordinate 36,814,593 of OX638359.1, read as the reverse complement.
AAGGCAGAAACGGGTCGCACGGGGGTCAAGTGGGTGACCCTGTAGACCGCAGAGGGTCCGTGTCGGAGGTCCGAAAAGTGATAAAGAGGGCGCACGGAAACAATTACTTGATAGGAAACGGTCTAGTACCTGATTGGTCGATTAAGAAGTTTCAAGCTTTGTATTAGTTAGATTCAAGGAATTTCTTGATTTGATTAAGAGGTTCTAGACTATGACAAGTTTTGAAGTTTCTGAATTATTAGAAGTGAGAACAATAATTAATTAAGATGATTGGATCGGGAGTAAATGGAAGAAAAATTAAGTACATGGTATGGAAAGACTGGGAGCTTAATAAAATACAGAGTCTGAACAATATCAGGAAAAAACTGAGTTTGAACTGGTAGATAGACCAGTATTTTGGGATAGAGGTCTAGAGGAAGCAGGAAATAAGGAAAGAAACTAAAGGGATATCTGTATAAGAAAATAATGAAACCGATATTATCATGATTTGATATCTGAGAAAGAAAGATGCTTAGGAAAATGTTTGTGTGTGTGTGTGAATAAAATCGAATCAAGAAATAAAATCTTTTATATAAAAAATCCCATTATAACAGCTGCTGTAAAATCTCAAAGGATTAGGTGGTTAGAACATATTTCTAAAATAATACCAGCCAGAGTACTATACATGATTTAAGAATTGTATTTGAAATGGAGTGCCAATAAAAAACAAAACAACTAAAATTAATTTAAAAAAACACGAATAATTTCATATATATATAAATCTCAAGCAGCTTCAGAATATTAAAAAATTTGTTATAAATATAAAAAAAATTATTTGTCTGACCAGGTTTCGGGTTTCGCTTAAAAATATTTAAAAATGGCTTTGTAATACTGTAGAAATTCAGATAAGTATGATTTATCTTTTTTATATTTATTATGGATAAATTCCACAAAGTGAGGCTTGAAACAATTAATTTAAAACTTGTTATATTGTTTACATGGAATTCTTTATTTTAATAAAATAGGATTGATTAAAAAAAATAATTATAAAGAAATTTGAAAACATCTTTAAACCGCCAATCAAATTTTCGTAAAATAATGATTTTGTTTAAGATATTCAAACCCAATTGTCCATTTATATGAATATAAATGCCATCATTAAGGAATTAAATATATCTTTTTTTTTATACAGAATCTAGTTCTAAGGCAGCTTCAAATTGGTTGTTTTTCAACAAAATTAAAGAAGCACACATTACCATACAAATCAAAAAGTAAAGATCAAGTTTTTAACTACTTTCACTTCATTCTTGAAATTTTGAGGTTATGTTTTCACTTAAGCATTAACAATAAAGAAAATTGTCTTTGTATTTAATAAGCTACGAATTTTGAGCAATTTAACGATGTCAGGGCTACAACCTTCAAAATGAAATTATATATTTTATGATTTGACAATTAATAAAGTTGATTTCCATAAAAAATGAAATTTTAAATACAATAATTTTGATTCTAGAATATCTAGAACATATTCAAGACCATGGTTGTTTCCCCATTTAATTGTTATATAATAAGAAAATTCAGATTTTTTCGGTAATCTGTACTACATAATTTTTGCTTCATAATTTAAATTCATTGATTTTTTTTTTGTGTAGACATGTTTTGTAAATTCTGTAATAATTTTCTCCTGTTTTAATAATTTTTTCTATAAATAACAATAGAAACAAATCAATTTATCTACCCTTTCGCAATATGAAATTAGTTGCCAGGTCAAATCTACACCAAAATTAAAATAAAGTTTAAAATGTAGGAACCTCATGTGACGATATGCTTAGTTCTCAGTGTAGCCAATCAACCTTAAAGTTGTTCCACCTATTTGTAGTTAAAAAATAATTGAAATTACCTGATAGACTAAGGGAGATATTTATAAAGAAATGGCGAGATCAAGTGTTTCAGTTAATTACTTCCATGGAAAATGAGGAACGAAAATCGTATTAGAGTAACATCCACTTTAAATTAATTTTCACTAGAACAATGTATTCTGGTTAGGCTACGGCGTATACTACTCGTTTACTTTCTATACTGTCTTTGTGATAATATTATAAATTGTGATGACAGTTAAGATGATATTGCAAAAAGATGTATTAACCTTTATATTAGGACCTTTCTTTCTGCTCCATAACCATCATGTCTTTTTTTAATTAAATAAAAAAGTTTGTTTCTTATTTAATTGCAGTTCTTGTTTTAGAAAAATATCGAATGAGTTATTTTGTAATACGTATATTAAATTGGTTTTTTATAATTGTTTAAAAACTCCATTAAAATAAATACGTACTAAAATAAGTCTTCGTCATTATCGATGCTTTAATTTATACTCTAAACGCTATTGAATTTGATTAATATTTAATCTACTAAAAAGTTTAGTTTACGATTTCCTCTTAATTTCAGTATTCTTTTAAAGAAGGATGTACTAATCCTTTAACTATAAGTGCATTCGAAAATAAGTTTGTCTTTATGGACGATAAAATAATCCCGGTATGGATTTGGAATTATGGGTCATGATTTTGGACGAGTTTGGATTTTTTGGGAAAGTTAACAGATGGTGGTTAGTGGAGTAGCTAGGGGAGATTTACTTTTGTGTTTAATGGTCTGCGAGCGACGTTTATGTGTGAGAGATTGTGTTATTTATATTATATAGGGTTTGTGAGTACGTAATTATATTGGGGAAATTATTAGTGTTATTTAGAATAGATTAGTGCATACAATGCAGTTCTTCTTCCTTCAAAGATATGTTTTGATATGCCTTTTTTTAATTTTGGACGTTTTCCAATAATGGCATCATAATCATATATTCCATTGTAAATATTTTTCTATTTGTTTCCACCCGTTTTACATTTTTCTATCCCTTTGCATAATTTTGCGGTGTTTCTCTTATACATCTGTCCTAGTGGGTGTATTCTAAGGCACTACTTCTAATTTTTGTTAAAGGCATTAAAAATGTTTCCTAAAAAGGAAACTGCCATCATTTGTCGTGATATTAAGAGCCAACATCATCACGTGACTTTTTCCAACTAAAAACATTTGCCTCCTTATAGACCTACAATAACGCTATCTATAAATACGTTTCCTTTCTTCCGATTTGATTTCATGAAACAAATACGAATTCAACAAAATCAACATAGTTTTTTCACTGGAATACTACACAGGCCCTGTTCTAATAGAAAATAGATTTAATTATTTTGGAGCAGATTCAAATGGATCGGATATAATAAAGGTTTACGGTGGGTTAAATTTATAGAGAAATGGTGCACTGAAAATGATTTAAAAAAAAAGTTTTCAAAAATGGATCAACATTTACAATATTAATGGTAATAAAAATTTAAAAGACACAACAATTAATTGCCGACTTTTTCCAGTCAAATTTCAATTAACAATGAAAACATGGTTTCATAAAAATGCATGAATTCATTTTTGTAACAAAATCACGAGGGCGTCCTAGGACGAGTGATTTCGTCTGAAAATTGATCCATGCATTTTCATGAAAACAAAGTTTTATTGTTTGAAATTTTATCGAGAAAAACTAACTTCTTATGTATATATTTACGAAAAAATCATAGTCAGTTTTTACATTCACTAATATATTGTTATTTTTTAGATATATTTTGAATAATTGAGTATATAGCAAAATATTTTTCCGAGATTTCACTCGTTTATATGACAAATGTCTATTGTGACTTTTATCATTCTTGGTGCAAGTATGCTCCATGACTGTACTGTACAAATAGTAATTTAAATTTTCCGGAAAAAATGTACTAGGCCGCAGTCAGGCATGAAAGCATAATAAAATGTATGAACACTGTTGCTAGATTGTAGATTTATATATTTATAGTGTATAGGCGTAATCTACTGACTAATTTTTTCAACTTTAAATTTAAAAAACCTGCATAAAGGTGGGGGGATGTATTCCTTTTTTGGTTTTGATAGTATTTTGTGATTTTCCCGGTACTTTTGGTGTAAAAATCTGCACCTCTTAGTTTTTGAATCATCTCATTAATCCGTTTTCGAGATATTTGCAATTTACGGCTTCATGCGGTATCGTTGGTTATTTAATTTAATAGTTCCATCAGACTTTTTAACTTTTCTCATCAATCTTTTCACAGACATATTTTTTTACAACATTGAATATTTTTTAATGTCTCCATCGTTAATATTATTTTTTTATGAAAAAATAGGTTTACAGAGAGCACCAAAAGTCTGGAAACGGCCATAAACCTATTTTGGGATAAACCTATTTTGGGATAAGGAGATTCCAGATTTGACATTTGCAATATTGCTAGATTTGTGATTGTGTGATATTATTAGTCACTTTGGTTTTTTAAATACATCACCCTGTATATTTTCAGACATTTTTGGACTCTTCTCTTCAGTACGAGTTCAACCATATGTAACACATTTCAAATTTTTGAACTCTCTGTATCAAATATTTTTTAATACCATAGCATAGAAATTGAAAAGTTAGGATGGGGACATGCAAGCCGTTTTTATTGATTTTCAACGGTTTGGCTGCTACAGACATAAATTCAAAAAAATGTTATTTTCAGGTGGCTGTAGATCCTTTATTAAACATAATTGACATCAAGTATGATACATCGTTGAAATTAGCTCGACAAGAGGTTTATAAAAATGTAAAAATATACGGGGTGCTCCATTTAAAAAAACAACATTTTTGTCTGGCACTGCGTTCCTGAACACACTGTATATTTGGGACTAATTTTAAAATGTGAATCTCAAAACTGCCTACACTTTTTGTAAAAACTTTTTTTCCGTAACTTCAACAATAGCGGACTGATCCAGCTTTGCCACACTAATACCTCACCCTGCATATATATATATATATATATATATATATATATATTGTTGTTGTTGACTTACTTGCGTGTTTATCTTTATCAGGGATCTGGAATCTATCGACATATTCAATAATTACACACCTTTATGGACGCACAAAATCCGATACTTTAATAGGTATAATTAACAATTATTTCATACAATATTTAAATTAAAAAACCTAAATCTACAACTTATGAATAAATGTTTAACGAAAGAGCTTTCCTTGTATGGTGTATTACACTGCCTGGTATTGTTACATTCTCCTCCAAAAATTATAATAATATCGCAATAACCCTGGATATAATTAATTCAAAAGCTCCAGACTAAAATTGAGAATCGCAGAGACGACTAGAAGTTGAACTTCGCTTACTCAGAATGTGGTCGCTAAGTTTACAATCTCAAATATTTGCTTTTGAAATTTGCCAGTTAATTAAAAACGTCGGTTTCGAGTTCCTGTTGTGAAAATGCCACAGATACACCAGGCAAACAGAAAGACATAGGAAGCAAGCACGATAATAAAAAGAATCACTATTAATTATTACATTCTATGAAATATATTAAAATAAGTTCTTTAGCATAAAGATTGTACAGAGTGTCCATAAACTCACTTTATAGAATAATCTTACAGAATCTAGAGCTCATTTTATGTCGATTTGACGCAAATCACTTTATCCAAAAATGCTTCTTCCTAAAGGAGCTAGAGCTCTGTAAAGATGTCGATCTAACATCGGTTTAATTCAAATAACTTGTATATGATTTTCGTTTAAGTGACAACATTTGGTATATTTATTTATTCTATTGTCCCCAATTAAATAACGTAAATACGATTTTTTAACTGCAGTCATAAATTTTTATTCATATTTTATTTTTTTTCAAGATATTGTCATTCTAACATGATATATAACACAAATCTTGATATTTTTACAAAAAAATTATACTCTTATGAACCATTTTCGAGAAAAATCGATTTAAATTTCTTATTTTCTTTCATAAGAATATTTTCTATTTTAATTTGAGAAACTGTAATGACAATATTTTTAGAAAAAATTGATGGCTATAAATTTCTACCTTTTATTGCCACCACAAAACTAGTTTTTCCTCAATTATCGCCTTAACTATTCCTTTTTCCTTCCGACCTAATCTCTTCCCGATCCACCACGTCGGTCTCCTAAACTATATATCATTATAAAGAAATGTAAGTTAAACAACAATGAAATATTGCCTTGTAGGATCTTCCAAAAGCTCCTGGTGTTGATCTATGCATATTTTAATTCATGTTGAACCCGATTCCATTAATAATAAATCACAAGCTTGACAAGTTTAAAGTTGAAAGTATCAACTTTGCTGAAAAAAAACTAGCAATTAGCATCTTTCTGTATCTCTATTCGGTGTATTGATTATATCATTAAAATCTCATTAATATCAAAGTTATGAACATTACGATACACAAGATAGTAAATTGATAGTAGCAGAGACTGAATAAGGTTTATAGATTCAAGGAGATTCATCAATTTGGATATTTATATTAAAAAGGTTTTTTATTTGCAAATTTTGTTTAGTTTCTTTTTGTTTACATAGACGTCAGTAATTTTAAGGGCCGATCTATTTCCTAAATTAAAATAATTAAAACTAATTTGTGACACCAAGTGTTTTTTTGATGAAAGTATCTCGATTTGCAAAATTCGTTTAAATTGTCTTTAGTATTAAATCGAGATTACAATTTTAGCAAATTGTTAAAATATCAAAAATATTTGCATTCGCAGTGAGAAATATTTTACAAAAGTCCGGTTTTCTCCTCAGGCCGTTTCTGAACTCAATGGTCGTTTACAATCGCATAATGAAGAGATATCTAATTTCCTATAAGAGTTGTAAACATTTATTGATGTCGTTAAGGCAGGGAACGGACCCAAAAGTAGAAATAAGAGCAAATATCCTGGCCATTTTACTAGGAAAGGGTGCGATCGAGCTAATTAACTGTCGCGTATAATTTAATCCTCTAATTAAAGTGCTTAGCAAAGAGATAAAGTTGATATAATTTAATTAGATATTATACACAAATTATGCGAATGACACTCTGTCTATAATAGTATGTTTATTAAATTTTAATTCAATGAATTCCAATATAACTGACAACAAAACATCTTAATTTGTCTTTATGTGTTTGCTCCGTGAAGTGACCTCTCTGTGTAAAAAATATCTATAATTAAATTTACAAAATCGTCTATTGCAAAACTTATATATAATTGTGTGTATGTCTAAATTTATTCGTATTGCAGACATTATTTCATTTGGGTCTATTCTGTAACTTTTTGGTTGAAAATAACCCAGAGTTATAATTTAAAAGGAGGTTAAAACCAGTAATATAACATTAATATGGCAGTTATAACCTGCTTTTAAATTACAACCCTGGGTTATTTTTAATCAAAAAGTTACAGAATTAGACCAGGGCTGAAGCCCTGAAGCCTTTGAAAATGGTATAAAGAGGAAAAAAATAATAGTAGAATGAAACCCATTGGAAAAAGAAGAAAATATAACAAAAATGAAAGGAAAAATAATTTACGGGCGATCTGAGGTCGGGAAGTGGAAGGGGGTAGGTAATAAAAAGATCTACAACTTTTGTATTTACACTTTTTTCACATAACCACAAAATTTATGTGAAAAATTCAAATAACCAAGTTTTTGGTTTTTTATTTTTATCTTTTACAAAATCACAGTCACAGACAACTAGTATCGACTTTTTAAAAAATCATCTTAGGTCTGAAAATATTTTAAGCTAAGTTACAATCTGAAAATATTTTAACATAGTTCAATAAATTATAATGTTAAACATAAGGAATTGAAACTAATATATAATGCAAAGTTACATGTGGTAATGAGGTTATAATTATAAACAATAAACGTCAAAAGTTCAAACAAAGTTTCTTATGAATTATCCGGCACGCTAAATTCTTTTAAAAAAATTATTTACACAAAAACACATATTAAAAAATATTAAAAACTTAAGATAAAATGAAGAACTCTAAAACATGCATATGACCATTTTTATAAAAATACTCTTCAAATTAACAAAAATTAGTACATTTTGTCCAACTTCTAACATGGGCGCGAATGTTGAGGACAGAAACAACATCATCTAGTGGACATTCTCAGTAGAACTTAAATATATCGGAAACATTGAAGTAATTTAATAAAATTTCCAATTTATTAAAATATTGGTAACATCTCAAACTCCTAACAAGAAAGTTTGTACTTTACACCTGAAACAACAAACGTATTGTCTATTTTACTTTTCCATTAATTCAACCCTGTCATAAAAAGTTAACAGCCCTAGTTTAGAGTTTACCGACTAACATACCACAAGCCAAATTGCGTCATTAAAAGAAACCTTTTTCTCCATCTATTTCTATGTTACTCATTGACGTTTTTCTGTAAGGAGTAAAACAATACCTGCCATAGCGCATTCATCACATTAAGGAAGTAACACTTATTTTTCAGCAATACTCAATCATACCTCAAAAATCTGTATCAAAGGTGAGTAAATTCTTCTTAAAAACACTTGTGCAACAGGAGGACTCATTGTGTAAATTTACGTCTTTGTAAAAATACTTTAAATATTTTAATTATTTATTAAATCAAGATTGAGGTAGAAGTCCTGAATCTTATTTTCTATTCCTGAGTGCCTAAATTTATTGAAGAATGACGACCTGAAGCGGTTCATTTTAACAAACACATTTGGCAGTCTATCATTCGCTATCAACAATGCCATTAAATATTTGGTTTGTTAGCCAAAGGTTCATTTAATTCATCTGTAATTTTTTTCAATGAAACTTGTTTGTAAGTGATAGTCTTTGAAACCTCTCGCTCATATCTTGGAGGTGGGAAAGTATTATTTTGAACATACACTCTTTTTAAAGAGGAGTAGTTGAAGGTTTACTTATGTTTCATGCATGTATTTAGTCTACATCGGAAAAGTAATTAGTAAGTGCAATTGCAATTTCATTTTCATTATTCGTTATGTTATTTCCGTAGTTTATTATTATAAATACGTTTTTTCTTCCAACTTGCTACTCATTTTTTTGTTGTTTTTCGGATTTGTTTAACCGAATTACTATTTTTATTAAATTATTTGTGTAAGTTCTATAAGTTTAAAATTCTTGATTAATATCCAGATTCCTGATACCTATTATGGGTTAATTGGTTTTAGAAAATATTGAAAACTTATAAATAATAGAACAAAATAATTAAAATTCTTATGAGTACCTTGTTTTTTTTCTTTAATCTCAGGGTTTCTAGTTGAGTTCTATGTAAATTTTTTTACATAAATAACTGTTTCTTTACAACTTCAAATTCACATTAGAGTTAGTATGGAAAGAAATTCTTAAGGGCGCAAATAAAGAAGTAGGAAAAAATATATTCGTTTCTTTTATCAACTATTGTTTTTTTAGTTGTGATTTTCAATTTTAGAAAACTGAGTTCATAATTATGTATATACATGGTTGGTATAAAGTATGGAACCAAGTAAATATCTTTAAAACGAAACGGACGATATTTATTAAATTTTACAAGTAAGTGCAATGGGGCAAAAAGCAGCTAATCCACAGTTTTTTGTTAATAATATACTTCCGGTTTAACCGGAAATACCATCAATTTTTTGTATTTAAATGGGACACCCTGCATATTTTTGCAGATTTTGAAAGATATTGTTATTTCCAATTCGTACATACTGGGTTTAGTGTAAAAAAATCATTACAGTGTTGCTTGTTTTAATATTTCCTGTACGCTTTTTCACGTTTACTAACCGATTTTATTAGTCTATTATTTGTCACTATCACTTTCATTTATATCTTTATGTTTACAAATAATTGTAAGTAGTACGTACACGTTTTGATTTTCCCTACAAATAAAAATGTTGATTATTCTGCACTACCAGTATTGAAAATTTCACTCTATTTAATTTTGCTTATTTCAGTTTTCAGTTTAGATAGGTTGAGTTTTTTGTAAGTTTTTTCTGTTTTAGTGATAGGCTCGTATGTTAACGTTAAGTAATGATCCGTTATACGATTTTTTATGACACATGCAAGTATTTCGCTAAGATGGAAGTAGTATTTTTAACGGAAATATGATCACAAGTCATGCGATCGCCTTAACTCTTGTGGGACTCTTTACAGTGACCCCTCAAGTCCATAGAGCAGCTTTAATATAATACATGCTGTTAGATCCTTACCATAGATTGATAGATAAATAAGTCAGTTTCCAACAGACAAATTGTACCAATGCCAAAGTTTTTGTGAAAGGGTCGGAAATCTCTCAACTTAGGCCAGTCAACGCTTTGATTTACATTAAAACCGAAGAAACAAATAAAAAAGCTCTTTTAAAACTCATCTTTAAGCAAATGTTATTTCTCGGATTCTGCAAACAGATCTGTCGCCGGCATATTGCCGGCATATCGAGACTAACGACGGCACATCGACGACGTTTTGTCGTTATCTGGATTGCAAATGCTTCTCTAGGAAAATTCGAACTTAAGTCAGAATATTCATGTCGTTCGATAAAGTTCCCGTTTCTCTTTTGTTTTCGAAAGGATTCGATTTTCATTTCTCTTTTCGATGGCATTAACTTAACGCCTAAGCTTATTACTCTGGGTCAGACTCAATTAGCGACAAATGAGTGGTTTAAGTCAAAGTCTTTTAAAAGCTGCCATGGGGATTTGAAGATTAGCACAAAAAGTTCAAATGAAAAGCTAGAATCAAGAGATAGAAGATTTTATTATAATATCCTTTATCAATAATTTAGATTTCCTTATCATATTTGGAAATGAACGCAGAGTATTTTAGCTAACACAAAGGTATAAAGTAATTAGTTAGATATCAAAATAATTACCTCATAATTAAATGTAAATAAACTTAATAAACATACCACTCCACAAATTACTTTTAAACTTAACATTACTGTATTCAGGAGAAAAATCCCAGTAAATTTTATAAAACATACCAGAAATTAATCCAAATATAAACATTGGTATGGGTTGAGATATGACAGACTCATACACAGCATCAGTTAATATGAAGTTGATAAATGCAATACTTTTAAAAATACACTAACAGAACGAAGTTTAAGAGCATCATAACCTTTTGAAACCGAGGCTATAAACTTTGGAAAAACATTTCAACTGAAAAAAATGTACGCAATTCTTGCAAATAATGCAGGTTTGTATTTAAAAAAACAATATCCTGTTTCTAATACTTCTATCCGGGTGGCATATCTTATTTACATGTATATGAAATAATATATTCATCAATACAATTAGGTTAAAATAATATATTCATAGTAGAATAATTACAAAGGTTATGTTATCAAATTCTACTTCACAAGATTATTTTTATGTGGATTCTCCTTTATTTGAAGAAAATAAAGAAATATTGGTAACAGTTCTAACATTTTGAATAGAGGCAATTTTTTAATTGATGCTGTTCAGTTTTATTTAATTTTTATTTTTTCATATACTTTTTGGTTGTTTTGGAAAATGTCTATTTTTTATACAAATATATATCTGATGAATATTATTAGACTTTTGTATTTATAAAGGTAGAAAAGAAAATACGCAGATATTAAAAAACAAGTTTAGAATAATTGTTATGATTGTAAAGGATTTTTTAAAAACTGTTTTATAATCAAATATCAAACTATTAAAAAATGTTGGCCTGGTTTTCTATTGTACTTTGAATAAAGGAATAACGGAAGTGAGGACCTACACTGAAAGACAAACTGACTATTATTTATCACCATGCACAAAAAAGCAAGGTATGTAGCTAAATTTCAAACTCATTAAGAATAGAAAATTGAAGCATATCAGAAGTGGTTAACATGTAATGCTTATAGAAAAATAAAATTAATATTTTTTTATCAAATGAAATATTCTAAAACCAAACTAATAAAACCTGACAGATCAAATCGATTAAAAAAACAAGTGTCTAGAAAATTCGTAATTAAATATCTGTCGGAATATACGTTACGATTTGATATTTTTTTAATTAAGTACGTCTGCTACGGAAACGCCAACTGATTTTATTCAAACGTATTTTTATGGTATTTAATACCTCATTTTCCATGCAAACAAACATTAATCTATAAAGTTCTATACATAATCCGTTAATGTTAGTAATAAAAGCAATTTCTTGTTTTATTTAAAATTTGTTCTACCAATATTTTACTATAATCTCGAAAATCTGATATCAAACTAACACACAATAAATCATTGAATACTTAATCTTAGGATTAAGATTTCCTAGTAAATTAAATTCGGAAGGAAAGTTCGCAATTTTTAAATAACTGGTTTAGTTTCAAAAGTTAATTTAAATCTTGTAATAAGATTATCTAATAATTTAACAGCATAATTGCTGACCGTAGAATGGTTTTCAACAATATTATTTGTTTAATAAAAATATTAATTTCTGCAAAAATTAACAAAGCCAATTTGAGTGATTTGAAAATATTCATAGATTCATATATATTTTTAACAAAGTATTAAACCCAATAGACGGAAATGTATATTTAATTTAGCAGTGGATATTTATCTAGTACTGTTCGTAAATCCCGATTTCAATAATTTTAAATTAATATCAAAAACCAATTATCCTTACAATTGTATTTTCATTTTATGCACACAAATTCGAATACAATTTTAAAAAATATTTAACCGAATATTTAATTAGATATTTTCTATTTTCTTTTTTAACCAATTATACGTTTGATGAAAACTGCAAATAACTAAATTTTAACGGAATGTAATGACTGAATAGATTCAGAATATGTTATACATTATTGCAAATATAAATCAATCTGAAGGTAAATATTTGACTACAATTTCCAATGCCCTTCTTGCTTCCTACCTGGAGTATAGGAGCGTTCTTAGGAAAAATTTAAACTACAGGATTAATAAAATAACTATAATTTTATGACTAAAACCCATCCACTTTCTTATCTCCATTCGATCTGAAATTTCTTCTGAAAATTCTTTGTAACATGATTTCTCACTTCTTTCTTCTTTTTTTCCTATATTCCGTTCCTTTTCCTTCTGTATCTATCCTAGATCCTAAATCTGCCTTTCTTTCTTCTTTTTCTGGTGCTCTCCATCCAATTTTTTTTAATCTGCGGAATCTGTAATTGACAGTTTTTGACTATTTACAAAGTTCATGAGGCTTTTTATGTGCCATATGTGCGTAATGGGTTTGCCGAGCGGAAGCAAAATGTGGTTCTTACAATAGTTTTGATAACGGGACATGTTGGATTAATTAGTCGATAACCATACTATATTAATCAGGAAAATTGGTACCAGAATCTTATGCCTTTTGTCTGGAACTCCGATTCTGCGGGGCGCCCAGTATGTAGGGATATTGCTGATAGATCAATCAAATCACAAAGAAAGTGACTGAGCTTTTTGTAACTTATTTATTGGGCGAGGAATATGTGAATATTACAATAAAATTTAAATAAAGAATGATTGAAATATACAAGCCAACGAATTAAATTAATGATTTGGATAATTATTAAGTCTCGCCGAGTTTTTTAATTAACCGTTGTATTCTATTAACGAATTCAGAAAAGTACCGGCTAAGTATAATTTATACAAAATTTATCACAGCTAAAGAGTCTTGATCACGAAGTACTATTCATGACGAGCTTTAAACTTCTAGCTTTCTGATCTTTATTAACTAATTAAAAAAAGTACCAGCAAACTAATATAACAAGGTTAAAGACGCGAGATCACAAAGTACTGTTCCAGACGGGTGTTAAACAACAAGTGGTTTCCGAATTTGTCTAGCTTAATTAAAATGAACTTTAAGCGTTACTTTTGCTTTTACAGATTTCGTTATGATTTTCGGTTTTTTAAAGAGTTTCGGCTTTTACAGATCTAGTCAATTCCTCAGTTTTTTATGGGAGAAAAAATCCCATAAAACCCCCCGAGGCAGTTTCTCTAACTATGCCCATTATTTTTATAGAATTACAATCGTACAACTCATCTGTGGAATTATTTAAAGCTTCAATTTTTATTTCAGAATTATGTCTTTAAAAATGAAATTTAACATCTGTTCGTTGATTTTGAAAACTGTTTGTATATTTTTCCAGAAAGAATTCTTGACAACCCTTGTATTTAAAGGATTTATAATTCACAGGCCAGCTTGTTTTTTGACTATTGAATTTGTAAATTTGAAAAGTACTAGTTTTCAGAATTAATCTTGCTTTTGCAGAGGCTCTGTTACATGGTTATTTTTTGTTACCTTCAAAATTTCACAATTATACAGTAAATGTATGAAATAAATTGTTTATTTCAAAATATTAGACCACCTTTGGGAAAATCCTAAAATTTTACATTTTGAAGGGCGATTTCATGATGTACATGTAAGAGATGTTACGTCTCTGGTGTTCGGGTAATGACATAATCAATGATTATTTTAAATAAAAACAGGGATCATGTGACGTTTCATTTAAAAGGTTTCTTTATCGATGATCCAACGCTATAATTATTCGGATTTTTATTTCTGCAGGAGCACCCAAAATTAATATTTCTTAAAGTTGAAAACTTTAACTGATTTAAAAATACTATACTTTTGGTTGATATAATAACATTAAAGTATTAAATATTATTTTCATTTAAAATAATTAAATTAATAAATTCTAATAATGAGGCTTTACAGATCGAGGTTGGTGATTTATTAAATATTAAATACACCAACCGAGAACTAATTTCTAAATCAAGAATTAATAAAATTGAGAAAAAGTTTCAAGAAACAACCCCTAATAAATATATATCCAAAATGGGCCGAAAATCAATTCCCGAAGGAAACATTTTTTATTGTACTCGCATTTCAAGAAAAACCTCATACTAGCTCGAAGCAACTGACAGTAATTAATAATTTATACCAATCGACCATTGTTAGAGCGAAGTGGCATCCATACAAAGTACATCTACTCCAAGAGCTGTAAGAAAATTATTTGGATTGAAAAGTAGAATTCTATTAAATCATTACAGAACGATTTATCAGAGATCAGATTTTCATAAAATAGAACTTTTTATAAGATGAAGCTACTTTTATCCTCAACGGACACGTAAACAGCCAAACATCTCTGGGCAAGTGAAAATCAATATTGGATGGAGAAGATTGGCACGCAATCCCCACAAAATAATGTTTGGACCGAAATTATAAATAACCAAATTGTATAGCTATACTTTTTGAGGAAAATTTAACTGGTTCTCGAAATCTAAAATTTTTGTTGACACAACTAAAACAAAATTTGCACATGGTAATGATTTTTGATTCCACACTATGCCTTTAGGAACAGACTATCCATCGAACGGTCACCAAGGTCTCCAGATTTCATCGCATTAGACTTTTCTTATGGGGCTACATGAAGATCTAAATTTAACAAAGTCGACTGGAAATATTTATTGCCCGACTTTCCATTGCATCATTACTATTCACTACTGATATGAACAGTTATTATATTTTTATTGTATTTTACTGAATTCTAGCTTATAGAAATAAATATTCAAAGAACCATACAATTGCGTATGACTGAGGAAAAATAGCAACACTTTACTTATCTTTAAAATTAACTCTTACAAAATACACATTTAATCGCAGGGGTAGGCACTGTGACTTCTCGATATCTCGAGCTTCCAAACCTAACTTCCTAATCTCTTTTTATTTTCAAACTAAGAAAACCCCATTGCTTAATTATTTTGGTAACGCTATAAAAACATTTTACACTGTTCACACTGTTATAACAATAATTTTGAATATACGATTAGGATACTTTTCAAATAAGATGTCACATGATGTATCATCGATTACTTCAGTACGCTAACACCGGTAACACATGTACATCAAAAATAAAAACGTGTTTTAGGCTTTTTTCAAAAGCCATCGTTTGAAATATTAAATATTTCCTTAGTGTATAATAACATTAGCCTAATATACATACATATTACTTTGTTTACTTGAGGCAGACTATTATTAACATTCTTAGAAATATTCCAAAATAACCCCTCATTGTCATGGGCGATACAAATCTCGAGAAGCCTACGCCTGTCATTTGAGCCAACCCTCCCTAATTTGTAAAAATCGAAACGACACACGTGACTTTATTACCCTCTTCACAAAAACCGCGTCTCCGTGCGATATCTCTTGATCTCCCTTCTTTCTTTTTGCTATTTATGGACGTACATACTAACTCTAGCATGAGAACTTTATCAAAAAACAAAAGGGGAGATTGCATTTTGACAAAATAAAAGTATTGCTTAGTTCGGCTATAGGGTTTTGTTCTGGTATCCAATAACGGATATCCTGAGCAGAGATATAATATGTTATCTAATATTTGGAATCGATTACAAGCGAATAGTATTTTCGTATATAGATAGAATATCATTGATTCTATTTTGAGGTTATGCAAATTTTAAAACGATGTTACCTTCTGACAACAATAACGTTTTGTTCAACATTGTCAATTACCATCTACCCATCGATATTCCCAAGAGATTTTATTGGACTCGTGGATGACAGGGCGTTATCTTTAAACATACGGCTCACCAGGGGGCCGTCAAAAATTCATCCATTCCAACGAAATCCTCGATAACAACTGCTAAAAGTCGACTTAAATATACTAACTGGTCACTGCAGGTTTTATGTATTCATAATTATAACTATATTATAACAAAAAATATATCTAAAAGTTAATTAAAAAAATATTTTATAATAAGAGTAAGGGAAAATGGAAATGTAGATACAGGTGTCATACTAGTTTTTACAACAATAATTGCTATTATTCATATATGAGCTCTAACTACTATGTGTTCAGTCTTTTAATGATTTATAATTCAAGTTACTTAAAAATTAAGATTTACTTCTTTTTAAATTTCCTTAATTCTACAATCGTTAATGTTTCGACTATGAGCACATGATAAACCAATTTAGGCCCATATTTTTCAAAATATTTAATTGAAAAAAAAATGATCGTTAAGAAAACATCATCACGTGACTTTTCCGACTCAGAACACTTACGTCTTCAAAAAATATATGGACGTACAAACACACTACCTATAAAGGCATCTCTTTTCTTCTTTAATTACATGGAACACAGAGAAAAACGAATACGATCTCAACCAAAACTACTTTTGGCAACATTGCTTTTGTGATATACACATCGACTAGAACACTGCACAGTCCTAGTTCTAACAGAAAGTATATTCAATGTTTTTTACGCACATACGAATGGATGGGGAAACGTGTAGTATAAAATAATTGTGTGGCGTGGCTTAAATTTATCAAGAAGTGGTGCATTACAAATAATTTAAAGAATATATCAATAATCACAACGTAAATGGTAATACAAATTTGAAAGATTTTCCATTTAGGGTACTTTACTATATTCTTTACAGTGCATGTTTTTCCGTTAAGGCTTGCTCCCTAAGGTTGATATAAACCTTTTAGATTTCCACCTGTTTTACTTTATTTGCCATAATGAAATAGAAATCTTCTATGCTCTGGTTTCGACCTCAAGACACCGCCAGAAAGCTAAGAGGTTTATAGTTGAATCATAACAACTTTATAAAAGAAAATTGGAGGAAAATCAATTTCGTGGCAGCTATTGAAAACGTGGAGTTGCTGCGTAGTCTGCTCAGAAATTGAAACTGAACGCTGAAACAGTAAAAGGTTCTAAAAAAAAGGAAAGTTGTTTGAAGAAAGTATCTTTTGCGGAATAATATTTGTGAATCTATGAAACGTTGATGCGTCCTTATACAGGGTGTTTCCAAATTTGCGCCCCACATAACACATGCTTATTCTTTATGAGAAATTATGCCGACTTTCTACGTACCACTTTTTAATTTAAGCCAGGGTAAGTAAAATACAGAGTGTTAAACATTCAACTTTTTTTTTATTTTTGAAATTTAACAATCCGTAGTTTGAAAAATTAAGATTTATATTTTTATCGTATTTTTTATATATTACTGAAATATGAAGAGTTATCTAAAATGTTTTTAAATTATTTAGTTCAAGTTATTTCAATTTTAAAATTAAATTATATTCCGCTGTATTTAAGCACTTTGCAGGATTCATTCTTGGATTTAATTAAAATTTTCCTAATGATATTAGTAGTTACGTACATAGATTTATGTAAATAGGCTAAAATTATTAGGATGGATTTTTTTAATGTAATTAGTCGAAAGCACTTCACGTTTCTGTGAAAAATGTTAAGAAGAGCAAATAAAAAATAGTATTATTGTTTATTTAATAGTAAAAGTAATGCATTCCTGGACTATATAAATTTTTCGGGATTGTTCTTAATTTTTGAAGATGATATTTATTGTTACATTCAATATTTACTATATAGAAACCTTTTAAACAATAAATAAAAACATTTATTTTTCGTTTAAAACAAATTAAGGTACATCAGCACTATAAAAATTGTTAATTAATTGTTTCAAGTCTTACTTTATAGAAATTATTCGTAATAAATATGGAAAATATAACTTATCTTGAATTTCCACAGTCTTCCAACCAAAATATCAAAAAATTATATTTCGTACAACATCTTCTCCAATATCTTTTAAAGTAAGAAATAATGTAGGTTTATTTTTATTAAATGTAAAACCAAAATTGTCCTGATTATAACGCAGTTTATCTTGACCAGATATTAAGAAATTTTAAAATATGCTACTGTGAGCACTTAAGAGCTTATAGATTAAGACAACCAGATAAGTCACATTACGCAAAACACCTCATTGACCCCAAACACAAATCTACACTTAACAACACAGTGGAAACAACAGTGGAAGTACTTCATATAAGTGACAAGAAAAAAGAACTTGATTTTTTGGAAGAATATGACAGAAATACCTAAAATATCCTCAATATACAGTATTGAATGAACAACTAAACCTAGGAAGTTCAATTATCTAAGTTCACCTTTTTAAGTAAATAATACTAAGCAAATATATTTTCAGAAAAATAAAAATATTATTTAATACTGATCGGTTGTTAGGTTTATGACATGAAATTTATTTACATTTTTAAAATGATCTGTGAAACTTCTATCTGTCTTGAATATGGTAGTGTCAGATACCGAAACCTTAATACATATTAAAACACTTTAGAAGACTGTGGAAATTCAAGATAAGTATTTATTTATTATAAAAATTGTAAATCATCATCTACTTCAAATAAAGGTATTCTTATTATTTGATAGTGAGTCATCTTGAAGTCATTTTTCTTTTATGACATTCTCAATTTCAAAACCGAAACCAATTTCCTCGTAGTGTTTAGGTATTTTTCATTTATAATTTCCTCTTTCTGCGCGATCAATTTTCCACAGTTTTAGGTTCGTAGTCGTTGTTTTTTCGTTTTACTGCGAAATAACGAAAACACAAAACAATTTGTCAGCATCCATAATAGAAGCGATGCATTCGCATATCCGCATTTGCACAGTTTCTTTCAATCTCTTTTCTATAAAACTTTCGTGTCAGAGATAAAGTACAAAAATGCCACTGCTCAACACCAGCCGTCGCGACGCCGCGTTTTCCTCGACTCATGTCAACTCTTTGTTGCCTCCAAGAACACACTACAAGAATGGAAGTACAGTATAGGATTGGGAAAATTTTGAATCTATTTCTTATTTCGATCAGAATTTTTGAATCAGTAATAATAGAACAAAGAATATTTTTTCTTTTTGCAACATATTTGAAGTTGCAGAATTTTATGTGTAGCATAATTGATAATTGATTGTTACTTATAAATGGAGTGTATTTTTAAGTGGGTACTAAGAATTATATATGCATAAATCCTATGTGCTTATCTTCTTAATCAAATCAATTCCATCCAATGATATAACTGATAAACTTTAATAAAGATAACTAAGTTCAAAAGTTACACTTTAACAATAACTGCTGATGCGAGTTCTTGAGTGGTTTATATAATAGTTGACACAAATTTCCATTGATTCACTGATCACAATTTAAACTAAATTTAATTTTAAATATGTGGTCTGAAGAGTCATTAAACTTTTAAATTTAAACTTGTGGTGACAATGTATATTTTAAATTATGTAAAGGGCGATAAACAACTTGAGAGAATGTATTTTTAGCGGAGAGTGAGTGTGTGCATTGCTTAGTGAGTTTTAGGAACTTTTTTGGAGGGTGAATACGACTGATTGGTGAATTGCTAATAGGGTAGTTTTCATGGGTCAATCTTTATAGCATATATTAACGAAATGTTGAATGGTTAAAGTTAAAATTGCGGACGTGACAAATTGCATGTATAAAATTATTTTGGAAAATGTATTATTGTGAGTTGAATATTATTTTAACTTGTATAAAATGAGTGAATTTTAAACAGAAGTTTGTACATAAGTGGAGTATTTGGTCAAAAGTGCATCCACCAAATTAAGCAAAATGGCATCACTATGTACAAATTTCAAATCGTTTTGTTATATTGACGTTACATTAATTTAATTTTCAGTTGCACATATGCTCCTTGAGAGCTTTTAAAGTCTACAAATGAGTACATTTCACATTCTGTTTTAGTTCTCTGCCCACTTTTGCACAATAATATATTAATGTTCTTTGTCCGTTTGCTTTGCCTTTTGCATACATCGCTGTTCCATATTTGCATTTTGGGCGATTTATTGAAGTATGCTTTTCACTATGCTATAATAAATAAATGAATAAATCAAATTATTGCCCAAGTTATATGAAATGTTTTTGGTTGTCATTAAATAAAATAAAAACAAACATAGAGCTTAAAATATACAGGTTTAAAAATGAATTTTTGGGATGTAGGCGGAAATCTAAAGGAGTAAAAGAATAAGAATAATAATATATGACCAGATAATCAAGAGCAAGTGCAATAATATGACCCGAGCAAGGTTTTCAACTCAATATCTCTTCTTGAAGAAATTAGAGAAGCAATTGTAATACATTCTCGCTTTTCATAATGCATTTTATCATAATGAATGGACTTGTAATCATATAATACAATATTGGTGAACCTGTACTAAATATTTGAAAAATAAAAAATGTTTTCTAGAATGTAGTTCTAAAACGTGATTGTAGTGTAAATTGTAGATTGTTGTATTCTTGTCAGCTAATATATTTCTACTTTTTGTTGTGTAAACATAGAAATCTAAATTTTTATTCAAGTTGTTCTATTTCACATACTTATATTCCGAAGTTTGATATCTCCGTTATTTTGAGAAATAGGAAGGAATTTTTTAAATAAAAATTAATGATAGAGTGAGTCAAGCTTCACATTTTAAAATTATTTCGTAATATACAGGGTGTCATAAGGTCACAGCATATCAAAGTTATGTTTTTTTTAATGGTATGCCCCGTTTGTTTTTAAATTTTTATAAACCTCTTGCCGAGCTAATTTCAACGATTTATCACTCTTTATGCCTATTATGTTTATTAAAGGATCTACAGTCACCTTAAAATCACATTTTTTTTTAGGTAAATGTCTTAATTTGTCTTGTCAGTTTAATTTAGTGTCGATATGAATTCCTAAAAATTTAGTGTAACCATTAATTCCATTAAAGGTCAATTTTTTTGTCTCTGTCCTATTAACCAATAATTTATTAGAAATTAATAAAATTGAATACTCTTGATTTGGTTCTTAGATGTTCAATCTGTATCAGAATAGATAGAGGAAATAGGGATTTGTCGAACTAAATTAATAATTATAGTGAATTCTAAATAAGACCTTTGTAGAGTAGAAATTTAGTATCTCCATATTTACTACGAGATTGTATTGTGCATATTATATATTAGTTTTGAAACTAAAGAGACAATACGTTGGAAATAATTATAATTCTCAAGGGGTAAAAATTAAGCAAATAGATTTCAATCTAAGAAAAGGGTTTATGGCTTTCATTTTAAAAAATAATTTTTAGTTGGTAAATGTTAAACTCAAAGCCAAATACTTAAGTATTTTGTATAATAAACTCCCACTAATTTTATGGAAAACGGTATGAGATTTTTATTAAACATATATGTTCCAATTTCATTTCTCGGTCATTACACCAAATTTTTATTTCCAATCGTTTATATTGTACAGGGTGTTATACATCGGCTACTCGAAATTTCTTTGGTTTTAATAGTTTTTACAGTATCTCTCTAAAAAACTGATTTTGGATCAAATATATTTCTTCCATGCCAATCTGCTGTTAAATACATGCTAACATATTTAGTTTCGTTAGTTTTTGACATTTGATGATTGTTGTATGTGTCAAGATAATATGAGTCTATATCTGTGATCCTTGTTATGCTATTTTTAATCAAATTTAAAAAAGCAATAATTTCTCCATTATCATTACTACTCCTAACAATTTGCTGTAGGGCACACGGTTCATTTAATTAAGAATTTATTACATTTAAAAATATTTAGCTTATATTTTAGGGAAAAACTGATCTATGTTTAGGACCTATTAGCTTTATCTTTCTTGGTAAATTCCATGTACTGTTACTTGTTTTTTTTTTCATAAACCCCGTTTCAATGTTCTCCTGCCCATTTTTTTATTTTTTTTTTACCTAGCTCTATATTTTCATTAGATCCATGTCTTTATTCTTGGATCTTATATTCTTCGGTTTATTGTTTTCTATTTATACTCGATGCCTTTTTTCATGAAACTGATGTGACTGATATATTCATATTTTGGGGTAAAAAGGTAAATGCCTGTCCTGAAATGCAAAGTGCACAAGACTTTTTGTTTTCTACAGTCGACACTTTTTCCTAATATTTTATTAAAACAAAGGGCTTACATGTGTCTACGGGCTCCAATTAGACCTACATGTTGCAAAAGTCTTCAGATATAGCGTCGGCGCAATTTTCCCGATGGCACTGAAACGAAAATGTTTTACAAAACTCAGAAGCGACATTCGTTCCTTTAATTTTTCATGAAGATTTCACGTTTTTCACAGATTGATTTGTAAAATGTATGCGAGTTTTCTTGAGTTAGTGTAGGTACTTACTTAATTTGTGAATAAAATCTTATTTTATTTCTTTGTTTTTGATCGTGAAAATTTTAGTTGCATAATCAACTTTTTAGTCATCTTAAATTTAATTCCTTTATTCTTCAGTAATCCACTTTCCTTTGTCTTTTTCACTTTAATTCATACAATTGTAGGAACTACAATGTCCTCCTTTTTGAGGCAATTGCGGATAGGGATGACTTAACGAATACCACATAATTACTTTTACTTCTTAAAGTTTTTCTCTCGGACCTAATTCTCCTTTTCATTTAGCTAGAAAAAGTTTTTTCATTTATTTAAACGGACGGAGATGTAGGATCAGGTCGATGTAACTTTTGCCAAAGGAAATAATTTTTTCTTTATAATTTTCTTTTTATAGAGAATTGGCGAAAGCAAACCGGGAAGAGCAGATTAATCAGGGCTATTATAATATTTTCAATTCGACATTTTGTACAGATTATTTCAGTATAAAGTTCTAAGTCTATTAATATATTGTAATGAAATATTTAGGACCAAATTATATAAATTAAATTAATTATTTTTTTTGTAATATACGAAAAGAATAAAACAAAATAAAGTAAAACATAGTAGGAATCCGTCATAAATTGATAATATTAAAATCAAAATAATTTTTAGTTAATTTTATAAAACATCAGAAATGATATATTTAATTAAAATAAAATGATCGTTATGTTAAATTTATATTAAACTTTTGTAGTTTGGTTTTCTTTATATTATAAAAAAATTTATAATAGATATGTAAGTGTTAATACTAAGTGACAATACTTAATTGAAAATAAGTGCACTTAGAACTATATGGAAAGTGAATAAAGACATTCACTAAAATTGTAGATTGAATTAATCTTTATACGTGCACACTTTATTTAATAATATTACAAATTGTTTAACCATATTTAATTACAAAAAAAGGGTAACACATAAAAAGTTTTGTTTTTAACCTCTAAGAGACAATAATAATGTCGTAATTAGAAATTAAAATCTTGATTCTTGTGTACAGGCCATAACTTGACTCACCTGATGATATTATTTTAATTAATTCTATATTAAATAATTGAATATAAATTCTGAACTCTAAATTTTTTCTATATTTATTTTTATTTGAATATTACTCACAAATCAAAATCAATTATGAAATGACAGATGTAACTTGCTGCGTGCATAATTCCAATTTTAATCGATTATTACTTATGTAAATAAATATTTCAAACAATATAAATAAATGATCTAAAATTTTAAATAAGCTAATAACTTTTATTAATTTACACACAAGACAAAACTAAAATTATTAAACATTGATAGCTCACGGATACCCAAAGGCGATTATCTGTGGTTAACTAAATAAACCATTATAATAAAGCATCTTAATTTAAGAAAAATCATTTTCACTGCTTTTTCTCTATCAGTTAATTAAAATGTTTCCTCACTCACAAACAACGTATTCCTACTATTTTCGACCTCGTGTGTATTTAGCCCTAATTATCCTGACTTGGATCAAATATAATTAATTTCTGTAGAAAATTCCGCTTTGGCGAAAGTTTGACATTAACTTCGTACTGTGTTCGATTGCAAGTTCCATTAACACACACAATTTGTCATGTGTTATTTTCCTCTGCTGGGGTTTAATTTCAACTTTGCAAAATCCGACGCACAGACACTCTGCTATCATAGAGGAAACGCCCGACTAGCATCGAAATTACGACATGGCAAAAGATTCTTGTTGCTATTGATATTTTTTTCGAAAAACGTCAAAATTGGAAGTACTAATCCGATGTTATCTTAGGCTAGAAAGTATTATCTATTTAAAATATGCTTCAAGAATAGCTGACGTAAACAAAAGAAGTTTTACGAATTTGGTCGGCCACAAAATAGTCACTTCAAAAATTGAACGTTTCCTTACTACATCGAGGACGTAACTGAGCATAAGAGATCTGGACCGTCACGGACATTTCTCTTGAAAAGTACCTTTTGCTCTAAAATATTTGGTATATTTGGTTTCTCAAAGTTTAAAAGATTTAACGGCACACTAACCCCTCTATTTCTCACTGATCGAATAGAGGGAAATAACAGACCTGGAATGACAGACCACATTTTTTTTAAATCCGTTCCATTTATCTACTTAAAAAATATTTTCGAATGTAGATATGAAAGAATCATTAGCAAAATAAATATGAAGAGATAGTTCTACTTATATAAACTTTCACCATATTACATGGCTTTTTTTAATATAATCAGTGTGACCAGTGATTTCAACACTCATGTCATGGTCAAACTGATAATATTAAATATTCTCTTTTCATATATATTATGGATAATTTTCACAAAGTAAAGGTTGAAACAATTAATTCAATTAGCAAAATATTTTAAGGAGTTAGCCTAGCTTCAAGTTTGACCAAAATTTTTTTAATTTTCTTATTAACAGTTGTAATTTTTTGGTCTAGTGGATAAATATATTTATTAAATAGGAAATTCTATAAAAAGTTAATATGAATTTTAAAGTACATTAATAGGAAATTCAACAATTCACCGTCAGGATATAAATCTTATAGTATGTAGGTATATAATTAAGATTACGTTATAAATTTTTTTTTCTATTCAAACGAAACAGTTTAAATCGAGTTAGTTTATTAATTAAAATACATAGTGACAAGATATATTTTTGGCAACCCCGTAATTTTTTCGGAAGAATGATAGATGTGAAGTATAAAAAAATTGTTAGATTTAAGAAATATTTCAATAAAAAATTTTAAATTATATGAAACAAGTAATTATATCATACCAAATTGGCGCCCATCGTGGAGTAAGTTGAAAAGTTTATTCTTTAAAAATTGTACATGGTGAGAACACGGGATACATCGTCAGAAGTAGGAAAAATAAAATTGGATTCAAGAAATGATTTCAAAGTGGGATCTGAACTCCAAATAAATAGAACCAGTGACAGAGGTATGCCCAAAAGATCAAGGAAAAAAAATAAAGAAGATGGAAAATGCAAAGGAACCCCAAAAAAAACTTATTAATGATATTAATGAAATAGGATATTATGGATCGCATGATAACTAGACAAGATATGAATAGTAAGAAGCAGGAATTAAAGCAAGAAATTAACGATATAAGTAAAGAGAGAATGTATTTCATGAATCAGAACTTTGAATTAAAAAAGGAACAAATGGACAATTAATTAAAAAAAGAAACTATTTATTTTGAGAAAGAAATAGATGTAAAATTACCAAGAAAGATAGAGAATGATATAAATAGAGATAATTTCTAAGGATATGTAAGAATTAAAAAATCAAATACAAGATGAAATTATGGAAAAATTTATAGGAGATTTGGGGCATAAAATAAAAAAGTGTCTACAAAAATAGAGGAGCAGGAAAAAGTATTAAAGGACACTAGACAGATTTATGAACACAATTTTAGGGAAGAATTGAATGAGGTGAATAGAAGAATACAATTAACAGAAAGTGACATTCATAAAGAGATCCACTGATTAGAATGTGCATAATTTCTAATAAATTGTTTCAAATCCATAATATACAAAAGCATTTCATTAGTATTCGGCAACCATCTTTCTAACCTGCCGATAAGTATACAAGAGAATGAATAAAATTATTTGCTGGAAAGTTACCAGAACGAAAGTGGATAGAAAGAAGAAATCACATTTTAATTGAAGTCATAGAAAAAGATAACAACATATTAGAAACAAATGTTGAACGATATATTAAAAATTTAAAGAAAATAGTTCTTTTGTAACTGGAGAATTAGTATTAGTAAAACCCACGTGAATAGTTAATAGAAAGGAAGATATTTGTGCAAAATTATTGATACCTTTGAAGTCTCATATAGAAACAAAAAATGCTTAAAGAGTTATAAATTTTTAAATCTTGTCACAGGAATTGAAAGAGAAGTGTTCAAAATAGAAACATTAGTCAAATATAATACAGATAAAAATAATCAAGCCGATAAATAATATTATGTTTAAAAATTAGTAATATTGATTATTATTCTGAAGATAAAAATGCAAATTGACAAAGACATATATGACATATTGATATCAGATATAGAATTTGTTCATTTTGATTCTAGTATTGTCATAGATGTTTTATAATTTTAAATAATAGTTCATGCAAATTTATAGTTCTGTTATATATCATCGTTATTATTATCATAGATGATTTGGATGTCTCATAACTAAATTAGTAGTTGGACTTAATCTTAATTATAAACTTACAAAATCTATTATATCCTGGCGCCGAATATAAATGAATAAAATTATAATAAAAATGAATCAATAGAACAGAATAAGAAGAACAGTTCTACGAGATTGTTTATTTATTTGTTTATATTGAAAACCTATTTCGATCTCGCTTCATCAGGTCCTTTTTTGCGATAATTGGAATTAAATTATTCTTTACTATTCATTTCATTCTTAAGTTCTTTAAAAATTTAAAGTAAGCTTCCCAATTAAAATGCATTTTTATTCTTAATCCCCTTTTAGTGTCTTTTGGTATCAAGTTAATGAACTATTCGTAATCAGTATTGATTTACTCCTATTTTGGTAAATTTCAAAATCAAAATGATCCCCTACACACCCTTCAAGACTCATTTTTCAAATCATCTTAAAAATTGTCACCTTCTATTTCACCGTATATTACAAATTTTATTTATAATAACTACGACATTAGTCCTACGTTACAAAAATCTTTTTGTAAATTTCACCACCCCATTTCACCGCTAAATCTAATGAGTCCTTCTGGAAGGTCATAATTATTTATTCAAGAGTATTGTTCGAAAATTGCCGAAAATTCAGAACGTACTCGTGAAGCGGCTGCTCCCGAGGGGATAATAAACGAAAGGAGAGAAGGGAGATTCGACATAAATCAGAATTAATGAGGGGTTGAGGGGTCGTTTTGGTATTTTGTTGTTTGCACTTTGTATCAATTTCTCTTTGTGTAATGCACTGCGAGGGTGAAATGTACAAACCAGATAATTTATTTGCTTAAAAAAGGTTAATAATGAGGATCAAACTATAAGAAAGACACATAATATTACTTTTGTTTTTAATAGGTACGTATAGGCCTGTATTTCGTACATTATGCTAATAGTATTTTAGCTTCAACTCCTTTTAACAGAATTACAATTACCAAGTGGTCTTGCACCATTTTCAGTGCAACCAACTTTCATCAAGTAATACCCAATTAAGAATAGCTGTAAATTATCATTAGGAAACGTGACTCTATAACTACTAAAACCTCATGTTCGTAAGGAATGTTACCACTACAAGAGCTGCACACAGAAACACTACAGCTAATTTTCAATTTAATAATTAATTGAAAACCTTAGGCGTATTCTACAGTCGCTTTGACTTTGTCATGCAGATTCATTGAGATATTACGTAAAATGACTTCACTTAAAAAGTTGTGGTTGTTAAATCAAATACTACCTTTTCAAAATTAAACTTAAATAATTTAGTATTATTAAACGCAATGTGCACAATCGGGATCGAAAGATTTTTTAAATGTTAATATGTATCTATTAGGGCATGTAAAAATAAGTATTTTTAACTTTGCACCAAACCTGTCTTCTAGGTATACAAGGTGTTGTTGAAAAAGAAGACTAATAATACATAGCCAATATGCCCCTCCTCTAAAAAGCGCATCTAATCAGAGGTCAAAAGGTTCGACAGGGTATTTACAACTTACCGATGTATTATTATACATATTCTTAAAATTCATTTAATTTGTTTAATGTAAAAGTATCAATTTTTATTTTTATATGTAAAATATGGAAAATATTTTATGTTTGCAGGCTGTAGAATTGTATGCATAATTACTTTTTACAAAAAACTCGACTGCACTTTAAGTGGATACTGGCTTAGAATTATCTATGCATAATTTTTATGTGCTTATCTTCTAGAACAATCACTTTCATCTAATAAAATAACTGATGAAATGATTTATTTTTTACCAACTTTAACGAAGATAACGAAGTTTAACATTTACACTTTAACAATAACTTTCATAGAGTTCTTTTAGTGGTTTTCAAAATAATTCGCACAAATTTTTGGTAGTCCACTGTTCATAACTCAAATTAACTTAATTTTACAGAAATTAATTAATTAATTAATCTGAAGAATTACTAAACTGGTAAAACCCATATGAGAAGAAGAAATCACTGGAAATAGAAATCGTTACATGCGCAGAAACCAAATTGTGTCTTGTTTATCTTTGTCGGTTAATAACAAACTCGTCACGTCTCTGACGTAGAATATTTGTACCTACCTTTTTATTTCATTTGTTCATGTTTGCAATTGTTCATTCTTTGGAATATTTGTGATTTTTGACTATTATCAACAAACGCTTTACCGCTTTTGTCATGCTAAGTAATTAAACCGCCATCCACATTTATAATCTGGCAAATATTGACCAAATAAATGATTGCAAATATACAACATCAAATGTCAAACATAAACAACTAAAAATATAGCTATAGGATTTTTAGTACAAATACCGTTGCACGTCAGGAGTGACGTACCTCTTTCGTCATAGTACTGCCAACTAATTAAAATTTTCCTAACTAAGATAAATCATACGAAACATCACGAAAATTCACGAGGACTCATGAACGTAGTCACAGTACTAAAAAACCGAAAAAGTAATCGTAATTATTTTGATAATTTTAGAATTATTTCAATTATATTGGCTTATATACGTCTTATTCTTTATAATATAAAGTTTATAAATCATTATTATATGTTTAGTACTCAAAAAACCATAATTTACATTAAATAATTTTGAAATTTTCTACGCCCATGAGACTCGTATTTATGATGAAGAAATGACATTGTAGCGATTGGCATGCCTTGATGCGACGTTGTCGAGTATTTAGATTGAAATATTTCAACGATTTCTGACGTCCGGCCGTCAACCAGTTGTGTGTTTTCACCACGTTTTCGGTAATTTTATAATATTGTCTTTATTTTTTTGCTTTGCTAGATAGTTAACTTAACTAAAAATAAAAAACCTTCTCTAATTGTTATGGATAATGCTTCATACCATAGCATGTTATTGCACAAAACACCCAATACAGGCTCAACCAAAGCTGAAATACAAGAGTGGCTAGCAAATAGAAATATTGATTTTTCTGTTAATATGTTTAAATATGAACTTCTGCAAAAAGTTGAACAGTAAGTATAAAAATCTATCGATGTTACAGTTTTGAATTTAGCGATGTTCGCATATTATAAAAAACCGCAAGTAAAATATATTCTTTTTCAGATACAAGCCACCAAAAGTATATCTGGTGGACAATTTAGCAGAACAATATGGACATAAAGTGTTACGTCTTCCTCCCTATCATTGTGTTTTCAACCCCATCGAACTTATTTGGGGCCTTTCTAAGCAATATTATAATAAACATATTGGCAGAGACGGTAATAAAGAACAAGATTCTTTAAATATGTGGTCTGAAGCTCTTAGAACAATTACTCCTGAAGTATGGAAAAATTCTATTAAACATACAGAAAAAGAAATACAAAAATGGTATGAAAGAGAGAGAGTTTTTGATAGACTAGAAATTAATCCCATTATTATTAATCCTAACAGTGATGACAGTGATTCAAGTGATTCAGATTTGAATTAGGAGAAAGGATTTACCTTTTGTAGGAATTCGAATATTGTAGTTGAATTGTTTCTTATAAGAAAAATATATATTTTTTTAAACAAAACATTGTCTTATTTTAATAACAATAAATAGTTTGCTATCTTTTTTATATGTTTCTATTTTATTTATTTAATAAAAATATAGTACAAATAAACAACATAATATAACGATTTTTATAACAGATTATTGAATATTAAAAGTAGATAATACAGCAAGAAGAAGAAGAATATCACAGTTGTAGATTGCTAATGAATCAACTGAGAAAAACATTTTTAAAATGTACTTTAAAACTGGCAGGATGAAGTGTCTTGAGTGTGAGGATCATATATTGTTCATATACGCTTCAATAAATTAATTTTTCATAATAATAAAGCTAAATAACATAACCTAACCTTACATTTTTGAAACTTCCTACATTCCTCGACAATTTAGACAAGCCGACAACACTGCAGGGTCGTGATCTCATAATTGATATATGACGTGCAACGGGATTTGTATTAAAAATCCTATATTGGGATAAATCTCTATTCTACACCAATGGCATGACACAGTCGTTAACTACCAAAATAAATAAGACACAAAGACAGGTATTTTAGTTTACTTAATTGTATCTCCTTTAAAACATATTGGTGTAAGATAAAAAACTATTCATAGCTCTAAGGCCAACATATTTTAAATATTGGTGATTATTTAGTCTCTTTGCATGACAAAAGCGGTCATACTATTATCGATGCAAATCGATGTTTTCAATCAAATACTCCTAAATTAAGAAATGAGAAAACAGATAATATTAGTTTTTAGCCACATATTAATGCCAAATATTACATTAAACTTTTAGTACTGTATATTAATCAGGATGTAAATTTGCAGACACATTAAAAAATGTATTCAGTTAACAAGAGTTGGTATATCACTCTGATTTTATTACAGAAATTTTTACAGTACAAATTAATCCTGTAGGAAGGGTCTTCCAAATCTGAACGTTTTTTTTAAATTGTAGAAAAAGGCATACGGTCTTTACCTTCAGCTGATTCTATCTAGCATTACCGACCAATTTCTAAAAGAATAAATATTTTACCGATACCAAATGTTTTCATATCCTAAATATCTGTTGCATGTTAAGATAAGAAATTTTTTGAAAATAACTCATGAAGCAAAAATTCTGTTTGGATTCCATACCATCGTCTTACTTAAGCCACATTGCGATAAAATTTTGTAATATCCTACTATAACCAATATTTAAAGAATTAGATTAGAATATATGTATACAGGGTGATCAACTTATACTCCGAAGTGTGATATCTCCGTTATCTTCAGAAATTGGAAAGAATATTTTAGATACAAATTATAGACAGAATCAAGGCTTCACATTTTAAAATTATTTCGTAATATAATCAGATGGGATTTCAAATTTTTGATCACTCTGAATCAAATATTTTGTAATGCCATAGCATTAGGATACGGACATGTAAACCGTTTTTATTTATTTTCAACGGTTTGGCTCCTACATACATCTAAATTCAAAAAAATGTGATTTTTAGGTGGCTGCAGATCCTTTATTAAACATATTAGACATAAAGAGTGATACATCGTTGAATTTAACTCGGCAAGAGGTTTATAAAAATGTAAAAATACATGCGGTATTCCATTAAAAAAAACATAACTTTCCTTAATATATTTTAACCCTAATTAAACCTGGTTTAAGTCGTTGAACTTGAAACAAATGTTCGTTATTTTCTCCTCTCTCGGAGGTATTTTGAATGTATAACGGCGAAAGTTTAACTTGATATCTGCTAAAAGTTCTTGTTATAATTAATCTGCTTTGAAAACACATTGCATATTATAATATTAATATCCATGGATCCCCATCATGTGTTAATTGAAGATTTTCTCTTTCAGTTCTGGTTTATAAAGTGGATTTTCGCCTTGTCAAATTATAACTAATATCCTTTCGCCAATATTCTGCTTGTCTGTTCTCTACCGGAAAGCATTTATTAAGATACATACAATTTTGATAAACTCAGATGAATGGTGTATAGATATCCTGTCTATAAAAAAATTATATATCTTTTTTATGTGACCATTTTGTAATTTTTGAAATTCTACAATATACTAAGTTTATCTTATTAATAGCTTATATTTATTTATAAGATACAAAAGGGTCTCCATGTATCTCCTATGTGGTAAAGTTGAATAATCCAAGGAAACTCAAAATCGTACCACAACTAATTAATTTATTAAAAGAGAAGCTCACCCACCACGTGGGGACAAGGGTAAGGATCCCAAACCAGGAGCCAAAAATATAATATATATTTCTCTTTTCCTATGCTACTCCCTATACGAGTCCTGTATCCATTATTTATAATGGTTTCCGAAACAATGGTTCCTTCCTTGTTTTGGTTTTGATCTTTTTTTCATTGGTTTTATTACTGGGTCCTTGTACCTGGTTGAACTTAAAAGGTCAGTTAATCGACCTTCTTTTGCCTCCTCCTTTAGTAATGGGGGTTAGGCGAAGGGAGTTCTTTCATTTGTCGACAATTTTGACCCTTTTCCTCCCTTTTTTCTCATATCTGGTTCAGTTTAAACAAATATGGCTTAAACCTAGTGAAGAGCCAAAATTTTTTTATTTTATTGTTTTCTGAAATGTTCTTAAGTTCACAACTCAACACAGTTTTAATGTTATTTAGTTAGTTTTTTATACCACATAATTACTTTGTTAATTTTTTAATATCTGTTCATTTTTACCACTTAACTGCCTGTTACTTTAATTAAGAAGAAACATTTTTTTCGTTTTGGTTTTAACTGTGATCATAATCTCGTTGCTTTGTTAACCTATTGTTTTACTATTATAACTTTTGTATTATGTTTGTGTTAAAGACCTGATGATGACTTTCAAAAGTCGAAACTAATTGTCACTTTTCAAAAAATCTATCGATCCCGAGCTTTCATTAAAAGTATACATATTCCTTTATTTATAAAAGTTTGTCTCCTTTTTCACTAAATCGAAATCAGGATATGTTTAATTATTTTCCTTAAGAGAACTTTTTCTTAAAAGAACATTCTGGCATTATTGAATCCTTTCATTATCTCATTATCTGAAGAATACTTCTAGGGATTCCAAATCAAACTTCTGAACAAACTGTAGCGTGTATTATACAGAAAACGATGCTTTCATCATTTTCATGTACGTTTGTGAAGAGCATGATTATTCATTGAAACTGGGGATTTCAACCAGAGGTTAAATACATATTTTAGGCGCTAAGCCTATTTGGAACTTTCTAGTGAACAGGTTACCGGGAAGACCGATATTAAAATTTTTCAGAATAAATTGAAGATTAGTGTTAATGTAAATATTCTATAGAAAATAGTTAATATATTGTAATGGTTTAAAGGAGATATCAGATAATTTTCAATTGAACAATGATTGCTATGTGCGGTCTCATGAATCAAATCAAATTGGTTAAAACAATACAAGAATATTTTCAATGATCTTTATGTATTATTTATAATATTTAAACTAATTAAAATTCTGTAAACTTATTGGAAATTGTTAATCAAACTTTGCTCATCGTTTAGAAAAATGTAAAAATTTGAAAATATTTTAAATT
Source organism: Hermaeophaga mercurialis (assembly GCA_951812935.1). Lineage (NCBI taxonomy): Eukaryota > Metazoa > Arthropoda > Insecta > Coleoptera > Chrysomelidae > Hermaeophaga > Hermaeophaga mercurialis. The sequence goes on along the minus strand of OX638359.1, from coordinate 36,780,423 downwards.
GTAATAAAACTAAAGTAATTCATTGTAAAAAAGAATTAGGTTTGGTTATAATCAAAAAACGAACTAAATGTAGAAATAAATTATGATGCCAACATGTAAGAAAAAAAACCATAAATTAATTAATTATAATAGTTAATTCTTTAGATACAATCAAAAATAGGTCAAATTCATATTGTCGAAATTTGTAATCAATAATTTATTTGAAATTTAGATCATTAAGTGTCAAAACTAAAAAAGAAAAATTTAACTATCATTTTGAAAAACTATATAATCCCGTTGGTATTTAACGGTGCTCTCATCTGTTTTGTGCGCTGAACCAGAAAACAACATTGTAAGTGAAAAATGTGTTATTCAAATTTTCTTAAAAATTAATAATAATCACATCAAAATTTGTTAATATTTATTATTTATTACCTGTATATAACTGAAGTATTCAGTTTGTTATTTATCATTATAAAGACAGTTTTAAATATTATCATAAGGAGTTTAACCTAAAAAGGAAAATTATAAGAAAAAGATTATAGTGTTATAAATAGAAGCCAATAAACATTACCTATTGTGGATGGACTCCTCTTAGAAGGTAAAATTTTATTTTATATTTGGACAATTAAAGTGTGAAATCTTTATTTGGGTCAACGGCCATGCAATGGTGGCATTTTGAATTGACACATAGAAAGTTAGAACATTTGGACTTTTATTTCAAGCACAAAGAACTACAAGTGGTAATTGTTAACGATTTAATTTTTCTTTTATTTACTTTTCCTTTCCAGCACAACAAAATGATTATAATTTAAACACCACGATAACAAAATTGTTGACCCCAACGTAATTATTATTAAATTTAACATCACCATAACAATATATACAGTCGTCTATTTTTGAAAATATAATTTTCTGCATAGATTACAAAATCCTATGTTGAAAAGTTGAAATCGAAATTCTAAGTAACATAAACATAAAATTATTAACCTTAAATTTCCTTTTTACACAATAGAGAAGGTGGGCCACCCAGTAATAAAGAATATAATGAAAAAGGATTCATTCATAATAACTTTTCAAGTGACTTGTTTATTAAATGAGGGAAAGGTACGGCAGATCAGAAATATAATGAACGTTTCAGGCATTTCGAAATGTTATTATATTACGTGTAGTTTGGTTTAATATATTATTCATTTTAACTATTAATAAATCATTTCAAAATATGAAATATTGCTGTAGCTGTAGCAAAAAATAATGTATGTATTGTACCCTCTCTCAGTTCACTAATACTATTTGAATAATTTTTTTTAACCACTGAAAATATTTCATGTTTTGGCTATTTGCACATTATATTGATTTTGTTGTTTTTTCGAAAAAAAATGTATCGTCGGTTTATTTTTAGAGTATAACGATTGAGAACATCCGTTATCAAGGCCTTAATTGAACTAATTTCATTTCGTTGAAAATTAGAAAGTTACGAGTTTTTAACAAACTTGGCTGGTGCTAATTTGAAAATCTAATTTTGAATCTGGAGTAGAACGGTCGTAAAGAAACCTTATTTTTTGTCTTCCCGCATTTTAATCGATACACTTAATCTATTAAAAGTGCCTATAGTGAACGCTCAGTTTAAATATATCCTCAATAACATAATTAGTTTAGAAATAAAGACCACAAATAAGACAAATAATTTTTTAGAATAATTAAATTATCTTAATTATATTTGTTTGAATCTGGCATTATCAGGCAATTTATATGAATATATTTAAATTTAATTTAAAATATGTTAGACATATGCAGAATGTTCCAAATTAAGGAAGTAATATAATTTTTTAATATAGCACTCAAGTCTATTGAAGTAATGTCTAATGAACCTCTATCTCTAGCATAATACGGAATTCGAAATTCTTCAATTAGGCATTGAAAATACAAATACGAGCATAAGAATTATTTCTAAGAAAAAAAAATAAACGTAATTAGTGTGGAAAAAAATCTTAAGAATCATTGTTATTGACTCTACCATATTCAGGTCCATTAAAATTTGTATGGGGCCCATTGAAGAAACTGGTGAAGATACTATTTACAGAATCAACAGAAGAAACTACATTCCATAATAATGAATTAGAGATAAATTTTCACTAGTTGTTTGTTCTCAAACACACACGCAGATGTAGTAAGACTGTATTTTTTATGGCCATTTAATAATTGCAAGAAAATGTTTAAGACTTTTGCTAAAAGATTTTTAAATTAGTTTATAAAACGAATATTTGAATACCAGAAGAACAATGTGGCTGAAGCTAGATGGTACTTCAGCACATTTTTATCGTAATATTGAAATTGCAAATTTCCCGAAAAGTGGATAGGTAGAAGTGGCCTCATAGATCACCTGACTTAACGACAATTGACTTTTTTCTAGGGATATGTAAAAGTTTGGTATATTATACTCCACCAACGACCTTTGAAGATATGTAAATTATCTACATCATAGTATTTTTAATAAACAATTCGCGATGAAGTAAACGATGTTTATTGATGCATGTGTTGATGTTTAAACATGTTTTCTCATGTAATTTTGTTAAACATCTTTTTTGGTAATTATTTAGAGTTTAATTTGGTTTATCCACTGTACCACATTTGAATCCGATGGATAAACTTCTTCATCAAAGATATATAACCTATATTGCTGTCCCAATTTGGCACATTCTGCATATGTATATGTAACTATAGACCTACATATACCCGTCGAAATAATTTTTAATATATTTCGTGGTTTTCCCAGTAGTTTCTGTCCCATTGAACTTGACTCATCTTGTATATCATATAATCTTGGTCCTATGAGCCTTCGAAACAATAGCAGTGAATTCCAGAAATACGTCCAGCCTTGGTGCCAGGAAGCCATTATTTAGGGCATACACAAAGGTACGGCAGATGAGATCAGATAGACACAAGTTGCTTGTTAATGATAATGTGATCCAGTAAAATAGCAAACTTCTTAGTATACACGGTGGCTACTTTTTAATAGTGACAATATTGGTAGCTCGTAAAGGGTAGATATGTTAGAATGTCGGTTAAATGGGAAAGATGGTACATAGGAAACAAATATAAGAAATGAAATGGCATATGGAAATTCAAAATTTCGAAACAAGCAAATATAAGATCGCTTAAAATCAACAAATACTTATTTTTACGCTTTTTCCTGAATTTTTAAGTAAAGGCACTAGTAAACCATTTAACTACGAATTTTTGACTACAACCTATTTATTCAAGTTACTAAAAATGTGTATAATTTTTTTGTTTGTTTGGTGCAACTTGTTCTTTTTTACCTTGGGTTTTTGATTTTGAAAAAAATAAAATCGACCTAACTCCGGTATCTCAAGCCATAATCGAAATATTTTGAATTTCAGTATAACATTTTAAGTTTTCTAAATTTGCAGTCTATTTCCGATTTAACTGACTTCTTAATTTCCAACATTTAGGAGGTAACAGTCAGCTCCTATTAAAAGTAGCCATTCTGTATACAGAAAGTTTAGGTTAACTAGGACGAAAATTCTTCAAAACAATAAAGTGCATGTTCTTTAAACTCTAAATATGCAGGATGATTTAGAGAAGATTCTACATAAATCTCAAATATGGTATGTGGGATTAAACCAAAGAAAACTCAAAATTTTTACCACACACAATTTAAAAAACTAATTTCGACTGTTACCAGTCATCATTAAATCTATAAAGGGGAGTCATATAAAATTAACAAATATAAGAAAAACATCAAAAAACTGTTAAAACAGCAATTCAATGTGTTAATTTTTATGGAATTTGTAATTTGTAATATGTGGTAAAGATTTAGAGTTTTCTTCGGTTTACAGGATAATTTATTGAAAGACTTTTAATATCCTCATAACCAGAATAATATGATATATAGAATATTTGCGAAAATAATGCACATTTTTATGGATGAGATATAATAATGTATACAGAATAAAAATGTCTTATAAAACGTTTTTCTAAAGTCAGCCATTTTCAAAGAATTAAATATTATTTACCGAACAGCAACTAGAATCGGCAACACCGCGACACTTGGATAACTCGGTCAAGTGCAATGCTGATAAGGTAATAAACAATGGTTTTCTAAACGACCTAATTTTTTATTTTAGTACACCTAGATATTTAGAATGGTCGATTACAAGGGATGTAGAGGAGTGAAAAATGTATTCAAACGATTTATACCTCTACTTCTTTTAGGTAATACACTACACTTTCCAACAATCTTTGGGGCACTGACACAAAACATCGCGGATTAAATTAATATGTCGTGATATTATTGATTCGAATATAATACCGTTATTCACTGAATTATTGAAACTACTTATTAATAGTATTCCCAAAAACTAAATGGGATAACATAGAGACCTAGGAGATATATATGTAGAACCTTAGAAGATGATCAATTAACCCTCTGTTTAATTTAAGTTAAATAAAAATCTTTTATGCTTACTCTTTATTTTTCTTATTTTGAATACAAGAGGACGAGTAACATTTTTATTAACTCTAATACCCGTCATTTGGTACGCCCCTGTTTCCCCTATCTAATTTTGTGTCACTAGTGTCCTTTATTATTATTTATATTTGCCTGATTTATAGTGGTTGTGCAGTGATGTTTGACTTCCATCTTGTTTTACATTTCCATCCAGTTAAGAGGCAGATTAATGGATTTCTGGGGAAGAAAACGAGCAGAACGTGTGTTGAATCGTCTAGGGTCAGTCTCGGTGCTCCTATGTCGCTTTTAATAAATTAATGATCCTAACAAAGACGAGCGTTGATAGTTCGCCAAATGTGGCCTTACTTACCTAAAAACTTATCAATATCGCCAATTACAATCTGCACATACAATTTGTAACAACTTGTCGGGTAGTTTGCAGAAGCCTTTCTGCAGAACCTTTATTTTTTGCTACTGTTTCTTTTATTGAAAGTGAATTGATGATTCCAAAAAAATATATCTGACCAAAAACCGTCCCAAAGAATGCGGAAACCATATGAATATATTATTCTGTTGTGTAATTTAAAGATCGGGTGAGTTTTTGGTTATTTGGAGAGCGAAATGATGACAAGGGAGCACACAATATGGACAGAGAATTTGACGATAACAGCAAAAAGGGCTCCAAAATATCACCCGCATAAAATATAAAAGGGAAATCACCCCTTTCTGTACAAGTTTGCCTGGAATCTCCTTTCTTCATATTCGCAGATCATTCCATAATATATGTGCCAGTATGGGTAGATTACAGGATTATTAGATTCAGTAATAAATTCTTGAAGTTCTTGTTAAAGTACATACAAATGATTAAATAAAAAAATCCAATATCGAACACATTGTAGAGCTAAGTTTGAACACAGTTTATTCTAGTTTTTATAAAGGATTAAGTAATCAATTTTGAAGCTCAGACTATATTTTAAGAAGCCATTACCCAGCTTGGATACCATAGTATTCTGTATTTCTTTAATTTCAATAGAAAACTGTTTTAATATATTTTTTTTAATAAAAGAAATGTAGACACTTCAATTGGCATACTGATTAGAATTTAATATTGGCAATTTTCGAAGTGTAAGCTTTTGCGAATTATTTTGAAATGGTATTCGAAACTTTTCAGCAAATAGTCTAAAATTTTAAGATGCCGAAACAACTTTACTTAATATACAAGACAACTTAGGATGGACGCATCCTAATTTAAATTTTGTTCACTCCTATCTCTCTGAAATATTAAGCAATATCGGTGTTTATTTTTCAATAAAAATTTATACATGTTTCAAAAACCACTAAAAATTAAATAGCAAATTAATCGGTAATATACCGGAAATGTTCGAAAAATATAAATTTAGTTCAAGAGAAAAACACCCTTATTTTTATACAATATAAAATTTTATGTCTGACATGGTAAGTTTGAAAGAAAAAATAAAATACACTCTTATGGAAAAAAATGGCTGTGACTCCATATTTACGTACTTCTTAAATTTGATTATAAGATATACAACTTTCCAAAATTTGTATTTTGAATATAGCCCGTATATGAATGTTAAAAATATGCTTTTTATTGTTGAATTTTGAATTATTAATCAATTGTAATAAAGTTTTCTTTAGCTTGACACTGTATGTTTTCAAAACAGAATTTTTAAAAAGTTGTATCCCGTTTCTCTATGTAAACTGAATAAAATTATAGTTTTAAATATAATTATAAAATTATTTTTGAATGTGTAATTTTTGTAATTAAAATATTTATTTATTTTATGTTTTGTTTGAATTATTTATATGAAAAAAGTGGATAAGATCGCGGTTTTTTTAAGCATGTAAGAATTAAACTAAGAGACGACAAGTTCATTACCAATTGCAATTTAATAAATATAAACAACAAGTGCTCAACAAACAATAAGAAACATATAAAATATGACAACAAAAGGGACCGCTTGAATACCCAGACGGGGACGACTGAACCCTCGTCCCTAGTCTGGAATCACCGAACTGTCGCCAATGTAATCATCTAGTATTTATATCAAATAATGTTTATATTCTTAAAAAGTAACCTCATGTAGTACATACGAAAAGTATAACGCTCTTTTAAGAATGTAAAACAATGTTTACTATACTAAATATAAACAAGTTTGTCAACTATTGAACGGGTTAACTAACTAAATCTATGTATGTAACAATATTGTCAATGTTTCTTTAAAACATTGTTAAAAATTAGTTCCTTACTTATTTTTTCATATGTAACAATAACTGAATAATAGTTTTTTTTGTAGCCTTTAACAAGCATGAAAAAAAACGATTTCGTAATTTAAAGACTAAAAACCTGTGAAACACTGCTGAATATTACTCGTGTGTACACGTGGACCTGTTCAAACTGCAAATATCTTTTTTAGGTTTAGCATTTAATATAAAATTGAAATAGAACTGCACTAACGACAAACACAACTATCTGAATTTCCACCATATTACAAGGTTTTTTTAAAAATATTTGTATGACCACGGTTTCGTCACTACTGTGACATTTTCGCAGACAAGCAAGATTGACAGATTTTGACAAGCGTAAACAACTTGAAATGACAAACATTTCAACTAACCACAATCAAGCAACATACACAATTATATTAAGTACCTTCACTGCTGTTCCAATTGTATTATTAAGTGTAGATTTGTGTTTAGAGCTTAATGTGACTTATCTGGTTGTTTTAATCTATAAGCTCGTTAGTGTTCACAGTACCTTATGTTAAAATTTCTAAGGGTCTAATACGGTGGAAATGCAGGTAGTACAATTTATCTTTTCATATTTATTATGGATAATTTCCACAAAGTAAGGGTTGAAGCAATTAAACTGGAGCATTTTAATTATCGTACATTAAAATTAGAGTTACATTTCTATTTGAAAAATAAAAACTAACTAGTCCACTTTTTACATTTCGCTAATTACTAATACTGTTACCAAAAGTCCAAAACTGTATATTTTAAACAATATAAAATCTGTAGTTGTAGTAGTTATGTCGCACATTACGTAAAAAGCCGAGAACTGCAGTTTCAATTTTACAAAGCAAAGCCGCAGTTACAAGTGAAATGTGGTGCACATTGTAAGAGAAAACCCTGTTCCCCTTCTAATGCACTTAGTTCTTTATTAAAATTCCGTAGGATGCATAAAATGTTCCGATGGCTATAACAGTTCAGTAGCGTACACTTAATTAAAGAATTTCTTGGATTCATACAGTTGTTTATTGTTATTTGGTTTAAATACCAACTAAAGTGTATTAGTAATACCAATTTTGCGTTACAAAATAATGTTGTAACACTGATAGAAATAAAATGTTTAATAACATACACTCTGTAAGAATAAGTTGTAGTTTCTATCATGAAATATTATTATTGCAACCTTGCTTTACTTTGAATTCTCAGCCCTAGATTTACATAGCAAAGACTCTTTATATAAGGATCATTCAATTAACGAGGTTTTTATCAAAAATATGTGAACCATGAAAATTAAAGGAAATCTCTAGCGGTTATTCATGCAACCCTCCTCCCTCCAACTAGGATTTACTTTCTGGAAGTGGAAATGGCTTGTCATATCCAAGAGGATTTTCTCGAGAAAGACATTTGAGAGTCTACTGCTTTTATCCGGGGTTTTGAAATGAATTGGAACTGTTATAAAACGTTTTTGTATACACACCTACTTGACGAGGGAAAGACAAATGTAAATCCCTGTTTTTCAAACAGTATCAAAAATTTTATGGTCCTTAATCTTAATTCATTTTAAATTATAATGTGTTCATCTGTGGTGTTTTTTTTAAATACTATGTAAATTGTTTAAATTTTTTTATACAAAATATGTATATTTGAGGGTAAACTTGTAAACATACTTATTTAGATAGTTTATTTTTTTTGCTGACACTTGGCAATATGACTTTCTTCCTAATACTCTGTGGTACATTTAAATAGACAGTTTTTTTTATTAACAATTAGATTCTAGAAGATTGGACATAGGGAATGAAAAAGACCTCTTTATATTGGCAAAAGTGCTTCGTTGCAAAAATTGTAGAAGGCCTGAATGATCTTACGAAATGCTGAAGTACGTCTGAAACAGAATATATAATTTGGTTTTAGATTATTTTCGGATTTAAAAGAATCCATCTTGTTAACTGAGAGCTTTTCTATAAAACAGTAAAGCTCTGAATAACATCGTAGGAAAAGGTAACCGTGGGCACCGGATCCCTAGCACGGTTGACATATATTATTTGATCACCCAAATAAATATTGTACTAAAACTACCAAAATGTTAGCTTCAATATTCAATATACGACCGTTTTAGGGGTTACAAAACGGTATCGGAGAAATTTTTGTTTATTTTTCGGTTGAAATAAAATTAACTTAACATAATCATTCAATATGTTTCGAATGTTCTGAACATCCTGTACATCCTTTACAAGAAATAAATGTCTGCTTCCAATGGCTACAAAAATACTTATTTCCACCCTACGACGTGGGGTATATATGACTTAATTATAACAAATTGTTGTTGTCGCGCCGTCAATTTAAAAGGTAAAATTTTTAAAATGAATGCAAAATTTTACAGAAAAAAAATGGCTTTCCTCCTATAACTTTCAAAATTGGTTTATTATTTAAATAGTCCCGTGTTAATCATATTTTTGTCGTTTGTCCATTTTAATATCATTTTATGTATTATTGCAAATTCGTAGGTAGTTGAAACAAAATAATAATAAATTCATTAATTTTTGATCCCCTCGTAAAGTTTTATTTAAGCACTTTATTAGTTTTATGCAAAAATAATAGAAAACAAAATACAAATTTAATAACCGCCGCCAACAATTTGAATTGTAAAGTAATGGAGAAGATAGACATTCCTAGTAATTAGTAAACATTTATTAAAAGACTGGTTAAACAAATATATAACACCTGCTCAAAATCTCTTGTTCTGATTTTCGGGATTTTTGCTCAGTTCCTTACATGTTTCTTCCATTGTTTTAAGCAGTTCACCCTACTATTTATTATAGAGCTTCCAATAAAATTCAAAATCTTTATATCATATTTAATTCAAACTTAAAAAATTATAATACAACGACGACTAGTTTCGGCTAAAAAGCCATCTTCAGGTCTAAAAGAATGAAAAAATTGCTAAACACAAAGCACTAGACAATAAAATAAACTAACAACTTACCAAATAAAACAATGTTGCACAATTAAAACAGATATAGAAGTGATAAAATTAAAATTAAAAATAAAATAGTAATAACTGAAGTTTAAATTAACATTGTCTTATAAAACTTCTTAAAAAATTAGCGTAGTAAACACATCCGCTAAGTGTCTCAGCTTTGATGAGGTGAGAAACCACGTAGGATGGGGTACAAAACCACAATTTTATTGTTAAAAGCTTGACCAGTTTGTATTTGATACAGGTACCTGTATGTATTTTTTTAAGAAGTTTTATAAGACAATGTTAATTTAAACTTGAGTTATTACTATTGCTGATAATGCAAACCTTGAGTGTCTTCATTCTACAGCAAAACCCGTAATATATTTTGTAGTAATTCAAAATATTCTTCACTAGTAATCTCGGTAACATTATGGTATGATTGAATGATTATCTAAGCACCAAACCAAAAAGTTAAATAAAACTGTTTTTTGGCAATGGATTTGTTTAGATGCATTGATATTTTCTTCTGCCCAAAGATTCGGAGAATTAAAAACATCATATCTAGTAAACTAAGCTGAGACGTAATTAATCGTGCAAGAAAATGCATACTTTAACGGCTGTTATAAATTTCTTTAACCAGTTTTTAGTAAATTCGTTTTACATTCTGTTCACTCTCTTAGGAAACATAAATTTTAAATATAAATTTTAACTAATACAAGAAACTTCTTATTGAATTCTTTCGCTTGTTCAATAACTTTTCAACAGTTGGCAAAGCCAATTGTAGACCATTTCTATCAAGCTTTATGGAAAAAGCAAAGCTTATTTCTACCAACTTATTAAGAAAATGGTTTTACCATGGTTTCAATTCAAAGAATCATCATAAATCTTATACTTAATAGATAAATACAATTTTGAAAAAACTCAAATACAGTTTTGTAAATGACATAAAATTAAATAGCCTCTATTTGTGGCGTTTTAATATACCTGGTTTCTTTTCTTTCAGTTTTACTCGCTCATGGAACCATCAAAGCAAGCAAATTTCACATTAGGAAACAAGCAGTGTACGATTTTCGCGCCCATCAATGCGGCTTTCCAAAAACTAAACGACTTCAAAGGAGAAACTGAACCGCTGATCCTTTATCATATGAGTAAGTTTACAAATTTAATTTTATTCGTTTTTATAATTTTGTCAAATCTAATTATAAAGTAACGAGAATTTAGTCATTAAGTTTATAGTATATTATATTTTGATTGCTTTTAAAAAACAATAACAGTTCGGGAATACCTGAAGAAGAAGAACCTAAACAAGAACATGGAAATTTCGACAAGACAAGAAGTAAGAAAAATGATCTAAAAGCTGAAAAATAATAAAAGTAAATATGGAAAGATAAATAATACTTATCTTGAATTTTCACAGTCTTCCAAAGCGTTTTTAATATATTTTAGGTGATTCTTTATTTCATATTCTTCCAAAAAATCATGTTCTTCTTTCTGGTCACTTATATGAAGTACTTCCACTGTTGTTTCCATTGTGTTATTAGGTGTAGGTTTGTGTTTGGTGTCAATGAGGTGTTTTGCTTAATGTGACTTATCTGGTTGTTTTAATCTATAATCTCGTAAGTGCTCACAGTAGCTGTGTTAAAATTTCTTAATGTCTGGCCAATATAGATGGCGATACAATCCGGACAATTTAATTTGGAAATAACCGATATTAATTTGGAAACTAAATAAGAAAACGATTATGTTTTAAATAAAGTTGTAATTGGTTTTCCTATCAAAATTTCAGCATTTCAGGTTGGAACAGAAGTAAAATAGCCGTTTTCCAATTAATCACTAATAAATGTCTATAAATTTAACACCCTATATTTTTTCCTAGAAAGACACGGTTTCTACCTTCACGTTACAATAAAATTGGTTATAAAATCGTTTTAATCGAATGATTTATAAATAACTCTTGAAAACGAGAGAAATCCGTAACGGGGCCACAAAACTTTAAGTATATCATGACTCAAAAGAAAGTTTAGAATGAAAATAGGGCGTGTATGTGTTTTTTTTATTAAGAATCAATGAAAATTAAAATAAAAAAGCTTCCAAGTTATTGTCACGAATACAGGGTGAGTAATGAAATGTACTTTTCCTTTCTCAAAACGTCACGAAGAATATTTTATAAAAAAAAATTATAATTTCCATTTGAATTTGGAAGAAGAACATGTTAATCCCTTTCCCAGAACTCTTCAATTGAGTAGTTTTTTTGCCAATTTTGATAACAATTTAAAAATAATATGAATTAACTACAACAAAAACGAAAAAAATATTTCAACTTTAACATCTTTTGTCTGAGCAACATTTTATTAAAGCCTCCTCATATTTTGGTCCAAACAACCTGGGCTTACTCTAAGTTCCAGTAATTAAGACTCACCCTATAAATGTATTGTTTACCATTTTTGGTAGATTTAAATAATTAATTGATGCAATTTATTAAGCGATTTTAAATATTTTTATTGCATTAAAAAGGTAGAAGCCACTCTCTCCTGGAAAAATACATGGATGCTTTTAAAAATATTCAACAATAATTTAGAAAAAAAGGGGTATATTATCTCCATGCACTCCAAAGAACCTTTTTTATAATAGAACAAAAAAACTTACAGCTATTTCATATTTAACAGTGAACACCGAAAATAAATTACTCGTCATTTAGTTTTGAAATTATAAGCTTTCAGAACTCATTAAAAAATAATGGAGAAACCTGTATAAGTTTATTATTTTCTCATAAGTTTTAATTAGGTAGATTATGCCAGGTTAAATAGCTTTTTAATATCATTTGTCTCTTTTACTCCTTTATACATGGTGATTCGTATAAAAACCGACACATCATAGTGGCATGTAGGGGAACCTAATATATGGTGATTTAACGTAACTCGCCTCTATATTAAGTTGCACCCCTGAGAAGTTATGAGAGTTGAAAGTGGGGTTTCAAATTTCGAAAAAAATCATTATCTCAGTTATACTCAAACTTAGAAAAACCACGTTGTGAGTGGACCAAAAACATTAATCGACAGTAAGTAGAGGTTAACTGTGACCTTCTAAAGGGTTGATAAGCGGTGATGCACCATGAAAATGTGGCAGAGTTTTTTAAACCTTTGACAAACCTAAAATGTTATTACCTTATTTTATGGGGAATTTAATTTTAAAAATTTTCTTACTCTTGTTATTTTTCAAAAAACTTTGTCGTTTTCAACAAAAACCCTATAATAAAAACACGTCTTGCAGCTGTGTTATTTAAAATCATCAAAAATTCAAAAGTTGGCTATGAAATTAAAAGTATTTCTATTTCAATACTCATTTATCAGAATTTTAATTTACTAATTTTCGTATTTTTTATCATGTTCATGTCGATTAATCTTTGTATCCAAGATCACTTCTATATACTTTGAAGTATTAGCAAGCATTATTTAGACGGACTTCATGAAAAGCGAAGTTAATATATACACATTTCGTCTCATTTAGTTTAGTTTTCCATTTTCTGCTCCATTAGCTATAGCATATTCTAAATAGTTCGAAGTTTCTTCAGAAGTTCCACTTCTGGCTTGTATTACAAGATCATCAGCAAACTATGTTTATGTCTCAGCATGGTGATTTTCGATATTTTAATAGTGTGACCGAAATAATATAATGGATATCACTTATAGATTAAAATTCAATATGTGAAATTGTCTTTATTTTATTCATAATTTTTTCATAGCTTCAACTTAAGAGTAATTTCATTAGCATTTCTGAATAATTTGTGGTTTAAGAAATGTCTACTCGTATTTTGCGAACCGCAATATGCTTATCTTATCAATTAATGAAAAGCTTTGTTAAGGAACAATCCCTAATTTAAAATTTAATTCTTCAAATTCGAACTACTGATAATAAAGTTTTAATTACTTCAACATTTGTGTGGGCTTCAATTAATTGAGATATATAATGCTACGTCATTCAGGTTGATCCAATCCGATTTGTCGTTTTCATCAACGTCCAATTGATACCTTTAACCAAATATCCATATAGTGCCAAAGCCAAAAGTGAACCTTCTCGGTTTATTGTTTCAATTTTAATATTTTTAATTGATTGATCTAAATTTATTTTTCTGAATCCAGAAATCAATAATACAACACAGACCATAAAGATTTTCACAAATTTATTTTGGGGAAAATAAAAGAAGTTTGACAAATCTGCACGATGTAAACGTTGTAAGTGTTAAAGATAACATAAGAGGAATCTCTGTTACGAGTCACGATAAAGGTAATAAATTAGAATGATGTCTAAGACTGCGAGAGATTTAATTTACAGTCATCAGATAGAGTTTAAGTGGGTGCTTGTTCTATGCAAAAGCAAAAGCGAATAAGGGCCCAAACAGCGAACACGAACGTACGTTTCGATATAAATTCAGTATTTCTTCCCAACCGAAATTGTGCTACTGTCAAACAGTGGCGGCTCCTTGAAGTTAGTAGTCTGGATTATCATTTTTTGTTTTAACGTCTACTGCGGATTCTGATAAAATTAAATTTTTGTTCGTTGGTTGGGTTTTTTTATTTTCTGAGCTGAATTTTGGAGATTAAAAGAATCATTTTCTTATCTGACATTCACGCTTAACTGGTGGTTTTAGTTTAATCGCAGCAAATATCCACATGTCATTTGGACAATTAGTGATCCAAATGATAACGTCAGTGCAGATAATTATACAATAGAATTAGTGTAATTACAGTCAATAAGCAAGGAGAAGTAAAAATATGAAGTTGTTTAAACAGGTCTTAGTACCACTCCGTATTTTATGAATTTATTTATTTTTTGTACAATTTTATTTTAAATTAATTGTTTTAACCCTTCTTTTGTGAAATTTATCTGACTTATGTCATTCTTTGAAAATGCAATTTGGCGAAACCTGGTTAGAGAAAGATATTTAAATATAGCTTTGAAATACTTCTTGCATATTTTTAAAAAAATGAACAAATCGGATAATAAGCATGAAACAAGTTTATCAAAAGTTACACTGTCCTTTGAACCAATAATTATATCGGAATATCTATTTAATCCCTGCGTTAACGAACCCTCCATGGTGTAAAATTGAATTTTGTGTCATTGTGAATGGGAAATTATAGCACATGAGCGGTGTTGGTTACGTAATTAGATACTTCAGACGGAACAAAATTGGAATTAGTACAACGAGACACAATGAAACGGAACAATATAAGCTGATTTTAGCCATTTGTTACAACTTAACAAGAACATTGCGTTGCGTGTCTGCAAAATTATAATTTATCATTAAATAGACAAAAAATAGACGTGTCTTATACAGGCAATTTTGAAGTATTCAGGCAGCGGTTTACAAGGTATTTTTAAAATTTGTTCTATTCCTAAAACACGACGTCTACAAAACATCACTTGTGTGCGAGTTCAAGCAAAATAAATAGTTAATTAATATTTTGACATCTTTAAATAGGCGTAAATAATAAGCAAAAAGAAAGGTTTTTCCATTTATTTTATTTATTTGATCTGCTTATTAGAGATTTTAATAGTAGATTGATAATGCGTAAATTCAAGGAAAACTTCACCTTATTTTGGGTCAACATTTTTATTTTAGTACACGTATGCAACTCAGAAACAACCGGATACTGTTGAAAAATGTAAAGATAACTGTGAGGAAACAATCCTCGCGATAGGAAGAGGAAATAAAGAGCCAAAGACTGAACACCGAAAATAGAGTAGAAAACAAAAACAAAAGCAAAGAGTTGCCACACAAGTCTGACAACCAATAAGAAAGGATGAGACCTACATAAGCTTAACAAATTCCCACATAGGAACGTGAAAAGAATCGCGAAAACTGATTTTTCTATTAAAATATTAATTGTTTAATTTTTTATGTTAAGTTTAGCACATATTTTTGTTAATTATACTTAATTTTCACGTTTTACTTTTTAAGGAAGATGTCAACTTTAACTTTAATTATTTAATTTTTGCTGTCTTATTAATTTTAACTACGTAACTTTATTGATTGTATGATTAAACATGCAGTAATACTTTTACTTTTACTGATGATGACTTACTGTAGTCGAATCGGGTAGTCCCTCTTTTTATACGTTAAATTATTATGTGGTAATCATTTGGAGTATTTTTGATTATGTTTTTAAAACGGAAACATTTTTATTGTTGATTATTTAACATTTCTCTATTGGCTTGACGAAAAAGTTTTGTTAATATTGAGGTATTTTGACTTCTCACTATCAACTTAAAGTCCTGGAACATCCTATATACTTCTCTTAGATGCTAATAAAAATATCAACATTTATAACACAAGAAATATTGTTTTTGGTAAACAGGATTGTAACAAATGTTAATATAAATTGAAAAAAAATCAAAATCTAATAAAAAATTGTTTGTGACCCTGATATTTTTTGTGCTAAAGCTGCATGCAATCAATTGCGACCTAGTTCTAGGAGAATTTAAATTGACTATTTGAGTAATGTTTAGTAGTTCTATTTGTGTCATTTTCTAAATGTATTCGGTATAATAAAGTTTATTTTAGTTACGTAAGATAAATTCTTTCAGTGCACAAAATCTCTGATAAAAACTTGGAAGGTATTCTTGAAGTTCAAAGTAGGTATATTTTTTATTACTTTGGATGAAAGTAAGAGATTTATGAACACTTTTAATTTATTTTTTAAGTTTTCTGGGCTATTCCATTACAGAATTCCTTCCTGAAACTTTTTCTACTTATGTGGAAAAAGAAGAGGGCTCTTTTCAGTTACAGATACGCTCAAACTTATGAATATTTATGGAGTTCTTTGTGAGCGAAAATGTTCTCATATTTCATGTTTTTTCAGTTTATTATTGAATTTAGGCAAACATTTTTATAATATTTTGATTTTTATACATCAGTACTACGTTTGCGGCTTTGGAGCGTGAGACTCTTTTGCCAATTTTTATAAAATACCAAAGGAATTTAAAGATGTTTATGACAACATTTCTTAATGCATACATATATATTCTTTGAAATATCTGTAGTACGTGGCAACACTGTTAGTTTCTGAACCGGATAAAATATAAAATATTCAATTTCACCTTTTCCGACGTTTAAAAAGGAATCTGTAGACTTTGAATGTTGAACCGTCCCGCCCCCTGTCCCATATTTCAATTCAGATTTTGTTTGTCACTTTGATCCGTTCCGATTTCCTTTCAATGAAATTGAACCAGAATCAAAGGGTTCAAAGAAATAAAAAAACGAGAAAATCGAGAAAAGGGAAAAATATAAAATACCAACCGAGTATTATTTCTGCAAAAAGAAAGACTAGTAGGAAAAAGAAGTCTTATTAGCATCAGTAAAAACCATTTAACAAATTTTGTTATCGATAAAAGATATGGAATAAAAATACCCCAACTAAACTATCTTTATTGTCGTTAAATAAAAATCTTAATAAAGAAACTAAGTACGAGTACATGTAATGTTCATAATATAGTGGTATTATATTCCAGTATTTCAAAATCTTAACATCGAGTGATGAGCAGTGTGCAATTTGTACGGTCTCTTTAGTAACCATTATATCTATTAGGAAAATGTACTTTGAACACTCTTTGGTACAATACATACATGATTATGATCCCAGGAGGTTGTGGTTTAAGTATCAACTTGGTTGGGTTAAGTTAAGTACAACATGTGAATGAGGCTGTGCCAATTAAAGCTTACTGTGGCTCACCCCTTAAGGTTACAATTCACTGTACACCGTCTTACAAAGTCAGTAGCTAATTTCACTGCAGTTTTCTTGATCTCGTTAGGCTCCAGCTGTACGAATCCAAAAATATGGAACATATTCATTTTCAGGACTGGACTGTGGCACAGAATACGTTCAGCCGTTTTGTCAAACAACAAACAATAGGTCGATATATAATTCAGACCTATCTTCTTTGGGTAGATGACAGTACCCCATAACCAGCCTAATTAGAATGCGTACAGTTTTTCTACTCTATTCCGGGATTTGCGTTATAGTGTTACCTAAGGGTTTAGAATTAAACTTCTTAGAGTGAGCTAAACCAGGAATATCTTTCTTAGTGCTGCAGGATTTTCCTCTTGTGTTCATTTGAAGATAACATCTTTCGCAATACCAAAGAATGGTTCTTGTCTAATGAACTCTGATTCTACTCCTTTTCTCGTAGAAGTATCGGCTTCTCGTTTCCATTTACTGACAAAATGCAAATATTTTTATTAAGTGGAGGATGGTTTTCCAACTTTCTTACACACAATTAAATTACAAATAGCTCATTCTGAAATTTGGTTTATTAAAATGTCAATTCTTAGTTTTCTGTTGTATACTTTGGCTTTCACTCCATTTAGCGTTTTGAGTTAAACCATGTAGGTTATCACTGGCAACCACACTGAAAATCGTGCATCAAGGGCAGCTTTGTTAAATGACCTTCAGTATGGCAAGATGCAAATAAGTGAAGTGCTGAAAAATCCGTTTCAGAAACTGAACACGAAATTCTAGCTCATTTTGAACTGCCCTGAAATAAACGCCAGGTACATGGTTCAAAACTTCTTCAAAAGAGGTACTTGGTTTGACCAAATAATTGTCTCTGCTAATAAACTACGAGGATGTATCAGAAAATAACGAGACTGGTGCTATAGTATAACAATGAAACATTTATTTAAAAAACTTCAACAACTATCCTTCAAAGTACTCTCCATTCTGTTCGATACCCTTATCCTATCGCTTTTTCCACTTGTCTTAAACTTCTGAGAAACCATTTTTTGATAGTCTGTTTAGTATACCCATCACAGCGTTGTTGAGATCTAAATCCGGCTCAAAGCTTCGACCTCTCCATTCTTTTTGACTTCAGTAATAAATGGAAGTCACATTTAGTAAGTAAAAAAATTTTAACATTTTTACTATTTAGCAAAATGTGGATTAATGAAGGGTATCTTTTAAAATTATTTTGAAATAAACAGTGTCCCAAAAATGTGTGGCCCATCAAAGTAATGTTTTTTTGTATGGAACACCCTGTAGTTTATTGCGTTTTTAGATTGTGCATAAAAAATAAGACGAACTTTCTTACACATTCCATCTATCTAAACATTATAGTTACCAAGAAACAAATAAATTTAGCTAAATATAATTTTAGCTATAAATATTAGATGAGTAATAGAAAGAATTGATGTGTTGACAATTATCTAAAATTCCAATGGACGTCTAAAATGAGGCATTTATTTAATCACATATTAAAATGCTAACACCGTGCTTACCTTAAATGAAACACTCTGTATTTTATTAATCATGTAGTAAATTTGATTACCTTTTAAAAATTATAAAGGCATACCACAGTAAAATTTTGTAGTTTTGGAATAATATATAATAAAATATCTTGGGAACAACAATATTTAGGTATTTAGGTATAGGGAATGTGTAAGAAAGTTCTTAGTCTTGTTTTTACCCACAAACTAAAAACGTAATAAGATACAGAGTGTTCCATAAGAAAAGCATAACTTTAATACGTCAAACATTTTTGAGGCACATTGTATATTTCAAAATAATATATACCCTTTATTAACCCGTATATTGCTAAACAGGCAAAAATGTTAAAATTTTTACCGTTTAGCCATAATGGTCCGTCGCGTCAAGAGTACACACCCCGTATATTGGTGTTTTAGATGGAGATTTATAATTGTAACTATGTAACAGCCATTGCAAAGGCAAGGGCGTTTCAATAAGAAAAAAAAAATTAAAATATATATAATGGTTTCATTTTTGTTATAAAAAAATCATATTCGCAGTTTTTCTGGATGTATCTTAGGCTTAAGCTAAATTGTGGTATACAGAAACTCTTCTATATTTTCATTAACACGCTGTTCAAATAATAATTCTTCTAATACAACAACAATAAATACTCAAATGTATAACTAACACTATATGAAGTACAATAAGGAAGTTTTTTATATTCACCATTATACCGTCATTTATTTTAAAGTTTTTTGGGAAGAAAAATTATTTTTTTGTTTCGTACTACCTCTAAAAATTGTTCGAAATGAATAAATAAATCAGAATGCATTCGCCGACTGACTTATCAATTATAATAAAATTAATGTAGACATAAGTGCCTAGATGTGGAGAGCCTGGTAATGTGATTTATGTTTGCATATATTCAGGAAAGGAACGCCACTCACCAGCACTCGGGTTCTAAATTGTTTCTGCGAAAAAATGTATTTCTCAGCTGTTTCAAACACCAAGTAAATTTGCCGGAAATTGGTATATGCAAAATTTATTCTTGTTTTCTACTAGTCGAGCTTTATTCATAAAAGCAAAATTATATCGGAAATTGGGTTGTTTATAAACTCATTATTAAGTTTCTTTTCTTGTTTTTGGGGTCGATTCGTATCTGAGATGAATTTAGACGTCTGAGTCGTTTACAAGAGCCCTTCCTGGAAGCAATGAAAAATTTTGATTTATTTTTAGTACTTTTTAAGATAAATAACAATATCGCGAACAACGAATCCACGAATTCTCGTAATCATGTAAAAATTACTCAAGTGAAGATAAAATACGAATAAATTACCAATTATATTAAAAGTTATCGTTGAAGATGTCACCCTAGAGTTGCATGTGTGTAGTGTTATTTACCAGTTTATGTAAAAATTAATAATAGATAATAATAGTTTGTTGTTTCACAACTTACAAAGTTATAGCAATAGTTATAAAACTGTTACAAGAAGAAGAAAAAAGATTTGTAGAAATTTATATGTGGGAGCAATGATCTTCTAAAGCGGACTGTAAATGTTTATTGCTAGTCCTGTACATATAAATTATACAGAGTGGGCCACAGTAAACAGTCCTCCCCGATATTTGTCAGTATTCATTAGATTTTAAGGAAATGCTGAAACACGTCTATTTTTGTTCTAAGTGAGACACATTTATACGATACAGACATCTGCCCTTTGTCAACCCCATCCCTTCCACTTCGCCAATCCCTTAATTTTAAATAGGGAATATACCATGTGTGGCACATCATTAGAAAGGCATTTACATGGAGTATTCAGGCATATGATCATCCACGATTTTTTTTTCGATATTTACACCGTTTTTGCAAAAAAAAGTCTCAAATAATTTAAAGTGCAACACCTCTTAAAAATGAAACGCAACGCCTATGTTTTTCTAATATTTTAATTGTTTCTTTTTGTTGACACAAAAAACTTTACTACTTAAATTACTAACATCTTTATATTATGTTTCTGTAGAGGTATTAAATTTGTTGTAGATTTGATTTAATAATTTCTACTGTACATTACTTGCGAAAACTACTAACATCTTAGGAACTTGTGGTTTCTTGAGGTTGAATGTGAATTAACATTGTGTGGTTGACTCAAAACCACCGTCGCGAGATAGGTAAGGAAGGGAATCGTTTCTGATTGGTCAGATGTGAGATCAGAAAGGGCGAATCCTGAATGTTTTGTATGTGGGGATAGAGAACGTTCTCGAAAGTATACGGGATGGAACAAAAAGAATTGAATATTATTTTTACTTGTTTAAAATAAGTTAATTTTAAACAGTATTGCTGGAAAAAAGAAATAATCACCTGGGAGGTAGTAAATAATATGTGGATTGAAAAAATAAATAAAATAATATTAATAAACCTATAAACTATTCATTAACAATAAATGATTTAAAGTTCAAGTATATTACAAATATAATTAAAGATCATTTTTACATCACTGTGAATAGTACTCGTATGTTCTAAGTAATATATTAATTATTTTCTAAACAGGCGACTTTTGGTTTCATTTACACTTGAATTACAACTTGTATACGTATTTCTTGGATCTAATGTCATCGAAAACTAGTAAATAGTAAATGTTAATCTATATTTGTTATTAAATGCACCTGGGAAAGTATGCGCAATACTTTAATGGGCAGTTTTAAGAAAACATAGTTTTTGGGCTCTTTTTTGGTGAATAAACGATTCTTAGACCAAAGATACATCCCATTAATACAATTTATTATAATAATCTGAAAGCAGTTTTTTATTATTTAATTTTAGTGAATACACATCAAGAATATTCCCTGTGTTTTCATAATCGCTAAATTTAAAAAGATTCCTAACTTGTAATACTCAATTAAACTTAATATCTAATGGGTCAATTAGACGGAGCTGTTCTTTAAAACAAAGCATAGGGTAAGGAATATCACTCGTAGTTAACATTTTTTCTAACCATTTTAAAGACATTTTTAACTCTACCAGTTTCAACTTTGACTACTTAGTCAGGTGTGTTTTTCGGAATAGATAAAATACTCTTAAAAAACGCTATTTCAACGTTTTATAACACTTAATAATAGATATCTGTAATTATTTATAACATCTTACTAAATTTATAATCGGAAAACTAATATCGTTATATCTGGAATTAAAGGATACAAATTATACTTTGGGAATAAATTGAAATTTTTGGGCCAATTTATAACTTACACGATGATTCGCATAGAACTTTTCAGTTATACATATTTTGCCAATTAACAAGAATCTATCTCAAAATGCCACGCTAGGTCCAATAGTTAGTGATTTTGAATTTTTTTCATGATAATACATGTCTACACTTGTAGAGATAGAACTGAAGTAAAGAGTTGGTTTTCGATGACTCCATGATTAAAATGTAGCATACATGATTGGGTTCCAAATTTTAAATCATTTTGTAAGCATCGTAATTCTTTAACCACTATAGTATAGATTTTATGTTTACACTATTTTTTGTAAACTATCCTAAATTAGGAATGTTTTTTTATCAGAATTGGCGTATTAATGTATCTCCTTAATACTAACCACTGCTAAATATTTATTTTGTATTTTTATTTTACTAATCTAGCTTATCTTCAGAATCTGATGACTCAATTTTTAATTTTGGTTTATTTTGTCAAATTATTTTATTTTT
Source organism: Hermaeophaga mercurialis (assembly GCA_951812935.1). Lineage (NCBI taxonomy): Eukaryota > Metazoa > Arthropoda > Insecta > Coleoptera > Chrysomelidae > Hermaeophaga > Hermaeophaga mercurialis. Next base: position 36,757,815 of record OX638359.1, on the reverse strand, counting down.
CTTGTTAATTTAGCGCGCGTTTAAATTTTTTCTATGTATGTTTAAACATTTCTTCCTCTCTTGTTTACTCAGCTTTTCTTCAAGCTGATCTTAGTAATATGTACTAGTTTAGAACTTCATCAACAGTTCCTTTTACGTGCTTGTGTGTTCCAACGTCAAAAGGTATTCGATATCTTCTTCTCCAATTACTTTTTCATGGTTTGTCACACTAACTTATGAGGCAAATTTGTTGGCTTTTGTTTTAGGGGTATTTAGAAAATCCATTAGCAGAAATATTTGTGGTTGCACTTTTATATGTATATGCAAGACATACAAACGAAATTGAAAAGAATTTATGTTGCGATCAAGACTTCACCTTTCAATTTGTTAAAAATGATCATTTTGAAATGGCGACATAAATGACAAATCTAGTATTGGATTTGGCATGTGATGGAATACCTCCCTAGTAGAAATGTAGCTTGGCGCAATAAAGGCTAAAGCTTGGCTGCCAAAATAGGCAATATTGGTAATAGCAAAAAATGTTAACGCTCATCAACCAATATGAAATCATTATTTTATAAAATATTTAAGTCAATGTAAACCCATATTGGGCATTTATTGGATAAATATTTAACCAATCTAACGTCTAAATACCAATAGATATATAGTTAGTACATTTTGGCATATATTTTATATATTTTGGGCCAACATTCCATTATGGGGACCAATATTTTACCACTCTAAAGCCAACATTATGACAAAATCGTTTTTGCGTCCTACTTCCATGTCCTCCATATTCCTTTTAAGACTATAATATCCATCATGAAAAAATAAGTAAAATGGAATCTTCGCAAAGGTTTTACATGAGAAATGAGATGGTATAGCCATTAATAAAAATATATTAGCATTTATATAATAATAGTCCATAAGGCTACCCTTTTAGCAGCAGAAATGATTCCTATTTGCTTCTTGTTCTTTAAGCTTACAGCATGAGTAATCTTGGATTTATAAGCTCTGACTGGGTTAGGCTTATTTTTTTTCAGCTCATCCACTTTCCTGGAATACATTTTTTTATGTTATTTGATGCTTTTCTATTCTATAAAATTGGTTTACCTTTTTCCAGCAATATTCCTGTAGAAAAAACTGGCCTCTTTCGAATGCTTAGAGCAATTAATAGTTCTAGAGTTGTATGTATCATCTTCTTTCACATAATCTTCTACTGTAGATTTAGGAACGTTTAATAATTCGGAGGCTTTAAGGTATTCCTCTAATGACTTGAAAAGCATTCATTATTCAAGAGTATCCCATTCCTTTTATTTTTTCATATTATTTTATTAGGTTAGTTAATTTTAAATATGAAAATAATATAATTATCCGAACTTACATATATTGATAACAAGTATGTTATTATTGAATAAATTATCTCCTATTTTCTCCGTTACATTTAGGTAAATTTCTGTAAACAGTTACAGCTCGTCTCTGAGATATTCGAAACTTAGAAACAATCCCAGTTCTGGAATTATTTGAGATTTTCCACTTGAAAAGATTACAAATAATAATGTGAATTACCTCTATCTTTTTAATTATTTAAATTAGTTGGTTGTTTGGTTCATATGCTTGTAACCCTTGTTTTCGAAAAGAAGAGTTTTTATAAAATCACTTTTATCATTATCGACATCATCTTCGTAGCAGCTGCAATTCCGACTATTAAATTATTGATATTATTCCTAAAGCGTAAATGATTTAAGTTTGATGACAGACCGCTATTATGTCAGCTTGTTTGTAACCGAATCTGTTTTCGAAGATCTAAATTCTAATTTGCATCTACATTACCAGATGTCTCGAATATATAAGATTCTGGTATATTTGGCAGAAAGTTTCCGACAAGTTATCCGGAACATGAAGTTAAAGTTTTGGACTGGAGATAAGATTATTGATTATACAGTCAAGATACGAGTGACCAGAGCATACAATTCAATATGGTATTTTCCATATTCAGTGTATATTAGTTTTAAAAAGAAAAAATACTGTTGATGTCACTTTTTTTATTAATTTCTAAAATATAAAATGTATATATGCCAATTGTAATAGGATTTTATCATAAAATAATTTAAAGATTTGATATGCCAAAATAATATTCCGTATGGTCATCGGGAATTCAATGTAATGGAAGGAAAATTCTCATTTAATTGGTTGATTCAAATTAATAGTAAATAAAATTCAATAATAAGAATACATTTTTACTAGAAAATACAAAATAAAATGACTTTAACATAATTAAAAAAATTTCAAGCTTAATCGAACGAATAATTGAAATGATCATTATTTTTTAAATTATAAAGAAAGATAGAGAAATACCTATATTAGAAACATGTTATGTAATCATTGATTTTTAAGTATGAAACTATAGTTTGACTATAAATTAGAAATTAAAATTACTAGATAATGAATTATAAAATAATATTTGGCTTGTTCATATCAAAAGTATATTGATGTTATTTTTTAATTTCAGAATAAAGCTAGGTAATTCTTGATTAAAAATTAAAAATAAATCATATTATTGTTGGATTAAGTTTAAGCAATAAATTTAAATTAAAAATATTTGAGTTTTTTAAATACTAAAACATGACGTTGAATAATTAAGAAAATTTTAATAACGAAAAAAGAAGGAGCTTTCTTTTTTGCTAAGAATCATATATTTAAAGATATGAGTTAAAATTTAGAAATTATGTTAAACTTTTCAAAAAGTCTGACAAATTGTAAAGTATTATTCTTTTTAGTGGGATGTTAACCCGAAAACATATAAATTAACTGTCAGAAATTGACAGTTACGATTTGAATTTTGGCTTGCCAGGGATGAATATCGTCGATGTAACAAATCACTCTTAGTTAATAATAATGAAATTATGGAATTCTTCTACAAAATATTGTACATAATCTAAAAAATGAAAATTTTCCATGAAAACTATTTAAGTGTAAGTTTTGTCATAAAAGGTGAATAATTAATTGCCTGTATTCTTAGTATTCTTTGAAATTTATATTTATATTATTGTGAACGAAATTCTTTTAATATTTAACAAGTACCTAAAATAGACATAACCTAGAATTTGGATAAGTTTCCAAAAATTAATGCAGATAATGCTTACTTACAATATTAAGTACTTGGCGAACTCTTTAGAAAAAAAGAAAGGTGTTAGTGTTCCAGCCTGAACAATTGTTGTTTATAATTTGTATTTTCATCTCGAACAAGAAGTGAGTTGGTTCCACGTGAGTTTAAAATAATTTGGCTCTAACTTCGGACCAGTGCATATGAGGGGCAGGATCATATCAACGAGATTTCACGTATCAAATTTTGATATTTTTATTTTATTTTACTGACATTGAAAATTTTTAGGTTTAACATTTTTATCCGTTGTTTATAAAATATCTGTTGTAACCAATAATAATTTTTATTGCTATGTACTCACTTTGAGAAAAGGGTAAATAGTTGATTCAAAATAATGATTTTTTGTGTTTATAATTTTTTTTAATGTTATTTATTTTAGTGCTCGACCATTTAATATATCTATTTATTTAAAAACATCAAATAAAAAATATTGCCCCTAAATACTATTAAAATATACATATATATATATATATATATATATATATATATATATATATACAGATAGCAAGTTTTTCTTTTGTTGCAGATTTTATTACTTAGAACTGACAGCACTGCTTCGAAGACCTGAAAAATGATACAAAACCTTTTTGAATTAAATAAACAAGTCTGCGCGAAGGGAGATATACCGTTCTGAAATGCAAATTCTGCTTTATACAATTCCCCATTCCTAGATGCCTCCCGTCGAAATGAATGTGATGCTGATAAAATTTACAAGCAAAAATTCACAGGATACTGTAACACATTCATGTAAATGATTGGTGAATAAAGTAAATTCACAATTAAATCCATCATCTATATATTTTAAAATATTCTACATCTAATGATCAACTCGTACTGGAAATTATTATTTATAACCTGTAGTATTATTGCATTCTACATTTTTTGTAAGTTGGCGATTTATTGTCTTGAAGCTGCAGGGACCTTTTTTGAGTTTTAGGCGTAGATTAGTTTTACTGATAATATTTTTTCGAATTCACCTAAATCAATCCTTACATGGTTATTAAATATATGTTGTAATATTTGTTTTTTTCTTTTCAGCAAGTGTACCAAAAACGACGGACCAACTGGGCAGTTCTTACACTTCTTTGTCAACGGAATTATCAGGCAGTCCCCCTATATGGATCACACACATCACCGGAAGTTATCACAATGATATATACGTTAATAATGCGAGGATTTTGGTCAGCCAATCAAATATCCAGAGCTCGGAGAGAGATTTAATACAGGTAACTATTGTGTACGGTTTTGATTGATTCCATTTCCTTTGTATTTCCTTAATTCAATTGTGATCCCAAGTTGTATATTCTAAGTAGCTTTAGTCAGGCTTCATTATTAAATTACAAATTCACTATTTTGCTTCTTTTTACTTAATATAATATATAATATATAATAATTTTGAACTTTACCTTTTGAAGTAGTTCCAGACACATTGCGAAGTAACAAGTTACTCTTAAATATTTTACAACTTTAAAGTGCTGAGAAATTCCTACCACCTATCGGTGCACCCTAAGCAACCGGAAGTTAATCGTTTCTTAAAAGAAACTAAAACTTAGCTTTACCAAGTTTTCAGTTAAAAACTATAATAATACAACATCTCGTTTTATGAACTAAACTAGCTATAGGAAGTAAAAGTTATTTACCTAACCAACGTCCGCTAAGTATACATTATTTCTTTAAAAGTAGTCCGTATAACAGTAGTTTTAGAAAGGTTTCAAAGTTTTACAAATATAGAGGGTTATTAATCATGAATTTTTTGAGATTGCCGGGTATTGCCTTAACATCGTCATAAAAGAAATAAGCTTTTCGGTGATGTATCACACATGGGGTTATTAAACAAAAAAAGATAGACATTTGATTCATAATAGTAATTGATGTTATGTCAATATACTTCAGATCATATAGTTAGAATTATACCGGTGACCCTTTGACTGCAATTAAGCCCTAATTATCCCTTTGGTCATAAAATGTCCCCCTTTTCAGGCAGAGCCGGAGTACAAACTTTATTTACCTCCACCCCTAAGTATTTTATTATTTTAACTAGGTATAAAATCCTAATAATACAGCTAGCAATTTGATTTTTAATCATTTTAGTTGTATTTGGTTTTCGTATGAGAGATTATTATTATGTTAAAATGGATTGTAATCAAGTAGTTGATTTAAACAGTAAAGGTCAACGGTATATTTTAAATTCCTCTATACCAATGATCGATTTAGATCCACGTATTTACTAAAACAACATTTTTTTCTTTGCTCTTAAAACATTGATGTGCCTCACTTCATACTCGTTTCAAATCTAACGGACCAGGAAATTTAACAAAATAAAACGGGACTCAAGTAAGAGCTTTCCTATTTATAACCGGGGAAAGAGTTTGGGACAAAGAGACAATTCCATCCATTAGGAAACAACCGCAAACACTCTTTCAAATGGAAAAAAGAACAAAAACAATATATATCTACTATTCGCTAGACGAGAAGAAAGAACGTGTGAAGTGTTTTCCGTAAATACAAAATACTCGTTTTCGTACAGGGTACTTCAAAATTAAAAAGAATTAAGCTGTACAGATGAAAATATGGAGAGAGCCTTTTTGAACGTTACAAAAATAAATATGATACGGTTCCGAGGAGATTATACAGGGTGCGGCATTAGTGCGTCGAAGTACGATATATCCGTTATTAGAGGAGATATCAAAAAAAGTTAAATGAGACACCCTATATATTATTTCAAATTTAGATTAAGCTCATCTCCCCCATACTTCCAATTAATTACGTTATACGGGGTATTTCAAAAGTAATGGTCAATTGTATACGAAAATAATTCTCATTTGAACGTCCGTATATCCTAGACAGAACAACCTAATAATTTTTTCCAGGCACAACTTTTTGACATTGGTACAGTGTTACAAGAAAGTCATATTTCTTTATTATTGCACTAATTAAATATAGAGGGAGCCAAAACACGAATACATGATTTTGTCAATTTTTTCAAATGAATCATAGTGTACTTTATTTTAAAAAGTGAAAATACACTTATGAGTAGTATAGCAAAGCCGTTTCTAAGTCAGGAAGTGAGATAAGACCTTGACCTCGCGCGGCCTTGGCAACAACAAGGCCATGTTTCAAGGCCACGTAGCCAGCGGTGTTGCCATGTTTCAAGGCTACGTTCAAGGCCGCGCATGCGAGGTCAAAGTCACGCTCTTATCTCACTTCCTGGCTTAGAAACGGCTTTGCTATACTACTCTTATGTTCTTTCATTTTTATTGAGCACTCCCTATAGCTAAAATCGATAATTTCTGAGATATTTTCAATTTAATAACAGAAAGAGACTTTTTTTTAATTTCTATAATAACAAGTTAGTTGTATTGTTAGGTTGTTCTGTCTAGGGTATAGAGGCCGTTGAAATGAGACTGATTTTCGTAGACAATTGACCATTCGTTTTTCCTTTAAAAGATTTGTTTCTACACCTAACTTACGTTCACCAAGTTTGATAAAAACATTACATGTAGGTCCGGACTTATTAAAAACAAAAATATATAGCAAACTTTTACACCCTGTATTTCAGACATAAAGCGAAAACGGATCTAATTTCATATACACCTTTTTTCTGAAAATCACTCATAGAATCACCCCTTAAATTTATGACATACTATTCTGAAACAACCTGTATATGTGTAAATTTCTTCCAATTAAAGTGTAAGAATCTGGTGAATGTTTAAATAATTTAACCAACACTTCCAAGTTATTGGATCATTAGATAATTATTGCCATTGAGACAAGCGAAATAGGTTATAATAAGACCCTCGGGCTGAATTACCTCCAGATATATTTATTTTATTAAAGATCTTGGTGTATAAATAGGTAATATTATGATTCTATCACTTTTCTAATTAAAAAATTGGCACCCTAAATTACCTGTTATAAATTTATAGTAAAACTCATAAAAATTAATATGTTGACGATGGATTTTAATTTAAAACTTAAATTAAGAATCAGAGAGATCTTCCCTTCGTGTTTTTAAATATAAAACAAATAATCAGAAGATTAAATAGAAACCGGGGAATAAAATATATTGAATGGACTTAAAGGTGGCGAAGGTAAAGTGATATTCAAATATTATTTTTCTTTAAAATCATTTCTTTGTGTTGAATGAATTTATATGTTAATGTTTTTAATACTTTCAATTGAATAGCATGTTGATTTATTAAAAAAAATTATCTACATGTTTGACAAACCTTTTCATCTGATTCTGCTTGATTTTGGATTGCTTAGTTGATTCATATTATAATATTACTATTACAGCTGTTTGCAATGCTTTATAAATGTTATCTGAATTGAATGTGTTTGCCGAATGGTAAAAAAATATTGGTTGAATTGTTATCACAAACCCAATAGTCCGTATATATTGACACAATTTTCACCTAAACACTAGAAACGTAATTGACTTCTCGATAATTTAAACGTAATGAAATGTCGAGTTTGCAGATAGTTTTGTTGACAGTGATTCATTATCATTATTATGGTTCGGCATACATTTAAATTATAAGTTCTTAAATATTTATTTATCCAATAAGCACCATGATTATAAATAACACGTTAACCGCTCAATGAGTAATAAATAAATTGGGTCTGGGGGGGCAGTTTTCAATTTTTTCAGATAATCTGTTAAATGCTTAACGTATTACTTTTTTCGATAATCAAATATTGACAAAAAATTTGGTTTTTACTTTTTTAATTATTATTTCCAGATTTAATACTGTCTACTAAAATTCTATTAAATTTCTCAATTGAAAAACTTCGTAACTGAAAACCTAAAACACCGTACCTTCATAAATATATTATCTAGCATTTGACTATTTTCTTATTTTATTTAAGGTTACTATATTCTAGTATTATTTTGTTTTTGCATATTTTAATATCTTTAATAATTTAATCTATTTTTAAATGGTATGTAGAAAGTGTCATTTGGAAAAAATATTTTACTAAAAAAATTTTCTGTGTATCTAAAAATTTACTTTAAACGTTTACTCGAAAATTTATACGTGGCAACACCTCACACTTTTAATAAAAATATGTGTCATGTACCCAAGGAATATCTACCTGATTAATCATAAAATTGTGTTAGTTTGAAGTTGATTCGGATCATTTAATCGTAGTTTATCGTTTGGTAATGTAGTTTCAATAACTGGGTGAAAAATCAAAAAAAATCAAATCAGGAATATCATACTAATTAATTTAATCCGCAATGTTTTGTGTAGTGTATTATTACCTAAAAAAGTACTGGTAGAAATAGTTCGTTATTATGTCTCATTCATAAGTATGTGCATTATGTTCGCGGACACCCTGTATAGCCACGCCTCCGATCTTTCTTCGTCTCTCACCGCAAAACCTCTGAAAACCTACTTGTAAGTGAGAGGTTTCCTGGATCTGGGTTTTTTCTATTCATCTTTATCGGCCTTCCTCAGGCGCGAACTTTTAAGCAATGATATAATTAGTCCATGTTTTATTACTTATTTACCTACTAAAGACCGTAAACATACTATTCTGTTTTCTCTCATAAACGTACGCAAGATATCAAGTAGAAAGCTTCCTGCTACATTAATTATTAACTTAAGAAGCCACTAAACTTTTAGCCTTAACTTTGCCCACATTTCCTTACTCACATGATTTAGAGCTAATAAAACTCATTATTCTATTATAAAGCTTTTATAATCAACGACTTTCTTAAAGGTTTTTAGTTTTTTCAAATATGAAGCAAGTTATTTGTAATATCTCTAAATAAGTTAAATAAAAATTTATTGTAGATTCCTTGGCCAAAGCGAGGTCACTAATAGCATTTTCCATGTTACCCTTTCGTTTTCAAGGTGATAAGGGGTAAATCAGGACTTTTTATTTAGTCGATCAAACTAAAAAATAGGAACTCCTATCTTAACCTTACATAAACAATTTTTATATAAAATGTCATAAAGAACCACTTTATTTTCCAAAAACAATATTCATTTGTTATTTGGTTAATTCTTAGAAATATTTAATTTTCATAATAAACATAATTACCCTTTAGTTAAATTAACATAAAAATTATTAGCTAATAGTATCTCTTAAATCTCTTAGTTGGTAAATCAACAACAAAGTTTTATCAGATTTGTTTATACTGCATTCTACACAGCCAGTATATAAATTGATTAATAGAATACTGTAATAATAATAATAATAATAATAATAATAATAATAATAATAATAATCATCATCATCATCATCATCATCATCAAATATTACTGTAATTAAGAGAGAACGCCCTGTATACAATAAAAGGTATAAAATTGGAATTAAATTGTAGACTAATTTATAAGCAAACACAAAAAATATACATTAGAATACGCGCTCTGTGGAATAAAAAGTTACAAACATGTCTGCTTTAAAGAAAACTGAGCTCAGATTAGAAAAAAAATGTTAAGAGAACCTTGATAAAAAGATCTGTACCAAAAAAATAATGCGTCGTTAGGCTTCAAACCTGCCATTGGTCAATAGAGTTGAAGTGAAATTAACGAGTAGAAAAATCCAAACTGCGAAACGAAAAAGGGGACCATTTTGCGAGGCAGCCAGAGCAAAAAAATTAAGGAAAAATTGAGTCTCAGGAGGCTCGGGACGAATAATTGTCTAATCACTAAATTCCTTTGGATCAAATTAGTTTTTTTGGGTTTGGCGTTTTTAAAGTTTACCTTTGCGTTTTTTTATATTTTATAAGTTTTAGTACTTTGTCGAAAGTAGTACTTTAATTGTGTCGTTGAGCTAGGAAAGGAGAAGCTGATGACGAAACTGTAGGGTAAAACTGACGAGCCTCATATTATTTTATTTGGTTATTTTATTTCATTGTATTTTTTATTATTAAACTTACTTCTTGGAGTTTCGGGGCTTTTTCCCCGAACCTAGGAAGGATACATCCCTTGGTCATTTTCTCTATTAATTATTTTTTTTAATTTATTTGCTGGTTTAAGACACATTTTGCTTATTCAATTCAATATATTTACATTTTAAAATGATTCAAATCCGGTTACCATAAACTATATTGTACCATTCATTTTAAAATTATTAGTAAATATAATTATAAATATCATTAGCATGGTTCAAGTATAAAAATATTTTACAAAAAAATAAAGTTCACGTAATTGGTTCAACTTTCAAGTGACAGATTATTACAATATATCGTTGAAAAAAGAAAAAAAAATAGTTAACATTTAGAGGAAAGTAATAAAACAATCGAGTTTTCTAAAATGTTTCATTTCTAATCCTGTAAATGTAGCAATATGACAACATTTGTCACAAAATTTCAACTGTGTTACAAATTCTTAATAATCTTCGTGGCAAAATGTTTGCTCTGGTTATCCAAGCCAATGGAAAAACAAACATTATTATCACGGTTATAGTGTGTGAATATATTTGTAGCTGATAATATTAAGGCTCAAAACCTGCAGCTCTGTTAATGCAAATATATGCAGTAACGTAAACAGGTACTTTCCTTTGAAATAATATTGTAACATAAGAACGTGAATTAAATGCTGCTGGGTATGAGTTTAATTAAACTGCCTAAATACTTGCAAATTAATATTGTATTATGTGTTTACATTCCAACTAATGAACTTCGTGATGAGTTGGTGTTAATTTGTTTAGTGCTTCTTAATTAAAAAATATTTAGTTCCAGTTCTGCATATTATCTGTAAACTAACCTTAAATAACTGGTCAAATATCTTTGTGGAATTATTAATTATTATGCTCAGTGTTTTAAAAATCGTCGCCATGTAACTCTATACCCTACAGCTAAATCCTATATATTGCAGCTGTCGCGTTCGCAACAGTATTCTATTTCTATTTCTTGCATACACCTGTTAGAATATCATTCAACATAGCACTCCGTTTAAAGCAACTGCAGCATTTAAAATACCAGTCAGATATTTATTGAAATAACTTACTATATTCTAGATCAGTGTTTCCCAAAGAGTGAGTGGCGACCTCCTGGAGGTCTTCCAAAATAAGACAATAGCACTTTGCTAAATCATGTATTTTTATTTTAACATAAAAAAAATTAATAATTAATGAATAGTTATCAAATGAATAAATAAGTCCGTAAAAATAAAAAATAAAAAAAAACACTTCCTGATTGTATAAAGCCAATCGGAGGCTTCGAGAATGTTCCAGAGTGCCATCTAGTAGCGAAGTAGCGAGCAGCGCTTTCGCAAATATCGTGAAAAAGTATCACAATGTGCAGTCGATTTTTTATTATTTATTTTAATTATAAATGGTAATCTGACAAAAGAACCACTAGTTACTAGTGGGACAGATGGCAATTAAAATAACTGTTGAATTTGATTTTTATTTTAATTTAAACTTAAACAATAAGGTAAACTAAAATTTGAGAAAAAATCATTTACTTGTAATTTTATAGGCTATTTTTGTAGCTATTAGGGTCTGAGTGATGAGTAGGGGGAAATAGGGTGTAGCAAACAAATTTTTTAACAAAAAGTTTAGATAAGTTTGGGGAACACTGTTCTAGATATTAACTAGTATTTGTATTTGTAGAGCATATATGCTTTTAGAATCAGCCCCGTAAACAATCAGCTGTGATTTTTTTTTTGGCCATCGAGAATTAATCTTATATAGCCAGATACACGAGTACTATTTTTGTGAAATTACAAAATTTGTTTTTAAACATTCACACACCCATGCCCATTTCGGGACTCGAACACGGGACCTCGGGAATCGAATGTCGGTTTGCCACCCACTCGACTACCGGGGTCAACTATCGGCTGTAATCAAGAAAATATTATTAAACTAATTAATGAACGTATTCAAAAATGTTTCGTTCTTTTATTATTCCCAAATATCTAACAAATAGGAATAAATGTTAGAAATTTATTTCCTTAAAAATAATTTTACATACGACTCTGGAGACCTCCTTAGATGGGGTCTAAAACCTCGAAATCTCTCCCGAATTAGTATCTAATGGAGAATTATTACTAGAACATGCATCGTTGCGGTAGTAGAATGAAGTAAAGGCCTGCGAAAGAATTGGAGTAATTGGAAAATAACTGAGATTTCTGAACTCGCAATTAATTCAATAGGAATTTCTATGTGAATAGTTTCTTCGAACTTTAAAAATGAAAATGCTCATAATATTGGAATATTTTAATTGATCAAAGACCACAAAAATTAAATGTATCGTCAGGAATAGTGGGTACTTAGTTAATTGGGCTGTTCTTTATCAAAGGAAATTTAACGTCAGATATATAAGAAATGCTACTTAGAAATGAAATTGTACCTACACTGAGAAACTTGTTTGGTGCCAATTTTAATCAGATATGGTTTCAGCAAGATGGAGCTTCAGCTCATTTTGGTGTAAATGTTCGGCGTTATTTAGATGAGATATTTCCCGGACGATAGATTGGTAGGCGAGGTAGTACTGAATAGCCTCCACGTTCACCTGATTTTAATCCTAAAGATTATTTTTATTAGGGATACTTTAAAAATTCAGTTTACAAAACTAAACCAGCAAGTATTACAGAGGTAAGGCAACGAATGATAGATGAATCTCGATTAATTTCTAGACAATCATGGAGAAATGTGGTAGACGCATTCTACCATGGATTTAAGTACTGTCAACTCACAAATGGAGCATATTTTGATCACTTGATTAAGTAATCATTATTTTAAAAATGTTGTAATCTTTCAATTGTTACGTTTTAATGTAGTTGAAAATAGTTTGTATTAAAAAATTATTGAGACAATTAGACGTTGCCAGACTTATGTTTTATTTATTTAAGATCTTCTAAACTACATAAAATCAGAAATGTTACATATGGTTGAACTCGTATTGAAGATAAGATTCGAAAAATGACTGAAGATACAGGGTGATGTACTTAAAAAACCAAAGTGACTAATAATTTCAGAGAAACGGCAAATCTAACAACATTGCAAATGTCAAATCTGGAATCTCCGTATACCAAAATAGGCTGTAAATATTGCGATTTTATTTTTATTAAAGAATATAACAATATTAATAAATGCCAAGAAATCTAATCTAATCTAAAGAAATTGTATCGGAAAAAACAACAGTTAATTCTTTTTATTAATTTTTCTCAACTCTTAGAGAAATATAAACCATTGAAATGAGGTCTAAAGCACTCTTATGTAGAATATCTTCCGAGTCTGTTTTGTCAACAAAAAAGTTTTCACGATTTGATTTTTAATTTTTTGTCATCACAATAATGTTCTCGCATGCACATATTTTTCTCCGGCGGTGCTGGTGTTTAATGGCAAATAAAAGCGAAGGAAAAAAAGATAAAAGGAAATAAGAAAAGAATGAAAAACCTCGTTTTCCATCACATACAGCGATTAAATCAGCTCATGAATTCACAGTCTGGTGCTGTTCTTAGACTTCCCTCAGAATTTCGATGAGAATTTTATTCAGATTTTTAGTCACTAAAGAATCTCTCTGGCGGAAAATCGAAAAAATCGGAAAAAAGATCCTCTGAAGAGGTAAAATTAGATACAGGGGGAGGCTAAACAATAGTTTTGTTATTAGATAAAAAATCAAAAACTTTTTGGATAGTTAGTCAATACGTTTTCATTTCTTCAGGATGATTAGTTTTATATCCTAATACGCAATATGGGCAACGTTATTTTTTATTTAACAATAAAAAATTTAGATTTTGTTGGGCTAAAATATTTGCATATAATATATGGTATTTATTTTGTTTTAGATTCTTCACAAAATCGATGAAGTATTGATTCCAACAGTGTCTCCAATGGGGGTGTCAAACAGAGTTTATAACCCTTCTGCATGGGAGTTTTTAGAAAACTATGATGCTCTTATCTCCAATAGCCAAAATCCCTATAGAGTCAGGTAAGCCTTTATTTATCATATGAAATAATTTGGAAATTCAATCTTTCAAAATATTTCGTAAAAATAAAATTATTTGAAATCAAAATTCATATATCATTGGTTGATACAAATTAAAAGTAAATAAAATTCAACAATAAGAATAAATTTTTACCAGAAAATACAAAATAACATGACATTAACCAAATTAGAAAATTTCAAGGATAATCGAACGAATAATCGAAATAATTAATTTTTTTAATAATGAAAGATAGAGAAATATATATATATATATATTTATATGATATATAATCATTTAACTGTGAAACAATAATTTGACTACAAATTAGAAATTAAAATTACTATATAATGAATTCTCACATGATGTTATTTGTCTAGTTATATTAACATTATTTTTCAAATTTATAATAAAGCTAGGATATTTAGAAATAAGTAAAGAATGAATCAATATTATTTTTGGATTAAATTTACAACGGAATTGCAACATCATTGTTAATAAATATTAAATTAAAACTATTTTAATTTTTTAAATAAAAAACAAGACATTCAATAATTAGGAATATTTTAATAATAAATGTACTATACACCAGCTTATTATATGTATTCGAAAGAAGAAAGAAGGAACTTCCTCAATCTCGGATAATTTTTTTTTAAACAATCATGTATTTAAAGTTAAAATTTAGAAATTTTATATAATATTTCGAAATGTCTGACAAATTGTAAAAAATTAGTTTTTTATTGGGCTGTGAGCCTAAAAACTTATAAATTAGCTGTAAGTAAATTGACAGTTACCACTTGAATATTCGCTTGGCAAGGGTACGTATCGTGGATATAGCTTAAAAAGCTAATATAATTATATAATTCTTTTAGAAAATATATATATCCTAAAAATGAAAATGTTCCATGAAGACTAATTAAGTGTAACACTTGTATTCCTGGTGTTCTTCAGAATATATATTTTATATTATTGTGTTCATACAATAAACATAACCCAGAAACAGGATAAGTTTAAAAAAATAGTAGGAACAATACTTACATGCAACATTGAATACCTGGCGAACGCTTTATAAAAAAAAAAGGTGTTAGTGCTCTTGAATGAGCAATTGCTGTGTCATAATTTTCACCCTGAACAAGAAGTGGCATTTTTCCACGCGACTTTCAATATTTGACTCGGACCTCAGACCAGTGCATCAAAGGGAAAAGATCGTATTCAAGGAAATTTCACGTATTAAATTTTCACTTCTCACAAGCCACATAAATAACCCTGATTGTCGTATATAAAATTATAAATGTATTTTTTTTAGCTCAATTTGTAGACTTTTTATTTTTGCCTACTATTTCAGAATTATGCTTAAAACATTCTTTATAAAGCATCTAAAATTGAAAAACATTTATCCAGAAATGACCACGCAAGCAACCTATTGCATTTAAATCTTGGAAAGAGGATTTTCTAAAATAGTAATATAAGAAATTTTTTGCGGCGTGCCCGCTAAATTCTTATGAAAATTTCGCGATTTCATAAAAGCCCTTATTTTGCAGGAATTTCCGGCAGAAGGTTCAACAGAAGGGCAAGCAAGATATCTACAAAGTGGAAGGAGGACACACATTCTTTATCCCGATCGATGAAGGTTTCGGTGTAAGTAGAAAAATCCTCATTGGACATTTTTACAAGATGTTCTATTGTCCCTGTAATTTATTCGTTGAAATCAAATACATTTTCATATTGTCTTTTATCAAATATGTTTGATGTTGCTCCCTATTACTGTCAAAATAAATGAAAAACTGGATCATGGCTGTGCTTATTATAGCACCAAAATATTGGTAGAGTCGAGTTGATATATTTTAAAAATCATATAGGCTGGCGCCTGATAATTTTATACGGATTTTAGTACGTATTATTTGTCTGATTTTCTTTGACAAAACTCGTAAACTTCAGATCACTTAATTTCACAATATTGGATAAAGACTAAAGTCTAAAAAACATTTGTAGATTTTTTTAGTATACATATATCTTTACAGTTTATTTTTATTTATGAATCTAGTTTCTTAAGACAGTTTAGTAAATATTTTTGGAGCAAAGCTACTTACAAAACTCAGAATAGCATCTATATTATTAAGAATGTCAGAAGAAGGCAACATACTTTTAAAATATAATCTATCTAATAAAAAATAACTCTCAGAATATAATTCTGTACTATACTTATGCTACTCAATGCATTTTCGTACAGCCCACCCCAGATAATAATGGCATATTTCAGAATAAATTCGATCCAAGATTTGTAAATCATTATTAGCAACTTTCCATTCATGAACCTTCTTAATTCATAAAACTTTTAGATTAATCGTCTGATTGTTTTACGTAGGTAGTCGATATGTATAGTCTTTCCATCTAAGATTTTTGTCAATTATGTTATGATTGTATTTTGTATTACTAATGTACTATGTATACATCAAATTCATTATTTTTTTAGTGGGGTAAGACTTTGAGTCGTTTCCTCTCTATAATTATAAATCATATATGAGTTAATAGAGTCCCTCTATTTCTTAAGATAAAATTCAATTATTGAATTGAATGATTACTAAACCTCTCCAGGTTAGTTAATAACTAGATTTGCCACTATTAACTGACTAATTTAAAAAAATACTAGTCAGGCTACAGCTTAAAAGATCACTAATGAAATGTATAATCGTGTAAAGCTCATTTCAAGATACAGACTTACCATCTGCTTGGAGAGTACTATCAGTTAATCTTGTAAATTCTTCATTTTAACGTAAAGAACAACAGGGTCGTTCTTGAATGTCTGCCATGAATTTATTGACTAGTGATGCTCAAGCGCTGATATTTAATTTTTCAAAAATTGTTTGCAAAGTAAAACATAATAAATACAAAATGAAGTACACAATCAAATGTTTATAATAAACTAAAATTCAGTTTCACAATAATCCTCCAATAACCTATGGAAACTAATTCGGACAAAAATTATTTGGATTTAATCTGACTTTACCTTATTAAAAGTTCAAAACTTAATGCGTTTACAACGAATTCCCCTGTCGTTAGCACGGAGTCGTATTCAAGATACTGCATGAAGGGTCTCTGATCTGAATTTTTTGTTAATCATTAGTGAATAACAAACAAAATTACTGTCTCCAAATTTTATGACCTTGTTAGTTAATAAGTAGAAACAAAATGATAAACCATTCCTAAATGCAGTTAATCACTACTTTTAACAATAATACTTTATTTCACTTAGGAGATTATTTACCATTTTAGTTTTATTTACATTTAATGAATATTAAAAACAATATGTTTATTATTTGAAAATTTATAACATTGCTTGCTTTGAACATTTTTTCAAAGAGAGACTTTATCTGTTGGCATGTTTAAAAAAATTATAATTATAAGAAATTTTCTTAAAGTCTCACTCGAGTAATTAATTTATTATAGGACTTTATTGTTGAAACTTAATTTTTGCTGCACGTCTCATAGTAGTTTTTTCCAATAATTTATACTTTCTGAAAGTTCCTTTATGAGAACCAGGTTTCTATTTATGTCCTAGTTCTTGCTGCTGCTTATCTAAAATTCTTGGTAATGTAGTTTTGGAAACCTTCGCTAACTCGCAAGTCTTTGCTAAGTCATCTGGTCTATCGGTTTCTGGTAGTAATCCTATAAAAAATATTCTTTTACATTTTTCCAATTACTTTTTTACTATCCTTAACAATTAACTCTAAACAACACAGTTAATAATTGCATATTGAAAAATGAAGGATAAAAATTTTCCATTTAATTAAATGCGTTTCTAGATTCAAATTTTTCTTTGTACGAAAAAATAAGGATATATTAATATTTACCTTCATAAACGTTCACCACCAATTTTTTACAACAAGCAGATAAATGTTTGTTGACTCTGGAAACTGTTTCTACGTCGATAAACTCTTCTGTCATTTTTATATTACAACACAAAGAAAACACAACAAAGCAGGAAAAACAAAAATTTCAATTAACAATAACACGACGATACCCAGAAATCATTTGCGTAAAACTAAAGGTTTAATGCGAGCAGTAGGGTCCAGGCAAAGAATTTATGTGGCGATAAGCTTTAATGGTTATTTCATTGCCAAGCCTCAGGCGGTCCAAATAAATTGTCCATTTTTACAGACACTAACTTCACATGAAAAAATATTAAGAAATACATAAATAACACACTATAAACTAAATATATAAATAACAGAATATAAAGAATGTTAACTTTGCCGTCCTGGAATGTCGTAAACCGCACATATCTATGTAGACCAGAAACATATCATTTTATACGAAATTAAAGAAAATATGGTAGTGCTTTCAAAGTGTTATTGTTTTTTTCTAATTTATTTATTAATAATTATTTGATTGATATAATTTATTAAAGATTAAAATTCTATAAGAAATAACCGATATTCATATTGTTCTCTGGAAAGTTGCAGGTTGTTCATGTCCCGAGCACACTCGGTATCACTTTTGCCTTTTTCTCAAATTGGTCGAAAGCAATCGTGACAGCAACAATTTTCATTAAATTGTCACTTCGCCATGAGATTTTTAATGGAAGACCCCGTTTCGCCATTGTTTCAGAATGACAGGGCCGCCTCGATAGACGAAAAGATAATTGATGGACACGTCATCCCTAAACAAGTGCTATTTACGACGCCTACTAAGAAAGACGTTCCCTATCAGACGTTGGCCAATGGAGACAACAACATCAGGGTCGTTATTTTGTTTACACAGGAACAGAGGGGTTCCACGGTAGTCAGTGAGTATTATTAATTAATAGTTAAAGGTTTATCCCTGTATCGTCCTCTCTAATTTTAACATCTCCCAATCAACGGCTCAATCCTGAGATAATGATTCTTTTCTTATTAGAGTTTGGAGACCTAATCCAGAGAATCTTGGATGTCTTCCACGATTACATTTTCCTTTTATTTTTATTTATATGATTATTTTTTCTTTTTAATCAGTGGACCATATGGTAAAAGAATTTTTTTTTTTTTTATTTAATGCAGCTTTGTTTAGTGAATTTGGCATCATATGAAATAACTCGGGAAGAACGGGTTACATGTCACATGCCTCCCAATCTCTGAATAAACTACTTTCTTCAAATTATTATATAAGTATATAAGTATATTGCCACATTTTTGTACCTTTGTAGAAAATTGCCAAAATTTGGCGTTGTTGTTATTTTATATTTCAATTTTAAGCATTTTTGAAATAAATATTTTATGAGTTCTTTATGAAATATGTATTATTGACAGTAGGCAATATTTACCAATTTTATAAAATTAGTTTTATAAGTAACCCCTCATAGTAACCATTAATTATTTTTAATTATTACAATTTGAACATTAAAAATTAAAATATAAAGTTATACATTTATTAAAAAGTTTTTCAGAATATACAATTATAACATTATTAATAAATAGAGAAATATATAGATCATTAAAAAACGTTTTTCCTCAATTTAAATGAAATAGTTTGACAAATTCTAATCTTTGTATTTTACCTTCTCTTAATTCTACTATTTTTTCATCTAGAAAATTTATTTTTGGCATCTAAACACAATTCATTTTAACATAAGTGTTAATTTGAAATTGCAAAATTATATCTATAAAATTATTGTTTTGATGTTTGTAAAGATGAGAAGAAATTTAGAATTTTCAAATATATAATTAATTATCAATGAGAAGTCGCAAAACTGGGTGACTCCTTCAATAGCTGGTTTAATTTAAAACCAAAAGATCAAAATATAAATAAGAAAATATACAGAGAGGACCAAAAGTCTGGATACAGCCAATTATGTCGTAAATTCTTAGTCCGAATTCTACAAAATTTGGCATACGCCTATTTTGGCATACGGATGTTCCAGATTTGACATTTACAATGTTCCTAGATTTGACTTTTCTCTGATATTATTAGTCACCCTGTATATTCAGTCATTTTTGTTATCTTCTCTTCAATACGAGTTCGACAATATGTAATGATGTATGATTTTATGTAGTTTAAATAAACTTTTTTAAATCATTCAAATACGAGGGTGGTCCAAAGGACCCGACCTAATAAAAAAAAAGCACAAAAATTTAGAAAAAAACATCTATATTTCTCTACACAGTCTCCTTTTCTAATCGACTTCCAACAGCTACGATACTCTCTTTATAGCCAAAATTCGGACGATAAAAATCGATGACTACGCAGTTTATTCTTCACGGATGGGAACCCAAAGAAATCATTGGGTGCCAATAAGGGCTGTACGGGGATCAACGATCAATTTGATGTTTTCAGTGCTGAAAAAGTTGTTAGTTTGAGTCGATATGCGAGAGCTCGCATTGTCATGATGAGGAATGCTGCGGCGTCATTTGTTTCTTTTCCTTGTTTCACCAAAGACTTCTGGCAAGCAATGGTTCTGTACCACTTAGAAGTCACTGTTCTTCGATTCATTAGAGGCACTATTGCAATATGAGTTTTTCAGAAGAAACAACCTAAGTGTTCAGATAAAATCGCATGTTTGCTGGTGGAACTAATGTCTAGAGATACTTCATTCTCATAATAAATTGTTCAACAATTGAAATTATCCACCATTAATTTTGAGTGGTTGCGCGTAAACTATGGTAAATAAAAAAAAAGGGACCAAAAAAAATTTTACTTATGCGAAACAAATATCGAAAATGAAACAATTGTGTTCGAACGTTCCAAAACTTTTGCAGAAATGTAAAAAACACAAAACCAACCAAACCGTCGCGAAAGATTCTGTGAAAAAAGTGTGAAAAAGATGCATTATAAAGATGCATTATGTAACATTAATAGTTCGTAGGACCCCCACGAACTCTAAGGACAGTTCTACATCTATCTGGCATTCTTCTTATCAGAATATTTATGAAATCTTGAAGAATCCTCTTCATTTCGTTGGGATACCTGTAGTTTCAGACGTGACCAAACATGCTTGGGTTCAGGACAGGAGAATTTGCGGATCAGTCCATTCGTTGAATGTTGTGGGTCCTCAGTGCTCTAGATACCAGATTGGCACGGTGTAGGCCAGCGTTATCATCGACATACAAAAAATCTCGGCCAAAATTATCAGAAAATGGGACTACAACAGGTAGAATACATCTGTCTCGATAACGAACTGTAGTCATATTACCTCTGTGGAGGCTGATCAAGTCTGTGCGTCCGTTCCAAACAATGCCTCCCCAGATGGTAATTCCACCTCCACCAAAAGCTACCTGAGGTTCCATAAGTGCTGCATTATATCGTTCATTTCTCCTCCGCCATACTCGAATTCGGCCATATGAGCGAAAAAATGTGATTCTCGTCCCGTCCGCAAACAAAACTCGACGCCAATCGTCAAGACATTATTAAGTTGAGAAGCATTTATTGTAGGATTTCGACGAGCTGTAAGTCTGAGATACTGGACCTGATGTAGTGTTAAAGCTCTTGGATGACCTCCACCATGTCGAAAGCAGAACTCACCGGTTTCATTATATCTTACTCTGGCCCTATTAATCAAACCATGAGCCACATTAAACAATCTTGCGACTTCTCTATGTGATCGACCTTGTCGCACTAAACGAACCACATGTTGTAATTCCCTATCGTTTAGTCTTCTGTACACCACTGTCGGATTAATTTTCAACTTCAAAAACACAACTTATACATTAAACTATTAGTAAGCAGTGTCCAGCGCGGTTAGTAGTTGGATGGGTGACCACCAGGGAACACCGACATAATATGCTTGTACAGCCTGCAGCGACTAGTAGCATACCATAGCTCGCAGGCACTATAGCAATGAGCACGAGGTATAGTGGAGATATGCCGTCTTTCGGAGGAGACGTTAAACTGTCGGTCCCGAGTCCATGAATGTTGGGCTCGTTAAAGATCCCTACCTCGGGTTGGAATACCTGAGGATTCGGCAAAATTTCGGGTTAGGGGTAGCGTGCTTCCGGCGTCGGTGATCGGCCCTGGTCGCAGAACTAGATTGACGTTAAACAAATTTTTTTTTTAAAATTCATTTAAATTCTACCGCGTAATATTTTACTGCTGGAAACAAAGAAAGTTATTGCCCTAGAGTCGAATGTAGCTCCTTTTTGATATTGCTTGGACTGGGGGCTTTTCCAATTGATGTGTTGTAATTACATAACGATGTCCTATTTTTTTCATTTTTACAAATTCACTGAGATCGTTACCTATTCATTCCTACCAAACGAATACTAAACAACGTAGTTTCAATATACGCTTTAAAAGATTAGTACTTATTTTCAAACAACAACCACCATTCATATGTCAAGTCGGGTACTTCGCGGACTATTCCCGTATTTCCATTGAAAATGAAGGATAGCAGGATTATTTACGTTCACACTGTGCGATATATTATCTGTTTTTTTGATATTAACCCATTCTTCATTGTAGAGAAAACAATAACCACTGCATAGAACATTATCCTGTGCATTCTGACTCTTGGTAAAGGACTCGATGAAAAATGAATAGGAACATATTTTTCAGACAGAAAAACGTATAAAGCAAATAAATCGCAAACAATTTTTCATTTTTCAGCGGATATACAAACAACGCCACCTCTTCCAAATAGACATATATATTTTTGACAAATTATTGAAAATACGGATTGCCTTCCGCTGAAAATATTTAATATAATATACCGGGCAAAGCGAACTAAAATAAATAATTTTTACAAACTTTAATATGATCAAACACAACAATCAAAAGTTTCAAATTTTAAACGTCGGGCTACAAAATACTCCCTTGGAATTAAAAAATCCACTTTAATCTCTTGGTATAAAATATTCTAATTACCCAAAGTACTACATTGAGTAATGAGTCGCTCTTAATCCATTGATTTTAATATTCCATCTCAATGACCTGAATTGTTTATTTGACATGGATTTTACTCATGTACTTGTCCCCTATTCTGTGTTATTCCTACTAGTACTACTTTTAATCCTAAGAATAACCTCAAATTAAAATATTTTGGTATTAAAATTGATGGCTTAAACCATGAAATTAATATCTTAGGATCATTGTATATTTTTCTTTTAGATTATGTCAAAAGCCATACTCTGTTTGGCGATGGTACACATACACCAGGCGTTGTTTTGGCTGAAATTGTAAAACCAAATATACCCGTCAAGAATGGTGTGGTCCATCTTATTCAGAAACCACTTATGGTTGTGGATGGCTCTGTAAAGAAATTACTCGAGGTAAGATTTTCTTAAATAGATATTTTGTCCGTTTTTATCACTTAGTACCAGTAGAGCATAAAAGAACTTGATCCAAGTTTTTACAAGTAAAAATAAAGGAAAACTGTTCATAATTTCTTTGTTCGTTTGATCGAAATGTTTTTGTTCTTTTAGGAATTGAAAATAATATAATTATGGTTTTATATTCTTTGAAGCAAACACGGTAAAAACCATTGAATAATTTAAACAACAATAAATTTCCAAAAAAAGCAGCAAATAAAAATATTTCAATTTCAGCATCTCATTGTAAAAATATTTCAATTTTGTAGAAACTAAATCGATTTTCAAATGTACAATAAATAGTTGCTATTACAAAAAAAATTTCAGTACGTCACGGACATTTTCCCTCATAATACAATTTTATCCAGAATCCAATTTTTCCCTATTTTAGTTCCATATTATGCTCTGCAGTTACAATTTTAAGCTTTACACCCAATTAAATGTAACCGTTAAACACACTCACAACTGCAGTTCACTTTTATTACATGGTTATTGTTTTTTATTTTTATTTTTTGTATTTTTAATGGGCCTAAATGTATCAGAGAGCAAACAAATCGATTGCCGAATTTCGTTTATATGTTTGGATTTCAATCAAATTGATTTTGATTACTAATGACGAAGAATTGTTTTAAAAGATTGAACTTTTTATCCGTAGCTACAAAAACACAGCTACAAAGTGCTTAATGGTGGTTGGAACGTCCGAAAATCGTTTCATATATTTTCATATATTCATATATTTTTTTCGCTAAAAATTAGGACTTATCTCAAAAACAGTTAAAAAACCTTACATACCTGATCGGGTCCTCTTAAAGCTTCAAGCTTACATTATATTAGTTTCTTTCTCTTTGTATCTCTTCTGTACAATAAATTCCATTCCATTGTTTCCTACATCTACATCTTTAGAGAAATTCCATCTTTTCCATAGGGCTATTTTGCTTCGTCTGTTGTTTTCCTAGGATTGGTTTCATATATTCTTTTAATCAATCTGCTTTCATTCATGTTTATCAAATATCAAACGATATTAATTTTCTACTTTCTAGCCCTCCTTCCTTTCTAGTGGTGTTTTAGCTTTATACCTCTTGGCACTAGTATCTTCTGTGAGAGTTTTCATTAATCACTTTAGTAAGGCTTACCCTCAGTATTCCTTATTGTATTTCCGCACAATTTCTCTATTCATCCTCTAAGGACTGCTTCTGGGCCGACAACATATTCTGTAGATGATTTCCTTCAAGAAAGTCCATCAGAAGTGTCACAGTATCCTTCAATCCACTAATTCACAGTTCGCTATCTCCATTGCTCCTGGCATTTCATTATCAGTTTTATTGTTACCTTGTGCCTATTTAGAGTTATTATTATCTCATAGAGTCGAAGGCGTTTGTCATGTCTCTAAAGCATGCATATATTTTTGCAAGGTTAACTTATTTTGTATAACATGTTCGAAAACCAAGCGCCCTCTGGCTCTATTAACTGAGATTCAAAACTGCGAGTATTTTTCTGATACATATGGTCCATTCTTCGTGTTTTAAAATGTTTTATAATTGTTTTTCAACAGTGAGTTGTTGCAGTTTTTAGGATCGTTTACCGGATTAGTCATTTAGTTTACGTATCATGTAACCAACTAAATTAATATTGGTAGTTGGTATTTTAGGCATTTCATTACAAATATGTATAAAATTAAATCAATAAGCTGCAGTGAAATGAGTATGATTCTAAAATTAATGAATTGAAATGATCTGTTTGAAAATTGCTGTAAATGAAAAATTTCAGTATTTTTGCATCTAACTCATAATTTAAATAAAAAAATGATAGTATATATATGTATGTAATAAAAAAAATGTGAACCTGTTGAAATTATATTTCAATGAAAAATACTACAAATTTTATACAGTAATCGAATAATAAACGTATAGTTATTTTAGATTGAAAAATTGATTAAAATAGCTTTCGTTAATCATAAAATGACTGAGAATTAAAATTGAACTTATTACTGGAGGACTTTTATGTCGAGTTCATAAAGTCATTAATCTAAAAATATTAATTCGGAATTTTATTACAGTAGTTAAATTTTCGTTCTCGCTTAAAATTTTTTAAACAGTTTCCAACCCCTAATTTAATTTAAACCAGTTGGAAACTAGATGAGATTTATTGATTAGGGATTTAATTTATTTGACCATTTCCCAAATATTCGTAAATGGAAATAAATTGTGGTTTATATTTAATACAAGTGTAAAGTGAATTTCAAATACTCATTTCATCGTCAGTTATTAAACTAGTAATTTCAATGATAAAATTTGAAAATATAGGATCACTTGGACTATATCTGCAACGTTGGCAACGTTGCCAGGCACGACAACTTTCATATTCCTGAGTATTTCCAGGAATACGACCCAAATTATCTCCAGAAATACGACCCAGAATATTTCCAGAGATATGCAGAGTACTATTATGCGAACGTAGGTCAAAATTTAGTAGATTAGCCAATTTAAAAAAGCAGCTAGTTTTTCATTGTACTGTTCTCGTCCCGTAATTTCTGCGACAACAACAAATACGAGGTGGGCCAACCTAAAATATGTAAATTTAAAAAAAATAAAATAGTTTGTCCACGTCATTCCTCTTCTTCCTACATATTCTCCGTTTACTGCGAGTTAAGGCAGTGTATTAATTCTTGGCATTTGTTTTTTGTATGTAAACTTCTTTTTCGATATTCTCGATATTCTAATTAATGCAGTTATTTCAATCTTTTATGATGTATTTGGTTACACAAGGTGTCCCAAACTTCGACTGCCAAGGCTCTAGGGCATATTCCTTGTGGCAAATTATACCCATTGAGGTAGGCAACTTATGTTCGTAAGTGCACTCTTTCCAAAATACAGGATGTTAAAGTTCAAAAAATAAAATAGTTTATTTTATTGTCAATATATATCAAAAGGGGGATCGACTGTGGATGAAACTTTAGGAGGATTATTAGGTTAGTAAACTAATTCTTTTAACATAAATAGATGATTTCCTGTTTTTTCCAAAGATGTACTATATGGATCAGGAAACCTTTTTCCGCCCTTGCATTTTCCACCAGTGGATAATGTGTTAAAATTTTGAAATTTTTTATAACCGCTCATATACCCGTATAAAGCTTTGTATTTTTACTGAATAACCACATGAGCGGTCATAAAAAATGCTGTTTTTCTCAATAACGGTTAATTTTAGCATGGTAAAATATTATTTTACTTTTTACTAAGGAATATTGGCAGAATTCAAAAATTTAAAAGTTACAGACCGATACTATGTGTTCCGACCCATTTAAGTCACAAGTAATTACCACTCCGAGGTCATTGTGAGAGGTTACGGAGTAATAAAATATGGTAATTTTGAGTTGTTCTTGTCGATATGTAGAACAACACATTTTTCAGTATTAAGAGGAAGTAACCACTTTAAAGACCACTTAAATATTAAGTCAAGATCGGGTTGAAGTACATGTTGATCAATAACAGGATTAATGTATAGTTTTGTATCATCAGCGTAAATAGAACCCTTACTAGAAAGCATGAGCGGAAGATCACAAGTATATACAGAAAAAGTAGTGGTCCAAGTACTGGACCTTGAGGAACTCCGCTTCTGACTGATTTTTCTGATGAGTAGGCTTCACCAACGCGAACTCGGAAATATCTGTCAGACAGTAAATCATGAATCCAAAGATTTAACTTTCCACGGATGCCAAAGTGATCCAATTTAGCTAGCAACCTACGTTTAGAAATACGATCAAAAGCTTTGCAGAAATCTAAGTAGACTACATCGACAGGATGGCGATTGTTTATGGATGCCGTCCAATCGTTGACACAAAGGAGTAAGTTTGTGATTGTTGACCGCCATTTGATGAAACAATGCTGTTGGTAAGGGATCACATTTTCTTGAAATAGAAACTCGGACATAGCTTCAGAAATAATGGCTTCCATGACTTTGCTAACAATAGGTACCAGGCTAATTGGACGATTATTATTACAATCAAGTTTGTTACCCTTTTTAAAAATTGGAGTAACTGAGGCTAATTTCCAGGAAGAAGGGAGATGACCCTAATTAAAAGAGGAATGCATTATTAGGGATAGAGGGGTTGCTATGGAATCTACGCATTGTTTAAGGAAAAAAGAAGTTAATCCATCCAATCCAGGCGATGAATTATTACGCGGTTTTCGTAAATGTTGTTTAATTGAGACTTTAGAAGATAAAGATGTGTGAATATACTGGTAAACTTTTTACTATAACCACTTGCAATGATAGATTCCTCAAATTTTTTCTTAGAGCTAACAAGGACTGTTTGTTTATGTTCTTTGAAAAGTAACCTCAGATAGTAAATACGGAATGTATAATACTCTTTTAAGAATGTCGTACAATATTTACTCTACGAAACGTTTACTAAATATAAACAGGTCGATAAACTATTGAACGGGTTAACTAACTAAATCTAATGCGCTTTTTGTATGTGACAATATTTCTGATTATACTACTCTACCAATTAAAATATATTATTTAATCTTATAAAACCTTTATCGAATGGCTCACCTCGTATAAATAAGCTAAATCCGCGCTTTCCGCTAGCAAATGAATATTAAAGGCTAAAGCTTGCTTCACTTATGG
This sequence comes from Hermaeophaga mercurialis, assembly GCA_951812935.1. Taxonomy (NCBI): domain Eukaryota; kingdom Metazoa; phylum Arthropoda; class Insecta; order Coleoptera; family Chrysomelidae; genus Hermaeophaga; species Hermaeophaga mercurialis. The sequence continues at coordinate 36,729,880 of OX638359.1, read as the reverse complement.
CGTAAATATTATGCAGTGTTGATGTGGTTGTAGATGCATTAATTTCAATACCATTAGCATAGAAAATAAACGAGCAACAAGACATTCCGAGATAGCGTCGAAATGCCTTCTGGCACATTATAAATAAAACAATCATTTAATCGTTATTAATTTTTTATATTTGTATAATAACCATCAAAGGTCAAAGGTTGCTTTTTGTTATTAAAAGGGCCATACAGGGTATCTCAAATAGAAATGATGAGTTTTAAAATTGAATATTTAGAGTTAGAAATCCGTCCAAAAATGCTCTTTGTAATGTATTAATAATGTGAGAATTTGCTTTTAAATCTAATCACTGTTACTCGAGATATCCGGTATTTTAAATAGTAAAGTGAGTTAAGGAAACATTTAGGTAATCAAACAGGATTTTTAATTTTTATGTTGGGATCCTCTTCCTCGTTTTTTGTTAAATTGGAAAACCAGTTTCCTATACATTGGCAACCCTGATTACCTTATTCGCGCATTTATGTTTGATAGATCAATTCAGCTTTTGTTTTATCAGCCTTTGTAAAATATCTGTATATGGTATTCTGTAATAATTCGAACTATGCATATTTTGATATGACAAGAACAGACGAGAAATCATCAACCACAAAGAAGTGTGTTTTAATGAATAGCTTTGAATAAAATGGGATCCATGAATAATTACGGTTTAAAGATTTGGCCACTATTAATTTAATACAAAACAAAATTTTAATATTATTTGAATTCATTTCATCATCAAATTTTATTGTTGGAATAATTTTAAATGTTTTCGATTAAACTCCATAAGATAATATTGAATTTGGATTGTCAACAAAACCAAATATAAAAGATATTAAACATTAATTAATCCGTATTTATTTTTGCCAATTTTAATTACTTACGTTTTCTTTTTAATCGATCGGCTTTGTATATATTCGATTCGAAACTCGTTCATCATAAATCAGTTAGTGTTTTTTGGATTTTATTTGGATTATTTTTGATTATTGGAATTGGAAGTAAATGTTGTTTTTCAACTTTTTATATCCAACTTAAGGTCGTCACTTAAATTAAAGCTAAGCATATTTTTCTCAATTACTGTACTAATAAAACAAAATAAAAATGCCTACCATTAGATAATCTACTCAAATAAAGTATCTTTTTCTCTTTGTAAGTTTCCCATCCTTTTATATACTTTCTGACTGTAATCTTTATAATATCGTTGACTGGTTTTGGTCCACTAATATTTTGCTTTGGTTTTCTTGTTATACCAAAGATGTACATCGTCGTTGGTCAAGACAACCTGAACTATCTCAAATTCTCAAAGTTCCGGGTATCGATCTATTCGTTTTAATGAATCTAATTTTATTATTTTGCTAAAAGGTACACCTTTGAGTTTAATCGAATTGATGTTTAAAGTAATGTCTTCTATCCGTTTTTGTACTATGTTCAGATCACAAAATATGATAGTTCTCTTTTTTGAAATCCTCTTTGCAACTAGAGCTGTTTCGATGTTTTGAAGTTATTATTGACGAATCGGAGTAGTAAATTCATCATGTTGAATGATGTTTTTAGTATAGTATGGTTGGAAATATACCATTGACTTTTACTGTAATAAATTAAATACTTGACTAAACCACATTGTTTAGGTCTCAACATCTTCAAATAGCAATAAATGGGTGCAGGGGCGGCTTGAAACTATAGCTATCCGCATATTGATTTATTGTTATTTCGAATTAAAAAGACATTTTCAACTAAAAGAAAATAAAAATCAATTAAAAATATTTTATTTTATAACAAGGTTTATCTTTTATCAGTTGCGTGATATTTAAAATATATTTGGAGCAAATTTTTTCTTAGGCTTGAAGTATAAGAAAGTTCAGTCTCTGTTTTAGGGAAACTAGGGTAGATACAGATTGTTCTTCATACATTTGACAATTTTTCCTTCTTAATTAATCCAAATCATTCTCGTCAACACTTTTAAATGTAGCAGAGGCACTTCGCTTTTTTCTGGAAGTGATAATTTTCTCTACTATAACCTTTACCAAAGATAAAAAAGTTATTGTTAAAGCAGACGTCTCAGTTAATCATTGAATTAAAATTTCTTTCCGCCAATGATTCGTACACATTTTTAATTATTTCTTTAGCATTGGAAAATAAATGCTTTTTTCTGAAAATGGTATCGCCACAAGATGCCCCACTATCAACACATGCCAATGGACGCCAAATTCTAACACTAACACAACAAAAATGGTACTCCCCAATAAACCAAATACTAATGTAACAAAGATCACTTGTCGAAAAACCAATTATAGCTAATTAATGAAAATCAATTTGCTATTTATGTTATTAGGAATTTATACCTACTTAAAATAATACTTAATGATGCAGGTAAATAAAATTTGTACTCCGACTCTGTCTAAAAAGATGATAAACTTGGGAAGTTTTATGGCCAAAGAGATAATTAGAGTTTAATTGCAGTAAAAAGGTCAACGGTATAATTCTAACCATACTGTACACATAAGATATTGAACGTATTGATCTAAAGGACTACCTTGTCTTATTTTTACCAGATTTTTTCTTTAAAGGTTTTCGGGTATTCAAGTGCCAATTCATCTCTTTTGCCTTTACATATTGTTACATATTGGGTTGTTTTTTTCAAATAATAAATGTATAAAAGGTTTTTACCCATTACGTAACTTGGTTAATGAAATTAAAGAGGCTGAGTAAAAACATTAACAATTTATTTATCTAATCAAACCAACTAAATTATGAGGGCAACTTACACATTAAATAACTAATACCCTTAATAGCAGGGATAGGCGCTATACACTTCTCGATCATCCGAGAACCCAAACTTCACTCCCGATCTCCTTTTATTTTACTAACCAAGAAGACCCTAATATTTATTAATTTTGATGACTCTATTAAAAATATTTAACATTAGTTGGCGGCCTTGTCCCATTACTCTCGCTCACGTAATGTTAAATAAAGAGTAAATATTATAATTTGGTAAATGAAAAATAAGTTTTATGTACAGAGCGATATTTAATTAAATCCCTGTACATACTATTGTAAGATATGCCTCTCCCTGTGAATAGGGCTGTACCCAGCCCTGTTAAACCCTTATCTAAATAAAAACAATTACTAGAAGTACTACCCTTAAAACGCTATACAATATTAAAAAAACAAATATATATCCTCTCTGGTAAGTCCGGCCCTGCTGTTCCTCTTCCCAGGCGCACTTCCCTTTATTTTCTACTTTTTCTGTTTCTATCTTCCTTTTTTCTCTAGCTACCATTAGCGTTTCTCTAGACATTCGGGAATTTAGCTTTACCTTGTTATGATATACTTACAGTGATATCAATTTTATCGACCTTAATCTTTTTATTATATTCAATATGGCTAGGCTGGGCATTTGACTACAACAGAAAAATGGTTAGTCACACATAATTTTACATTTAATTTTACCATTAAATTTTACCCGCCTTAGCCAAGGTTCTGACTGTCTTAATAAAGTATTATAAGTATTGGTTCATAAATCCCGTCTTTTACTGAGACAAACCTTTAAACAAGCATTTGGCCAAAGTACTTGGCAAATAAACCAGTACATAACGTAATATATCTTTTTAAGTAACTATCGCTTCCAAACTAAATTGCAATCTAGTTACGAAACTAATTCTCCTGTATTTCAGTTTAAAACAATTTAATTATCTAATAACTCTTATTACGTACGTATCCAAATATTAATCTTTCAGTAAGTTTGAATTTGCTCTCTTTCGGTGCTTACATTTTCATTATTGCCGGTTGCAAGATTTTCAGAAAACACCCGACCGCTCTATCGCCATTAAAACATTCCAATGTAATGGAAATTCTCTTAATATATAACCGGAATTAAACGTAGACACTTAATGAATTAGTTTAGATTTTGTTAGTTAAACAACCAGTTTTACAGAATCATCCACATAAAAATAAAATTTTCTATTCTAGTCTGTACATATTTTAAAAAAATAAACTTTTGCGTTTCCTTAATTTGATTTTTAAGAAATACGCCGTTTCTTGTATTTGATGATTTCATTTGAAATAGTTTTATTATACAAAAAGAAAAATTATTGCAAATTACTGAATACCATGTTTAGCAACCCATAACACTTACCACAAAACACTTTAATGTAGAAAAAAAATGTATAGAATGAACATTCTCAGATTATTACTTCTCAATTTAACCATATAATATTTACTTACTGAAAGATAATTTCTTCAAAATATTAATGCAAAAATGAAATACTTTTCGCACATTTCAGTTTTAATTTTTATAAATAAAGATTAATTGTATTTGGTTCCTACAAAAAACAATTGACTGAATAATATGTATCTGGAATTTTAATTCTCTGAGAATTTTTTCTATCAAATCTTGTATCAAAATGTTCCAAAAAAATAATCGATTGCTTTTGTGCTATTCTCTTGGAAACTGCAGCAATATCAGGTAACAATGTCTATAACTAAATGTTGTCTTTGTACTATATTTTTGTCACACAGAATATCCAAATTTATGATCCTACACCAGAAAATGTTATGCATTAATTTCTATGAAAACCCTAAAATGTTATCAATTAGTTTCTACGAAAACCATAAAATTTTCTATTTAATACAAAGTGGCTGTCTGCGGGATTGTAAATTTGCTGTAAGCTTTATATAAATGTCGCTATAATTTACAATATTTTTATTTTCATCTATCATCTGTATTTTTTTATCATATATTGGAATGTTACTTTGTTGTACAATGATAAGTTCAATTCGCTTTTTCAATTTTATTTTACTTATACGAAGAATCAAAAAGCATGTATGTAGCGTAAATTTTAATTTATTTTGATTTTAAAACTAAATAAAAAAAGTTTATAGTTAGTTACGATAAATTTATAACATGATTTAATTTATAACACTCTAGTGGTCTAAAAGCTACTTTACAACACAAGCGGAAAATTAATAATATCACGTAATACGATTTGATATGTTCCTTTTATAAGTTCCGTTACTCCAAACGACTTTGTTCGACGCCTATGTGCACATATCCCAAAAGAACCTCCATCATACACTAAAGTCTATAATTTCTGTTGATGCATCGCAAAAAAAGGTTTTAGCCGTAATATTACTCGACACAGAGCTGCTAGTTTTTCGAAATTCGCTTCCCACGCGTTTCTTGCTAAAAAAACAGAGCAGGGGATTAAAATATACATAAATAACTGCCGGGGTGCAGACAGAATGAAAAAATATGGGCCAGAAAGCACGATATTTTTCGTTCATTAAAAACTAATATACCAGACCTGCCGGTAGAAAAATTAAAATTAAAAGAAAAAATTGCAGGAGGTTGAAGAAGAGTTAGTGGGCACGGTTGCCGATAACAAAATATAATAATGCTCCCCAAAAAGTGTTTGTCTCTTGCGATCCAGTGCTTCGTAACTTAACAGAACTTGTGATGATGTTTTAGTTTCCTTTCGATAGAGCCTGCAGCTGATATCTCCATTGAACATGTTTTTCAGTTACATGTCTTCAGGAAATAACAACTCGAAGTTAATTCCTCTGTTTTTAAAAGTATTTTACTTCTTTTTACGTATGGCTCCTTTATAAACATTTAACCACGAATTTATCGATGTTCTTTTCCAGAATATCTGCTGTTGACACTCCGAGAACAGGTTTTGTACTATAATTAGTGTGTGGATCATCATCTGTTCTGTGGTGTTTTTTTTTAGTATAATGAATAGTTAGCTAACTAAACAAATTTAAATTATATTATTCTCTATGGAAAAACCGAATATATCCAACAAATAATGGTACAATATAATGACCTAATCCATATCTAAACTTAACGTCATCGGCTTTTTTCTGTGATCATGATATATAAAATGAAAAGTGTTAAGGAGGTAACAAATATAATTAAAGAGTGTGGAAACACGTTAGAATAGTTGAAAATATGACAGCACTACAAGAACTACCACATATAAGAGGGTAATTTTTTAAGTAAGAACAGTTTTTCAATAATGTAAGAAAGACTTTTTATGAACATAACTTTTACTAGAAATGAAAATATTTTTTTACTTTTAAACACATTCTCTATTAATATCTAAATACTTGTTAAGTGGCATTAGTTTTTAAAATTCAGCTGAGACTATAGTTATTTATAAAGCCATTGAAGTTGCAGAAGAAAATCATATAGAATAAGTGATAATAATTTTCGACTCATAATCAATCCATTTTAGCATTGCTAATTAAGAGAATATAACTACTTACAATAATCCATATATCAGAAAATTAACATTGAATATAACTCAATTAATAAGCACAGACATTGATATCAAACTGCTTTAGGTAAAGACACATATAAGTCTGGAATTTAATAATAATTTGGATATCCTCACCAAAACAGACATTGATACAGAAATGTTACTAGAATTAGTATTGATGAAACTACAAAAAAAAACTGGAGGGAAGCATAAAAGTTATTGAAAGTAAAACACCTACACGATATTGTTATATACACCTGCAAATTTCAAAAAATGTTTGGTACAAAAGACTCACTCTTCCACGAAGTATTATCGTTTCCATAAACCGATTGAAATTTGGACATACTCGATATCCTGCCCATCTGTATAAAATTGGTTTACAACATGACAATCTATGTGATTCTTGTCAGAGAGTTGGTGATTTAGATCACATATTCTTTGGATGTGACAAATATAAAATTCACAGCGATCACCTTCATGAGTCATTAATAAAAATTAAAATGTTTTCTCCTTATAATCTCATATCACTATTAGCATTAAAGAATTATACCATCTACTATGTATTCCTGAAATTTATAAAATCTACATATTTAAAACTATAGGTAGTATTTTTTTGTATAAATTTCCTGTAATATTAAATATCTAATCGAGTTATGTAACAGTTAGCCACCCTGAGTGTAAAGTGTGTTAACACCTTAATCCCATTTCGTTGATTCTTAGTCAATAACTTACAACATAATTTTCTATTTAAGTTAGAATAATAGAATAATAGAATTTAAAAACATTAGTTGATGGCTGAAATATACTCAATAGAGTACGAGAGCCAAAAAAATATTTTAAATAATATTTTTAAAGGACTCTGGTACTTCTCGATTAAGAACAGTTCTTTCAACACATCATCATTCTCCAAACTCTTTCCTCCAAGAATTGAAGAAATTTTTGATGCACCATTATGTAACAGTGAAGCTGCTCTTTTGGCAAATTTCCTCATCAATCTTTTGTATACTGTGACATTGAAAATGCAACACCTAGTAAAATATCTTAACGAAATATTAGCAAATACTATGTTATACTGAAAGTAAATACTAATAAAATTTAGTTCCGATCGGTTATAGGAATTCCATTTTTTTGGCGAGATTTTGTACAAACAACTAATGCTGCTATTATTCCATATGAAAATAGGAATTTTTGAAATTATTTAGTTAGTGAATTTGAACGTGGTAGGATTATAGGGCTGAGAGAAATTGGCACGGTACTTCGATTTTGGAATGACTGAACTACAGAGCAAATGCAACAACGTCGTACTGGTACTGGTGCTGTCCGAAGAACTACAGACCGTGAAGAACGCTTCTTAAAAGTAAATACCTTAGAGACCAATTTTCCTTTAAATATGTGGCACAGGAATGGCCGGCTACTACAGGACAACGACTATCTCTACGATTAGTTTAGTCTTTTGACCACGTCTCAAAAGTCATAAGGGGGTAACATTTCAGTGATGTCGAGAACGTGCCCAGTGTAATGGTATCAGAAATAGAAACGAATTGTGTTCAGTGATGAATCTCGATTTTATTAATGAGCCTATGTTGGACGAAGACGTGGTAAAAGGCTTAGAACGTAAGACAGCACTTACGCAATTTGATATGAAAGCAGATCTCCATTAGTAGTTCTTAAAAGAAACGTAAATGCTCAGTACATCCACAGTATTTTAGAACAAGTTTTTTCACTATATCTGCAGCAACTAGAAAAACCCCAATTTTCCAACAGAATAATGCCAGACCTCATACAACAGCAGTCACTACCAGGTTTCTTCGTGACTCTCAAGTTACAGTTCTTCCTGGCCAACTAGGTCTCCTGATCTTTCACCCATTGAACATATATGGGACATGATGGGTAGAAGATTTTGTCAACTTTCTAGCTTAATAATTGATTTGTGTCGCCTAAAATATGAAATTAAAGATGTTTGGGACTCGATTACTCAAAAACGCATTGTTCGTTTTATTCAAAGCATGCCTCCGAGAGTTGAGGAATGTATTAACTTAAGAGGAGTCCCAACTCAGTATTAAAATTTTAAGACAAATATTAAAGAACATGTTTTGAAACTTTGATTATTTTATGTAAGTCTTTTTATTTACCAAAAATATATGAAAATATTTTGATTTTTTTTGGGTGTTGCATCTTCAATATCAGAAAGTATAATTACTTTTTTTTTACAGTTGGCTGTCCAGATCGTTCTTCCTCATGAATATTTGCCTTTCCTTCATTAAAAATGAATCAATATGTTAAAGGTTTACTATTAGATATTTTAATCCTAGTATACCGCCCACACTAAGCACAGGCCTCTAATCCTGGAATAAAAACTGTTAAAATTTTAATGGCAACAGTAAATTTTAGAGGATCGAACTTCTGTTAGCTCGCGTATTTGCGGTAAGATGCTTGCCTGAATAATTAATTAAAAGAATTAATACTGGTAGCTCCAAAGTGCTTTCCAACCTAGCGTAAAGCGATTTATTTCGAAACAAGATCGGTAGGGCATACCAGACAATTTTTATACGCTAAATGGGGGTGCTACAACCGTTCGATTCTTAAGGCATTAGCTATTTTAGAAAACGAATAGAATCATAAAATTTTTTTACTAAGCATATTACGATTCAATAAAAAGAGCAATAACTCCGAATAGGTTGTTACTTAGAGTAAGATTTGTGGAAATGGCACTTAAAATGTTATGCGTGAGAGATTGAAAACATTGGAAAAAAACAAATGAAATTGAAAATATGTTGAAACAACCCAGGCCACCCTATTACTGAAGCTAATATTGTTTACTAGTAAAATATTTTTCTTTTTATAACCACTTAATATCTCATTTTTATCTGTAGGTATTAAATATTTTTTATTTTGATAACTTTGTATTCTACTTTGAGTGAAACGAAGTTGTTCCTTTGAAATATGATTCCTTTATGCATAGGGGCAAATAAAGTATCGGCCACTTTTACAGTTTTTATTTTTCTTTAGCTACAATCATTTGTCATTGTTGCATATAAACTACGATGGCATTTATTTACGACCTGGTTGATAGGTTGATTCGAAGATTCATCTTTTATTCCGAATAATGTGATAAAAATTGCTAAATAATCGGGTAAAAACGGGGTAAACATTACCTGCAGAGGTGAAGTACGTAATCTATAAATTTAAGTCCCTCAGGAAAAAAAATCGGCGCGCTCGACAGTTTGCTAAACAAGTGCAGTGTTACCTGCTTTCATTGAATAAACTAATTTTATAAAGAGTTTTGGATTAAAATTTACGGGTTCTTGTAATGGAAATAATTTCATTATTAGCTGATCAGTAAATTGTCAAGACGAACGCACCTTTAATTGAAATAGGGAGAATACCTTCGGGATCATTTTTTTTAGAGATCAATTACGTTTTTATTGTTGACCGTGAATTAATAAAGCTTTAAATATTATATAGAAAATTTAGTGTAATGCTTCTTTATTATATAATTGCTTTGCTTCTTTAGTAAAAAAAAATGTTAAAAATGGTAATTTGCCTCATTAATTTCTTTAAAGTGTCACTGTAGTCTTTTATTTATAATTTTAATCCATATTTTTTCTACCAAGGCAGAATTATTTAAAAAATATTCACTCAATTAAGAGAAGTTGGGACTACCATTTTTGATACAATAAGCATTTATTTATTTTTACTATTTTTTTTTTATTTAAAAACCCTATTTGATTTATATTTCTGCATTTTTCTTTCTCAGGAGGAAAACGGAAGAATCCTTAGCAACTTTTTTAACGCCATTAAAGACGCTGGACCGGCTGGCGAAGAGTTCTTAAAAACCTTGGACAAAGGTCACGACATCACTTTATTCGCTCCTTGCAACAGAGCTCTAGAAGGTGATCTCACTCTAAACGCTATTCTGAGAGATACCCCAAGGTTCATGGACATACTTAAGATGCATTTGGTCGTAGACAACAGGTTATATGTGGACAAAATTTGGCAGGAAAATCAAATTAGGGTAAGTTTATTGATTTTTTGCAAAATTAAGAAAACAATTTTCTAGATTATTAAAAAAATGTTTTTCTTTTCTTAAAGATCTCGTAAGCAAGTGTTTTCCTTACGGAAAGTAACATAAATTAAACCTGCAAATTGTTTTCAAACAATGACCAAAATATGATGATTAACCCGGTATGCTTATTGAAAATTATATTAATTAAATTGAGTTAGGTATAATGATGTAATCTATTTTCACAAGCAGTTATTTATCAAATTAAACAAACACTGTATTATGTAGCAATTAAGTCACAATTAAATTAATTGAAATTAAATTGAAATTAATCTGTACTGGCTTAGAATTTTTTATAAATTAATTATCGGTTCTACCGGACGAGACTACCAATGTTATTTTAATTCGACCATTCGACATTTCTGATGTATTTGGATTCAGCGTAAACTTTTAGGATAGTTATGTTTTTGAGATAAAATATAAAAGAATATTTAGGTCTTTAGAATTTAAGGGTAAAATTAGAAAACACTAATATGGTTGGAAATCGATGTTTTTGTTCTAAGTTGATATAAAGGGGAATTAAAAACTAACAATGTACAAAGTAACATTTGGATGTAAAACATTGTTATAATAAAAGTAAATAACAAAGAAGTGGTATAGTGGATTCACCAGAAAACTCAAAATCTTTACCACACAATATTATTCTATAAAGACGACTAGTTTCGACTTTCAAGACATGAAGATGACTTTTGAGAAACTAGTCGCCTTTTTATAATAAATATTGTGTGGTAAAGATTTTGAGTTTTATTGGTAAAAATAACAAAGAATGCGAACTGAAACTGCTTAAAATAAGATTAGGTATAGGCAAAGGGATCAAATATTGTAGGAGTAGCCAAGGGACAAAGATTAAAGGGATGGAACACATGACTTCATAATAGAAAATAAAATTACCAAAAATTATGTGAAGAATGGATGTGAAAGGGGAAAAGAAGCAAAGACCAAGATCAAATCTAAGAGCCAAACCAAAAATCCCAGAAACATGGAAGAAATCCTGCTGCAGGATAGAAGAAAAGGAACTAAAGAGGAGGAAGCTACAGAAGAAATAATAATGAAAATAAAAACTAGTTAGAAATATAGATGAGAATACCTTTCACTGATAAGCCACAAACAACAATTTGTGTCTTTTTACCACATTGTATTAATCAATCAATCAGTGACTTCATTAAGGTAATTTGTTCATTTAATATTACAATGTGGTAGAAAATATTAAATGTTTACATATTGCAGATGAAGTGCTGAATTGTCAAAGACTGGAGGAATCAGTTGTGCACATGTCATGTATAGTATTCCGCGCGCCGGTCATTTAATGAAATTGCTTTAGTATTAGAGACAGCCTGTTGGACGTTTATGGGATTAGGCCACTCTGGTACTATGCAGCGTGGAAATTCTATTACTGACAAATTTCATTATAATAATCACGTTTTCCCATCGTTGCGGACATTAATTAGAAACATGTTGTAAATGTGGAAGACTAAGCGTTATTTTTTTGTGTTTACCAAAAGGGAATATGGAAATGTGATAAAATTATAAACAATTTACTTTTTACTTTTGGAATACTTTCAACTTCTCTCTTTTTGGAAACTATATTATCATCCTATTACTTTTTGTTTATGTAAAAATTTGGTATATTACTGATCTTCCTTTTCTGACGCTGCAATGATATTTTCCTGTTTCATTCTCGATTCAAGTAAATAAAAAAATATATTTCCGTATATTACACTTTCGTCACAGAAAAATAACTCATGTATACTGATTGACATATTCTTTTTTATTTACTGAAGTTTCACAAAGATCTGAAGAATTTCTATGCGATCCGATGAATCAGCACTTCTCCCGATAACCTGGATATCGCATGTCTTTTACAGTTCTTTGCCCTCCGGCACCAATTATCCAATTCTAGTTTTTTCAATTATCCTTTTTCTTCCCTTTCAATCCGTTTACGCGGTATTTCTGAGAAAAATCATGGTTCAGAATGAAAATGGAATTACCGTTTGGATTTACTACAATATTTTTCTTTTAAAGACATTATTTCTAAATTTACCTTACAGATTGGTTTTTAAAACAACAAATAAATAATTTAATGATGTAATACTAGTCTAAAATAAATAAATTATAAAGTCTATTTATTATATTTATATGGGGAAAATATATAAGCTAGAATAATAAAAAGAAAATAATAGGGGGTGATGTTTAGCATGGGAAGAAGGGAAATATTTTTAATAAATAAATAAATATAATGAAGATAAAGATGTTTTTTACATAAAATCATGGAAATAGAACAATGACTGGAAGGATTATTACAATTTTTTTAGCTGGAAGTCACCTTTCACATTTTATTTCGATTTAATTGGAAGCTTTTATTAAAATTTGCCAACGTTGATTTTCTTTCAGCCGTTCCAAGCAAACACATTAAACAAGGGAAAGAACCTCTTCTTCAACGTCATTACCGCGGATACCAACAGGACATTGACAGTGGAAGGAGGAGGCGTTAATGCAACTGTTATTCAACCAGACTTGGCAGCAACCAACGGTATCATACATATCATCGACAGAGTTCTTGGAGTACCTTACAGTACTGTGTTGGACAAACTTAGAACAGACCCCATGCTCAAGTAAGCATTGAAAACCCTTCTAAAATTGGTATTTCCACTCACACATTTACTGTAAAAATATTTTTAAATGATTTTAGAGCTACGTATGCATTGGGTAATCTACAAGGGTTCAACAACCAATTAAATAATACAAGGAAGAGGTTTACTTATTTTGTACCACGAGACAAAGCTTGGCTTGACGCAAAAGTTGCTTTACCATCAGCTATTAAGAAACTTTTTATGCAAGAATATGCATATCACGTAAGTTAACTCTTAGTTATTCAACTTAAAAATATATAATAAAATTTTTGTTCGAGGTAAAATAAAAATATATAAACAATAAAAATATTATTTCTTAAATACTTTTAGGCTACTTCCACACTAGAACGTCACTTGGTAATTGCAACAGAATCATATTCTATGGAGAAAATCAAACAATTGTCCAATGATACTAATACTTACGGTACTTTTGGACAACAACGTGAAGTTGAACTGCCTACAGCTAGAGGGTCTTTAAAATTATATGTTGAAGAACGACAGGATAATAGTAAGTATTTTTGATAAAAAAAGGGTAAATGCAGCCGTTTTTATTTTCTAAAAATATTTTTTGTCTTACTCATAATTAAAATATAAATTTGTCGACCTGAAGAAAATAAACAATATTTCAAAGCTTGCATATGCAGTTTCATATTGCTGCCTGGATTTATTTATTCTGATGTTTGTTATCATGGTTACTATCTTTACCGTGATTATACTAATGAATTGATATGGAAAAGATACAAATATTCATAAAATACATGAAATATGAAATACAATCTTATATTTACTTTCGTATCATATTCAATCTTGCTTAATTAAAAAATATGAGAATGTCGATACATAAGTTTTATTAAGGTGCTATTGGTATACTAAACGTTCTTTATATTACTTGAACTATAATGATAAGGTTATTATTATAAAATACCAACAAATAAGAACTTATTAATAGAATAATCACATATATTAATGCAACTTTGAGTTAATTTTATAGGACCTTAGGTTAAGCCCAATATTTTTTACTGATGTTTTTAGAATTCTCAATTTTATTGACAATTTAACGAGAGCAACGTTCTCGGGATTTTTTCAAAGAATTATTCCTCTTTTATTTTGTACCATTAATTATTAATTTTATTTATTACAACTTTTTCAGTGGATCCATATTCAAATAATCCATGTAAGTTTAATAGGAGCAAAAAACATTGGTGTACTAGATCAAGTATTTCGCTCAACATCTAAATCCTAACATGTGTTGTCTTGTCTCCATAATTTGCAATCTAGCCTTTTGGTAGTTTGGTTCGTATATTATTTTGTACAAACACTATTAAAATAAACCTTTCTAATATCTCAGTTTAGTGTAAAATGTATCCATGTAAAAGTACTCCGTAGCCAGTTGTTATTGAAATAAGCAAGAACAAAGAACATATTTTCAATTTTTATTAATGGTTATAGGTAATAACCAGAAATATTTAATGCAAACGAACAATTTTTTTGCTAGTTTTTAGTAATAAAATCAAAATATCTACAAAAAAATGATATCGATCTGAAATGTTTTTATTTTTTTTCCTTTCTACTCCTCTTTGTAGTTTTCAATCTCTTTCTCTCTGTCTTTTTATTATCGTAAGATTTGCCCTCGAGTCTGCCATTAACATAGCTAGAGAACACTGGAATCAATGTCTGGTAATACTCATTGTTTAAAATAAGGCAGTTTTAAAGCTGATGTCTCATAACAGATTTTTTTTTCACTATAAATTACCACAGTAAACTCAGTGAAATTCCTTAGTGGAACGTATGATTCTCATGTTTCACGTTCAATCTAGTGCGGTTTACAGTGAAATTATTGTTATTCTTGCCTTGCCTGTATAAGTTTTTGTGTCGTAAAGAAATCGACGTACATATTCACTAAAATACTATGCTTTAAATTCATTAGATTATAACAGCAAGTCCTCTTTCAATGAACACTTCACATGCAGCAATCAATGGTACCGTCCTCTACTAGTATATGAGAATAGTAATTTATTATCTACATTAACTCAACACAATTTCCTCGTCCCACTTGCAGATATAAAAT
Source organism: Hermaeophaga mercurialis (assembly GCA_951812935.1). Lineage (NCBI taxonomy): Eukaryota > Metazoa > Arthropoda > Insecta > Coleoptera > Chrysomelidae > Hermaeophaga > Hermaeophaga mercurialis. The sequence goes on along the minus strand of OX638359.1, from coordinate 36,714,838 downwards.
TACTTCATTCAAAATAAGTATTAAAACAACTAAAAATAATAGTTTGTAGAAGTTGTTATTTATTTTTCCTCATTTTCGTAGCACATATTGTTCCTTACACTTGTTGAAAAGTAAAACTTTCCGCACTTTATACGAAATAACTAGAGAAATATTTATTTTCGAAATGTTAGGCTACTTTCATTACCCTGCTTATATCGTATATAATGAATAAAAAAAACTTTAATACAAATTTAAACATCTATCATTTTAATAGCAGGGTGGGGTAATTAATTAGGTACGCGGTGTAACTTACTTTTATCTAGAAATTCTGAAAGATCTGCAGGCATTTTACCAAATATATTTATCTAAATTTAATCCTTGTTAAAATTAAAAAATCTTTTGACACCGTATTTGTTGGTCTTAGTGCTACTTATTTTTAACATAAATTAATGTACAAACGAGCGGTAACATTAAAATCACGTAGTACGGTTGACACAGATACATTTTTACACATATACAGTGTTTGTAGGAAAAATAATATATGAACTATATTTTAAAAATTTTTTACTATTTATATGTAAAAAATATGCAACCATAATTTCGATTATACTATTAAAGTAAATCGAATTTATTGTTGTATTACAAATAGCGAAAATAAATCGCATAAATCTTGTTTAATACATAAAATACATGTGCTTCTTTGTATTTAAAATAATTGTGATGATGAATTAAAACTACCTACCCCTCCTATATTCAACTTTAACACAATTAGATTACTCACTAAATACGATAATTCACTATGAGTCATTGTAAATGTCTCTTTTGTAGTATATTCAGGTGCTATAGTGTGTCATCTTGCAACATATCATAAAACACCGTATAATTAGAGCACAACGCACAATGTTAGAAATCACATCTTTACAACCAAAATTTCCGAAAACAGCGATAACTCTCAATAAACTCCGAAACTACAGTGTGTACCAATCTTACTACAAAATTCAGTAACTCCCTTTTTATTGATATAAAATTTTTTGCTAACGGAAGTGATAGAGGCAGTTAAGATACCTACATAATTTAAATTTATTGTGAGTTATACAGGATGTTCAGTAATTCCGGTAAGAATCTAATAATACATGTAATTTGACACAGTTGTAGGGAATCCTTAATAAAAAAAAAGCAGATGATTGTATATAATACAGTGTTCTATTTATTCTAAGAAAAAAAATAAAAGATCCGGGTTTTGAACCTGCTAGAAACAAACCACAAGGTGATAAATCCATAATGAAACATAATAATTTATTTTTTCATGTAATGTATATTGATCTACAGAGCGTTGGTATATCTACAATTTTAATACATATCTATTAAAATGCCCAGTATAATATAGTCAAATCTTATATAAAAAAATCAGGAAAATATAGGTTACTTGAATTTAAATTAATGTACAGAGGTTCCTTTTCACCAAGAAAAATATGTTGTACCGGAATTATGTAGCAACCTGTACAACTCGAAATAATCCATAATTACTAGGAACATATTGAACTTTGTCGGAAGATTGGTACACCCTGTATATGATGATAATATTTCCAGAGTTTATCACTAATACTAAGGACAGAATAAAATTTTAAACAAACATATCAAAAATATATGACTGTACTCATATTTCAAAAAAACATTTTGAAGATTTAAAAACCCTTCATTTAAATTTTTTCCGTGCAATTCGATAAAATTGAATGAGATTAAAATAATTATATCGTCACGATCAAGGTAACCAGAAGTATTTTAAAATGCTCTACTTTCCAGAAAAGTAAAAATACTGTTATCTACATTATACCTACTGTTAACTTGTTTTAGGAACTTCTAGTTTCATTAAATATAAAACTATCATTAAAAACTGACACAACCATTACGTCTAGTTTGAAATTTTACATTAGAAAAAATTATCAGAGGATGTTTCCTGAGGACTGCGTCATTTTTGAGATATTACTCAACAATTTGCCGTCTGTCATAAGCGGCTTCTTTAGGAGGTGACATGTGCACGATAACTCTACTACTAAACGTAGCAAGAGGCAAAACACTTCTGAAATGGAAGACACATCACACATATACTGAGCCCGAGTCTCCTGGCTTTGGTTAGTCTTCTTTTACGGTACTGATGTAGAAGCCCGGGAACCCATTCCACCTGAACTCAATCTGGTCAGTCCTCAACATTCACGCACTCATTCTTTCCTTGTATACTATACTTTTTGGGCTGAGGGGGAGCTTACCTGTTTTCTAGCATATTTGTACGGGGTAGCGTTCAGCGCTTTTGTCCCACTGGTCCTGTAGCGTTCAGCGCTTTTGTCCCACTGGTCCTCTTATTCCAAAAAAGGAAGATAAGTGGGGTCAAATTTATATGGTGATGTCAGTGCATCGTGACAAGTCGAAAGTAGAGATAAGGCGTGAAGTGGGAACGGCCCGTAGAATCACTGTATTCCAAACAGGTGCATTATGATATCCATCCTCTCTGTATATATTATTTGGACGTTTACGTATTTATATTTATTTCATATAATTTCGTCCAAACTGATCTTCCATTTCGGAGGTGTTTCGCCTGTGGCTATGTTTAGTACTCAAGCTCTCTCCCGAAGAAGCCGCTTATGACAGAGAGCAAACGTTGAGAAATAGGGAGTAATCTGGCCGCGGAAGACTACAAATTTCAAAAAATTATCAATTCAAATATTCAAAATATTGAGATACTTCAAGTTGCATTGACCATGATGATATATGAGTATATATAAAATTTTTGTGAGTACAATATGCAATATTTTATTTTAAATAGTTCCTAATATAATATTCCGTAAATTTGTTTAAAAAAAGCGAATATCCCATTTTTTTTAACATCTTTCAATGTTACTACTTTTCAGAAAAGATGTTTCGTTACTTATAATGGTAATGACACATATTATCCGCATTGTACATTATCGAATCAATTATTTCCTTATCATATCTTTTTTTTTTTACTGTTACATTTTAATTTTATTTTTTCAGCATTCATAATAGTGTGGAAGGGCGAGAAAATCCCAGTTTTCCGACCAAACGTCGAATGTACCAACGGTATTATCCACGTGATTGACGCACCATTCCTGAAGGAAAGTGATATTCAAGTCAGCGGTGCTTATTCAATGGCACCTCATATTGCAATGATTGTTCTATCGATACTGATGCTCCTTTAAAAATCAAACGATCCAGAACTATTAGATATTAAGAACAATACAGGGTTTTTGTAAAGAGTTGAGTAAGCATAGATAGTTATGTATATACAAGGTGGTTCTTGAATATAGATTCTTAAAATTGTTTTCTAACGCAGCGAAAATAGTAAAAGTACTTGAGCTGGGATTATAATAGGTACCAGATTAATAGACAGCATAATAGATTGTAACTTTATAAGGAATGCATTTTTAAAAATCGCCTTGTGTATGACATCGAACTGATTTTTTTGCCTTCTATTTCAATGTAACCTATTAACTACGACTCTTTATATGAACTGACTGTCTTTATCACATGAAAATTTTTATCAATACTAAACAATAATTACATTAAAAATACACCGCCCTATTTGTAAAAGCTTTACATTTTTTGTTACAACTTTTTAAAACCATAATAATTGTCATCCATCTTTCTACATAAGGTATAGCTAGCTCCGAAACTTTCACCTCTAGCGCGTAAGTTGTACATATTCGAAATTAAATTTGATGTTAAAAATCTCTCAAAAATGGTAATGACTCTAAGTACATTACATGTAATACGTCGTTTCCTTATTCATTTATTATTACTTCACAGAATATCGAATTGCTTTACATTTAAAATTTAGAATGAATAGCTGGAAGCTTAAATCTTGAATTGTAGAACTGTGACGGATGATTTTTGGCATCAAAAAAGTTCAATTAAGTTTAAACCTAAAGATGATGCATAAAATTAGATGAGGAAATTGAAGCATTTCAGAGATACAGAAGAATTTCTTAAAATTAAAAATCAACTAACGAATCTTCGAATAGTTTTAATATTTCTAATTTGTAGTTAATTTTCTTCTAGCGCTAGAAAACATTCCAATTTGAATTATTTTTTCGCACTTTTAATTGTAATATAATATTTGTATATTACTGAACATAGCTACAAAATTTTAAATTCAACAAATATGGTTAAATGACAAAGAAATCTGCAGTTTACTGAATTTTACAGTAGACTCAAGAATATATTTTTTCCGATGGCTCAGTTTGCCATTTAATTACTTAATTGATTATCGACATAATTTAATCCTAATTCATAATTTGAGTTATGGATAAATAATAATATATCGGAAATGTATATTTCTTTAATAGTCACTGAAACCATTCACAAAATTTTGTGCATATGATCAGAATCATTACGAATTGAACCACCTGCTTCTTTGGATTATCTAAAAATGTATATATATATATGTGTGGATGTGTATAAATGTTGATATTTTTGAAAGCAAAATATTTATATTAGGATAAAGTCGTATTGATTTGATTTTTTATTGATTCCAAGAATTCTTTTTATATTGTTAGTTTGGGCACTGAAATGCTTCATATTAATAAGAATATGCGAGAGATAATATGACTATTAAAATTACATACCTATAAGAAATAGTATCTTTTTCGTACTTGTTGAAGGTGATAAAGAACGGTTATTTTATAGCATCTATTTTAAAATTTTTCTTAAACGTCGCCTCTATATATTTTATATAAATTACTTTGCTCAATCGTGCAGTAATAATTAGAAATTAGTATTTAATCTCTTGCATATTTTTATGACCCAATTACCAAAGACCCTATTTGTAATCATATACAGTGAACATTGAAAAGTTTTCACATTTCTTATCTTCAATGTTTCATTCAACTTTTTAATGCACTCTGTATGTAAACGACTATAAAACTAATACTTAGATGCAAAATCATTCTAAAATCTGTTAAAATTAGTTAGGAAAAAATCTTCTATCGACTGACTGAACTATACGTGTCGATAATTATAAACAAAATATTTGTTAAAAAAATTAAATGTTTCCAGAATAAACAAATATTAATAAATGTTGCAATACAAATAAGATATTTTAGTCTTAATTGCTAAGAACTACATTGAACAATATAACATTATTTGACAAATTTTTGCATTTTCATGAAAAATTTAACAGTTGTCGATTTATTTTTGTTCATTATTTGAAATACGATGTGTTGTTCTATGTAGTGCTTAAATGAAGAAAACCCTAAATGTATAAAATCGGTCCCATTGTACTACAGAAAAAGAACTATAATAGATGTTTAAAAAAGCTTAAAATAGACATAGACTTTCAGTGTGTGGAATAAAAAAAATGCACTGCCATTGTATCTTTAAAGATATGTAATGGTTTTTGATTTACTTACTTAAAAAATGGGCCAAATAATGTTGGTTGAAGTTTTCAAAATTTATAACTTAGTTCTTATTTAGATAATAGAAATATATTTCTTTATCTATGATTTTGCATTCTATTTTATGTATATTTGTACATTTTTTTAATAATTCGTCAGTTTGTAGAAAAGGCATATACTTTTTTTAATGAAATACTCATTCAGATATTATTTTTCTTGTGATGTTTTTAAAGCAATTAAGCATCTGTTTATTTTAAGATAATTTTATTATAAATGATAATCGCAGGTCATACAAACTCTATAATATGTTTTTCTGAACTTGCTATCTACGTCAATAATGTTTGATTAATTTTTTTTAGATTCTTACTCTTTTTTGGTCTTTTGATCTTTATTTTTATTAAATGGAATATATGCACTTCGGAATATATTAATATAAGAAAATAATTTGTTTACATTTAATGAAAAACTGGCTGCAATTATTTAGATATTATAGCGATATTAAAAATACCTATAATTTTAATTGTATTCAGTTCATGTCCAAACACTTTCTTTATTTAAAATAAGTAATTTTGTTTAAATACCTTTATTTTCAATAAAGCGTTCAGTGCTCTTGAATTTTGTTTTAATGAAAACCTGTATTTTTTTAATAATTCAACCCAATAAATTATTAATCAAGAATATACTTCTTTTTGGAATAACATATGGTATTTTTCCGAGCTTCAGGACAGATACATAAGTTGTCACCTCACTCAGCCTTTAATGGTAACATGTATTATTAAAAAAATCCTTATTTGGAATTAACGGCATGTAGGCTAATAAGAACAAAAATTCAGACATTCATTATATATAAAAACACTTGTATTTGTCAAAACTCTCAAAATATAATACTCTTTAATAAATAAATTACATGATAAAAGTCGATTCAAAGGTATACGTGTATTAATTCAATTAAAAATCTAAATGTTTCATCTGGCCACCACATCCCATTAAAGATGAATTATGCCTCTTGGAGTCTGAATCATCATGTATATCTAAACATAAAATGTACTTAATAATTATTAGTATAACTGTAATCTATAACACTGATATTAAATACCGAATTTCACCAATGAAAGTATTGGAAAATTACATTTACTTACCAGGTGGCAAATGAAGGACGTCTATAGAAAACTTTTTTCTTCTCAACTTAAAGGCATACTCCATGGACCCAGGATGTCTCGAGGTTAGAGAATTAATTGCAGCCAATTTTGTGAGGTAGAAAAAACCTTGGTATTCTGCCAGGATTTGATTGTTTTCAAGTTCTGTACCACTGAAAGCCTGCAGTCTCATTGCAATGTCACTTGAGTGGATGCACCTATCCAATGATATCTAAAAACAAACAATTTAGATATAGAGCTTACTATATTTCACATAGACGACCAAAAATATATTCGAATTAAGTTATAAAGAATAGTAAAATTATCATAAGAGAGCAATATTTTATTTTTGCTGTAAAAATGGTTTGTTAAATTCTTGTACTGAAAACTAGGGAAATAACTGCATACAATTTAACAGATCTTACAGCTGGAGAAACTATTTAGACGAATCTACGTAAATTCTAAAAATAAAGTTCTTAAGTATGAAACATGGTGTATACAAATACTGTGTGACTGAAATACTCACATCTGAAAGAATAATATGAGACATTAAACTAAAAGAATACGGGTTCTATTAGACCCGTTCTGTAAAGTATTTTTTTAACAGGTATTTATCACTATCACAGATAATGTTGCAGGGCTCGTCTCTAACTCATACAGAAAACAGCCGATATTGCATAAAAATTAGTTCCTTATATGACTGATAAATAATTTTCAAACTTGCTGGCAAAATCTGATTGATTTATAAACTATAATAAATATACAAACAATAAATATATAAAAATAATGTCATAAAACTGGTTTTAAACTAATAATTTACACCCTAATAGTGTCGCATATTTTTTGTTTACTTAACTCGACAATTTATTTTAAATTATCTATACAACTTTTCTGTCAATAAATAATAAATACGAAAACAATAAAATTTTATCACCATCTATATTAATATCTTATAATTACAAACAAAAACAGATTTGGCATTTGATTACAAAAAATTCCTATAATTGTTTCTACTTCCTGTATTAAAAATAGATCAAGGAAAATATTTTATATTTGTTTTTTTAGCATAATGGATGTATTTATTTGCGTTAAAGAGTCCTCCATAAGTAAAGTTTGATGACATTTTAGCGGAGAAAACAGGTCCAATATTTAAACGAAAATAAACAAGTAAATCACGATACTAGTCCAGTAATATAGTATAAATAAAAAGTTGGCATCAGAGAACTGTCTGTAAATGGAAATTTTTAGATTAGAAATATAGAAAAATGGCCACTTTTTATAACGTTCGAGCTTTATGCCACATAATCCGCTAGATTATGAAAAAAATACTTACAAAAAAAGCCAAAATTATTTATTTATGTTTAGAGAGGAATCACTAAAAAAAATCCCTATGCCGTCACAAATTAATCCCCATATTATTAATATAGGAAAAATTTGAATTGATAAATGTGGCAAGGAGTAATAGCTGAAAATTATTTTTACAATTGTAGTTCCACCGTCAATATCTGTGAAATTAAGGTTTATTAAAAAAACTTTCATCTTTTCACCATAGTTTGTTTTGCGTTATACTCCCAAATAAGAGATGGGTGATAGTGAGATCTTTATTACAAAGAAACCCTTATAAGTCGGTAATTCTGTAGAATTGGTGCTATCAAAAAGAACTCTGTCCTGCTAATTAAACATTGAGAAAACATTCATTCTCATAAGTAACGTGAATGCTAGGGACGGTATTCATTTTTTTATTTAAATGCTTTTTTCTTGAAAGGGTTACTTCAATGGAAGTATAAAAACTTCTCTGTCCGGGTAGCTTATCCAGAACACACAAAAGGTACATATTTAACATAAAGTATCTTACCAAATCAAAATTCACACTTGGAATTAGTTCAGAATATATTCAATAAATTCTAATCATTTAGCAAGAATTATTCATCTAAATCTCGATTACATTCAATTAGTCCGTGTGCTTCTAAAAAATGTGGTAATACATTCAATGCAGATTTATGATCTATGATTTATGGTACATTAAGAATAAAGATGTTAAAAATTAAACCAAATTAGTAATAAAATAATATGTAAGTGGTAAGAAGTACCAGACAGAATTTTTTTCGGTTCTCACTAGTTATGCCCACTACAATTCTAAAAATAATTTCGCTGTCAGTTCCTGTGTCCATTTTTATTATATAATCGTTCCTCAGCTGTGTTACAAGCCGTTCACGAGATATGACGATTGTCCTTTCTTATTCAAACGCCTGATAAAAAAAAAGTCTTTCTAATTCTATATTTGTGTTCTGTGGGAGTGATTTTGGCTTTTTTAAAGTCTATCATAGTTCATACAACTGTGAATTAACAGTTTCAGATAACTAATTTATAACGGTTTATACCTTCTAGCAATATAATACTAATTATATATGAATGTACATTTCACTTACTTCATGATATAAATGAGTGGGAATAGTAACAACTGCAACAGCATATGCAGACCTAACCAGCGCCCTCAGACAGAAAATGAACTTGTCTAGATCCCTTGTAGTGTCTGTTGAATGAATTGACTTCCTGTGGGGCAACCACATTGGTGAACCTAAAGAATGTACTCCAATTCTTAAGATACTCCTCTTTTGAGGCGAATCCTTGAGGTAGAATTTGCCTTCTTTTATTTTATTTCGGATAGAGCGGAGAAGAGCATTGTAAGCGGGATTCGAGTATGTTCTGGCACCTAAAAAAAATACAAATTCAAGTACCTATTGGTTAATAATAAATAACTTATTTAGCATTTTTAATTATGAGAGTTTTTTTGACTTACCATTTTCAATCCTCTGTCCTGTCCAATAACATATATCTGAGTTTTCAATATCACTGAATGACAAATTTTTTGAGAGATCGTAGAGGTGACCTATGTGCCTTATATGATTTCTGTTGCTGTCAGAGTTTGGTAAATTTTGATATCTGAATGCTATTTTCATTTTATCACTAATGCCAGAAATTTTTGAAATCTCTTGAGAATCTAGATCACTATCAATCACAGCAGGTAATTCTTTGATCTGGAAAATAAAGCAAATACTCAAGTAAATAAATTGAATTGAAAAAAGAAATGACAATTGAAAAATTTAAAAAGTACTCACAATATTAAAAGGATTTACATCTTGACTAGCTATTAACGTTGAATGTTTGGAAACTATACCCTCGGCAAGAAAATACTTTAGGACTATTTTTGAATATGACCCATGAAAATCTTCCTCTGAAAAAATAATTTAAACACTAGTAGTAGAAATTTGCTGTAAAGTTTGTTTAAAAATGTGTGGTAGAGGAATCATTCTCTAATAGAAAATTGTAAGGTTTCAGCGTCAAATATTTTTTTATTATTATGGAAAATTACTTAATTGGGGTCAATAAATAAATAATATACCTGTAGTGTAAAATACTAAATATTTTAACAAATCAAAATGTGGTTTATTGTTTATTTATTTACTGGGTATGCATGTTTCTAAAAGTATTTATAATAGTTTCATGTTGTTGATAATAATAATTTGTAATAAAAAATGTGAACATGAAGCATAGGAATATTCAAATTCTTTTTTAGTCGTTAAATTGTTTATTAAAAACATTTTTATCAGTCAATTATGGGTAAACGCTAGCATTCTCTCGTATTTAAAAAACAACTAAAAACAAAGATCCATGGTTTAGCATACCTGGTTAGTTGCCGTGGAGAAGCGATAAACAATGTTTTAAAATAATTAACATTAAGGCCAAGGTCATGATATGTGAAGTAATATTAACTTTTTCATTATGTGATAATACCAGGAAGCAAAATAATTGCATGTGTCGACAAAATGTAAAATGAAAATGAAGAATAATCTATTAAAAGATCTCCAAAAAGTTCGTAATATTCAAATTATAAAATTGTTGATTTTGACGATAAATACAAAAGTTGTCATAAGTGCGGGAAAACCTATCCTGCAAAAGTGTGCCTCTCATTTGATTGATTTGATATACAAGTAATTTAAATACATGCTAATGTATGTAAAACTAATGTAGCAGGTGTTTTATTATTTCATATTTACAATCAACTTTATAACAGGATCAATAAAATTTTTGCAAATTAAAAATAGAAAGTATTTTTTTATTATTGTGAACCAAAGGATATTTTTACCATATAAAAATATATTAGCAACTCATATTTCTAAACATAATCTAAACTTTAACAAGTTAATTAAACAAGATAATTATATAATTAGTTTTTGAACTTATATTTTTATTTTAGTAATATTTAAGCAAGCCTCATTTTTAATTAATATCAAATTGCACAACACAATTTTGTCTGAAAAGTTTTTTCTTAAATATATTTGCTTTATATAACTAAAAGATTAATAATAGAATAATAATAGTAATATTTCCTTGTAACAAACATTCAATATGCCATGGAACGATTTTATTTAATAATTCTGTTTATCTAAAATTATATCCAAACAAACAAATTAATTAGAGGGAACTGACCCAGGTTAATAAAATATTAGATTTAATTACTTCAGTAATAAATTACAACTCATTAAAATTACTTGTTGTATTATAACCAATAAAATACATTTAAACAAATTTTTCGAGTAACGTATTCAGCAGAAAAGCAGCAGCCAAAAAATATGGCATGTAAGTTGGTAGTTATGTCACGTAAAAAAACAAAGTAATTACACAAATTACAATTAGTGACTTAATTATGAAGACATATTGATAACAAATTTACAAAACTAAGACAAGAATAGTATGGAATTTTTTTAGATCATGTATTTTTTAATTTCAATTTAATTTTTTATTCATTTCTAAAATAAACGTGAATATTATGGAGAGAATAATGACAAAAAATTGCCTTAAAATATATCCTAATACAAAATTTTCTTTATATTTACATAAGTATAAAGTACCATGTGAACCAGAAGCGAGTAGATTTAAAAATTATTACCAGATAAAATTCTGTTGTACATTTTAATTGGTGTAATTCATTTCTTCAACATGTTGAGAATTGTCAGTTGGCAAAATAGGTGATGTAGATTTCTCTAGTAACATAAATGATTCTAAGCACGTTCTATTTGACAAATTTTGTTTTATAATAAATTACCTACATCATAACAAACGTTATTATAAACCAGGAAGTTAATTGAGAGAATATATTAATAAATAGTGGAAGGCGTTAATATGATGCAGACTTATTTGTTAAAAATTAAGTGCCAAGGGAACGATACACTTTATCATAATGCAAACAAAAAACAAACCACCAAATCTTTAATTAGAAATATAAATAACGTAAACAATATTAAAATTTGCTCATTAAAATAAGCTAAGGGGAGAAAGTGAAAATGTAACTTGAATCGAAACATGTCAATTTATGATGAAATTTCACAATTTCTTTAAACATCCATTATCTTAATTTTGATATTTATTTATTTGGATATACCACCCTAACAGCGAATGCCTTAGACAAGGTGGAAAAAACCTTTATGAACATCAAAAAGAAGTTTAAAAGTGTTATTATCAGTGAAACATTTTGAGTATCCAATAACTAAACCAACAGTTTGCTATAAAAACAAATTTTTAAAACTAGTGGTTCTTGGCAAGTTAATACTATTAATATTGTAATCATCAGTTGCTTTTTACGAGTAAATGATAAGAAATTACACTTTTAATAATAATAATTTACTGAAATACCTACAATTCTTAAAAATTATAAAAAGATCTATATAAAAAAAGAAAAAAATTATGTAAAATAAATATTAATAATCAAAAAGTGAAAAAACCCTTATTTTGATAAATATAAAATGAAACAAAAATAAAACAATACATAGTAAAAGTCAATAAGGAAACATTGGTTAAATGCATTGTGATGACAGAGGAATAAAATGATTCTTTTAGCTAAATGTTTTTGAATATTTGTCTATGTTGATTTAACGTTTTGAAGAAGTGTAGTATAAAATTTAGGAACTAGATACAAATATGATCTTTGTATTATGGATTTTAGCATAACGGGAAGAGTGTGAAAGTGTCTACTCTGGTATTATGTGTGCTGTGGTAAATTAAAAATTTGTTTTTTACTATACTTAATATTTATATTACAATAAAATATTAGTTTCAGATCCATAACATGAGCTTCTTCAAATAACAAGTCTGAGGGATATCATAATGATGTACCTAACATTACTTTCAAGAACCATTTTTGTAGGATTTTAAGAGGTTGAAAATGTGTTTCTAAAGTACCTCCCCAAGCTGCTAGAGCCTGTTTGATATGGCTCTCTATTAGACTGTGATATATTTTCAATTGATCAAATTGTAAGGTTTTAGATATTTATGTATATAAAATCATTATGAAATTTTGACAAATGAAATTTTAGAAATGTGTCCATAAATACGCCCAATATTTTTTTTTTCTCAGGGTATATACAAAATGTGTTTCCCGAATTTGTAAGTTTTACTTAGTCTGTCAAAATTAGGTCTGCTAACAGTGTTGTTGCTGAATGTTAAGTAAAAGGTCTCATCTAGGTTTAATGTTTGGTAGTTTACTATCAAACAACTTTTAAATAGTTAATATTAAAAGAAATAAAATTAAGTTCACACCACTGATTTTATTAAATTACTCTGAAGTGTTGGGCATCATTTATATTGATATATTCATCATAAGGATTGCAGTCATATGCATACAACAAAATATTACAGTCCAAGATTATCATTACACTATTACATTAAGCATATAAGTTAGTGGTGAAGGCCCAATCACCTTCGGATGTTAATCTAAAATATAATAGTTGTCAAAATTGAAACATAAAGTTACTATCTGAAGGCGATTAATTCAAGACTAATTGAAAATTTCTGAAAGTTATCAAAATTAAGAGAATGGACACTCTATACCAACTCCAAATATATCCTTTTATCTCATAAATGCATGGTTTAAAAAATGAGGACATTTAAAAGATTAAGAAAAGGAAACAATAAATGGCAAATTTATTAATAAAAATTATCGATAAGAACTGTAACCACAAAATTTTGATAAAATTTTTTAAATGAACCCACGTTTTTGGATGACGTAATTTTAAATAGAATTAACAGATAACCTTAATAAAAACGTGGTTTATGATATCATATTAATAACAAATATTATCAGTTTAAAAATGAATCATCAATTTTTATGCAGTTAATGATAAGAAAAGATACATTAAAAAGTATGTCAGTAGATATTATTATTTTAAACAAATTAGACAGAATAATAACATTTATTTTAATAATTGCAAAATAAAAATCTTACCAATTAACACCACAGTTCCGACCGGTATACCGCCACCTGAAAAATTAATTAGAATAGTAAATATAACTGACCTTCCTTTAAATTCAATAAATAATTAGTCTCTAATCTAACTTTTAATTTAAGTAATAAAGACAGGTAATTCTATTTTTGTTAAACTGTAACAAAGGATTTCGTAATTTATCAACCAATCAATTATTGGGTTGTAGTACAAAAGGAACAAAGAAACTTGGTTTTATAACCTAAAAACGCTCACCTAATAACGTATCCAGTGATGGTATACCAGAAGAAACCACTAAATGTCCATTTTGGGCACTCGATACAGTTCCCGGAATGTTTCTTTGTGTTCTTTTTTCCATTAAACCGATATTTTTACGAGTATATTACCAAAAATCCAACTTCCTACTTTCTATCGTATGTTCTCTTGTTCACCTTTTCCACTTGTCGAACGCAGAACACGAACAACCGACAAGCAGCAGCTGTTTAATCATGGAACAGGCTTTTTAATCGATCGCTGTTACGATTTTGCGCAAGGAGGGGCTCTTGGTCTTTTTCCCTTTTCGCATTTGTGAGGTTCTTTTAAAGATTTTTAATTCAAACATTGATCAGTGATTAAAGCTGTTTAATGTTTGATGCTTACGTTTTATCTTATCCTTTATTTTCAATCAGAATATTATTGTCTATTAGAAATTGGTGTTTTACAAAGAAAAACAATTTTTGTAAAAACACAGCGGTGCATTGACCCAAAATGTAAATGATTTATTTGAAATCAAAAAGTGAACTGAAAACAAAAATATTAGAAAATAAATACACTAGTTTTGAATCACTTACGGAAAAATTTGTTTATATTAAGGTCAAGCTTTATTCGATTACTGAATTTTCCAGTGTTATAAAATTAACAACGTATTTCATATTAAATATCATTAAAAACTTTAATCGAATATATTTTGATTACCTGTCCAAAATAGTTTTTATAAAAGAGAAGAATATAGTAATTTATTTGTCTATTCATTTCAAGTGGAAACGGGCAAAATTGGGAAATTATATTCAAAAAGAAGACTAAACTAACCTCTATATATTTTGGTTACACCTGATATAATCTACAAAATAATGTAAATATATTAAATAATGGCATTAGAAAGGACAAGAGCAAGCGAAATTCCATCCGATGCAGTGATTTTAAGCGAAAATAATGCTTTAAGATATCACTCTAAAATATTAAGTACTTGGCCAAACATTTCTGATACGTAAGCCTTGCTGTGTTATATCCTAGAAATTTTATATAAATAGCATTCCATGTTATCTCATTTCACAGGTATGGATATAAATATGGAACTGGAATACTTGCAACAGCAGCTATGCTAAGTGGTATGTATGTAAATGCTTTTTTTAGGAGAAAATTTAAGTTATTGCACTATGGACAGATTGCCTCCTATTTACCAGTTTCTGTTATGCCTGCAGCAATCTCTATTTTATGTCATGACCATGTAAGTTAATCCCATAACACTAAAATGGAATAACTATATAACTGTTTTCTTTGCAGTTCATTCTGAGAAATTTAATATTAAAAAAATATGATTGTCCTGTTTGTCTTCAAACTAAATCTGCTGCCTTGCAAGCCGTTACTGGTTGTATACTTCCTTTTCTTATTGCTCCAATGATGTCATTATCTGTAAGCCCTCTTCAGGTAACATTTGTTCATTTTGGTTGACTTTCGTCCATTTTTTTTAGCTTGTCCATAGGTACCACACATTTGACATGCCATATTTGACAAAAGAGCCCATGAAAGTACTAAGGATTCTTAGAGGGCAATTTGGTAAAATGAAAAATATGCCATTTGGAATATTTTTAGGACAGGCACTTCTTGCCAGTCTAGTTACTTATTTAGAGGCTGACTCTGTTTACAAAGTTAATATGAAGTTATTGGAAGCTGAGAAAACTTCAGAATTTGCAAGTTAAATATTAGGTATATTTGTATAATTAAGTAGAAATAAAAATAATTTATTTGTTATATTTATGTTCCTTTAATTTTACTTATGGAAAAAAATTAATAAATGAATTAAACAGTATACATAAGTGAATATTAGGAAGAGAGAGAGACTATTTGTAAAATGAAACTATTTTCAAAATCTTATTTTTGCTTAACAAATAAGGCATATTGGAACATTTAAAAAAATAATCCTAAAATTAAATTATTTATTTCAACTCTTACTTTAGGCAAATTATTCATAATAAATATGGAAAGGTAAATAATACTTATCTTGAATTTCCACAGTCTTCCAAAGCGTTTTAATATAAATCTACCTAGGTATAAAATACACAACTACATTTTAGAGTATACAAATACCTAGATACTTACTGGAGTACATGGAATTTATACAGAAAATACAGATCCAGAGCAAATATTTAGATCCTACCTATAAACGAATCCATGCGAGTGCAAGAGAAAGTGAGAATGCATTACAATTTCCCCTTTAATATCTTGAAGTGGGCATATCGGAGGTGGGAATTTCGTTCCAGTCTATTCGATAGTGACGTACCTACTATCATAATTTTACTTCAGCACAGTGGAGATAGAAATAGTGGGGTTAACGGAGGAAACATTATTGCGCTCTCTGTCAGTTATTATCTGGTCATATATTATTATTCATATCCCTTTACCCATTAAGATTTTTGCTTAAAGGATTTTAAATGCTCTGAATCTGTATATTTTGGAAAATGTGGAGTAGCTTTTTTTAATTTTCTTTACATTTTACTTTGAAAAGGAATAACTTGAAATTTTTTTAACAACTAAAGTAAAGTAATTAATCAATTAATGTATGTTTGAACAAACTTTAAAATGTTTACTGTTTGGGTAACTACAACTATTTAAAATGTTGTATGTTAAAGTAGAAATATAAGGCTATTTATTATATAGCCAAAACTTTTGAAATAAACTCGATAACTCACGACTTGCAGGCAAAGCAAGTTATGAATAATTAGCACAAATAAATTTGATACGTTAGTGATAAAAGTGATAAAAAAAGTATTAACATTTATATTCAGTAAAATAAAAAAATTATCGAGTTTATTTTTCACGACTTTGGTTGAGCATCGATATCTCCGCATGATGCCAATAATAGATATTTTTTATATGTTCAAGTATTACTACTCATTGATTTGAATGTTGTTTGTAAATAACACTTGGTATGTAATGGAAGCTGTTATCAAAAAACCCTGATATTTGGTTTGTCGGTTATTTATAAAGGGAATATATTGTCTTCCACCATACCTACCTTTTTTTAAATGCAAATAATTTGATTAGGGTGTCTTGCTATAGTTCAATTTTCAAAAATCATAATAATACCAATGTTTTAGGGTGCCCAGCCAATTTTTAAAGCAAATGTTAAGTAGGAAGTATACTGTTTTCGCCAATGTACTTAATGTTTTTAATCTTTTTTCCATTTTGTACAGGGTATTCCAAAAATTAGATAACGGTAGCAGTTTACAAGAAATACATTTCTGCTTCTAAAGGTGATAAAAATAATTCGAAATCAAATAATTTTAAATAGATTTTTTTCACCGATGAGACTCAGTTCACACAATTTACGAAACTCCCACATTTGGGCAGAAGAAAATCTATTTGCTATAAGAGAGACCCGTCCACAACTCTTCTGCGGAATATTTTGCTAGGGCTTTTAAATGATTCTTGTCTAAACGAAGCCGGAATGTATTTTCACATGACCGTGCTTCTGTGTATTATAGGCCCATAATAAGAAATTTTGTAAATCAAACTAGTAGAAGTGTATTTACCCCATGTAGGGTGGAAATAAGTACTTTTATCGCCTCTAGAAGCAGAAATGTGTTTCTTATAAATTTCTCTTGTTATTTGCAAATGTCGCAAGTGCATAGTTTCCAAATATCCTTATACAGGATGTTCGAAACATATTGGATTACTATGTCCTTAGTACGGCCCTCTAGTCACATTTTACAGTGGTCTGTAATTGTAAAAATACAAACTCAATTTAATTTTTGGCATGTTTCTCTAGATAAGTTGGTTTATTAATTGAAAAATTAACAAAAATCTCTCCCTTACCATTTCGTACCTCTAAAACGCTCATAAATTATATTTTTGACAAAACACCCTGTATCTCAGTTATAAAGGATGGAAGACCCATTAAATATAGGTTATTTGGTACCACCAAAAATGACGCCCATCTATAAAGTTAGGCCCTTTCAATGAAATATCCTGTATAAAATAAATAAATAAGTAACCTAATAAGAGTTAAGTTAATGAAAATTTAACTTTATTGAAAGTTGTTTCACCAGATTTAGCGAAAATGATAATCGCAAATAATATTTTCTCTTATATTTGCAGATATTTTATTACATCTTGCGGTATCTCCAATCTTTTGCTTTCTAGTTTATTATCAGTATTTTTTATTAATTAAATCGCCACGTATGTTTCAAGGATTCAATTTATATTCAACTCAACACCTAACAATAATAACTTTGGCCAATATCCTAAATCGGAAAATCGTGCTAAGCCCGCTTGCGTGGATTTTCTCATTTTCCTTGACTTTGGTCGCGTACACTTACAACCTGTTGCTTGACTGCCTAACACTGTTCCCGTTTTCCTACATATATTCCCTTTCATTCTCCCAGGGGTTTTCCGCGGCTCACGAATAATTTCCGGTTGAACTTGAATTTCAGTGAGTTTTCGCGCAAATAGGGAAAGGTCGGGGTATTTAAAAGCTTTCATGAGGTTAATGATTTGTTTGTAACGATACGAGAGTTTTAATTTTTTTTAAAATGTATGGAATGTTATTGGAAAGTGTTCAACATTTTGTGCAGGTAAGTTTAATATGTTAGTATTAACGGAAGATTACTTTTATTTTTATATAGATTGTTTTATAAATAAGGAAGTGAAAAATATTTAGTAGTTATAAATGAAATAAGCTTTTAGTTGAAAAATAGGCGTTTTTTTGAATGGCGTCGCATACGCTGGTACCAGCACCTATATCTACTGAAAAGGTAGAAATAAATGAAAAAATAAAAATAATTCTAATCTGGATAGGTCTTAATGTGAAACTTTTTCTGATTTTTAAGATAATTAATATCAAGATACATACAATGAAATGATAAATGATACTAAATAAAAAATCGAATGTATTTAATGGGCATAAGACCTGTTGATTTTTTTTTCACTAACTTTTTTTCGATCCACCAAAACTGATATTTGAGAAAGATTACCACATGCGATAACGCGCCAAATAGATATTTTTATTGTAATATGTATTTTGTTTTCTCAATTCCAGTAGCGTCGAGGATTTATTTTTGTAGGCAATAATATGTAGCAGGAAGTATATTTATTTCAGTTGATGGCTGAAATTTACTCAGAGTAAGAGAGCCAAAAAATAAAAAAGTATATTGATTGGTATAGTCATAAATATTAAAAAAAATCATTAGAAACATTTTTTTATATTCAAGGCATGAATTGGTTTAGAAATAAAATAGAGGGAGACCGGCTAACTTGAGTTTTATTTATATTATATTTTTGCCAAGATAGCTTTGGTGTTATTTTAGCTATATTTATTTCAAATAATTCGCTAAAGATATAATAAATGCAACTAGGCCTACTGATTCCGAAAGCGGAGCAAATAGGCCATCTCAATGGGGTAACGACACATTATATGTACAAAGAAAATTAAAAAAAGAAACTCTAATATCAGATATACAATATTAGGAACTTATACATATAGGTATCAAAAAGCCCCATATTATAAAAGTAATACACTTTCTATTCATTAATAAAACAATAGAATATTATCATCAGTACAAACTTGCTAGGCCTAGTTCTTACAACGAGTACACTCAATTATTTTTTCTTTGTTATGTCTATTTCTAAACAAATAAGAAAAAAATACTTCATCTGAAGGATAGTTTTCTTTGCTTAACTTTTTTTATTCGATTAAAGCTTGATTTTTTCTATTCATTTATTGATTCCTAGAATATTACAATAAGTTAGATTTTGTACCTTTTTGAGTGTTAAACCGTAATAGGAATCTATTTTAATACTGTCAAACCAATTTTCATATTATATGCAAAAATCTGGAAAATAACAATATCTACATAATGCTGGAAAATTTCCGTTAAACTATGTGTCCGCGAAAATAATGCACATATTTATAGATGACATATAAAAACGTACGCAGAATAAAATTTTAGTACCCCTAGATATTTAGAATGGTCAATTACAGGGGATGTAGAAGAATGAAAAATGTATTCTCAGCAATTATTACACGATCCGAACAACTTTGACCACAACTTTTTTTAGGTAGTACACTACACGTTTCCAACAATATTTGAGTCATTTATACAAAACATCGCGGATTAGATTAGTTAACATGTACTGATATTGAACAAGTTGCCATTTTTTACTAAATTATTGAAACTACTTTACGAAACGATAAACTTAGAACGATTAAACGATCCGAGTCATCTGCAAACTAACACAATTTTATAATTCGTCAGGTAGATTTTTCTTGGTTACATGACACACATTAAAAGTGTGAGGTGTTTCCACATATAAATTTTCGAGTAAATGTTTAAAGTGAATTTTTATGTAATAATAATGTTAGAAAAAAAATTTATTAGAATATTTTGTTGCAAATGGCACGTTCAACATATCATTTAAAAATATGCATTATTTTCGCGGTCTCTCTGTATTTTGTAGGAGAACTTTATTATTTGGTTTGACAATTTATATTCATTTTTTTTAATTTTAAGCTCATGATACAAGATAGCTTGTTTTAACATTTTATTCAAAAAAAGAAACCCAAAATAAAGGTTGAAAATTATAAAATGACTTTTGGTCTATAGACTCGATAACCACACATTATTTTAAATAATACAAAAATAAATAAATATTTCATAAAGTAAGGTAAAAAAGAACTCAAATTATAATATTTATCAAATAATGATACAATATTCTAATAAAAATTAAAATCTCTTAGAAGTATTAGAAACTACTTTAAGGAATTCATATTTTGCTAAAAACGTTCTAATATGTTCTATAAATATTATTTTACTTCGGGGTAATCCGCCTTTAAAGGGTTAACTGTGAAAACGGGGTATTTGTTACCTATCATCAATATATGAATTTTAATCAAATTTGCAAAGTATGCAGAGCAGGTGGGATTCGTTCGTATGCTTTAAATGATTTTTGCAGGAAGCCAATTGTGGACTAGCCCTTTAATAATTTACAATATAATTAAAAAAAAATTTTTTTTAATTTTATAAGTAATTTTATTTTTATTATTATTAAACTACTGCAAATCTCCTGCAAACAACTAAACTAAAAAAATAGCACCTACCTATCCTGCATACCCTAGAAATTCAACTTTTATTAGTAAAATATCCTTTTAAGGTAGAGCTTTATTGATTAAAGTCAATATGTTATTCATTAAATTTAACGGAGACTTAAAATTTAAATGAAGTCCGTACAGTGGTGGAGGTTTTATTAGGAAATAACCGTTTTCGAAGTTTATTTTTTAAGGCAAATAACTCTGAAGGAAGGTATCTAGGAAAAAAAGATTACAGAATATTTAAGTGTTTCTTTTTTAGCCAAACTATGCGTCTCTTAAGTTTTACAAAAGTCACGCATCAACTCCATAACATATTTCTGTGTTTATAACTATTAAATAATTTATTATTATTTGTATGTTAGTTTAGGATCATTATTAAAATTAGGATTTTTTGGCTTTTGTAACTGAATGAATAGCCTGAATGCCCTTCTTCTTAATTGTAGAATGGTCTAGTTTAATTCAATCAGAGATGCTTTCACACTCAAATATGCTCTATAATTTTCATTCCCCTCATAATTATAAGACTTACGAAGCTTTTTCATTAATTTGAAACATTCTCCGCTTCTTGAATCCTTTTTGGTTCTTTCATTCAGCTCATTTCGTAATTTCGGCCATTATATAAAGGCCGACTCGTGTTTTTACGGGGTTTTCAAGGAAAGTAAAAACATTAAGATATGAAACGAGCCCTAAGGTGTTAAATCATATTAAATTTTTAAATTAACAAACAAAAATTGTGAAATTATTGACTATCTACTCTCATTGATCAATAGGAAAGAACGAGCACGCAATTTACATTTTAGTCATACACATTGAAGTATATAGATGGTGACCTACTATACAATATGTTCCGAAAAAACATCCCAATATTCTTAGTGTGAATAGTACATCTAAAAATAAATAGGTTTCTTTCAATAAACTTCAGCCATAGCGCCTTCCATTCTTGAGATACAGAGAGTTTTAGATTTATTTTTACATTCCATAAAGTTTTCTGAGTAAATTATGTGCTTTTGTCATACTTCCATAAAATGAGTATTTTTTGAGATATTGGCACTTAAAGAAATGGTGTCATCGAAATGAGGAATTTAATGCATTAACATAATAAAACAAACAACACAACTTTATTGTGGGTTAAAGAAAATAATTAAGGAAACAATAAACATTATAAAAGTAAATGGCACTAAAACCATTTAGAGAAATTGTTCAAAGTGCCTGCCATTTTCTCTAATTCATAAATGAATTCGTTGTCTTAAACTAAACATAAGTCTGTCAAGAGGTCCTGGGTTATTCATTAAATAATTAAATTGATACTCAATTCTATCTTGTAGCTCTTGAATAGAGTTTACGTCTGTTTCGTATAATTTTTCTTTCACTTAACTACAAACAGTAAAATCTTATGGATTGAGTTCGGTTAATCGGGGCAGCAAGTGAATTGGATCATCTATACCTCTTTCTATCTATTTATTTGGAAAATGTTCATTAAGCTACCTACCTTTGAACTCGACTATCAAAATGTGGCCATGAATAAAAATAAGAGACATTCGGTCCACTAGTGGTAGGTCTTAAATCAAATAAATGATTTTCTAAAAAACCTAAATAAATTTTCACCAGTTAAATGCGCGGGGTAAAATATGATATCCAATTAATCTATTTCCTAGTGTCGATCACCAAATTTGATTCTAAAAGTATGTTGATAATGCGTTATTCGCGTTACAAAAGGATTTTCATCACTCCAATAATGGGAATTATGTATATTAAACATCCCTTCTCGAGTAAATGATGCTTCATCTGTAAACAGAATTGTTTTTAAAAACATTCTATTGATTGCTATTCGTTCCTGTAGAGTCTCGCAAAAGTCTACTCTTAGAGACTGAGTACATCAATTCTTGTACTTGCCGGTAGAGATATGGATGTAATTATTGTACTTTTAGGACTCTCCACGTGCAGGTACTTTTTGTAATGGTTTGTAAGGCAATTTTTCTTACACTTATAGTCGGATCCTCTTCAACTAGATCAAAAATTTCTTGTTCTATCTACACTTTCCTTACTGACCTAGTTCTTTCAACAGACAAAAATGTAGTCTGTATGTATCTAGTATTTCCCAGACATTCTCTTAGAGTCATTAACATATCTGTCTATTCATTAAACGTGTACGAATTCATTATTTTTAGATAGTAATACAGGATTTTCAAAAACAACTTTTACAGATTGAACTCTGTACCTAACGACAACAATTACAATTGTTACCAAACAACGAATTGTCAATTTTGCACAACGTACTGTGGACTACTAATAATTAATTTGAACTTTTTTTACATTACACAGGTTTATCATTAATATGTTTTAGTGGAAACTTATTAAAATATTTCATAAATAAAAAAAATTGTTTATAAAACCATAACAGACACGTACACAATAGCGCCAATAATATTTTGGTATTTTATTATCTTCATGTATTAAATTTCTTATTTCGATGAAATCATTTTTTAAGTGCTAATATTCTCGAAAAATATTCATTTTATGAAAGTATGACAGGAGCGCATAATTTACTTAGAAAACTTTATGAAATGTAATAATAAATCTAAAACTATGATTTATTCAGAAGCGTCCAAGTTAGGGGGGAAAAGGGGGTTCTTCAATCCAGCAGTACGTTACTGGCTGCACCAATTAAAAAGGCATTTTTGCCAAACAGGCCCCTTAAGTTAATTAAACTGACTGACAAAGTTTGTAAAAAAATACAGAGTGATGTAGAAGTTACAGCCAATATTCATTTTTGGATTTTAAAATTTAACCCTAGGTATCTCAAGAATGGGAGATGTTAAGACTTTTTTTGGAACACCTTGTACTATTAACCAATGGAAAAAGAATATTGATGTATTAACCGTAATAAGTTCTAATTGAATGGTATTCAAAAACAGGAAATATTATTTAAAAACTACCAATTCAAGTAAACTTTTCTTGCCTCTTGTTACGTTTAATAGATTAGATACTGTGCACATCTCACCTCCTAAAGAAGCTGCTTATGACAGACGGTGAAAATAAACGTCTTCTTATTTTCAGTTCGCTTTCTAACTTAAAATAACATGATGAACAATGACATCGGTGAAGATTTTGTGTTAATTTTAGTTATGTCTACTATTTTAGTAGATGTATTATCGTACATGACTATTTCAGTTGGAATATGGAGAAGAATTGTGGCAAAAAATCCTTTTGGAAGCAGAATGCAAGCATTGCGTCTTCAACACGCATCAAACGTATCCGGATAATACCATGTCTTCCTTAGCGGTTGCTTTAGCAAAATTTACCAACCAATCTTCAGATAACACAATGATGTTTTTTGGAAAATGCTTCGTAAGATTCTTTAGTAACTATGGGTATGATTTATTCATAAACATGTAATTCTAAATATTATATTTGACTTTTTTAGTTATGATGTGACTATAAAGGCAACTGGGCGTCATTTTGCAGATTTTTTAAATAGTATTGACAACCTTCATTCTCAGTTTAGGATATCGTATCCTAAAATGAAGAGCCCCTCTATGTATTTGACCGATATAGACAATAATGGCTGTGTGTTGGTCTATAGAAGTACCAGACAAGGATTGACACACTATGTTATGGGTAAAACAAAACTAAATACAGATTTGTATTATACTGGGTTTAATTTCAAGATAATTAATGTTATTACTTTAATAAAAATAAGCCGCATTTGGAAGGGTATAGAATCAATAACGTCAAAAATAATTAATTATCTTGTACACATACTTCATACTTAGCTATGGGTCTAAAAATTAGGATTACATTTACGTATTTTTGTCAAACATTCACCCTGTATGTTTATAAATAACGTCTAAATTTTTTTAATTAAAAACACAGTTCCAAAATTGATAAGTATTCTTAAATATTTCTATTTTTCAAAGTGTCGAAACTCTTTTAGGTCAGTTGATACAAATTGGTATAGATTTCTTTAATTTAAAATTGGAAGCAAAAGTTATGGATACCACAAGTAAAGTAACATCTGAAGGAAGAAATTTGACTATTGTAAAATTGCGTTTAAATTTTGACAACACACAGTACGTAAGTATAAATTAAATGATTAAATTAAAACTTTTTTCTTTCAGACAGAGTTCATTTTTCATAAGTTTTAAACTTTTTTATTTAGATAGAATGAATAAATGGCTAAAGAGTATTTTCAAACTTTGAAATAAACTCTCATTTCATTTTAAAAGAACTTTAATCATGATAAGTTTAACGTTAAAAAAGAAATAATAGGTATCCAACTTAAGACATATAAAACTTTATTCTATGCATTAAGAAACGAATTCCATTTCTTAAATGTAATGATATATACATTTTATAAATATAAAAGCAGAGAGCAGAAAATAAAAGCATAAAGCTATTAAAATTAATGGGAAAAAATGGAACAAAAATTGATGAATTGTATGACATTGACTGGTCTGCTCATACATAACTCCATTAGAATATTTACAGTCAGATTATAGGATTTGTTTTCACCTAAATTTTTTATCATATTACTCATCCTGGTTACGATTTATACGGGGTGGCATAATTAACAAACGCACTGTATATTTCCTCGACAATATTCTACCTAAATACATAGCTATTTTTTCATATTTTTCAAGCTATTTAAAAATATATCATGTTTTTTGTGAAAATTAATTACTGTAGTTTCAAATAGAAACATTAACGAAGGTTATTGCCATTTAAAAAGGGCTTTAGCAACGGCAGTCCATCAATGTCTTCACAAATTTGCCGTCAAATCTATATTCTCGCCAAGTTTAATGGTGTGATTAGATTTGTTTCAAGGTTGTTTGGTTGCTACGAGACCATCAAGCAGCCCCAAAAGGATTTATTTAATTACAGACATTTCCTATTACATTGTATTGCTTGCTATAACGATATTGTTATTGTTGTTATGATTTTGACATTGTTAATACGTAACAGAAATTAAATTTAAAATATTCTTATACACGGTGTATTTTATTACTTCGCAATGTTCTCACT
Source organism: Hermaeophaga mercurialis (assembly GCA_951812935.1). NCBI lineage: Eukaryota > Metazoa > Arthropoda > Insecta > Coleoptera > Chrysomelidae > Hermaeophaga > Hermaeophaga mercurialis. Next base: position 36,688,668 of record OX638359.1, on the reverse strand, counting down.
TTTATCGACTATTCAGAAATTATTGAAGAATGAATTATATATTATTTAGTCCACACCTTGAATTATTACAAACATTCACTATTAAATAAAAGAGAATTATTATTTATTTCAAATATTGTCTCTTCTAAAACAAAAATTAATATTTTAGATGCTTACTGAAACAGAAGCAAAAGCGAATAAAATAAAATGTGATCTACCACCATTTTCTTGTTCGTTATTATTGGAATTATTTCCTTTTGCCGTCTTACTAGATCCCACTCTAACGATCACCGGAGTTGGAGAAAAGTTGGTGGAAGTTTGTGGCGGCAAAGAAAAACTACTTGGCCAACTGTTCACGAAATATTTCAAATTAAGAGCACCGAAAGGCATAACCTTGTCTTGGAATAACGTAAGTAGCAGTCATTTTACAGGAGGTCCAAAATTCGTCACTTTTGCAGGATAATGTTTTTTGTTCTCTTCTTTATACATTCAAAATTCAGTAAAATCCTGCTAAAAAACGAATTTTTACCAAACCTGTACAGAATTTTAACTGAAAAAAGGACAATTTTTTATAGATGTATTATTTAAAATCCGTAATGTTCGAAATTGAATTGCTACGAGCCGAATTGATGAAAGCTGCTTTCAAAAACTCAGAAGAATCAGAAGAAAATACGGAGACATTACGAAACGATTTAAAGAACAGAGAAATCGAAATTGATGGGAAAAGTATCTCTTCGTACTCGGCGAGACGGGACAGTCAACCAGGATTAAGAAATATCCTCCTAAAAGGCCAGATGATGTATCTGAACGATATCAAATCGATTATTTATCTATGTAGTCCTGTGTAAGTAATGGATATATACAGTGTGACCCATCTAAGTTGGAAACACCTCCATAGTATTTGAAGTTATTAACCAATTTCAAGATTTTTTTTTGAAATATTCTGCATCAAAAACTTTATTTGGAGACAAGGTTTCAAAGAGTTATTTTTAAGGCAGACTACCATATTTTTTCATAGTGAAAAATCCAGAAATCTTTTTTAGGGATTTTATTATCAAATGGCTCCTAAATATATGTGACTCAACTTTTATTAAAATATATGTATTGATAAAAAAAGTTATGGGATGGTAAATTTCAAAAATATACCCGGTAGAAGTTTACAAAATGTCAACCAGCGATTTATTTATCAAAAAAACGAGTACGCCGCTGTATTTAGATTGCACTCAAATAAATGTGAGAAGTGTTATTAAAATATATTTATCAATAAAAAAGTTATGGGTAGTTAAATTTTCAAAACACATCAGGTAATAGTTTGCAAAATTTCAATTCAAAACAAATTTTATTAAAAGTTGGGTCACGTCGTATTTGGTAGCCATCTAAATCCAGTGGTGTCCTCATTTTTTTTTAGAAAAAATCTTTAATAAAGTTACTGTATTTTTGACTATAAAACAATAATGTAGTGTTTCGTAAAAATAGGAATAACTCTTTGAAACCTTGTCTCCAAATAAAGCATTTGCTGCACAATATTTCAAAAAAAAATTGTTGAAATCGGTTAATATGGTGGAGTTTCGAATTTAGATGGGTCACACTGTATAAAAGTATACAAAATGTCAAGTAGCGACTTTTTTATCAAAAAAAAACGAGTACGCCTCTGGATTTATGTTGCACCCAAGTAGATGTAACCCAACTTTTATTAAAATATGTTCATTAATAAAAAGGTTACGGGATGATAGATTTCAAGAATACACCATATAAAAGTTTACAAAATGTTAACCAACGATTTTTTGATAAAAAAAAAAGCGAGTACGTCACTGGATTTAATTCGTATCCAGTAAATGTTACTTTTGTTAAAATGTGATTATTAAGAAAAAATGTGATTATTAAGTAAAAATGTAATTTTAAGTTGAAATTTTGTAAACTCAGAAAATTTAACTATCCATTTATTATTGAACATATTTTAATAAAAGTTGAGTCACATCTATTTAGGAGCCATCTAAATCTAATGGAGTACGTACTCATTTTTTTAATAAAAAATCTCTAATAAGATTGTCACCAAATAAAATTTTTGATGCACATTTAAAAAAAATTGTTGAAATCGGTTAATAACTTCAAATGCTATGGTGGTGTTTCCAATTTAGATGGGTCACACTGTATATAAAAAAAGAAATATTATCGAACTTTTTCATTGGATTTTGTGTGAATTAAAAGTAAATTTTTGTAATTAAATATCTGGATAAATGCTAACAAAATTAGATCGTTTACAACTATACAAAAAAATTATGATACTTTTAAGCATTAAAAGCTCTTTTTTCGGATATTGTATTATCATACTAACTAACTTAATTAATCGATTTGTTTTCAAAGGGGTAATAAACACTATTTACTTACTACAATAAAAAATAATGAAGTGAACTTTTCCATATTGTTTTTCTGAAAATGAGGTCAAACGCTTTGTTCAATTTTCTTTGTGTGGAGACTTTTACGAAAAAGGAGATAAGAATGATTTTCATCTTTACGCTCTGCTTATGAAGTGAAATAAGATCATGTTAAATAGCTTCCCAAGAATTTTTAAAGCATTTCTCGAGAGTGACAACAACACCAAATTAAAAAAATTGTTAAAACTTTTTATAACGAGAATCATTTTTCGTTAGGGAATACAAGACAAAATTAAATTAAACGTCTTTTTCAGTGTAAATGATATAAGTGAGTTGCCGGATCAAGGTCTGTACTTAAATGATCTAAATCCTCATGGACTTAGCAAAGAAATGGTTCTTACAGGCTGGCAAAGTGGTTCGAGGTGAGCATATTAACTTTTAGTAATATCTAGCAAATTATTCCATAAAATAAAAAACTTCGAATATCTTGAATTAATATTCGCTATATCAACGTCGGATTTAAAGGATTTCAAAAAGCGAATTTTTTCAAAGTGACAAATCTCTGAAGCGTAGTCACATAGGAATTAAGATTAGAAATCCTGAGAGGAACGTTACTTCGTTTTTTTTGTATATTGGATACTTTTCTGAGAGAAGAATCCGAATAAAAATGTCGCAAGAGCTCGTGAGAAATTTGTTTTTCTCATGGTTCACGTATGCTATTCTTTGTCATGCTGCGATGAAGAACCAAGTCTTGAATTTGGAATAAATAGTAAGTGTGATACAGTAATTTTTTAAGACACATCTAAAACATGGGTTAAAAAATATAAAAATAACATATTATTATGTTTTTAAATGCAAGATGTTTCTAAATTTATACAGAAAAATTTAGGAGGAAATTCCTCGTTGAAAATTATGAGTAGTCTTTTCTATAAAGAAAATTTCCCCGAAAGGATAGAATGAAAATTTTTTTAAGTCCTAGTTAACGTAGAAGCTTAAAATTTTGGGGATTACATACACTCCTAAATATGTGATTATGGGGATTTTTTGATTATTGTCATTATATTATAAAGGGGTGAAATTAAATACCCTAATTTGTTTTTAATTCAAAACTTTTTTATGGGGTTGAATTTTCTAAATTGAAAATATTATTTGAAATTCCTGTTTTATTTCTTAAAACAAACAAAGTACAATAGTATTGTTTTCATTGATTATTAAATGAAAGAAAGAGATGTAAAGTTATTATATAAATGTTTTAACATAATGGTAATACTGATACTAATACTAAAAAATTACCTCTTTATGAGTCTATGTACATAATGCTTAAAATTCCAAGATTTTACCGTTACTGGGATTCGACAAAAAAATTAAAAACTTAATTTCAAAAACCATCACAATTTTTACTGAATTTTTTCGTATGAATTTAATTAATAATTACAATTAATTGTATCAAAGAATAGGATCCTTTTTTATTATTTTTTCTCCTACCCATTCAGAAAAAATTAATCCTAGTCCTCTAGATAAGATAATGAACCAAACAAATAACTTCTGACGTTACTTTTTCTTAAAGGAATATAGTTACTAAAATGAATCTCCTTTATGTTTAGGCATCTGAGAGAAAATATTACACAGCTAAGAAAATCATCTTTTAAAATATATTTCTTGCATAACCAGAGAAAATGTGTCTTTAATACTTTGTCACGAAGGTCACCTCCAACGCTCTAAATCAAGTTTATTTATCGAGTTTCCATCACTTTTCTTTATTTCAATCATTTTCAGATTGCGGTTAATGTTCGACAAAGCAGAACAAAGGGCTTCAGAACTGGAAAATAATTACACACTCTTGAACGTGTGGAAACGAAGGGGGGACGACTTACTTTATTCCATGATCCCTAAACCAGTGGCAGACTGTCTCAGGGCTGGAGATAATCCCATGAGTACTTGTAAGGTAAGAAAAAATGGTACATTTGGAATGGCTAAAGAATTGAAATTTTGTTTATATTCTGGGTCTTTTTTATGGACTTTCTTTAGTTTTTCGGTCACTCTATTTTTAGTCTTTTGATGCAGTTACTGTCATGTTTTGCGAATTAGTAGGATTTAATTCCACAACTGTAGAAGACGCAATGGAACTTGTGAGCACTATGAATGCAGTTTTTTCCTGCTTTGATTCTCTAATGGACAAATTCAACGTATATAAGGTAAAATTACAATTTTACACTGTATATCGCTAAAATGTAAATACATAACAAAATAAATATTACACGTCCAGTTTGTTATGCAAAATTTATTAGTTATTAAATTTTACATGTTAAATATAACTGGCAAATTAGGATAAATTTTAATTAAGTTAATAGTACATTGGAGCTTAACAGCTCAATAAATTGGCAATTAATGTTAACACTAAAATATATTTTCTTTTGCGAAACCAAGCTTTACTATTCTAAAATCACCGAATAATTTTAGCAAAAGGTTAGGCACATTTCTCATACACGTCTGCTCCTAAAACCCTTGTCAGATGCAGCCATAATCGATTTAAATACACAGCATCGGATTTTTGTAAGAGTTTATTCTATACAAATTTTTTTTAAAATCCTATAATTATAGAAAAAATAAGAGTATTTTTATGAATGCTTCTGAGAGGCTTTAATAAAAGTTTCACAATTTTTACTTTCTTGAACATATGAAGTCGTTGGTTATTATTTTAAAGGTGTGATTCTGTATTAATATTATAATATTTTATGCATTTATATGATGTTGGTTACGTAGTTAAAACGGTTTTTCAACTTCAACCAATCAACAACATGCTAATAAACGCCAGAAAAATTGTCCAATGAGCCGTGATCACCCTTACCGCGTTTTCTTAAAGTTCCAACTCACAACTTCGCATTCGATCGCCATCGACTCGATAGTTAAGACGCACAAACTCCACTATCAAATAAATTAGTCGCTCACGACGAATTAATAAAAGCCAGTTAATTAATGGAATCACCCGATTTGTTAATATTGTCTCCATAAATCAAATTAATAAATTAACAACTCATGAGTAAATAGAAAACTCTGTAAATAAGTTTTAAATTGTAATTTGTGCAAAATGAAGTTTGTTCACGTGAATACGAAACTCACACAGTGAAAACTGAGAAGTTTTATTGCTAGTTTTTAAATTTTGTTCATTCGTATTCCAATCATTTTTATTAAAGTTATTGAAAACAAATTATTTTACCAGTACTTTCTTGGCTGAAAGCGATTGTTGCGGAAAATGACGCCCAAAGGATTCTGATGAAGATAGTTTAAAATACTCTTCCCTCAGTTACTGTTCATTTCATGAATAAAAATAACTTACTTCACATTTGGAACTGGAAGTCTTTAGCAGCCCCACAATAATATCCTAACCCATCAACAAATGATTTTAAAGTGTTATTCTTGCTGATTATATTTTCCAATTCTTCTAGAGATTGAGATAGTTCTTTATAAACTACTTATAAATATTTCAAATATCATAAAAAAAATCTAAATTGATTATTCCGACGACTGTACGGGAATATTTAATGTGTCCTCTTCCTCACCTTCATCTGACAATTGTAACTCTGTAACTCTGTAAATAGACGATTTAATTCAGGAACATTCCGTTCTTACAGAAGTTGTCAATAATCGTCAGCATTTGGATTTTTTCTTATAGAATGATCCAATATTTCTTCATCAACTATAGTAGTACAAAAATCTAGCTTTTTGACACCTTCCCTTACTTACATTTCTTATTTTCTCAAAAAAGTACACCTATCAAGACCATCTTTATTCAATTCGTGATGTAACTGTACTTTATGAGGATAACATTTATTGGCTCTCAGTATTCTTCTTACAGATCTTTCGCTAACATTGGTGTTTAAGGCGAGTTTTGGTATCAAATGTTTTGCCTCTTTTTGAACTTAAAGCGATATTAAGTGCATTTGATTCATATGTGAATGTTTTTTTTTGAACAGATCTTCTAATATTTTCTTCACTTTCTATTCTTTCATTAAGCTTGCTTACATTTTTGGTGACCAAATTTTGAAATAGAAAAATTTCAGCCAGGTAATGTTCCATTGAACAAATCACAAACTTTTTCCCCTTCCTATCTTCAAAACTAATAATCATGTTATTTTTTCACATTCACTTAGATAATCTTCTTTTTCTTCACTTCATGGATTAGGTCTTGCCTATTCCGGCTACCAGTGAGCCTTTTGGCAGTTTGGGAATTTTCAAAGGATCTATCCTTTTTACATGTTCATGCCAGTTTTTTCGATAGTCCAGTATAAGGGCATTTATGTTGTATATACTTAACTCTATGTCTCACTTCAGTAGCTTGGATCTTTTGCTGTTGTTGTCCACGTCTCACTTCCATATCTTAGAATTGGTGAGACTATTGTTTTATAGAACTTTAATTTCGTTTCTTTGGTGACTCTGTTTTTAAGTGTTTAAGTATTTTTTTCGATTTCCTTGTATCTATCATATAAAATTTCTGTTCCTAGGTAATTAAAGTAGGGTACTTGTTCTACGGTTTTAACGTAAACTAATATTTTCGCTCGGACTGGATCTATTCCTTGAAAGGTCGTTACTTTTGTTTTCGTTGCTGATATTTCTACTTTTTACTCTGAACAGACCGGATTTAGATTATACATTGCTCATTGTGGATCGTCTTCGCTTTTTTGGACTATAATTATGTTATCAGCAAACAAGAGGCAATTTAGGTTTTGTCGCTTGGTAATTTTTATACCTTTGTCAATATTTGGTTTCCATCTACGAACGATGTCTATATATAAATTAAATAAGGTTGGTGATACACTGCAACTTACTTTACGCCTCTGTTGACTCTCATCTGCTTCGTTCTCGGCCATCCCGTCTTTATAACTATTTTCATTTCTGTGTACAGACTCTTCATGTCCCACAATTTGTTTCTGTCAACACTGTCAAAGGCCTTACACAAGTCTATAAATGCAATATATGTTGGTAAATTATAGTCGTTTTTCTATTAGCTGTTTTACTGTGAAAATACAGTCCGCAGTATGCCATATTTCTGGTATTTTTAGTCGTAGCCAGGATTCTTAAACAGATGCATTAATCTGAGTTCTAAAAGAGGTCCACCACATTTCAACAGCTCCATACTGATGTCATCTAGATCTGGTGCTTTTCTATATTTTGTTTCCTCTAATGCTTCTCTAATTTCTTGCCTTTCTATGGGATTTATGTCTGGTTTTCTGTTGCCCTCTAATCTTTCTTCTCCTTCTTCGTCTTTTGTCCACCATAATCGTTTGTAGTGTTCTTCATCTATTATATTTAGCCTCGCCAAGACTTTCTCGTTTTTATTAAGCTGTTTTATGACTTTATAAGCGAATGTCTAGTGGCCACCAGACTTAGATAATTCAACCCTTAATAAAGTTAAGATTAATGATTATTTTGTAGATTTTTAATAGCATTAAATTTTATTATATTGTCAAAAAAGTAAGTATTTTAGTAAAAACTGTGGCAACAATAATTACATTACGTACTACAATTATTTATTACCACTATTACTAAACATTAAAATAAAGATTTACTATTGTTTTTTAATATTTTTTTATAAAAATGTTTGTATTCACGGATTCATAAAACTCAGGGCTAAGCGAAAAAACAAAGTGATATATTTAAAGTAACAGTCAATGACGCATGCTTTTAGAAATAAAACAGATATCGAAAGTCTTTAGGCGTCATCGAATTGTCTAAAAAAACATGCGAAAACTTTTATTAAAGTCCATTTTTCTTGTTACTCATAAATAAGATATAAATCGAGTATTTCGGCAGGTTTGCACAATCCAATATATTTTATTATAGGTGGAAACTGTGGGTCAAATATATATGGCAGTTTGTGGGGCTCCAAATGAAAACGAAAATCATGCTTCTAATATCGTAGGCGTGTCTTTAGAAATGGTCAAACATGTGAAACAACTCCAGATTCCCTCAGGAACTAAAGTGGACGTCAGAATAGGTTCGTAAACTGGATTGATGAAAACTGATTTTTTTTAATAAATATGATCTTAGGCACTCATTCGGGACCAGTGGTAGCGGGGGTAGTTGGAATAAAGGTCCCCAGATATTGCTTTTTTGGTGATACTGTCAATACTGCTTCCAGAATGCAGTCGTCTAGTGAGGTAGATATATTTTTTAAATGTTTACTGTCAGGAATTTCATTAGTGATTAATAATATAGTGTATTCTTTTTTCTTCTATTTTAGCCCGGTATGGTTCATATATCAGAATCTACCCGATCTCTTTTGCCTAACGACGAGTATATTGTTACAAGTAGAGGAACTGTCAACCTGAAGGTAATTTGATATGATTACAAAGTCTTAAATACAATTTTTAATATAAGAGTCTAACCGCATTTTAGACATTTCGAAGCTATATGCTATGTATGCAGGATTTAGCACCGTTTTACGTTTCTTTGCTACTTACTAAATATGAGAATCGCCTTTTAACCGAAGTTCGAGTCTCGGATCTCAATGTAGGGATGTTACAACAATCCCGAATCGATCGCTGAATTCTTAAAATAAAATTACACAGCCTTTATAATGATATAGAAAATAAAAATGGTCGCTTATCGGTAACCTTATATTTTTTTCAGAGAATGTAATAATTAGCTTCATTTCAGTCACGACAAATATTAGGTAAAAAAGTGTTGTGTTTAATCTTGGTTACACTTTCTCAGCGTTACTTTCAAAACAAAGCTATTAATTGAAATCCGACAGTAAATGGTTAAATGGGAGTCACAATTAGAATATAAACTACGGTGTCTAATAATTATAAAAATTACCGGATCAGCTAGTAATTCTCGTTACAGTATATTTATGTCACTTTTTCCAAGTTGTGTTTACAAATTATGTTTGTTCCATCCTATTCTATGTTATGGGTGAATGTTATTTATCTTATTTTTCTGATAAAAATAACCATCTAATTATTAGTCACTTTATTTATTTTAGGGCAAAGGAGATATGAAGGCCTACTGGGTATTCGAAAATATTTATAACGATGATGATTACAATGAATCCTAAATATTTTATTAAAAAATTCTATATACTGGATATTATAATGTTTATGTACCTGAAAATAAGTCAACATGTTATTATTAAGTAACGATATTTGGTAGACAAAAATTGTTTTTTATAGATATTTATATCTAATTTTTTATTAATTATGTAGTTATACATATATAGTTCAATTAATATTAAGTAAATACAAGTTTCGTTCTTTAGTTGTTTATTCCACAGAAGTTTTATTTTATATGTTTAGTATCATTTTATTATTTTTATGTATACGTGGTGACGCATTAGTATGGCAAAGTTCGATTAGTCCGCTATTATCGAAGTTACGAAAAAAAAGTATCTACAAAAAGTGAGATTCACATTTTAAAATTAGTCCCAAATATATAGGAAGTTCCGTAACGTAGTGCCAGATAAAAGCTTTGTTTTTTTTAAATGGAACACCCCGTATGTTTTTACATTTTTATAAACCTCTTCCCGAGCTGATTTCAACTATGTATGTATGTTATGTTTAATAAAGGATCTATAGCTTACATGTCCCTATCCTAACTTTTCAAGTTCTATGCTACGTCATTACAAAATATTCGATACAGAGTAGTCAAAAATTTTAAATCCCACATGATTTTTGTATTAAACATTTTTTAATGCCATAGCATAGAACTTATAAGTTAGGATATGGATATGTAAGCCCTTTTTATTGATTTTTAACTGTTTGGCTGCTGCAGTTATTGACATTCAAAAAAATATTATTTTCAGGTGGCTGTAGATCTTTTATTAAACACAATAGACATGAAGTGTGGTATATCGTTGAAATCAGCTTCTCAAGAGTTTTATAAAAATTGAAAGACATATGGGGAATTCCATTTAAAAAAACATAACTTTGCTTTAGCACTTCGTTCCTGAACACCGTGTATATTTGGGATTAATTTTAAAGTGTAAATCTCAAGATTGCCTACACTTCTTGTAAATATTTTTTTCCTAACTTCAATAATAGCGGACTAATCGAGATTTACCATACTAATACGTCATCCTGTATATAAAATTTAATACAAATATACGAAAATACATTTTAAAAAAACAGTTGCAATAAGAATTAGAAAATGTTAAAAAACTTCTTTCCTTAGCGGTGAACAAATCTTCTGGTCTTTTTTCTTGTGATTCTATCAGTTATTGTGGTATAATTCTTAACTACTTGCTGATTTTTATTATTTCAAAATCTATCTGCACCTGACCCTCCCATCTTTATTTTAGTCTGCCTTTTGGTGTTCCGAACTCTGATTTCTACTTTGATACTTTTTAAATTATTCTATAAGGTTTTCTACTCCATAAATATCTGTCTTTTAACTTGTAATGTATTTCATGATTTATCAATTTTCCATTCTCTCCTTACACAATATTGATTTATTCTACTGTTTTCCTCAAACTCTTCATTTTTGTTACTTATGCATGTTATTTTCGTCTCATAAGCCTTATTGACCTCTATGGATTTTAATTTTTGTGTTTTTGATTTCTCTTAAAAATCTTTGATATTTCCAATAAGGTCTAATCTATTTTATGTTATTTTTCATTTTTCTTTTAGTATTTTTTTGTGAAATCCTATTTTTTGGTCTTCTCTTCATTTAGTTTGAAAATCTGATTTTACCATATCCTTCCTTAATTTGTCTCTACTCTATTAAAACCACCGTTTAATATATGTAGTTCCATATCGTGGCAACTTTTTTCCTTGGCTTATTTCTAACTAGATTTGACATAATTAGCCCTCTTTGGTTTTCATTTTTTTATATTGGTATTTTCTTTAATATCTATATGTGTTAAGAGCAATATTATTTACATAAATCCACGACTTTGAGACCATAAGCAGCTAACTAAATCTTCAGGGTGTTGGGACTTAGATTCAAAGCTTTAAAGCGAATCTAGCATAGACCATTTAGAACCATTTTAGCTATGGTTGTCTTATACGAAGTCTGACTATTTTTTTTTATTTAATTTTCAATGTGTTTAGCAAAAACTCCCAAAATTTTACAGCTAATTGCTGATAATGGCCAGCAAAATTTTTAACTTTCAACGGACCATCACAGGAGGTAATAAAATTGGATATTATTTAGGTATTCTAAAAAAATAAAAATTAATTCTAGTAAATATTTTTTTATTGCGGATCATTTTTTGACGTTATATAGTTCAATTGGCCTAGTTTCTAATTATGTTTTTGCATGTATTAATTAACAAATACAATTAACAATAAGAACCATTTGACCACCAGTTCAATTATACTTCCACGTTATCTAATGGATCTGCGTGACAATTTTGAATAAACTTATCTTGTCACATAATACATTAAAGGTACACGTTACATAAATTTCGAATTAGGGACAAATATTTGTTAACCTTAAGTGGTTGCTTACATGGAAGCGTTTGGATATTTATTAACGTTTACTCTATCACAAAGTTTAATCTTTCTTGAGATGGTAGAGCCTCAAGAATATCAAAACAATTGGTTTACTTAGATTTAAAATTTAATACTTTGTGACTAAAAATTAAAAAGTGTACTAAACGTGAATACATATCTAAACAAAATGTACGGGATGTTGTTGGAAAGCGTACATCACTTTATGCAGGTAAGTTCTCATTAATTTCCATAAACTTATATAAGTTGAAACTCAAATAGTTCAGATCATTTTTTAAATGTTTAGCTCGAATATGGTAAAGATATTTGGGACGAAATTAGAAAACTGGCAAACTGTGAACACCAAGTCTTCAACACGCATCAGGTCTACTCAGATAATATTTTAAGTAATTTAGCTGCAGCTGCTGCTACGGTTTTGGGTGCATCTTACGACAGTTTTATGAATTTTTTCGGTAGATGTTTCGTTAGATTTTTCACGAATTTGGGGTAAGAAAAACTGATTGAAGTTGTTAAAAAAATATCGATATCAATACTACTTATTTTTAGGTACGACGTTACAATAAAAGCTACTGGACGTTACTTTACCGATTTTTTGGAGAGCGTTGATAATATACACAGCCAGTTTCGTTTTACATACCCAAGAATGAAAAGTCCTTCTATGTATTTGACAAATATTGACGCCAATGGTTGTGTTTTGGTATATAGAAGTGGACGTCAAGGTTTCACTCAATATATAATGGGTAAGTGCTTATACATTTTTGCACTAAATTATAGAAGTTAAAAAATTTAATATAATCTATATTATATTTTTACACAACTTGAATGACATGTAGATAAAGCTAAAAACAGTATAAGTATTTCTATTCTTAATTATAAAATCTCAACAAAGAGCCCATAAAAATCCAAGAAACAAAGAAGATCCATGGGCGTAGGTGCTTAAGTATCTAATAGGAGCAATAATTTTTATAGTGATAATAATAAAATAATAATACAAAAAATAATAATACCAACAATTACATAAATTTAATATTCATGTAAATAATAAAAGAAAGACTTTATACCGAATGTATAATTATAATCCACTTTGAATGAATGAAATGTTTCATTTTTGAGATTATTTTTGCTCCAAGTTAACAAAGTTTCTACATTTTTCGTAATTATGTTACCAGACATAGTATTACTCAATGAAATTGGCTCAGTCTAGTTTGTACAAGAAAATTAAAATTTTAAACTTCCTTTTTATGATGAAATTCATATAAAAAATACATCACTAAAATTAATCATTGGCCAAGAACAATTTTTAGAAAACTAAACTATTCGTAAAGTGCTGTTAGTAGCAATGATTTTTTTATTTAGCACAAAACTCAAATGATGAAATGATATTAAAAATTATTGAAAGCAGGTTAAACTAAAAATGAACTATAATCGTACAATAAAAAAACATTCTTCAAACCAAATTAAAGAAAAATTTGTAAATAACATTCGTCATGTAAAGGTTACATACTAAAAAACTAGTTCTTTCGTTATTTAAATAAAAATATACTTAATAAGTCTTCGTACTCAAATTCTAAATAGTATCGTCATTTAGTTTAATAATGATGGGTTTTAATGGAGTAACACAATATACTCATCTTATTTTTTTAAGACTTGCTCATTTATTTTTGTTAGTTCTGAATTTTTTTAATTATTTCATTGTCCGAATTTACACAATCTTCTTTTTTAAACATTCGAGCATATTTAAACCAACTTGTTGCATTTATATGCGTAAATCTTAATTTTTAAGTGCATAATTGTCATTACTTGTTTGTGGAATTTCATGATCTTGCTATGTTTCACTATTTAGCCACGGTTTCCAAAACGCCACATTTTTAACGAAAAGAAAAATTAGAATTTTAAGAAAATAATCACTCACACGTGCTACTATCTGAGAGCTTAGAAGAACTCAGTCAAATACTTATAAATGTGAGTGCGGATTATTGGGACGACTTAATTTGGCCAACTGAACTTCACTACCTCAGACATCAACTGATTATACGTGGTACATATAATATTTAAATGCCCATTTCTTATACACTTCTTAACATTACTTAACAAGTCCTTACATAGGATGAATCTCGTATATGGAGTTAAAATTTAACTTTTGCAATTTAAATACTATACCTCAATTTTTTAGATAAAATTACTTTATGAGAATATATTACCCTCATAAAGATCCTCTTAGATAAGTTTGAACAGGGGCAGTTGGTTCTATATTGCTTGTTCCACCTCGACCAGTACAGAGTTTGGCAAAAGTAAAATATTAGTTTAATATCTCCGTAAAATAATTATAAAAAGTGTTTCTAAGAGAAAAGTTTGTTGAAAAATTTTTTCCCGCTATTTTTCAAAATTTGTGTATTAGTTTTGTAATATCTTATATGATAGCGAAAAGATTATGAATAGTAAATGGATCATATTTTGAATTACTTATAAATATCTAAAATAAATTTTTTGCATAAGGTTTAGATATGAAAAATATTGAAAAAAAAATAAAATGTTGCAAAATCACACAATTTAAATTAATATCTTTCTTTTGGGTTATTTAAAAATAAAGATATATAAGGAAAAACCCCAACACAAGATTTAAGAGGGAAAATAGGTGCTCGGTACTTTTGGTAATATTTAGAACAGTGTCGGGGAGTAGTTAGGCATGAAGTTGAACAATTAACTTAATTATTTATTTTTTGTAAATTTAATAAATACTTTTCACCTTATTTGTTTTCTCTCAAAAAAATAATATAGCAACTATTTAATAAAAAAAATCAAATCAGAACAAAATAATACAAAAGTAATACACAAATACTGGAAAATAACAAAAAATAATTTCTCTTAAAAACAAGATTTATTTGAGTCTCTTACTTCCCTGAGGTTTCTCTCTAACCTCTCTCTTGCTAAGATCTTTGTTATTTTGAACGAATCTTTATTAATGATCTAATTTCGCCTGTATATGCTCAGATGTGTTTGTCCACCAATCTTAAGGTTGCTTCTAGATGTACCATTGTAATTGGCTTTTTTCTTCTTATTTTAGGACAACTGGTACAGATTGCTAAAGATTTTTATAAGTTAAATCTAAGTGTCAAAGTTCTTGAACGAGCATCTTCAGCTAGCGGACCCAAAAATTATGTGATTGTCAGTTTCAGACTGAATTACGATAATAGGCCTTATGTAAGTACATTTTATCTATGAATTTATACTTTTCATTCCAATCTAAAACTGACGAAAATAAAAAGTAAGTACATACTCTTTTCTAATATAATTATGTAAAAATAAAAAATATTTTAGATGCTTCACAACAGCCGCAAGGATTCATTCCATAGAACCGGAGTTCTCACTCCCTTTTCCAGTGAAATACTTCTGGAATTATTCCCATTTTGCCTGATAATCGATGAAAATATGAACATCGTCGCTTGCGGTAGAAAGTTTCTCGAAATATGGAACGGAAAAGATAACTTTTTTGATCAACCAATTACAAATTATTTTCGCTTGAGAAGACCAAAAGGCATATCGTTCACTTGGAAGAACGTAAGGACATTCATATAATTTTGTATAAAAAAATATATTTTCTAATTTAAAATCACTTAAATGAGCAAACTAACATAATTTTGATTGTTATGTATATTTTCTCATATTTAGACATTAAATCTACAATCTGTTATGTTTGAAATGGAATGTAATCGAGGAATTAAAAATTTTAATGAAATTGGTGATGAAACGAATAATAACGGTATTGAAAAAGAAGAACCACCTCAAGAAATTAAAAATATATTGCTAAAAGGTCAAATGAAATATGTAAAGGAAATCAACGCTATTATTTATTTGTGTAGTCCTGTGTACGTATATTTTAATTCTTACAAAAACGAAAAAATTTCAGTTTAAATTATTTCAAATTTTAGCATTAATGATCTCGATGAATTGACAGACCAGGCCCTTTATTTAAATGACCTAAATCCACATGGATTAAGCAAGGAATTGGTTTTAGCTGGATGGCAGCATAATTCCAAGTAAGGAATTATTCATCATAAATAATTATTAATCAAGGGTATGTTTATGTGCCAAAATTGTTTGTCCTAGATTGGAAGTTATGTTTGACAAAGCAGAACAAAGATCTGATGAACTAGATAAAAACTATCAACTCTTAGAGTCATGGCAACGCAGAGGTGATGAACTTCTGTATTCAATGATGCCCAAAACTGTAGCTGATCGCCTAAGATCTACAAAATCTTCGCTGAGTACCTGCGAGGTAAATGAATACTTAATAATTCATATATTCGTCCAAATTGACTTTGAACCCATACTTATATAGATACATATCTATTAATTTTAGGCATTTGAAAAAGTGAGCATTTTATTTTGTGAGTTAGTGGGACTTACTTCAGAAACAGTTGAAGAAACCATGATGGTGGTTTCAACGATGAACAATGTCTTCTCTTCTTTCGACTCATTGATGGATAAATTTCATGTGTACAAGGTGATTCCAAATAATAATTAATGAATATATTTTTGACAATCAGATCTTTTTTTAAGGTTGAAACTGTGGGTCAAATATACATGGTGACAAGTGGAGCACCCGTACGCACTCCCAAACATGGGGAAAATATTGCTGATTTGTCTCTAGCTATGTTAGATGAAATAAGAAAAATAAATACTAAGACAACAGTAGTCGAAGTAAAAATAGGTAAAAAAGTATTATTTCTATAGTACGTGTTGTATTCTACTCTTATTTTTTCTAGGTATTCATTCTGGAGCGGCAGTAGCGGGTGTAGTAGGGATAAAAGTTCCAAGATACTGTTTCTTTGGTGATACTGTTAATACTGCGTCTAGAATGCAATCTACAAGTGAAGTAAATGATTACTCACTTTTTTTTATTTTAATTTATGTGGTTATAAGTATTACTCGACTTAATATATTGTAATGTTAATATATTGAAGTTGTAATCTAAAATAACTGAACATCTCAGGTTTAATAGTTCACTCAATACTATATACTGAGAATATTTTAAATATTTATTGATTTTATATTCCTCCAAAAAATCAAGTTTTTCCTTTTTGTCACTTATAGGACCTGCACTGTTGTTTCAATTGTTTTATTAAGTGTAGGTTTGTGTTTAGTGTCAATGAGTTGTTTTGCGTAATGTGACTTACTTGGTTGTTTTAATCTATAAGATCATAAGTGTTCGCTGTACTTTATTTCAAAATTTCTAAGGATCTGGCCAAGATAGATAGTGTTAGAATCCGGACAATTTAGTTTGTAAATTCTAAAAAAATCAGTTATTTAAAAACTAAATTTTTCGTATTGTAACGCCATCTATCTTGGCCAGTCCCTTAGAAATTTTGAAATAAAGTGCTGTGAACATTTATGATCTTATAGATTAAAACAACTTGATAAGTCGCATTATGTAAAACACCTCATTGACACTAAATACGAATCTAAAATTAACAACACAATTGAAACAACAATGGAGGTTCTTCGTATAAGTGATAAAAAAGAATAACTTGATTTTTTTGAGGAATATGAAATTAACAAATATCTCGTCAGTATATAGTTTTGAAAAATCATACTGTACATATTGCTTAATAATGATTGATTGAAATGTTTATGGCATGAAGTCAAGTAAGCTTATAATAAATCTGTCAATCTTTTATCACTCTTTGAAAATACGATTTAGCGAAACCTGGTTAGATAAATATTTAAAAATAGCTTTGAAATACTGTGGAAATTCAAGGTAAATATTTTATTTATATTTATTACAGATTTATTTCACAAAATAAGGGTTGAAACAATTAATTTAAGTTATTTTGTACTTATATCTTACAATGCTTCATCTATTTAATAGGTTATAAATGTACTTTTTATCTTTTTAGCCTGGAAAAATTAATATTTCTGAATCCATGAAAGAACTACTACTAGAAAATAAATATAAAATTGAGAGTCGGGGATTAGTTAAAGTTAAGGTACATTATTTAATCTTAGTAGTTTTTGTAGTCGCTGAATAAAATATTAATTATTTTTTAGGGCAAAGGAAATATGAAGGCTTATTGGTTACTGGAAAAATAAAAATAAAATAAAAATACCATGGCGTAGAATAAATATATATTTAAAAAATTAGATCTAACTGTTACAATAACATGCATCTTTTGTGTTGCTTTTAATCCATGAAATGTATCGATTTACCCTCGTATACACACCTGGGTAATTTGGTTTCGCACAGCCTTCGCCCCAGGAAACAATTCCTTAAAAGTATAAAAAATAACTGTTAGAACGTACATATGTTTGAATAAATAGAACTATCACCTATTGACCAATAAATAATCTTTTATTTATACATACATACCTACAATTTGATGAACTGATCCATTTTTAGTATGAAGTGGACCGCCACTATCCCCCTACGAAAAATAAGAATAAAATATGGATTTTGTTATAAAATATTTAAAAAATACGAATATGTTGTTTACCTGACAAGAATCCTTGAGACCCCCGGAATATCCAGCGCAGAGCATATTCTCTGTTATCCTATTCCCATATCCTGTTCTTTTACAGTCTATATTAGACATTATCGGAACTCTAACCTCTCTGAGTTTGTTTGAAGTTTGGCCGCTTTCTTTAGTTGCTCCCCATCCTGTCACAATACCTAAAAAAATAATGATAAGTCTTGGCTAAATATTTCTAGAATTCGAAATCAGCCCAAAGACTGGATTGAACCAAAACAAGGTACAAACAAAATTAATAAGACTTAATCTGGGAAATACCTCCATTTGACCATGGTAAAATTAACCCATATTATTATTGCCTCATTCATCAGAATTATCAATTGCTTTTTAATCAATATGTTATTGAAATTAATATGATTTCATTTTTCACGATATATCCTTTCACAATAAAATTAATGAATCAGAAATCTATTTGCGTGTATGATATTGTAATAAATATGTATATCTAAAAAGCGGAAAACTCTAAATGCAATACTGTAAAAATAGATATTGTATTCCAATAAAAATAAAAGGTAAATAGGAAACAAAAAAAATACATCGCTTTTATTTCCAATATATATTTCTTCTTCCTTGGGAAGTTATATTTACTTTCTACGAGTATGTTTAATTTTCCTTACCTTGCAAGCCAGTGAAACTTTTTCCCGTGGGCGGCAAGCACACTGGTCTTATCAATCCTGTCAAAGGTACTTCTTGTTCCAATTCTAGAATTGCTATATCATTGTTATAACTACCTCCACTGCCGTACCCTCTGTGCCTATAAATATTCTTGATTTTTCTTAATATCGTGTTAGTTTCAAACGAACTAGACCTATCGTGGTCTAAGAAAACAGCGGAGATTTTATCTTTATTAAAACTAAAACAAATCTCTTATCAGAAATCGTTACTTTTACATAAAATTTGTTAATAATGAAAGCGCTTTTCTACTAATTTTTTTCCCCCTGCAGCTTATAATTTTTGAATAAAATAAAATACAAGACATAGATTTTTTGTTGTAATAAATCGACTTACCCATTAACACAATGTCCAGCAGTAAGACAATATTTATTATTGATTAGAGTTGCTCCACAGTAAAATCTGTTGTTATATAACAGAGCTGTCATCCATGGATATTCGTTTACCATAGTTTCGATACCACCAACAATTCTAACATTTTTGAATGATTGTCCACATCCTAAAAGTATACTCATGGTAAAGGAAACCATATAGAAAAAAACAGCCAATATTTAACATATAAAAGAAACAGAGATCAAAATAAGATTATCCCACACCAACAAAGAAAACAAAATAAGTATTCCCACCAATAAAAGAATCTTACTGCAAGATGGACAATTCTTGGATGGTTCAACGGTGGGGGCATTGGGATCAGGTTGCCTGATTCCAACCAAACCTAAGAACCAGTCAAATACGTTGGCCTTTTGAGGGTTATTAAAAAAATGGGGATGCGAATTGCTAGAATTTTTTCGAATGACTATTGGTTTGGTTTCGACTACATTCTCAGTCACCAGGTTGCTTACTGTATCTTCCACAGTCTTCAGTGGAGCTCTGATGATGGTGTTTTTGTAGACTGTGAACGGTTTGGGGTAGGGTTGGTAGATCTTCGATGGTTTTCCGTTACCTGCAAAGTCCGGTTGGCCGGAATCGATACTTCTTTTTAAATTGTTCAAAATTATCTTTTGGATTTTATAGGGATACTTATTTTCATGAAAATTCTGAAAAAAATAAATATGTATTTTTAAGATTAGTTAACAAACACTTTTGTCTCATAGGAATTCCACCAACATTTTTATATTTATTAGTGTGATTGTTAATATTACTATTAAATTTTAAATAATAATAGGTTTATAACTAATTTTAAGTGGGTCTTTATAGTTGAAATGCTTTTAATTTACTCATTTTTTAGATAAAAACAAAACATAAAGAGAACTTCTCCAGCAAGTAGTTCTCTTTATAATACAATTATAGTATATCCAGTTTGTATAACAATATGGAACAATAGATTAATTAAACATCGGTAGAAAAACATTAAAATTAAAACGCTTTAATGTCGTATTCAAAACTTATTATTTAAGAGGATATTAGAGTGTTAACTATTGATCTTAGGACTTTGTTTTGGAGTCTAAGACCGAGCAAAACTGAATTTAATTTGTTTTGGGGATGAAACGAGGTCTCAAACCAGCACTCTTTCTAAAGCTGAAATTACTATTGTTTGGTGTATAGAAATTGTAAATTATAATAACACATCAAAAAGACAAGTTAATAGGTGTGCGAATCAATTCGGTCCATTGCTGTACTCGGTAATTTTCAAACCTCTAACGTCTGTAAAAGATTTTAATTTTTAGTTGTGACATCTGAGCGTAATATTCAGTTGATAAACGTATAACATCATTTTCATCAAGTTCTTTTTTTCAGTTTTCATTTGGGGAAATGAGAAAATGGTTTCAAAAGTGACGATTTTATTCTCAATGAAAAACCTCGTCCAGGTCAGCTGAAGAAGTTCGAGGACGAGGAATTGCGAGTACTACTCAATGAAGATCGTGCCAATCGCAGTATGAGCTTGCGTAAATTATTGAATATTGTTCGGTTAACAATTTTTGTGCGTTTAGCAACCATGAGAAAGAATTACAAAGGTAGATGGAAGCCATACGAAATGGAGAAGCCAAAAATCATGCTTGAAATCTGGCTTGCTAGGTGGAAAAGAAAAGGTTTTTGCAACATATTGTGACTGAGGACAAAAGTCTCAAATGAAGGAAATCCATTTGTACATAGGAAAACCATCCAAATCAACAACAAAGCGGAATATTCTTGGCAAAAAAGTAATGCTTTGAAGATGGTTGGACCAGAAGGGTGTAATGTATCATTAGCTCATTAGCTATTATAACAGACCCAAAGTATCACTACCGAACTTTACCAACAACAATTGACCCGTTTAAACAACGCATTGAAGAATAAGCGGCCAGAATATCAAAGAGACGCAACAAAGTGATCTTTCAGCATGATAAAGCATGACCATGTGGACAGATTGTGACGGCCACCTTGGAAGATCTTGGCCGGGACATTTTACCTCTCCCACTGTATCACCAGGTATTGCTCCATCAAATTATCACTTGTTCAGATCATTGGCATAGGAGTTTTTAGGCCAACACTTCAACAATTATGAAGAAACAGAGAAACAGCTCAATAAATGGATCTTTTTGAAGAACGAATCATTTTTCCGCCACACAGATGGAAAAATAATAATAGCAAGCGATAACAAAAATTTCGATGAGTGTACTTTTTCATGTTTTTCCACATTAAAGTCTTTTTTGTAGTTACAGCTGTTGTTCTAGTCGTTGGTTGAATTGTCTCTCGTGTAAGTGTAAAATCAAACCCAGTAGAAGTTTAGAATCGATGTTACAGAGATTCGTAGAATTCTGGCATTCATTTATCTATACATTATCTTGCTTTGTGAACTACGAATTTTTTAATCATTTTTTTATTCTGCAACAGAATTCGTCATGTCAAAAACTAAATTAACGTTAGAGTTATATTTATTGCTATATTTGTTTATGTTCACAACATTCTGCGTGTTAGTTGTTCATAGTTATATGTTTTCATTTGCGTCAATAAAATATAATTTTGCTGTCAGTACTTTAATTAAGATCTACGGTATATTTTGCAATAATTAACATCAATATCTAACAACGCGAAAGTACAAAATCTTTAGGACTATACTGATTTGTTTCATTGATCGATGGATTCGATTATTCTATGCTATCTTCGAAGTGCAAATTGGACATATCTTTTCAGTCCTGCCACTTTGGTCAAGTCTTTAAACAATTTGGAAGTATTGGTAGGAAGGGACTTATGGCGATGTTATTTCTTGGAGTTTCTTTTCAGACTAAGATATAATTATTTTAGAAATTTTCAATACTGGAGATAAATAACCACATCACTGAAAATGAAAACGATGCTTTTGTGAGAAAATTTTTATAATTTATAAAATTGGTCATTTTAATGATTAAAAACATGTGTTAGTACTACCATTTGGTACTTGTAATAAATGCTTAGCTAATTTACTCGATTTCTGGTTATCACTCCTTAACCAAATTTCTTAACGGTTCTTGATAGACGCAGCTCTCGGTATTTTCAATTTCTTTGTAAATAGAATAATATTACCGCATGAGTAAAATAAGGTTTGAATCAAAGTGAATACTATCCATTTTCTGGTGCTGAAGGTGAATTTGCACTTCTTTGTGTCTGCGTCTAATTGGAAAGAAAAATATGGCTCAACTATCTTAATTGATCTATTTGGATACCTCTGGCTGTAAGATTCAAACCTTAAGGGATCAGCCACATTGGACCCCAAAGCAGAAAGATGTTAAAGAACAAATTTTCTGAAAATCAGTTCGTCTTAATGCGACTCTGTTAATTTACTGAAATTTCCAACACTGCATATTTGTAATACTTTCTCAAAAAACTCTCTTGAATGCCAACTCGTTCTTGTACGTTTTTTATTTTTTAAGTAATTTGTTCGAGTCATGTATATTTCTTTAGACATTTCTGATGCGACAACGAGCATCCATTTACTGTGTATATGACTACTTTTTATAAGCAAAAATTCTAAGTAGAAACAATACCAAGATAAAGGCACAAAACAAATCAAACCACGGTGACCTTGATGAAACACGGCATACAGTGGTGTAGTGGCATCGGGGTGTAATTAGTAACACTATCTAAATTTATAGATAAAAAAGATATTTTAAACAAGAAAAGTCGAATCATTAATAAGTAAAACGTAATACCAGATGAGTTCATGGGGTAGAAATTGAATTAACATGAGTTTATTACAATTTACAGTAAAAACTTAATGAACAATATTATAGCTTTTATTCAGTTTCAAATTATTACGTTAACACTATAAAACGACGCTAAACTAGTAAATAAATGTGATATAATAATAATAATATTATATGAGAATTAATATTTGAGCACTAAATTATTTAAATACTTATAAATATTGAAAATGGTTAAATTTTATTTGATACGCCCCTGTACAAATTCTTAGAGTAATGAACTTGGTCGAGATAATTTGTATGCCCAAAATCAAAAACTAGTTTTTTACCAAAAATAATTATTATTTCGCAGCACGCGGTTTATTAAATTAGACTTTTTATAACAAGAGAAAAAGAAAATAACAGTAGATAATGACAGACAGACAAAAAAATTATATTTAATAAGCAACTAAGTTTTATTTCTGAAGTTATTAAGATATATAAAAAATAATAAGAATCGTGATCATGGGAGCTGATGAGGAATAACATCATCTCTATTTGTAAAATAAAATATTTATTTACGTTCTTCTGTTTTCCTAAATGCGTTGATTACAGGAAGTAAATAGTTATTGCGAAGAATAAATAAATAAGTTTGTATTTGTATAAACTGAATTTTAGTAAAACAAATATTTTAACTCCTACTTTATATATCTAAATAAAAATCCGCCAAGTTTTCATTAAAAATTTAAAAATTTCTTATACTTATTTTGAACTAAAAATATTTTCCTATATAAGAAGAAATCGGATTATGATTCTTTTGATATATTTTTATTTTTGATCATATAATAAATAAACCTTGTTCTTAATTTTATAAACTGATATTTAATATGTAGTGTCGAAATTATTAATGTGGGTTAAAATTTCCGTTTGAACTGTGTTCAAAAAATCAGATAATAAACGAATTGGAATCATTTACCTAATGATCATTTTCTTTCCTAATAGTAATCATAATCCAAATATACAAATATGAGGGTGCCCCATTAAAGTGACAAAGGTCGATATATTAATTATTGAAAAAGATATTAAAAACACCTATTTACAAAAACTGTAAAAATTAATTTCATATATACCAAGTATTTCGTATGTCTAAGGTGAAATTAACTTTATTTTTTTCTTAAATGGCATAATCCATATATGCAAATTTCAATTTCAATACGAAAAACATAGTATTTTAGTAGTTATATGATCCGTTTATTCCAAAAATATAACGAAATTAAAAACCTGTATATAGAAAAATATTTAGTATTGGCCTGTCTTTTCTTAATACCATGATTTTAAAAATATGGTTACAATTAGATTTTATTGTTTGGGGAATAAAAATAAAAGTAATATAAATTTAAGAAAGATCTACCCAAAAAGTAAGAAACACTGTCACATCAAATTAATTTTTACAATGTAAAATTAAGATACCTATAATTTTTGTAAATAACTCTTTTTGATAACTTTACAACATTAATGTGCCAACCTATATATATAGATATACGCTAAATATTATATAGACCCTAACAAAATTTACTTTACCTACATACACCAAATTTAGCTTAAGTTTAATTATCTCAAAACTGCATTAGAAATTAAGTACATATTTTTGGTTCTGCGAAATTAATTTGCCCGATATTAGAATCAAAATACATATTTTATCAATGCCTTTTTATGTATCATCCATATATGAAAATTTCTTACTTCAATAAATTAATAAAATTTCGAAAATATATAATAAAAGTTAAAAATAATAATTAAACGAACCAGCAGAATTTAATGATATTGATGAAATAAAATAAAGTGGTGATAAAATTTAAATAATAAAATAAATCACAAAATAATAAAATCAAGAACTGTAGTACCTAATGTATTTCAACACACGTTGTATCTCTAAAGTCTTTTTTTATTTTTTTAATATTAAAACACAGCTAAAATAAATAGTTCCATTAAACATAATATTGTTAAAATACCTACTTTTTGTATTAAACTTTCATCACATGCCACGAAACTAACACTGCAAGAAACAAGGAACAATAACAAATTCATTATTTTAAAATTAGAGTAAAACTTGATTAATAAAAAAGTACGTAGAAAGAAGAACTGATGTCGATGTTGACTAACCAGAAATCAGAAAAAGATCTGCCTCTGATGGGTCTGTATGATGGGTGACGGTCTCCGGTGATGGGTGATGGTAAAAAGCCGCAAGAAAATCGTTAACTGGGTTTCGAGGTGGATTTTATTACAATATGCAGTTTTATTCTTGATACGATTTTATATCGATAACGCTTACCGGATATTCCGTGATTTAAAAATAATGCTCATCGGCATTCAAATGATTTATTTGCAGGATTTTTTTAAAATGCATTTAAAGTAGAATTGAACATGGATGTTTTTGGTAAATATTTCTGGGTCAGTGAAATTATTTTACCTGGCAAAATTGAACTCAAACTAAATTTTTAATAAACTTCTATATTAATATTATACCTACTTAAAAAGAATTTTGCTCCTTTAGAAATATTAAAAAAATTTAAGGTGAGAGTGTTAACGGTTTCACTCTCTTAACCAACGAATACAGTTCAAGGAAACCCGAAAAACTTCATTGCCAATGTCGCAAGAGTTAATACCTCTACATCGATATAAAAAACGTTAATTTCACTGATTCATGTGACATGAATTTTAATCAGGTTGAAAAAGACGACAATTCACGCGTAGCGGTAAAAACACTTTCTATCAAGTTCATTACCATAAATCTTGACGGCCTACACAATAAAATTCAATAAAGAGCGGTTATGGTAATTGGAATCAGAATAATAGAATATTTACGTTATTGATTTGTAAGAGTATGAGTATTGGACTATGAAATCAGAAAGAACAGCTATGTAAATCTTACGCATCTTAACCAACAGTTTTTTTATTTTCATTTTTTTTTTATTATATTCTGAATATTTTCTAATCTTTAACTTGTTTTTACAGTACGTTGGTTACCTAGGATATTATAAAAAATATATTTTTATTATTAACTATAAAAAAGGTACATACTTATAAAAATATTTAAAATATAAACAAATTTGAAATCGTTTTATAAAATTAAGACAAATATTTAGAAGTAGATAAAGGAGATCCTAAATTTTTATTTCAGTATGTATTTTACTACTTGTTTCACTTACAAAAGTGGGAAGGTGATTTATATTAGTAAAAACAATTCTATTAGACATAAATTACTGAAATATTATTTTAAACTTATTCAAAGATTTATAACTTTCAGTGATACAGAGCAATTTCATTCCTATAGCATTATTATTAATGTACTATTGGTTAAGAGTATGAATTCATTAAAATACTGCCAGAAGGTAATGTATGTACTATTTGAATAGCTTTTTCTCTCTCAAAATCCTAAGTGTTTTTATTTTTCTTCCATATTAAATTTTTACTTCATATTTAATGTTAGTAGGATTTAAAATAGCAAAATTACTTCAAATTCAACTTATATTGTTTCATAAATAACAAAATGTATTCAAAGGCAGTTCTGACATAAGTTCTGAAAATATATTTTGTATTATGTCAAATAACGGTTCAAAATTTGATTCCTTTATGTCATACCAAATATACATTTTAAAATTTCTACTTCAGATGTTTGTTATAAGTAAAAAAATAATAAATAAACTAATGAAATGTGAATTCAACTTTGTTGTGGTTGCTGCTGTTGCATCTTCATTTCTGCAATTTCCACTACAGCATCTCTTATTTTGCTTTTTTCAATACCCAACCACTGTATTTTTTCCATTTGTTCAGTCACAAATTTAACTTTCCTGTTGAAGTAGTCTTTAGCACCTTCGATATTCTACAAAAAATGTAAAATAATTAAAATATATATATATATATATATATATATATATATATATTCCATAATATATCATTAATTTATTATATGCTGTTTTTTATTGATAAGTAAGTCAAATCTATTACCTTTTCTACATAATATCTAGTTCCAATATCTAAAATTACATTTTTAGTATCATATAATTTACCAGGAACATACATCTAAGTTTATAAATTAGGAAAAATATCGATTTTTATAAAATAGTAACTAGATTAAATGACAAAAAAATTCTTGCATTTTAACATGAAATACCTAACTACAACCATAAAAGGATACAGATCCTGTCAATGGCACTAATATATTTTGCCCTTCAGCTTCAGGGGTCATTTTCTCCAAAGTATCTCCAGAACTCTGATATTTCCCCTGTGCCATTTTCAAGGAAGCTAGAGATTCTTGAAAAAGATTCAGCTCCTATAAAATAAAAGGACCTGTAAGTGCATATGAGCACAGGATATTGTAATTACTTACTTGGTCTAATTGTTGCTTTAAAGTAGATAATTGTTGGATATTTAAAGTCGTAAGATCAATTTGTTGCATTCCTTTCTGCTCTGTGGCCGATATTTGAGCCATTTTTAGAAAAAATTAAAATTTTATTCCAAAAGTCTCAACGTTATGAAGGATAACCTAACTTATGTGTCCGATTCTTCTTTTTAACGTAATTAAACAAAAATATATACTGGACTGCTATAAAGTAAGAGGCTAACGTCAAGAATTTTTGAAAAGTATTTAAAGAATTAAAACCTGGTTTATTCAATATTTTGTAATATATTTTAATAGCTTGTATAATGTTAACTCATAAATAGTGTGAAATCTAAACTTGTATTTAATTTTATTAGTGTTATTAGTAACTAAACAAGAATACTTGAGTTGACCGATAGTCATTTAATACAAGGTCAAAAATATTTAAAAAGAAAGTAGTGGAAAACTTTGGTTATCTGTCAGTTTTTAATAGGGATATATTTTTGGTAATAAAAATAATGTTGATTTCGAGGGCTTTACCAGCCGCAAGACTATTAAAAAATGTAAAACCAATACAATTAAAACAAAGTGTTCGTAACCACGGGTAAGTAGTAATCTTATAACCTCAAATTCCTATTATATAATTTTCATATTATTTTTACAGGGAATGTTACTACCGCGCTGCTAGTAGACCATCAAAAAATATGCTATTAGCTGCAGAGATTGTCCAAGGAACTGCTTGGTGGTGGATTTTGTGGCATTTATGGACAGAACCAGAACACATTCTTGTTAGTATCCTATATATAATAAAAACATCTACTGTAACTCATATCAGAGTTCAAAAAGTAAACATTTTTCTGTTTCAGGGAGAACACCCATACCCGGAGCCATCTAAATGGACAGATGAAGAACTTGGTATAAAATAATTGTTTAGCAGCTTTATTAGTAGTTGTAATATATTGTTTGTAAATAATTGTATTTCTTTAAATGAAGACAAATAAATGGCATGAAAAACATGTGCATGTCATGCGCAATTAAAGAAAAAGGTGATTCTTTATTGAAACAAACAACACCGGAAAATGTTTACAGAGAAAAATTATAAACATTATCTGGGACACATGGCGTGCCTGCCCCCGTCTACAGGTACAGTGGCTCCCGTAATGAAACTAGCATCATCACTAGCCAAAAATGCAATTGTTTTGGCAACTTCCTCAGGTTGACCAGGTCTTCCCATGGCGTGTGTTTCTTGAGATCTCTTTAGGAAAACTTCGTATTGTTCTTGATTCATGCCCCCTAAAAATTGAAATCCAAATGAAAAACAATACCAAAAAAAAGATATTTTTAAATTTATCAAAGTAATTAATAATAATATACCAGGAATATTTAATACATTTTCTGAGATTGTAAGATTCAAACTATTGTTTGAACCCATTGATGAAGTAGCACATTTAGCCATTTTTGTTTTTTCCATGTTGAACATCAGGTCCATACATGCTTCTATCAAATCCTCATGCTGGGTGCTAGATTTTCCAGTCATTTTAAAAATGTTTCAAAAATATACCGTGATAAATATATATCATAAATCTTTTAATTTGAAAATAGTTAAAATGACATGTTTGACAAACGCACATTTGATTCTTATAGGAAAAAAGAGGGGCTATATATGCTTGACACTAACAATCAATGTGAAGTTATAGTTTTTTGACTTAACTATGAATTCAGTTGTACTGTGTGCAAGTTTTAATATTTTATATAATAAAAATTACAAATTGCATTAGTGTAGAGGACATATGTAATTTCTCTATTTTTAAATATCTCTCAAGTAAGATTAAATTTTTTCCACAACACTAATACATGGTGTAGGTATATTTAACTTTACTTACCTCTTTTATGCAAGTTTGTAACTGTAACTCCTGGATTGACACAGTTGACTCTTACTTGCTTAGATGCCAAATCTAAAGCAGCACATCTAGTAAATTGGTCCACAGCCGCTTTGGACATGCAGTAGGCCAAAACACCGGGGAAGGCCCTAATTCCGTTGACACTACTAACGTTTACAATGTTGCCTTTCGTCTTAATTAGATGAGGAACAGCAAGCATAGATAGATGGTATATGGATCTAACATTTATATTCATCATGCGATCAAACTGGTCTACAGTTGTGTTCTCAATACTACCTGTTTAAATAATTAGATTTATTGAGCAATTTAAATAAAATTTTGCTTTTGATTTATTTACCTGTTTCAATAATGCCAGCATTATTAACTAATATATCCAATCTGCCAAAATGTTCAATGGTTTTATCAACCAAAGCCTTTGTTTCATTTTCGTTTGTTAACTCAGCTGTTAAAAGCAAAGGAATTGACTTAGTGGAGCAGTCACAGGCTACTTGTTTCAAATTATCCATATTTCTGCCGGTTAGCGCTAAAGTTGCCCCCAAACCGGCAAAATGTTTAGCAGTAGCTGCCCCTATACCCGAACTAGCCCCAGTTATTAATATTACTTTACCAGTGAATGCCATTTTTACAAAAAGTGGTTAAAATTACTATTTAAACACTATGGAACAATATATTAATTATTAATACAGTTTCTCTTATCAAAGGTTAACAATATATTAATTATTAAAACAGCTTATCTTATCAAGGTTATTATTTTAATAAACAAAAACCAAAAATAAAACTGGTCACCAAAGGTCAATGCTACCCCGCTCTCCGAAACCTATTCTCTATATATCGGAGTTTTTGCGTTCTCCTAGAGAAGGGGTTGACAACAACATGTTTACAATTTCTAGTTTCTATAATTATACTACAAAATATAAATAATAAGACTTATAGGTGCACGGATTTAGACTCTTTTCACATTGTACGGTTTTGACATGATTGATCTGAATTATTCATTTGTTCACAATGTACGGTTTATGGATGGCTTTTTTCCCATAACAAGTTTTTACTTTCAATTGTTATAGTGTACTGTTGGTGCAATGAATCGTAAACAAATTACTGCATTATGGTTATATTGCCTCCATGCCAGCCATTTTTAGTACCATTTCTAACTTGGTATATTTCCAAAATATTGTCCCACAGCATAGCTCTTGCTTCGACAAAGGTAATAAATAATAAATTCTGTATCAATTTTCATTATTTAAATAGCATTAATATGTTAGGAGTACATAATATAATATTATGTATACTCGTTTACTATAAAATTGTAGATAGGAGAGCAAAAACAAACCATCAGAACAACTGACTCTACGATTTAAACCGTGAAAGTATACATGAGCAACTAGATACTTATGCCTTCATAAATCGTGTATCGTGAAAGCGATCATTCTCTCTTCTCGCCACGAAAATAATAAAATAATATCGTTGTACGGTTTTTTTACCGTACGGTCAAAACCGTACAATGTAAAATTATTTTTGGTGTTAATGCCTCTGCGATAATGTCACTCACAAACCACTACATATAAACAATTGTTCACTATTGTCAATATCGAATGATAACTCGAGTTACAAACAATTTATCATTGAGATTCATAGCAATGGGTAGTTGTTTACCAAAAGTAAATATATATTTAATTACTAAAGCAAAGAGTAAACTACTATAGTTTAAATTAAATCAAAAATAAATCCTGTTAATTGTAGATTTTCTTACATAGGGAGGAAAACTATAAAACCACTGCAAATAGTTAAAATTCCTATAAGTAGATGTCGCGGCATACTTAAATTTTTTATAATTTATATATCTGATATCACGGCTCCTTAATTTAGACAACCCGTTTTACTCTACTAGGATTCTTTACCATGATTTTTGTTTGCAGCTTTTTGAAGATTACTCAAAATAATTCATATGAATGGTTAGGAATAAATTGTTGACTTTTGCTGTAATAAATCAACTTGTATTAACATTTAAAAGTTTTCTGTTGAGATTCCTTACAGTATTTGATGTTTTAAGTTACAATTAACATTACAAGCATTATGATTGATTGAGTTTTTTAGTTTTAAGTTTGTTTGACTTTAGGTATTAGTTAAATAAGTCAACAATAATGGTTATTCTTATTATTGTCTAAATGCGCGTATGATAAATACATTTAAGACTAGTAGCAAGTATAATTTAAAATATGTTCTTAATTATTTGAATATTCATTCATAGGTAAATTTGTTACAATATAAGATATAGTATGGTTGCAAATATACCGTTGGGCTTCATTCTTATAAATCAACTACCTTATTCAGTCCCATTGAGTAGGTCTCAACATCTTTCAATCGCAATAAATGGTTGCAGGGTCGGCTTGAAATTATAGCTGTTTGCATGTTGATTAAATTGCTAGTTTTAATTAATAAGACATTTTAAATTAAATAAAAATAAAGATTAATTAAAGAATAATAGTTTATTTTATTAGCAACGATTTAATAAGTACAATAGAAATTAGTAGAATACTGAAATACTGATTTTTACAAGTTACTATAATTAAAATTTAGGAATATAGACACTACACTCAACAAGATTACAATTAAATACAATATGGGGACACAGGAAAGTTTTAAAATAATCAATATTTGGAAAGTTTTTCTTATGAAAGTAGTGTTACTATAACATCCCCCACTATCATCTCTATGGACTCCACATTCTAACATTAACACAACAAAAAGGATTACTCGCCAGTAAACCAAAAATTAATATAACAAAAATCATTGGTCGGAAAACCAATTAGACATAAAATTAACAAAAATCATTTTTCTATTTACATTATTAGGAATGTATAACTAGTTCAAATAATATAATACTTAGGAATGCAGGTAAATAAAATTTGTACTCGAACTCTGCCTTAAAAGGGGGACATTTTATGGCCAAAGGGATAATTAGCGTTTTATTTCAGTCAAAATATCAACAGTATAATTCTAACCA
Organism: Hermaeophaga mercurialis; assembly: GCA_951812935.1. NCBI lineage: Eukaryota > Metazoa > Arthropoda > Insecta > Coleoptera > Chrysomelidae > Hermaeophaga > Hermaeophaga mercurialis. The sequence continues at coordinate 36,656,301 of OX638359.1, read as the reverse complement.
TACTATACGCATTTTTTAGTACTGTTAATACAAATATTTAACATTAAAATCATGTTTTGATTGTATGAATCGCTTGTTTACGGGGACGCGATACTGTTCAAACATCGATCAAATAGTTATTCACGAAAACAAGAATTTTCAATATATTTTGATTATTATATTTCCTAAATAGATATGCCGTCTGCACAAAATATTAAAACATTTTTTTTTAATTTTCGAAATATTTTTGAACTATATTTTATTTATTATTGAAATATTTTGATGGTGATTGAATAGGTACGTCACGGCTATCCCTCTAGAAAGTTTAAAGGTCCCCATTTGCCCCTACCGCCCCTAAGAGGGCTTCAGCGACCGCTTTGTGCGGTATCGCCTACGTTGGGAATCTATACTCTAATTTATTTCAAACGTTTTAATCCTTTACAGATGATGTTTTGTGTTCAGCTTGTCGAGCTGGTTTCCGTCGAATTCCGCTTCACCTTTATTTCATAAATTTACTGTCCCATTCATCAATCACAACAATAATTACAGAACCAAACGATATTCTATGACTCAGAAGGGTAATAGAGGAAATTTTATAGAGCAGAAAACCGTAATAAGAAGGCACAATGATTGTATTCCTGTATATCACAGAATAGTATGATAAGATTTTGATATTTGATAATAAAGTGATAGGTTATGATGACACTGAAATAAAAATTCTGAGTAGCAGTAGTTCTCAAAAGCATATGAACTGACATTGATGCTACTGGTCATGATCGTGTTGAGGTTCCCATTCATTACAATTTTAGTCGTCAATTTTAATTGCGCTGTTAAAATTTTGTACTCAAGATTGCAGTGTATGGACTAAAATTGACAATTTTAACGAACGATTTAAATTACGGTCCAAACAATAATTTTAATCGTACAATTCTGCAAGATCAAACAGGTTGACAGTGTATGGTGTTCACAATCGTAAATTGACAATTAAAAGCAGTGCATACTATAGTCACTCATATTTGTGTGTCAATTTCAGTCACATGGAAAACATCACTTCCAGTTCGGATACAATCAAAAATTAAAAATGAAAAAACGCAGTGATCTTTTACAACGGAGCACTAACACTACATTCTTTTAATAAAGAGTTTGCCAGGTACATATTATTAAATACACTAATTTTAATGAATTAAAACATGTCCAAATTCTAGGTAATGTATAAATTGGATTATTGATATTGTAGTCGAGGACCAGCACTTCTACAGTTCTGTGTGATCTCAGGAAAACATTTGACTGAGTAGATCATAACATATTACTCATTAAGATGGAACATTGCGGCATCAGAGGCACTGTTCTGCAACTTTTCTAGACAACTTCTAGACAACTGCGTACATATTTTCGTGTACTCCAAGGATCAGTATTAGGGCCAGTTCTGTTCTTATTATATATAAATAATTTACCTTCATTAATTACATGTGGGAATTGCAGACGATACGACTCTTCTCTACAACACGAACTAGTTTTGCACTACAGAGTGTATGTCAGAAGCAAAAAACTAGTTCAACGTTAACAAATTGAAATTAAATGAAGATAAAACCCAAAACAATATTTTTACATCCGACAAACTTGCAAAAAAAAACAAAACCAGTCAAACTAATAGGAATAACACTTGGTCCTAGTCTAAATTGGTCAGCCCAAATATATAGACGCATTATGCTCGACACTCGCTTCTTAAAATTTTTGTGCTCCGGTTACTTTTGCACTGAATGTAAATGCCCTTAGAACTGCTTATTTTGGCAATTTTCATTCCTACCTTACTTATTACATTAAACTCTGGAGTAACGCTTCAAAATCATTAAAAGCCTTCAAAATGCAAAAAGAGGCTATAAGAATAATTGGTAACGCAGGGTACGGTTCCAGTTGTCAAGAATTGTTTAAGAAATTCAAGGTTCCTTGTTTATTTATTTGTTAAACACTAGTTTCTATACATAAAAATATCTCGGTAAGAAAAACGCATTCATCTGTTCATAATTATAACACAAGGAACTGCAAAAATCTTGTTATCCCTTATTCTAGATTGTGAATTACACAAACAAATAAACTTGATATGAATTTATATAATTTTTTTGTTAACTGTTTCAATGACAAAGAGTTAAAAACTAGAAGCGTAAAATATTTTAAAAGGTTTATTAAATCCTTCCTAATACAACATTGCTTTTATAGTATTGATGATTTTGTGAAATTCCTGACCCATCAAAACATGTTGATTTTACATTTAATATTTGTTCAAGTATGACTTCAAACATATTTGTGTATGTATATGTAGTCAATTACGTTTATCTATAAAATATAAATGAATCCATTCACAATAAAAAACAAAATAAATGCTTCTTAAAAATGTTTCCTTTTTCAGGTTATGGTGAAAATTTTTAAAAACAATATACAATTTCAGAATTATTAACAAATATTGCTTTCGTTTTACAGCTATTTTGACGATATTCACCATTCACAGCAAAATTCCAAAATTCAAGTTTTTAAGTATAATTAATAGGTTTTTGAATTCACAGCCCTCTAAAAAAACAATTTTAACAAATTGTTTGACATTTTAGAAAAATTTGCAATATTTCCACATTTTAAGTTATGAATATGAATTTAAAAAAGCTCATTATTTTTTCTTGACCAATGACCAATACTATTTTTTCAATTATTCTGTGTCATAATTAGCGACTTAAAAACTAAAATATCTTCAATTTTATTCATAATTTGCTGCAAATCCCTTGTAAACTTAAATAATAATAATAATAATGTGATTGATATTATATTTTTATTCAATATTTGCATATATTTATTTTAAAATTTATTTTCAAAATAATGTTAATATACTTATATGTGATCTAGCCAAATAATATTATGTTAGAATTATTTATGTAAAAATTTCTGATTTCCCAAGTCTCTAGATTTCCATCAAATTTTAACGAATCAAGTTTAAGTAACTTACCCTTTTTTGCTGAGTATCGTGACCAATTTTTACAGATCCCTCTAAAACTGGTATATTTTCTAACTGCTTGGCTGCATTTCCATTAGTCGTTGTTTTATGCTAACTTCTAAGCTTGCAATAATATCTATAGCATTAAATTCGTAGTTTGCTATTTTTTCACATTCCGATTCTAAATTTTCTTCCGGTAAAGCTGTTTAGTTTTTTCATTCAATTCCTTAAGCGATGCACGTAAAAGTTTAATTTTTGCACATATCACCTCGGGATTCTTTAATTCTATGGTTGAAGATTTCAGAAGATCTTTGGCATTATTACATAGCTTCGTTAGTTGGGCTCGGTAGTTCTTTCTCATCATTAGACCAATCTCCATGTTTCCTTTCTTGACTTCGTTACTTTATGACGAAAAAACAATTCCTGGGTTTCGGCACCAAAATGTGAAGATAATTGAGGACACCGGGTTCGTTAAATAGTGCTTTATTTCGCACAATACAAGAAAGATAACTTAATACAAAGTATCAAAAATTATAAACTCCAAAAAATGGTATTAACATCAATCAAAAAAACGTTTTCTTCTGCCAGTGACGTATTACAACAGGACCGTATTATAAATTTGTTTTTTATTTAAATTTATTCCTATTGTTGAATTTTATTTACTATTTAGTTTGTTTCAACCAACTATTTAAGATTTGTTTTCCTAATAATTACAATTCTTTAATTCTTGCTACACCAGAATTCTATTATTTTGAAATCCCAATAATGATATGAATTAATTTGACATTAAATTTTCAAATTCCGTAATAATAAAAATCCTATATATTATACCTTTATATATATTTTTAACCATTTGAACTATTTTTCGATTTAATTTTTTAATTTCTGACTTCTAGCCAAAATATTGCTTCAGCTTAAAGTTGAATGATTATATAACAAGTTTCCAATAAAGGCTTTTCTCTATTTTTATTCAAAAAATTTAAAAAAAACATCATTTTGATTATTCCTTCGATTAAGCTTGAAATTTTCTAAGTAAGTTAATTTCATGTTATTTGGTATTTTGTACTTAAAGTTATTCTTATTGTTGAATTTTATTTACTATTCATTTGTACCAACCAATTATATAAGAATTTTTGTTTAAAATATTTTTTTTATTACTATCTGACAAGAATTCCATTATTTTTAATTCCCAATAACCATACGAAAGTAATTTCGTATATTAAATTTTCAATTTTTTTAGTAATAAAAATCCTAATACAATATACATATAGGCAACGAGGAGAAAATATGGAGGTGTCATATCTTTTTATAATGGTAATAAAGGTCCAGAGATTTCATCATCATGTTACAATATTTAGATAATTCCTGGATCTACTGCGATATTTTGGGTTTTTTTTGGAAATTAACCAATTGAAAATAATGTATAATGGATAGTTTTTTATTGAACTATTCTGTATACGCCCCTAAGCCTATTAATTTAACAGAGCCACTCTGTATAACAAAGAAAGTAATTAGGGAGCTATTCAGCCAAAAATATTTGAAATCGTATTAAAAGAATTCCAAAACCCTGTTATCAAGAGGATTTCAATTCAAGTACTTGCTTTAATTAGATTTCATTCTATCCATTATATAAGGATTTTCTTGTATTAAAAAATAAAATTATTTAACTGATGTGATTGCTCTTTTCTTATCATTTTTCTTGATTTAAAAGCTAATTAACTTAAAAAAAATTAACGTCAAGGTCTAAACATCATTGTCATTTTCAGGAAACTTTTTTTCTACTTACTGAATATTTCCATTTCAGAAAATAATATGATGATATAACAACGACGTACTAGTGGCATCATAATCATAATGTCTGAGTGAATTGTTCAGAGGGCGTATCTTATTTACGGTTTCCCTCAATAATTTCCTTCTGTATATTTTTGTTAGTGTATAGTCGAGATCGATTAGTAACACATTTTTCATTATCTCATTTTTTTTATTACCTGTGTGCCGTAATTTTATTCAAACAAACCGCTCGTTAGTGAAAAAGCGAGAAATCAAACAAATAATTAATCAAATATAATTTATAACAATATTGACACCTTCAAAAGTAATAGCCGGTGTACATTCAATATTTTCATTAAAGCTCCAGCATTTCCACAGTTTAAATGTATTTTTAAATAGAGGAATACAAATGACGAAGACAGTTTGTAAAATTGAAAAAAAATGTCAGTCAGAACAATCTGATGAATTTTATGATACAAAATTAATACATCTGCAGTATAAAATAGGTCAAATTTTAGGAGTAACTCCAATTAAAACGCATAATTATGATAAATTCAAAATAGTGAAATACGGATATGTTGTTTTATTGATTTTAACAGTACCTATTATGATGGTTTTTACGTTTTACAGAAAATTCCATTTTTATGAAAGTACGTCTTTTAATAGATCCATTCTAATAGGTAAGCATCTTATTTTAGTTATTAATGAGCCTAATACATTTCGACATAGAACGGTAATGCACCTTTTACTTGCAGTGAACGATGGTTTATTTAAATATATACAGAGTGGACCAAAAGTCTGGAAACAGCCAATTATCTCGTAAATTGCTCGTCCAAATTCTACAAAATTTGGGATAAGCATATTTTGGGATAAGAAGATTCCAGATTTCACATTTGCAATGTTGCTAGATTTTCCGTTTCTCTGATATTATTAGTCACTTTGGTTTTTTAAATACATCACCCTGTATATACAGCCATTTTTAGAATCTTCTCTTCAATACGAGTTCAATACATTTTTTAATACAAACTATTTTCAACTATATTAAAACGTAACAATTGAAAGATTACAACATTTTTAAAATAATGATTACTTAATCAAGTTTTCAAAATATGCTCCATTTGCGAGTTGACAGTACCCTAATCGATTTCTCCATGATTGTCTAGAAATTAATCGAGACTAAACTTGCTGGTTTAGTTTTGTAAACTGAAAAGTAACCCTAATAAAAATAATCTTTAAGATTGAATTCAGGTGAACGTGGAGGCCATACAATTCTACTTTTAGACTTTCTATACTACATAAAATCATACGTGTTACATATGATTGAACTCGTATTGAAGAGGAGATAAGAAAATGGCTGAATATACAGGGTGATGTTTTTAAAAAACCAAAGTGACTAATAATATCAGAGAAACGGCAAATCTAGCAACACTGCGAATATCAAATCTGAAATCTTCGTATCCCAGTATACGCTTATCCCAAATTTTGTAGAATTCGGGCTAGCAATTTACGAGATAATTGGCCGTTTCCAGACTTTTGGTCCACTCTGTAAATACTACGTTTACAAATATAATATTCTGTCTAATCGACTTGAAGGGATTTGCGTTAGAAATCAGCCATAGACTTAGAGGACGGTCAGTGCAGATCCGTTGTTATAATATTATAGATACCCACTGGTTATTTGAAAAATTGAAAAATACTGTACTTCAATAAAAATAGTATATCAAGTTTATTTATTAAAAATATAATTTGTTAGAATAGAGGAGTCCAAAAAATACACATTATAAGTTTCCACATACAAAACTCTCACGATTCTGACATCACTTTCAATCAATCAGAACTAATTTTTCTTCTCGTTCACATCGCAATTAACGTAACGCATTTTTGCCGACAGGCAGTAGTCTTGAGCCACCCACACAATCCACACACAAAGTTTGCAAAAATCAATTGAGAAAGAAAGTAGACATTTAAATACAAAAAACTGTTTTTAATACCTCTTCAGTAACAAAAGTACATTTGTTAATTAGTTTATTATTAAAGTGAGTGATAGTTTGTGCAAACCGTGATTAAAAAGATACACGAAGTGTATTTGTAGTATATAATATTTGCACCGCAATAAACTGTTTCTAATAAAGAAGATTTATTTTTTACTAAAAGTGTGTTGTTATTTTCTATTGGAGAAAAATCACATAGAATTTATATGTGTGGATCTTGCAAATATAAAAGGATACAGTCCATTCGAAGAAAATAATTGCTCACATATATTTATAAATTTCTACAATAAGAATGCATTTTGCAACTAACGGCTTCGATTTTTTGTATCTCATCTTCAATTAAGTGAAGTATTTTTGCTACAGATTTATGTTGTGAGCTTTTATTTAGGAGGTATTTTTCGATTTTTTGTTTTCTTCTTCAATTTTCTGTACTATTTTCTTCTTCTTTTTCTTCCATTTTTGTTGCCTTTTTTTATTGCCTTTATTTACTCTCTTGTTCTTTTCATTCTACACATATTCTCATCTCTTTCTCTTCATCGTGAATTCTTAGAACTACATTATCATTAATCAGTTAAAAAAAACATTTTTAAAGCAATTGTCCCATTTATTGAATAACATTACCTTAAAACTATATGCAATTAGAACAATATAGGTATAATATTTATACAATATAATATTTATTGTACTGGGTGTCCCAATAAGAATGGCTCTCAGCTATATCTTGGAAATCGCGTATATGTTACAACTTCGGGAAAAAAATTTTTATAAAAAAATGGCCTTGAGAAAATCCTGGGAATTATTTTCAAGTTTACATGTCCACCACTAGAGGGCGTAGTTCAATACCAAAAAGTAAAAACTAGATATTTCACAAATTTTCCCTAATTAATAGGCATTGAAAATACGATCGTCGTATTCTTCCAAAAATTCTGCGTTTATTTGATTTCACAAATTTTAGTCTATCTTTTCAAATAAGAGACGGGGGAGAATGGGAGCCTTATTATGGAAAAATGCAAATACTTGAAGAACACGTTGATCGTATTTTCAGTGCCTCTTAATTAGGCAAAATTTGTGAAATATCTATTTTTTAATTTTTGGCATTGAACTACGCCCTCTAGGGGTGGACATGCACTTGAAAATAATTTCCAGGTTTTTCTCAAGGCCACTTTTGTTATAAACTTTTTTCCCGAAACTGTAATATACACGGTTTCTAAGATATAGCCGATAGTTCTTCTTATTGGGACACCCAGTACATACATGATTAATTTTTCCTTTTAGGTGCGGAATCTTTGGCGGATTTCTTATGTTTATTCAGATGTCTTCTAGGCGCTTTAAAAATTGAACCAAATAATTGGAAATGTTTGTTAGAAGCTATCAACAAAATAGATGCCCAGTTCCGCATTGTAAACTATTCTATAAAAGCAACCAAAACGACAACGATGATAAAAATTGTTATTTTTCATTTAATATTTTTTTCGCTGATAGCCTTCGAATTATCTACATCTACTTTCATTCGTCCAGCTTATTACATCCACAAAATCTGCCAGTATTACCAAATGTTTGAACTACTTTTTATTTGCAATTTGACAGGAATGATGCGAAATAGATACAATTTCTTGAGTAAAATAATAAAAAATATCCTTATAACTCCCTTATATTTCGTATCTAAAAACGAAGATTACATAAAAAGAGAAAAGTTGAAACGGGTTTTTTCAATGTACCAACAAATGTATATAATCACGGACGAGTTTGAAAATATTTTTGGATGGCAGATATTTTTAATTCTAATTTGTACTGTTATATCGGTATTAAATAATGCTAATAATGCCTTCTTGGCATTCAAAATGAAAGACAATGATAGTACAAAAAAGTATCTTATTCATGGATTATTCTACCCAGTTACATATGCGGTAATTTTGTAAATTTTATTTTTTACATAAGCATAATCATTACATATAAAACAAAGCATATTAGAATGGTTAATGATTAATATGCAACAAATACACAAAGAAAAGCTTTTATTCCAATCATTTGCACTAATAATAACTGCTTATTTGTTTTTTCTTCTTGAATTTACTATCATATTTAAATGATCTTAACTGTAGGACGAAATGTCTTTATTTTTATATACAGTGTGTCCAATTAAGTCGGCACCATATGGAAAACTTTTTTATCGTTAGTTTTATGAAAACTTCTGCATTTCGGAAGTAAACAGTTAATATTAATATGAAAAAGATAAATTATACTTATCTGTTTCCACAGGATTCCAACGCTTTTTTAGTTGTATTAAAATGACCACAGTTTCGCTATTTTCACATATAGCATTTTTAAGTTTTAATAGAATATTCTTAAACCACTTTTTAGTTTCTTCCTTCAAACAAATAATTTTAGCTTTTTTTATTGCTTTTTCGGCTTGTGATGTTTTTGTACATTTTAAATGTATGTATTTGGGAACAATATTCCGCTTCTGGCACTGCATGTTGAACCATATATTTTGTGAAGATTACGTTTCATCTGTATCTTCTTGAAAAGATGAGTTAACTCCTCCAAAGAAGTGGCTAAAATTAAATTAATTGTTTGAAGTCTTACTTTATGGAAACTATCCATAATAGACATGGAAAAGATAAATTATACTTATCTGTGTTTCCACAGGATTCCAAGGCTTTTTTAGTTGTATTAAAATGACCAAGGTTTCGCTATTTTCACATATAGCATTTTCTACAGATAAGTATAATTTATCTTTTTCATATTTATTATGTATAGTTTCCATAAAGTAAGAGTTGAAACAATTAATTTAATAAGTTTATTTGTTTGTTTTAGGTATTTACGGTTTTTTTGGTAATGGCCTGTGACTCCGTAGAGAAAAGTGCTATAAATGTCATACATACTTGTCATAGAAGATTGATCTATTTAGAGAAATCAATTTTAAGGCACGACTTTCAAAGAGCGGCAAAGTTTATGAACAAGTTGAAACCTAGTTTCACCGCAGCTGGATTTTTCCACATAAATCAATTCATCTTAGCTACTATTTTTACTTCAGTGACCACTTATTTGATTATTATTATACAATTTGAGTAAATCATTTATTTTATTTGTTGATAATAGTTTGTTAAACTAGAGTTGTAATATATTAGTTGTTTCAACTCTTATTTAATGGAAATTATTCATAATAAATATGGAAAGATAAGTAATACTTTTCTTGAATTTCCACAATCATCCAAAGCGTGAAGACAGGATGGTATTGTCAGATACCGAAACCTAACTAGAGATTTAAATATACTAAACGCTTTGGAAGACTGTGGAAATTCAAGATAAGTATTATTTATCTTTCCATATTTATATTAGTTGTGCTTACAAACCTATAGAAACATGTAATGTTAAAATATATTCTTGATGTGGGTCGCCCACATGAGCTTTGTTGGTAACTTGGTTAATTGTTTGATGACCATATACTATAATGCATAAGTTTTTTAGATAGGTCGAAAATAAAAACCTAAGTAAGATTTAAAAAAAAGCCGACTACGTTTCGCCTACTGATTGCAAGCATCCTCAGGGCACTAAAATATATTGTTACGTATTGGGTTGTTTTCTTTCAATAAATATATCAGCAAATCTAAATACTGTTTTCAGAGGGGATTTAACCCCACTATGTAAATTGGCTAATGGAAATTAAAGAGGCTGAGTGAAACAATAACAATTTATTTAACTATGAACAAAAACAACTCTTACAAAATATTAGGGTAACTTACATCTTTAAATAACCGACACATTTAATCGCAGAGGTAGTTACTATCAACCTCTCGATCATCCGAAAATCCAAACTTGATTTCCAATCACTTTTTATTTTCCCAACCAAGAAGGCCTCAATGTTTATTAATTTCGATGATTCTAACAAAAATGTTAATTTATTATCCGATCGAGACCTTGCCCCAAAACTTTCGCTGACGTAATCTTAAATAAACAGTTATAATTGAGAAAATATTAAATAAAAAATAAATTCTAGGTACAAGACGATATTTAATTAAATCCCTGTAACAATATTTATTTATTGTTTAAAATTAAATGTGACAAATATAACAGTTCGGACGTTTTCATAATTATTAACATATAATATATATGAGACAGTTAAGAACAATTAAAAATAATTAAAAAATATAAAAATACTGGCGAAAATTATTTTAAATACATAAACCAGTTAAATAAAATATTTACTTAAATTATTAATACGCTGATTTTGTTAATACTATAACTAAAACGTGATTCATTAAAATACAATAATGGAAGGAAAATTGGGAGAAATAAGTCCTTTTAGCCTCACAGTCTCAGCTTTTAGGATAGAACTACCCGTTTCTTGGCTAAATAGGCCACATCTTCAGGTTCACAATACAAATTTCTGTAATAAAAAATAAAAATGACAAACAGTTTGGTGTAAAATATTTTGTTTGTATATAGATTTGTAGATAAAGGGTTATTTTTATTGAGAGATAAAGAGATTTTTATTTTTTATGTTGACTCTTATTTTTAGAATTTTATTTTATTTATGTAGTTGGTAGGGGTTATTTTAGTAGTAGATTTTAGTTTTTAGTACCTTATTTTATAAATATAGTATTAATTAGTTAAGTAGGATATAATTTTAGAAAAAACTTACCGATATTGTAAAATAGACTAATTATTCCTATATACACCAAACTATTTGGTTTAATCACAAAGAATACATGCCGAAAAGATGAAATTGGATGATAAAATATAATAACATGAATTAGAGCAGTCGTAAGAGACGAACACAAACATATTAAAAATTAGTTAAAATTAGGGAAAAATATATAAAACTCTGAAACATAGATCTCTTTAAAAAATTGAAATTAAAATTGCAGAAGTTCAATAATATAATTGTTCTTTGGGGTATTTGAGTTTTGTATTTTATTTTTTGGCATCAATTCGCTACTACGTTGGTGGTTATATCTGTAGGGATATTCGGGAGACACTACTTCTACAGATATGAGGGTGCGGTCATTAGGTAAGGTAATATTTGAAATCTCGGTGGCTAACTAAAAGGAATTTCTTACAAAAAAGTAATCTTTATCTTTCTTGTAAACTTTAGTAACCTAGTTTTGGATTATAGTAGTGAACAAATATTTGTCTTAGATGAATCCATCTAACACATGAATATCATTAAATATTGTCCTTAAAGGGAGACATTTAGAGGGAGTAAAAATATAGAGTTATATTGTATTTAAGCTTATATAGAGATTTGGTTAGGGAAAAGGTATATTGCCAACAAACTTTTGTTTAAAAACGATTATTCATTTCCCTCTTCAGATATGAGGGCTTCATTAAAAGTTGTTCTATTACTATTTGAAACAACCAAACACAACCAAAAATACCAGTATAAAAATCAGATTAATAATTTAAGTCATTGTTCTTTTTAGGTTCTTTCTATTCGTCATCTTTACTTGCTCCGCTGTGGGCTGCACATTCTAAATGCACGTACGTACGTTGACATTTGCCTGTCTCTCCCGATTTCTTTTGCGATGATGTAAATGCGAAAAACCCTTACACCTCCCCAGATTTCATACTATCTATCCTCTGTCAGTCATCTTATGTATCCTGGTTTTTCCTACGCGTTGAGCGGAGAGTAGGAACCTACTGTCGTCTACCTTTTTGTTGTCGGGTCACCAGATTAAGTTTTTCTCCCTCTGCTCTTAATGTTGTGGTTTTCTATTCTTGTGCGTTTCTCGACATATGTTGGTCCTCTTGTTTCTATTTTGGTCTCTTATTGATCCATATTCCGATCTATGACCTAAACCCTCTTCTGCTCCATGCCTTCTTTTTAGTCTAGCTTCTCGTCGGTAGCTCTCCCTTGTATAGTCCATCAGTTCTCTTATTTCTTGGTTAGAATGGTTCCGTAGTTCTTCTAATAGCTTCCTGGCTCTGTCGTTCATTATTTCTAGTATTGCAGTGGCTTTTAGTACAGTGCAAGACTTAGTGAAATTATTTATTGTTTCTGGAGTTTTACCCTGTATTTCTTCACCTTGTGTCTCTATCTACAGTTGCATGTTATCCTTACTATGGGACTGATTAGCAATAATTTCGTCTTTAGGTTTAGTTTGGCACGTTAGTCTGTGAGTTATTTTATCGAGCTCTTCCTTGTTTTACTTCGGCTATCTTAATGGCTACTATTTTTACAGGTTATACCATTATAATTTCTCTCTTGTTTGGTGAGTTTATTTTTACCGCGCGCTGTTCATCTCTTTCTCGTAGAAGTTTACTGCGGCATAAACACGTTCTCAGTAGAAGTTGAGTTACTATCTGGACAGTACCATTTGCAAAAATAAAACTTGAGTAATTGTGAATAAAAGTACTTGACCAGAAAATGATAAAAAAAATAATATTTATAGATTATTTTAAAAATATTTTACTATGAATTTTCTAATGCCTATATTCAATTATTTATAATTTGTCTAAAATATATCAATATATTTGATAATTAATAATGAAGCTTTGTATTCATGAAAATGTATGAAACAATCTTCAGACGAAATCACTCGTCCTACGCGCTCGTGATTTTGTCACAAAATGAATTCATGCATTTTTATGAAACCATATTTTTATTGTTAATTAAAATTTGGTTGGGAAAAGTCGGCAAATATTTATTGTATCTTTTAAATGTTTATTACTATTAACGTTGTGATTATTGATCGATTCTTGGAAACTTTCTTTTTAAATCATTTGCAATGTACCACTTTGGCCTAAATTTGACCCACCGTTAACATTTTGTTTTATACTACACGTTGCCCCATCCATTGGTATGTGCGATCAAAAAATTAAATTTATTTTCTATTTGAACTAGGCCTGTGCAATGTTCTAGACGATGTGTATATCACAAAAGTAATGTTGCCAAAGTAGTTTTGGTTGACATTATATTCGTTTCTCCTTTTGTTTCATTTGATCAAATCAGAAAAAAGGAGACATGTTTATAGGAAGTGCGTTTGTAGTTCTACATATTTTTTGAAGAGGTAAGGGGGCAGGTGCTTTGAAAAAGTAACATGATAACAATGGTTAAAAAAGAATAGGATTTAATAAAGCCAAATATTTTAAATTTGTTTATATTTTAGTACAGTCCACGTATTCGAAGTCTTTCGGGTATCATTTCTTAAACACTGTTTGATTGGTTCCAAATGGATTACTGCTAAACTACTTTATATGCATGAGAAAATAAGTAAAGTAATAAAAGAAAATCCATTCTTTAATGTAAGTTACATTACTTTCTTTAAAGTAGCATACGAAGTTTTAAGTTAGGCGAAATAAGGCTTATAAAAATTACGTATTAGTGTAGCAAAGCTCGATATGTTTAGAAAAAGCGTAGGCAGTCATAAGATTCACATTTTAAAATTAGCCACAAATATACAGGGTATTCAGGATCGCATTGCCATTTTTAACGAACCATAAGACCCTCATATTCTTTCTCATACTCATGTCCTAATAGCTATCATTAAATGCTCAATGCAAAATATACTAGTATGAACTTGTTAATTAAGATTTGTAAATAAATTTCTTAGTTTTAGAGTTATTCTTATATCTTGTTATACTTTATGTAAAATTGTAGTAATAATTTGTTTTACAATTAAGAATCTTTGCCGTATTTATTGACTTAATACCGAGAAATATTTACATATTTTCTAAGATTTTATCATTTGTGATATAAATTTAGTTACAACATTTGTGTATGTTTATTAAAATTTACTGTAATATGGATATGGTTCTAAGCTTAGGACTAAGTGAGAGCTATTAAGAAGTGCTAACAGACTCAAGTCTCAGTTGTTTATTTATTAATTAGTACGTTTTAAAACTTTTATTATTTGCAGAATTTAGAAAATTTGAAGAAATTTGGCTTCAAGAATGTTTTAGGTAGGTATATCAAAAAGAAAAAATATTATTTTCTCGCTAAAAGTTTTAAATTACTGAATATAAAAGTTTACTATTTCAACTCTTACTTATGCAAATTATCCATAATAAATATGTAAAGATAAATTAAGACTTATCTGAATTTCCACCGTATTACAAAGCTTTTTAAATTATATTATCTCGACCAAGATTTCATTAGCAATGTAGAATTTTCAAAGAACACAACAACACAAGTTGACAGAGTTTTTTCAATGATACAAGGAGCCTTTTCAATACCAATGAGTGAGGATGATTTTAAAAGGAAAATTAATACAATATAACAAATTATAATTGATTGATTAATAAAAAGGAAGAAAAGTTTGCCATTAACCTTATATTTCTGAAACAACCTAAAGATGACAGGTCATAGAGAACTATTACATATTTTGGAGATATTCCACAGGAAATATAAAAAATTATATCTCGTACAACATTTTCTAAAATATCTTTTAAAGTAAGAAATAATGCAGCTTCATTTTTATTAAATGTAAAACCTAAAATGAATAAAAATTATCAGCTATTAATTAACAAACTAAATTGTCCTAATTGTTATGCCATCTATCTTGGCCAGACCCTTAAAAAATTTTAAATAAAAGGTACAGTGAACACTTACGAGTTTATAGATTAAAACAACCAGATAAGTCACATTAAGTGACACTAAGCGCAAACCTACACTTAATAACACAATTGAAACCACAATAGAAATAATTCATATAAGTGA
Source organism: Hermaeophaga mercurialis (assembly GCA_951812935.1). NCBI lineage: Eukaryota > Metazoa > Arthropoda > Insecta > Coleoptera > Chrysomelidae > Hermaeophaga > Hermaeophaga mercurialis. Next base: position 36,640,919 of record OX638359.1, on the reverse strand, counting down.
CAAGAAAGAATAACTTGATTTTTTGGAGCAAAAAAGAAATATCTAAAATGTCCTCACTATATAGTACTGAATGATCAATTAAACATGGGAAGTGCCATTATCTCAGATTACATTTTATAATAAACACCTATATAATATTAACCAAATTTTTTTTAGGAAAAGAAGAATATTATTATACATATTGCTTAATAGAAATGTTTGTGATGTGAAGTGCTTACGATTGTAAAAAATCCGTCAATATTGTGTCATTTTTTGAAGATGGTACATTGGTAGTGAAACATTGGTCGAGATAATATAACTTTAAAAGCTTTTGTAATACGGTGAAAAGTTAGAACAGTATAATTTATCTTTTCAGATTGATAAAAGTTTACAATACTCCACACGGAATTTACCTATTTAAACGTGCTACATGTCCATTACAGTTTTTATAGAATTTTTAGTTCCCTTACTATATACTTTATTAAAATAATTACATAAAAAGCTGTTGTTTTCAGATGTCATGAGAATATGCACCCACACTTTTGTAAACATTAAAAAACTATTTAGGAAAGATTGTCGCACTTCAAAAATGCCATATGATTCGGTTTTATTAAATCCGAAATAGACCTAGAGCACCTGGTGCCTTGTAAAGCCGTTTGTAATGATAACATTTAGTTGTATCTGGAGCAAATATCAAGAGCGCGGTATACGTGACACTCATGTAAAACATGCCCGTTGCCATTGTAAACCGCATTATATGAAGATCAAGAACAGCTATTGGCACGGTGCTAACGCTCTTAATGAGATTACTAAATGAAATTGGATTTAAAGTATGCCGTCGTATTCGGAAACTGTATTTTCTGTTTAGCCTTGGCATTTCAGAAAATTACGAAAATAATTATTAGAATCTAAAGTTAAACGTATGTTTTAGTTTTGAGTTTACAGTCCAGGAAAAAGCGGCAGAAAGAATGGATCAGTAGAAAGTTAGTCTAAGGGCTTTTCTTATTACTAATGTGGAGTTAACCTTTAAGTAGATATCCTGACACAGAAAATGTATACAGAGTGGGCCACAGTAAACAGTCCACCCCGATATTTGGCAGTATTCATTAGATTTTAAGGAAATGCTGAAACACGTCGATTTTTGTTCTAAGGGGGACACATTTTTACGATACAGACATCTGCCATTTGTCAACCTTCTCCCTTCCACTTCCCCAACCCCTTAATTTTAAATAGGGAATATACCATGTGTGGCACATCATTAGAAAGGCATTTACATGGAGTATTCAGGCATATAATCATCCACGATTTTTTTTCGATATTTACACCGTTTTTGCAAAAAAAAGTCTTAAATAATTTAAAGTGCAACACCTCTTAAAAATGAAACGCAACGCCTATGTTTTGCTAATGTTTTAGTTGTTTCTTTCACATCAAAAGTAAATTAAAACAAATTTTGCGAAAAATTAGTAATTTGATATTAAGACAGTTTGTTTAACATTGCTGTTAGTTAATTAATTTAGGTATTTTTTGATTACTTCCAAAATAGTATATTCTATTGCAGAACAAGTTGAGATTATTTCCATGTTTTTTGAAAACGGGAAGTGTGCAAAAAGAACAGCGAATTTATTTAATCAGCTAATAAAAAAAAGAATTATGAAAATCGTGTTAGGATCGAAGCGACAGAAGTAGCAATTTTAGGTCATATTAATTTAGATCCTACAAGTATCTAACTACAGCGGCGTACTCGTTTTTTTGATAAAAAAATCGCTGATTGATATTTTGTAAAATGAAAAAATATGGTAGTGTGCCTTAAAAATAACTCTTTGAAACCTTGTCTCCAAATAAAGTTTTTGATGCAGAATATTTCAAAAAAAAATCTTGAAATTGGTTAATAACTTCAAATACTATGGAGGTGTTTCCAACTTAGATGGGTCACACTGTATATATCCATTACTTACATAGGACTGCATAGATAAATAATCGATTTGATATCGTTCAGATACATCATCTGGCCTTTTAGAAGGATATTTCTTAATCCTGGTTGACTGTCCCGTCTCGCCGAGTACGAAGAGATACTTTTCCCATCTATTTCGATTTCTTTGTTCTTTAAATCGTTTCGTAATGTCTCCGTATTTTCTTCCGATTCTTCTGAGTTTTTGAAAGCAGCTTTCATCAATTCGGCTCGTAGCAATTCAATTTCGAACATTACGGATTTTAAATAATACATCTATAAAAAATTGTCCTTTTTTCAGTTAAAATTCTGTACAGGTTTGGTAAAAATTCGTTTTTTATTAATAAACATATTTTAATAAAAGTTGAGTCACCTCTATTACTAAATCCAGTGGCGTACTAATTGATAAAAAACCTAATAAGATTTCTGGATTTTTAACTATCAAAAAGTATCGTAGTGTGCTTTAATTGGAATAACCCTTGAAACCTTTTTTACAAATAAAGATTTTGATACACATTTAAAAAAAAATGTTGAAATCAGTGAATAACTTCAAATATTATGGTATATAAGCTTTCAATTTAGATGTGTCACATTGTTTAATAAGGAAAACTTTACTATACCCATTAAAACGGCAATAACATTTTTTTGTTTTAGAGGATGATTAAATTATTTTTTAATATTATGCAAATAATAAAACTACACAAATAAAATTGTTTAATTTTCAGTATTTATGTACAATATAAACAGTATAAAATAAAAATTATAATTAATATTAATACCCATCAAAATTTGAATAGGAATACATACAAAGTATTATAATAATGAAGGTTCAACTCAATAATAATAACTTCGTTAAAAGATCATGATTCTAATTGAACTTACCTTTTACATTAATGTTTTTATTTGGTTAAGACATTTAAAATAGGTAAAATATTGATAATTTTCCTCGATTATACCCCAAATTATTTTTACGATTATATACATTACATAAAACAAAGGTACTGGGCAAGTATGTAACAAGACAATTTAGCGCTCTAAGCACTGGTTTTTTTTTGAATTGCTTTTTATTTCGTTAAGTTGTGATTACTAAACTATCACTTGATATACAACGTATCTTTTTAAGTAAATATAAACAAATATAATTTCCTTTGTCGAGAAACTGAGCTAACAAAAATCATATAAAATTAAATAAATAGAATCTTCTAATTCGATTTCAGTAAGTCCTAATATTATAAGTTCTCGTAAAATAATTGTTTGGCCCCTTTAATATAAAAAAAAATCATTAAAATCAAAGTGAAGTAAAAATGCGGTATTGGAACGTTTCAGAATTTTTACAAATATGTCAGAATGTTCACAAAAAATACACGAGCAAACATTTTCCTTCTTAGTATCCTAAAAACTTCTGGTAAATATGATTTCCCTACGTCAGCATACAATAATATGATTTGTACTTTCTGGCATCTACATTCGTATTTTCGAAAATGTGTCGAACAATCATATAAAAAATGATTGCGGCAAAACAAACGTTCAGACCCATTTCTATAATATTGTCCTTGAAAATTTTTGCCGTTTTTTGACATGTTTCTAACTTCCCGTCCATTTTCCTGAAATAAAGTAAAACGATAATGAAAAGTATGAAGAGAAGAAATAGTTTTATAGTCAGGTGGCATATGTTAAAAAATAACCAAGGTTAACCAAAAATCTGTTAGAGCACATACAGTTCATATTTCACACCAAATGTGTGCAGTATCACTGATTAAAAATGGTGATTTGCAATATCTCAATAACGGTCTATAAATACTTTGGGAAAAAATCATAATAACACGACCAATCAGAAATGCCTAGAAATATTACTAAATGCATATATACGTATTCCCGAATTAGAATCGCTAAAAACAACAAATATAAATGACGAATTGATGAATGATAAAACTATAATTTTTGTATTAGAGTCCGGACTATTAAGGTTCATAGGTAGAAAAAAAGACCTGCATTTTTATTAGCCCTAATTTGTGGGTCAAGAAAAGATTTCGCAGGAATAGACATATATTCCATTTTCTTTTATGATGGGCTATATTCTGCAGAATACCAGGAAATAAATAACCAAGAAAGTCGAGGTCCGTCCTATAGACGTTAAGATTTATATGGATTCAACTTATACTTACAATTTGTCCCAAAAGACAATCTTAACGAAAAATTGTGTATGTGTAAAAATGTAAGTACTACAATAACTGTAAATAATGAAATATTTAAAAAAAATCTCTTCTTTATTAACGGCCGTGTAAACAGAGTGAATCTTAGGTAATGGACCAAATTGTAACTGTATATTCAAATTAAATTGTCCGGATTGTAACGCCGTCTATCTTGGCCAGATGCTTAGCAATTTTGAAATAAGGTACAGCGAACACTTACGAGCTTATAGATTAAAACAACCACATGAGTTACGTTTCGCAAAATACCATATTGACAATAAATACCATCGTACACTTAACAAAACAATTGAAACAACAACAGCAGATTTCCTTCATATAAGTGACAAAAAAGAAGAACTTGATTTTTTGAAGGAATACGAAATCTGGAAATATCTAAAATGTCCTCAGTATATAGTATTGAATGAACAATAAACCTGGAAAATTCAATGATTTCAGATTACCTTTTGAATTAAATACCTATATAATAACAAATTTTTTTTAGAAAGAGAAAAATATACTTTTAAAATTTTATAATAAGAAATCATAATGTTCATATTGTTTTATAATGATTGATTTAAATGTTTATAACATGAAGTCAAGTACGCTTTTAAGAAATCTGTCAATCTCCTCTCACTCTTTGAAAATGCGATTTAACGAAACTCGAGACTGAGAAAGATATTGATAAAATAGATTTAAATACTGTGCAAATTAAAGGTAAGTCTAATTTATCTTTTATATTTATTTAGTCATGAATAATTTTTTCACTATTACCATTATGTTATAACATTTATTATATTTTATGTTATGTTCTCTATATCTCTATTTTTTCGCACTTCAATTATATTGCTTCACTTAATAAAAATTAAAAACAATACTATTATTGTATTTTGAGATAAAAAAATTCAAGAATAAAACAGTAGTTCCGAATAATATTTTTACTTTATAAAATTCAACCCATAATAAAGTTCTTACATAAAATAAACTGAAGGTTGTTAATTTTACTCCCTTATAACATAATACTGAAAAAAATCCCATAATAGCTCTTTATCTCTGTCTCTCTCTGAAAACCTTTCTGATTTTTTTTTGCATAAATTCAGATATTCAGAAATTCAGTATAACAAATTTACCTGCCATTAGTTTTTACAAAAACTTCACTAGAATTAAGTGTTAAAACAGGAGTGCCACAAGGTAGTGTATTGGGGCCTTTACTTTTCATTTGTTTATTTAACGATTTACTGAACATTAACTTAGATAACTATAAAATCCAACTATTTGCAGATGATACATTAGTTTATATCACAGGTGAAACATTTAATGAACTAATTCTGAAACTACATGAAGCGCTAAATAAAATTGCCAGCTGGTTTAATTATAACAAAATTTTAGTGAATGTAAATAAATGTAAATACATGATAATTGAAAACAAAAGTGGTTTTTAAATGATAATATAATTAATAACACAGTCCTATTTGATGGCAAGAATTTTGAACATTTAAGGAATATAATCAATTTAAAAATAGGTTTGAAATACGTGGAAATTCTAGATAAGTATAATTTATTATTTAGAAATTCCACAAAGTAAGGGTTAAAACAATTAATTCAATTTATTATTGGTGTGTTAATTACAAAAGGTTTCGTTAAAATAAATAAATATTTTATTATTGTTTAATAATTTCATTTAATTCCAATATTTACATCAAACAAATAGATTTTATCCCAAAATTCAATTCATTTTATGGACGACCAATATTTTGAAACATCCCGTATACTGTTTGTAACTTACGTAGAAACATAAGAACACGTTATTAATTATTTAAACGTTTTTTTAATAAATTTCTTTTAATTAGGGCATTATTAAACTTATGACTTTAACAGCGCGACGACCTTGCAGTAAATAAACAATTTTCAAGTAACTAAGAAAAAGATCAAGAAGAACAAAGAAATATAACTTTTTTATACAAATATGATAAAGTTTTCTAAATTAAATATGTTTTTAAGAAAATTAATGAATGACAAAAAAATTATGGATGCTTTCTTCTTTTCAATATATCGAATGTGGCAATTTCTATTAGTTTAATTAATTAATAATAAAATTTTTGAGGTAGTTAAAAATAATCAATTACGTAAGCGTGTTTTTTAATTTTTGTCGTTTTTATTTACTTTTTATTTTATTTTAAGAGGCAACGATACCGCATAAAATCATAAATTCCAAATATTTTAAAAACTGATTGATATAATAAAAACTGAGAGACGCACATTTTTACACCAAAAATATTTTTAAAAATCGGAGAAAAAAAGGAATACGTCCCCTTTCATGCAGATTTTTTAAATTTAAAGTTTTAATGCAACTTTTTTTTATTTCAACCACTTAGTAGTAAAACGACATTTTAAATACTGAAAATAATAGTCAGTAGATTACGTCTAGACACTAGAAATATACAAATCTATAATCTGGCAATAGTGTTTCATACATTTTGACAGATTATAGTTTTCGGGAAAATGTGAATTTCTTTAACACAGTATCGTTTGAGGAATTTGTAAACCACTTAATTCAGACTTAAGTAATCATGGAGCATACTTGTACTGAGAATGATAAAAGTCACAAAAGACGTTTGTCGTATAAACGAGTGAGTTTTCGGAAAAATATTTTACTATACACTCAATTATTCAGAATTTGCTTAAAAACTAATAATATATTAGCGAATTTAAAAACATACTAAAAATTTTTCCGAAAGTATGTACATAAGAGATTAATTTTTTTCGATAAAATTTTAAACAATAAAACTTTCTTTGCATGAATATGTATGAAACAATTTTCAGACGAAATCACTCGTCCTGCGAGCTCGTGATTTTATCACAAAAATTAATTCATGCATTTTTATGAAACCATCTTTTCACTCTTAGTTGAAATTTGACTAGAAAAAGCCGGCAAATCGTTGTTGTATCTTTTAAATTTTTATTAACATTAACATTGTGATCATTGGTCATTTTTGGAACCTTTCTCTTTAAATAATTTTCAGTATACAACTTCTTCATAAATTTAACCCAACGCGAATATATTTTATACCCCATTCATTCGCATGTGCGCCAAAAAAATTAAATCTATTTTCTAATAGAACCGGGCCTGTGCAGAATTCTAGTGGAAAAGCTATGTTGCCAAAGCAATTTTGTTGAAAAGGTATTCGTTTCTCTTTTTGTGTCATGAAATCAAATCGGAAGAAAGGAGACATGTTTATAGTTAGTGTCTATATGGACCAAATGGTAAATGATTTTAGTAGGAAAAAGTCACGCGATGGTGTTGGCTCTTGGCATGAAAATATCGACACAAATTTATATATTTTTATTTGACAACTGACTTACGAGTACTAGATTGACATTTTCCATTGTGTGAAAATAGATGATGTCGTTAATTGTATCAATGACAATTTTTCAAATAATTTATTTAATAGGAATTTTTTATGAAAATTTTATCAAATGAATAATTCTATTCAATAGAAAGTAACAAACAGGGAAACGTTTTTAAAAAAATTACATAACAAAAACAATACCATTGAGATTTTGTTTAGAAGATGTTTAAAAAAGTAACAACAATTCGATTAAAACTCTATAGGTTAATAATACTTGTTAGTCATTTTTGGTATATTTTAATGTCCAACCAATAAGTTTTTTATGTATCCGCACTTCAACATCCCATAATTTTATCATTTGAAATTAAAACTGTTCGTTGACCTTAAAAGTCTAATTTAACATAATTTAATTTCTTCCATATAGTTCTAATAACTTTTAATTACATTATATTATGTCGTTAATATTGTCGTATCAGTTTAAGCACAATATATCTCTAATGAAGGAACTTCTAGCTCTATGAGTTAATATGACATCCTAAGTCCAATAAAGCCTAAACTAAGATTTAATGCTTTATGAACATGAAAGTTGCTTTGTATAAAAATACTTCCACAAAACCCGTTATACTTTATATTTTTTTATAATTGAATAATTATTTTGAAATGTTTCTTAGGTTCTTGAACTCGAAGGTCGTTAACCCAATAAAAACATTTCAAAGAATAAACCATTAAGAAAATTGTTATATTTAAAAAATTAATTCAATTAATTATAATTGATTTTTTAGCTTAATTTTCTTATGTGATTTTCCATAAAGGTAATTTTAGGTTTATAATTATTTCTGAGATGTGTTATTTTATTTTGAACTATTTTATTTTAACTGCATTCTGTACGTATAATTAAAGACATAATCAGACTTTGGTTCATTAAGGGCTATTTATAATCGGTTTTAAATATATGTTATAATTTAAATTAGTTACAAACTTAAATGATTTGAATCTATCGATTCGTAAACGTTTAAAACTTAGAACGTTTAATACTACAAAATACCTAACTAACTAATAACAAAATTGTAATTACTCACTGAACAAAATAATACTGAAATAACCACATATACATAGGAAGTAATAATAGTAATATAAAGTGGTTACTAAAAAATACAAAGATAAATCTTTTTTATAGAAATCGAAATGAAAAGAACAAAGACAAACCAAAGACCAAATTGAACAATTAACTCGGAAGGAGTAGCAAAAAGATAATGGATACAAACATGCAAGTAAACTAAAAAAGAATAGAGATAGACCAATAAGTAAAATAAAATAAAATACAAAAAAAGAAAAAATAGGTACATCTATGGCACGTGATAAAAAAAATAGTCAAATCTGATCTTTAAAAGAAAATATATGATAAGAAGAAGCAGCAGCAATAGAATAAATACAGGAACCGATAAATATATATTTAGTGTCATTAGTTGTAATTTTTTCGCACAGTTATGTATAATTATTTACTTTATCCTACTAGTGTTGTAAACTATGATTTTTAAAATTAATGTGGTGTTTCGTGACATAAACTTGCAAAATTATTTTTTTTTAATAACACTTTATACTTTCAATTATACAAATTTTAACCAAGTGATAAGGGGTTTGGACCAAAACAAAATAAAAAGGATACATCAGAAATATGCTAAAAAAAGACCTATACTGACAAATGTGGTAAATATAAAATTATAATACATTCAAACAAAAATACTATTACCGGTTATATTTGTCAAGAAAAATCCCTTTAACCATTTTAAGTGCACTTGATATTAAAACTGTCACTATATTAAAAACAGCACTAATGAATACACTGGATATAAAACGTGCATGGAATTTTAGATTTACAACTGATATTATTTATTCAACTTTACCATCAACGAAATAGGCATACTGCGTAATAGCGGGATTTTTGCTTATACTTTACTTTCACCGTAAGAAATTGCTAGGCAGCTGGACAATGCAAGAAAGTTTATATTTGTATAATAATTAAATATTGCGTTGAGAAGATTGATTGAATAGGTTTACACTGCTACACGATTTGATTTATTTAATAGCAATACAAATAATGGTACCACTGACTAATTATAGAATTACATTTTTTTGTCTAATTTGCTTAATATGGATCTATATAAAAACTCATTTAATAACATATTATGTTAAAACTAAAATAATGAATAAACACTATAATTAAATCTAAATCAAATCAAATAATTTTAGTTACCCTGTACCTGACTTTTACGATAACAGAAAATAGAACGTCACTACGACGTGCGCAAAACTTGCTCAGCAAATATTTTTAAATTAACGATTATTATTAACAGTTAAAATAATGATATCCGATATAAAAATGTTTATATAAATTATATAATTAATTACTAACGTCAGATTGAATAAACTTCAAATCAAATAAGTTTCAGATCAATCAAATACCTTGGAAATAATTCAAAGGAACTTGACAACAAAAAAAACAAGTTAGAAAAGAGAAAAGAAGTTAAAATATTAGAGAGAAATGAAAGCATTTTTAAAACAGGTAAATTAGGCTTCACAATGCTATGAAAAAAATACTACTTTAACAGAAATTATTCTAAAAATGCGAATTGGACAATAATAATTCCACAATATTTGTAAAAGTCAATTCACTCTAAAATACTTGATATATTTCATATTTACAAAACTCAAATAATGTCTTTTTTATATTATATTTTATGGGTTCTTAATTCTAATTGTTGTTAGTTTGTAAATTTGGAACTCATAGAGATTTGCGAACTTACCATGAACCTCGTAAAACTGATTTCAAAATAACTGTATGAACAACTCCTGAGAAACGTTCTTACATGAATTATTATTAGATTATGATTCGGTATTTTTAGACATTCTTTTTCAATGATTTAGTAATCCATGTCGTGATTAATGATTTTGGTAGACTTTTCATAAACTTATTCTCATTGAAAATATTTAGATATGGCTTAATATTATCATTTCATTAGAAGCTTCCAATAATAGATTTGAATAAATATATTTTTAACGATGTGTTGATCAAAAGTTAAATAGTTAAATAATGTGCTTTAATTGATTTTTCTATTTGCTCTAGCGGATAAAAAATCTGAAACAATGTATGAACTGAAGCGGGAAAAAAACAATTTAGGTCAAGGTGCTTCCAGGATCCTAGATTAAGTGCAAGTAAATGGTGTGACGTAACAGGTTTTTTTACAGATCACTGCAACATCAAAATTTTATCATCCCTCCAAGCTAAACTGTAACCTGAAATTTTCTCTTATCGTTTACTTACTTTTCTAGAATGCAGAATAGTCAAAAATCCCATAGAATCATCTAAAATATGTATATTGTTTTATGAAAGTTAAAAGTAGAATAATTCATTACGGTAACTTTATATTAATTCAGAGTAAGTTGTAAACTAAAGTTAAGTGAGACAAAAGGATTTCAAGAATATAAAGTCCTGGTTAACCAGTTCAACTACTGGAGTTAGAGATTATTAGTTGTTTGTTGGAAAATAATTAACTAGTCATATAAATCCAAGTACTCTAATACTTGTATTTAATACACTGGTGCAAGACGTTTTACATTTAATATTTAAAAGTACAATATAAGGCAATAATAAACAAACTCTAGTTTTATAGAACGTTTTCAAAATAAGATAATCATAGGTAAAAACTAGTTATTTTCGCACGTTGAAAACTAACTATAACTAGTATTTCTATTCTAAATTGCAAAACTTAAATTTTAACTCCATTTACGAGGTTCATCCAATATAAGTACTTGTAAATGTAAAGACCTATATAAGAAATGGGCATTTAAATATTACATGTACCACGTATAGTCACTTGAAATCTCAGGTAGTACCGCTGGCCAAATCAAGTAGTCTCAATGAACCGCAAATCGATTTATAAGTATTTGATTGAGTTTCTATAGTCGTAAATCATTTCCCTTCTAAGTTCTCAGGCAGTAGCGCACATGATGGATTTCTTAAAACTTTCATTTTTCTTTTCTTTAAAAATATGGCGTTTTGGAGACCTGTAGCTAAATAGTGAAATACCGCAAGGACATGAAATTCCACAAACAAGTAATGACAATTATGTACTTAAAAATAAAGATTTATACATGCAAACGCAACAAATTTGTTTTAAATATGTTCGAGCGTAGATAATGTAAAATTGGACGATGAAATAATTAAAAGAATTTTAGAACTAACAAAAATAGGTGAACATATCATAAAAAAGAAGATGAATATATTGTGTTAACCTCCCTTACAATCTTCTTCTTCAGAATTTGGGTACAAAGATTTTTAAAGTATATTTTTATTTAAATAACCAAAGAACTAGTTTTTTAGTATGTAATCTTTACATGACGAATGTTATTTACAGTTTTTTTTTTGTTTTTTTTTAATATTGCAATGGAAGCAGTTTTCGTAATTTGGTTATAAGAATGTTTTTTTTATTTTTCGATTAAAGTTAACTTTTAGTTTAACTTACTTTCAATAATTTTTACCGTCATCGAGGTTTTTGCTAAGTAAACTTGGTAATTTAGCGAAATACTTGTGCTTGTCCTAAGCCCGGAGAAAGGAGGGTTTAATAAGACGATCAAAAAATTAAAAATCATTGCATTTTATGCATAATTTAGATTTCGAAAAATTGTTCTTTGGCAATGATTAATTTTTGGTTATGTATTGTTTACATATATTTCATCACGAAAGAGTGTGTTTAAAATTATTAAATTTTCTTGTACAAACAAAATGGGGTCAATTATATTGGGTAATAATATGTTTGGTAACATAATTACGAAAAATTTCAACATTTTTTCAAAAAAAAATTCAAAAATAAAACATTTCATTCATTAATAAAAACTTAAAATGGATTATAATTATACACTATGTATAGGGTCTTTAATGTATTATTTATATGAATACCAAATTTATGTAGATACTTACGCCCTTGGCTCTTTTTTGTTTCTTGGATGTTTATGAGCTTTATTTTGAGGTTTAGCAATTTAGAATAAAATAAAAAATATTTAAAGTATTAAATATAATATATATATACTTATATACTTACTAAACATTTATTTTCATTTTCAAGTATTTTAAAAAACCTAATTCTGCACTTATAACTTAAATTACTCTGGACCTCTAAAATGTTCATAAGTTGGCAACGAAACAAACACAAAGCTCGTTGTTTCTCATTTAGTAGCACGCTCCAAATTTAATTTGTCGCTTTAGAGAGCTAATAATAAAGGAATACGATATATCGCGATAAATTTGACTTAGCAATTAATTTTAAACTTTTTCACTATATAATTTATTATAAATAATTTTACTTCTCTGCTCTAGGACCATTATTCTCCTCTATAAGATGTATAAATTAATATTTCATACGGACCTGTAAAAACTGATTTTGTATTAAATAATTGCGTGTTATTTACTTGAATGTGTTTAAAAATAATCTACAAAAGAAATGAATATCTTGCCAAGATTCCTAACCGTGATTAAGAACCTACTTTAATACAATCAACGAGTGGGTATTATATGTACGTCAGTAATGTAAATTCTATTGCATTTTTTTGAGCTTCGTCTAATATTTTTACAGCTTTTTAGAATAATAATAATAATATACCGGGAAATTTTAGACAAAAAATAAAAAAATAAAAATACGTAAGACAGAAACGACGTGGGTACCTCACAAAAGGGGTAAGATTTAAAAAACATGTGAAGAGGTGGTTGAGTGACCAACCCGTAGGATTTTTTGGCAAAAGTAAAAAAAATCATGTAACTATATTCATTAATAAAGAAATTACAGCAATTTGTCTGTTTACTTATTGAATAATCCTCGTACAAGTACCAAATATGATAAATGATAAAAATGAGGCACACACCCTTTTTTATTTAATACTACAAGAAAGAACGGTACAGATAATCTCTAGACAAAGGGTTTAAAAAGGGGCAAAACATTAGTATGGCTCAAAAACCACAGACGAAATTTAAGTATGAATTTATGGTGAGTAAGTATTAATAACCAAAAGAGAAGTTAGAGAAGTCTTGAAGGGTTCATGCACGCTAAGTGAAATATTACAGCCAAAAAAATAAAAGATTACCGGCAAAATGCATTAGATAAAAAGACCTTAAAGAATACAAAAAAAAATAACTTTAAAAACATAATTAAGAGTGAAATTTACATGCAGCATGTTCCTAAGAGGTACATTGAATGTAAAAATAAGGTTCGTTTTCTAAATACAGTTTGCCCCATCTAAATTGAACATATTTGAAGTTATGAACTGATTTCAACAATTTTTTTTATTTGGAGACAAGGTTTCAAGGTTTATTTTATTTTTAAGGTACATTACGATATTTTTTCATAGTCAAAAATCCAGAAATCAAATTAGGGATTTTTTATCAAAAAAATGAGTACGCCACTGTATTTAGATGGCTCCTTGGTAGATGTTACCCAACTTTTATTAAAATATGTTTATTAATAAAAAATTTATGGATAGTTAAATTTTCATAATACATCAGGTAATACTTTACAAAATGTTTTTTAATAAAAGTCACGTTGGGTGAGATTTAAATCCAGTGACGTACTCTTCAAATAAACTTCTTGATGCATAATATTTAAAAAGAAATGTTGAAGTTAATACCTTCAAATACAATGGTATTGTTTCCAATTTAGATGGGTCACACTGTATATTTATGTCGAGAAATGGGATGCTACATAAAAATAAATTTTGATAAAAATGAATACGTTATCGCTGCTTTTCTAGCCTTAAAAAGAGCTGTTAAGACAATCGACATGGTTAATATTGATTTCTAAACCTAAGTTGAGTAGCTTGAAAATTATTGAGATTATTGCAAAGAGAGAGTGCGTTTTAAAGATAAGGTATCATTATTTAAAAAGGATAATGATGCAAGACTTCCACAAAGCGGCGCTTTAGGCCCACTTCTATTTATTCCGTATAAGAACGATATTAACGTTTTCGTAATTTGTGCATTTATTAACTTCTTTGCCGATAATATCTTATTTTGTTCTAATATTAAATAAATGGATTTAGCTATTCAAAAAATGAAGCCTAGAATAGATTAGAAGTAGAAATACAGCACTAAATACTGACGATGAAAAAATTCAACTCATAAAGCCATTTAAATATTTGGGGTTTTAGCTCATATTATAATATTTTAAGTTTTGGAAATCACTTCGAATATATTCATAAAAATGATAGAAAAAGATGTATTTTTTTAGCAGAATATCCCAAAACTTGTCAATGTAGACCATAGTCAGTGTTAGTAACACCATTATTCAATCTCATTTTGACTATTGCTCATTAATTATATTCTTGTTCGATCTCAAAAAAGGTAAAATCGTGGTATGAGAATAATTCTAAAAACACATCGTTATATTCTAATTAGAAAAATGATAAATTTGTTAAGTTGGTTCTCTGTTGAAAAAAGACTGAATGTACTATTTCACTATCACTTTTGTTTTCAAAATAGTAAATGGTTTATCACCTGAATATTTTTAAAAATACATTTTTTCCAATAAAAAGTGAATTTTGAAAAATATTAATGTAATATAATATTTTTGACATAGTGTAAGGCTCACTTATAATTTACGCTATTGTTTTTATTTCATTTAAGGATGTTCAAAACTTTTAGTTTGTATTTTTTTTCATTTTTTAATGAACATCTAAGTTTAAATATCTCATTTTTTCTTTGTATTTAGTAATTTAAGTTTCTTCTTTAATTAATTTCGTTTAATTTTATACTTTTATTTGGTTTTTGTACGCAAAAAAAACGAATGGTTTTCTTTTATTTTACTCTAGAATCTTGGTCAAATTTGCAAAATGTAGTGGCATAATAATAATCCGGTAATCAGAAATAAAAAAAATCGTTTTACGTCGAAAAAGTATATATAAGAAGCGATATTTTTATATTATTATTATATTTAGGAAAACCCTGTATATTTTACGAAATTATTTCTAGATAATACCAGTAAAAACTTGGTTGACTCCATTACAAATTTAAAGTCAGAATAGTATATTTTCCATTTTAAAAATATTAAAAGCTACTCACGTCGTTCACTTATTACACATCACAATAAAATATTTTTGTTCTTATCAGAAGACTTTTGACCATGCTTTTACATATAAATACATGTTTTAACATTTACCGAGTATATATAATATGTCGTGTAGAACATATCTTTTTATCTATCCATTATAAAACTTACCTACGTTAAATTTGTAGAGCCAAGGACTCGCAACAGATTTTGTTTACTATACGGGATGATCTATTTACTACATACTTCAAGTATTTGTATAAGAGCTGCTGTTTTATATTTCGGAATGGACGCAAACAAAAATACTCGGAATTCCAAAAGTTTCTTCATTGCTTTTCAGAATATTCCCCTGGACAAGCACTTTTCATGCGAATAAACCAGTTGTCGCAACATTTTTTCCAATCTGATAAACTTCACGGCATTATTAAACTACATTTTCTGGGATTGAAAAACGTTCACCACTCAATTGATTTTGAGAGATGTATTGTATCAGGTCCGTATTATGGAGGATTGGTAATTAATTCCACTTTTTGTGTGGTGAAAAAAATTAATTGTTCAATGTGCTGTTTGCGGGCTTGTATTGTATTGGTACAAAATCAACAGACGTCTTCTATTCTCATTTCAGAGAAAACTTCTGGTAAACAAATAGTTTTGTACAGCAACAGTTGTTCTTGATGGTGCCTCATCGCCAAAAGCAGTTTTTAGATTATCTAAACATCCTTTTTCACTTTTCTTAAATCGAAAATAAAACAAAATCATTGCTTGGAACTACAATGCTATCATATCCCGAAATTAAATCAGCAGTGCTCATATAAAAGTATTTTGTTATGAAAAAAGGAGTATTCAAAAATCATCAAAATTATGGTTCATTAAACATTCTTCTTTTAGCCAGAGAGTAAGCTTTTTGAAACATCTTGTGAAAATCTACAAATATCTAGAAAATAGCAACATTGTTAAAAAAATTAAGGAAAAACTCGTAGTTTTCCTAAAAATTATTTATTAATTGCAGCACACTGTAGAGATAAGTGTTTAGTACCATAAAAGGATTATCTATAATAAAGGACCTAGTTTATATTACACAACAATATTACGGTTTGGTGTTTTCATCTAAAAATGGAAATAAAAGCACAATAACAAGTTGAACTCGACCGATTGAATGATGTCATTGATGTCATACAAGGTTTAAATCCTTTTTATGGAAAATATCTAGAATCCAAGATCACATAAAACTACTATGAAATTTCAGTCAAACTTTGTTTGTTTATTTTGTTTATTACAATTGAAAATATCATTATTCATAGGCGTGTGGTTAATGCCAAAATAAACAGTATATATAATTTCATTAAATTTGTGGAACAACAGACACGTATCTGCTATAGAAAGTATTAAAAGATTAAAATAGAATAATAGAAATTAACACATTTTATTTCAAGTAAAACATAAAACGCAAAAGTTTATTTAATTAATTTATAGCGTAAATCTAAGTTTTATGTAATTTGTTAACGATTGAACGGAATTTTTGCCATGTTTTCAAATAAAATACAAATCTTTTTATTAAAAATATCCTCACTAAAGTATTCATTTGGTATATTCTTGTAATTAAAAAATAAATCAAGCTGAGACTAACTTAAGTGTCTCTGTTTTTTTCAGTAATCTAAATTAATGAATATCTAAGTCACTTTTCAAACAAGAAGGTAAATAAAGATAATGGAAGTTAGTTTTAGATATTCTTGAATATAATTTATTTAGCATAATAATAACTACACATTTCTTACAGTCCTTAAATTACTAGTCTTAAAAGTAAAAATATTCATATTTAAAATTCAAGAAAATATCAGTAGTAGTTCGCTAGATTTTATAAAATTTTATTTTAATAAAATATAAAAGAGAATCAATCCAAAAATAAAATAAAAACACTGATATGTTAGGTATTAGTTTATATAATTATTATATAAATGTGTTATTTAAGAATTTTTTTAAACAAGTTAATTTTAGGATGACTACAAATAAAATTGTGGTTTAAACAATATAACTATCTAAATGTATTTTTAAACAAAGGAAAAGTAAATAAAATAATAAAAAAAAATTAAATCATCAACAATTACCACTTTGTAGTTGTAAAAGTCCAATTTTTCTCAATTCCTATCAGTCAATACAAAATGTATTGAGCCCATCCAAAACAAATAAGGTTCATTAACTTGTATTGATATCACTAATAACTTTTTCTTATAATTTTCCTTCTTTAGGTTAAACACTTTATGGTTATGTCCGTAAATTGTCTTTATAATGATAAATAACATTAACTGAATACTTTAGTTATATACTATTAAGTAATAACAACTTTTATGTGATTATTTTCTTTAAGAAAAACGAAAATTTTATTTATTACAAATTACAACAATATAAATTTTTACTCGTTGTTGATTGTATCCAAAGAATTAACTATTTATATTTAATATATGATATTTTTACTTGCATCTTGGCATTTCTATCATTTAGATAAGACAAAGCCTAATTTTTTTTACAATGAATTACTTTAATTTTGTTATAATTGAAAATGATTCAGATTCTCACATGTTTCTAAGTAGTGACCAAAATTTAATTAACAATTTCTATTAAATTTACGTAATTTTGATTAGTTTAAGTATTATAAGTATTAAATATAAATAATTGAAAATCTTCTTGTATTGTTTTAACCAATTTTATTTAATTCATGTGTTTGTACCTATTAATTTTTGTTTAATTCTTAATTAGTTGATTTCTTCTTTTAAACCGTTACAATATTTTATATTAACATACAGGTACGAGTATTCTGGTCGAAGATTATTAACGATTTTATAAATAAAAATTATTGTTCTAAATTTTAACATATCCTGAACATCCAATTTCGATTTATACTTTTTTATCTATTGCATTTAACAAAAAACGCATATATATTCAAAATGTTTGCCATTAAATAGGATTGGGTTATTAATGATATTATCATTTAAATGATTTTTGTTTTCAATTACTATGTATTTACGTTTATTTATATTTACTAAAATTTTGTTATTATTAAACCAACTGGCAATTTTATTTAGCGCTTCATGCAGTTTCAGAATTAGTTCGTTAAATTTTTAACCTGTGATGTAAACTAATGTATCATCTACAAATAGTTGGATTTTATAGTCATCTAATTTTAGTAACTAAATGATAAGTAAAGGCCTCAATCCACTACCTTGTGATACTCCTATTTTAACACTTCTAGTGAAGTTTTTGTTAAAACTAACGGTAGGTAAATTTGTTGTACAGGATGTTTCTGAAATTTATGCAAAAAAAATCAGTATGAAGTTTCTCGTTTGTAAGGGAACTTTCAGAGAGAGACAGAGATAAAGAGCTATTATAGGATTTTTTCAGTATTATTTTATAAGGGGGTAAAATTAACAACCTTTAGTTTATTTTATCTAAGAACTTTATTATGGATTGAATTTTATAAACTAAAAATATTATTCGGAATTTTTGTTTTATTTTGAACTTTTTTATCTCAAAATTCAATAATAGTATTGTTTTTAATTTTTAGTAAGTAAAGTAATTTAAATGAAACCCGAAATAGGGACATCATCATTATCAAATAATATTATTTTTTGGAATAACATTTTAAATCATAATATTAACATTTTAGATTCCTCCAAATAATTAAGATCATTTTTGTCACTTAAAATTGTCCATTATTGTTTCAGTTGTATTGTTAAGTGTAAGTTTGTGTTTATTTGCTAATGTGACTTATCTAGTTATTTTAATCTATAAGATTGTATGTGTTCACTCTATCTTATTTTAAAATTTCTAAGAGTCTCGTCAATATAGACAGCGTACAAATCGGGATAATTTAATTTGTGAATACCTATTTTTCTAATTTATTAATATAATATTTTCTCCAAAAAATGTAATAGTTCTATAAGATCTGTCATCTTTAGGTTGTTTCGAAAATATAAGGTTAATGGTAATTTTTTTTTCCTCTTTGTGTTTGTATGCGATATCCAAAATTTTCAGATATTACATTAACTGTGGTTTGAGAAAAAATTAAAATATTTATTCTAAATCCGACCTTTTGAGTATGATATCACATTAGGGGTTGGACTGAGAATTTTTTAAAGCTACTTATTTATACAAAATATTATTTATTTATTTGTTATTATGGAAAATAAGGTAGTCAAAACAAACCTAACTTAAAATTGTATGTTTAAAGATTATTGCCTACATTGATTTGCACAATAATAAATAAATAATTTTTTCTATAAATAAATCTTAATTATAAACCTACTTAATATAAAATTTATAACTTGATGATGAATCTGCGACGTGCAATCCCCAAGATTCCCAATTATTTTTTGTTACTCTAACTACAAATTTAATTTAGTATTGACCTATAAATTAATTAACAACCCTGTCTTATTTTAGTTAATTAGGATATGTCTCTATTTTGCTCCTCTTTATTGAAACTTGATGTAAACAAAACGTTTATTATGAAATACTTATTAGAGACTCCGATTCGAAAACAGAAAAATCTCCACTTGTGCTTCCTAGACTTCTAAAAACTTTTAGTACAACAATCAAGTATAATATTAAGAACATCGTGCAAAGGAGAGCACACACCAAAAAATAATTAGAAATACTACATGAGCCTATTCAAGAATACGAATATGTCATAACAGAATATGAAACATAAAAAATATTCCACACAAATAAAGTAGTAAATGAATGTGCGACATTAGCGGTATTATTGTTAGACCCAAAAATGTAGGGATACAAAAATTGTATAGTGTGGGACTGGTTGAAGGAAGGAAGATTTTGCAGGAATCGTGCTTTGATCTTTTTGGAATCTACAATGATAATTTATTAGGTACCCATACTTGCAGATTATACTGTTTCATAAATCATACTGTTTTTAAAAATTGATTATTATTTACAAACATTATATTCCAGCTAAGTAGCTGTACTCTGGTTTTACTTTACTATTATTTTAATGTTCTTTATTGTCAATGAATTATGTTTGCAAAATTTCGTTTAAAGTATGGAAAGGTAAAGCAAGGTTTTGATTTTGGTTCACCATGTGTAGAAGTATTCTACATAAAAAAATAATCTAAAGCCCTTATTATAATTTTGGAAAATCTTTCACGTATTATGAAATTAGAATTCTATAAACGCACTCTCCCGTAAACTCGCATTTGTTAGATGTAGGCAGCAACGCTTCACTTCAAAAACCATTAAAGGCTGCTCCAAGAATGAAACAGACCCAAAAGTCAGAAAAGTACGTGGTTGAATAATAAACGAATGACAGGCAAGATTCAGGACCTGTTTTAGTGTAAATATTTAATAATTAGTCGCCGTATGTAGATACAACCACCAAATTAAATAGAAAGGACTCATTCTGTTATTGAAGGTTGGTATAATAACTAGAAACAAATTGAACAAAATAATAAATTATAACTTATACAAATCCCAGAGCAACATTGAAGCTAAGGCTACCCTATCATCTAATCCCATTAAGATAAAATATGATAAACAATATAATAATAAAATAAAATAGACTCATGTATGACAACAGCAACAAGAATGAAAGTGGAACCAGTAACACTACTAAAGGATTCAACTAAACAAACCTAAGAAAGTACAGCACTATTCTCGTAAAAGTCGATAGAAAAATCGGATTAAAACTAATAGGATTAAATATTACACTATTATTACAGCTTGGTAATGCTGTTGATGAAGTAAGAATTATTTTAATCTTTTCTTAACGTTATAGATGTTGTACATTTTTATTTATATGTGTAAACAATAATGCAGTAGGTTAATTTCGATAAAACGAAAGATTCACATAGATATTGTAACGCTCAACTTCAACAGTGCTTTTAATTTGTCTGTTTACTATAAATGCATTGGCGTACCGTAATCTTAAAGTTAAATAACATTTTTTACTGTTCTACAAACCTCAGATTTTCGTCAACGGTCTAAACTTTTAGTTGACTCAACACTGGGAATAATTTCGTTCCGAATTTTTACATTTCAGAATTGTATTTATTACATCGCGGAAGAATCTGTTGGCAATAGGGATAGCTTTTGATTTTTAATTGTGCTTAAATCATTCCTAATTGTTTCACAAGCCATTTCAACATTTATAAGCTTAAACTTCATGTAGACTTGAGTGTCATCAGCAAAAAATTGGATGTTGCTATAATATCATATTACAATAAAGGACCTGAAACTGATCCTTGGAGTACTCTTGATGAAATCG
Organism: Hermaeophaga mercurialis; assembly: GCA_951812935.1. NCBI lineage: Eukaryota > Metazoa > Arthropoda > Insecta > Coleoptera > Chrysomelidae > Hermaeophaga > Hermaeophaga mercurialis. The sequence continues at coordinate 36,619,092 of OX638359.1, read as the reverse complement.
ATTTAAATGTAGAAAATGTCTGATTGAAATTAACATGGTTTTTATAAAAGACAGTGGCGGTTTTCGAAACTATAAAAACTACATTTGTCCATGATTATATTATAATAAATATATACATTATTCTTTTGTTTATTTAGTTATTATTATGTACCTTATCCGCAATGGCAATAAATAATCATTTTTCATTAAATTTTATCACTACTGTTCCAATATGTTAAGAATTGGTATAATGAAAGCAATGTTTTTCCATTTTATTGATATGCAGCAGCTGTCATCTAAAAGTGGAATTAATTTTTACTCATATAGAAACGTCAAATTTTGACTGCAAAATAATTTATGAGTTATTTTATTAAAAACTAGAAAAAAATGGATTCAGAAAATAAAAATGAAATGTCTTTAATTGCGATAGAAGTTAAAGAAGCTGAATTTATTGCCAGAAAAATTAAGAAAATTGTATGTAAATGGGTTGTTGTTGCCATATGCGAGTGTAAATTAATGAAAGGAGATTGGTAGAAATAAGCCCTTTAGTCTCACAGTCTAGCTTTTATTTTTTCGTAGAAAGAAGAAAAGAGAACTACCGGTTTCGTGGCAAAATGGGCCACATCTTCAGGTTCAAAATACAAAATTCGATGTTGTAAAACTGACTAATTAGTCTTACACCAAACTATTTGGTTTAATCACAAAAATACGTGCAGAAAGGAAGAAATTGACTGATAAAAATAACATGAATTAGAGCAGTCACGAGAGATGAACACAAACATATTAAAATTAGTTAAAAATTTAAGATAAAAGACAGTCTTAGTTCGTACCAAGATGGTCAGCTAGCATGTTTTAGAGTTTATAGTTTTTATAATTAATGTTGAAATGTAACTAGTTCTAAGTTAATGTTAATATTATTATTTTTCATGTTATAAATAATAAAAATATTGTTCCATAAATATTTGCTTCAAAAAAATGATTTTGTAAATACCTGTCAGTCGTGGACACAGTATAGTATTTTACTCGCTTATAATGGCTATTATTCACCCTTGTGTATAATAGCTATCCTTACACGCTAGTGGAATATACTATTAGATACTACTAACAAGTGTTTTAGGGTATCTAAAGCTTTGTCGAAAATCCAATAATATGAGTGTGTTGTGACATTCATGTTGTCTAAAGGTGAAATTACATTGTTGGTCAAATCAAACGCTGTTTAAAGTTAAATACTCATAAATTTGTTCATACACAACCTTTTCAACAAGTTTTGATAAAATTAGAACGAGGCTTATGGGTCGAAGTTCACTGAATAAAAATGAGTTACTTTTTTTAGGTAGAGACATTACTAATACTTTTTCTAAATCTGGAAAATAGCCGATTTTAAGACAATTTAAAATATGCAAACGGAAACCTCGAATGGATCCTATATAATAACAATATTTATGATACATTGTAATAGTATTAAATTATAAAATTATATTTGTAATAGTATAAAATTTTTAATTATTAAATATTACATATATCTCAGGGTGAGGTCATTAAAATTAGAATGTCAGTCATGGTTGGGTGCAACAAATTACTACAGAAACATATACAACCTAATACTAGTAAAAAAAATAATATTAAAACTTTTAAAATTTTTAATGTTAATAAAAAAATCTTAAACTTTTATACGTGACACTTAAGTTCGGTCCTGTTGCTTGAATTCCTCTGCATCAATGTCAAATTCAATTCCAAGCAGAAAACATTACTTTTTTGATGAAGATAGGCAAAATTTTCAGAAACGTTACATAACAAAAGTTCTTTGGTTTTTTAAAGCTATTTCGGCGATATTCACCCTTCGCAGTCAAAATTCAAGTATTTCCTGTCAAATTCTGACAGTTAATTCATAGATTTTCGGGATCACACCCATCACATATTTTGAAAAATTTTGCAATATTTATACATTTTAGCTTATGATATTTTTACTTACAGAATTGTTCACAAATAGATAATTACAAATTAAAATAGCTCATTCATTATTCTTTATAATACTATTAATATTTTTTAATACAATATATTCATTGTTAAGACTTTTTTAATTGTTCTATGTCATGTTTTGGTATTTTATAATTCAAATATCTTTATTCATAATTTGTTCAAATCCTTTGTAAACTCAATTCAACAATAATAATATGTTTGAGATTATATTTTTATTCAAAATTTGCATAGCTTTATTATAAAATTGAAAAATAATGTTAATATACACTAATATGTGATCTAGCCAAATAACATAATGTTAGAGTTCATTAATTTTTGATTTCTAGTCAAAACATTGCTTCATACTTAAAGTCCAGTTATTATAAAATAAGTTTCCAATCTTTATTTTTATTCAAAAAGTTTAAAAATGTCATCTTCCTTCGATTAAGCTTGAAATTTTCTAATTAATTTAATTTATTGTTATTTGTTTTTAACAAAAATTTGTTCTCATTATTTAATTTTATTTAGTATTAATTTGTTTCAACTAACTATATAAGAATTTTTTTTCAAATAATTTAAATTTTTGTAATTATTGTCAGATCAGAATTCCATTATTTTGAAATCCCAATAACAATAAAAATCCTATTACAATATATTTTATACTTTTATATATTTTTTTAAAAAGATGGAACTATTTTTCGATTTAATTTTTTAATTTCTGATTTCTAGTCAAAATATTGCTTCATGCTTAAAGTTGAATGATATAACAAGTTACCAATATAGATTTTCTCTATTTTTATTCAAAAAATTCAAGAAAAAATAAGATTGGTTATTCCGTCGATTAATTTTGAAATTTTCTAAATAAGTTAATGTCATGTTATTTGGTATTTGTTTTTTATTAAAATTTATTCCTATTGTTGAATTTTATTTACTATTTAGTTTGTTTCAAACAACTATATAAGGCTTTTTTTCTAATAATTTCAATTTTTTTAATTATTGTGATATCAGAATTTTATTATTTTGAAATCCCAATAATGATATGAAATAATTTGACATTAAATTTTCAAATAAAAATCCTATTACAATATATAAAAATATTTACTTAATGGTCAACGATTTTCGAAAATTATATACAATTTGTAACCTAAAGATCATGTATCCCTACATATTTATAAATAATATTATATTTCGTAGTTCAATTAATTTTCTATTCCAAAATATTTCTATTTTCCCAATATATTCCATAATAGGATAGATAATTTAATTATATAAATAGTAGAGTCACTTACTTCGTTAACCGAAAGGTTTCCATTCTGTCAGTGGCAGCTTTGACTTCCAGGCGACCCGAAACTTTGGAGCGCTCCAGATGGGTCGGCCCTACCTTTTTCAGTCGATGGAAACAAAAGACTTTTTCGGTTTTCAGATTCAGCAACCGCTACGTCGTTTTCAGTATTTCAGACACCGACCGGTAACGTGACCGCCAACGCAACCCGTCGTTTTATCGCTATCGTCAGATCACTATCTACATCTACATCTGCTTCAACCGTGTTGCGGTATTAAAGTTGCTTTGATTACAGCGTTACGTATAATGACAGGGACGTAGTTAGGGTAGGAGATTTGGCAAAGATAACAAGTTTCGTATTCGTTATTATCACCCCAAAAAAATCGAACCTATGATGATTATGTTAAAACCTCCGAAATATACATTGGCGTAGACATACCAAAACAAAAAACTATATTTAATAAAAGCGTCGTAGTATAGGACAACCTGAATCAAAAGATGACAATAGTCAGACAAACATAATAAAAACTTTCAGTGAGTAGAAAGATTCAAATATTTAATATCTACAAAAACACAAAACAAGTAAAATTGACAAAGAAATTGGAGAAAATAAAGCAAAAGGGGGAGAAGTTATGTAATACCACTAAGAGTTAATTTTTATTAAAGACCATATTATACAGGGTGTCCCAAATAAGAGCACAGCTTATTAATTGCTTTACAGAAATGGCGTTTCAATCATTGATTTTGTTCATATAAAAGTTTTTCACATTTTATCACACAAGTTTGATATTTTATTTAAAATATCGTCAAAATATGTAATAGTTCTGTATGACCAATCTTTAGGTTGTTTCGGATATTAATGGCAACCTTTTCTTCCTTCTTATTGCTCACATTTGTTAGAAATGGATAATTATTAGAGGCAGTGATTTGTTTTATTATACTAATTTCCATTTTAAAATCATCCCAACTCATTGGTACTGAAAAGACTAAGTGTATTATTGAATGATAAGCTGCTAATTTATGTGATTTCAGTTATAATGGATAGTCATATTTGTATCTAACAAAGAATTTATTCAATATTTTTTTCTTGTCTATACAAAATTTTTGTTACTGAATAAATGCTTTGTCATATTTATTAATTTTTTGCGTAAGGAAAACTGCAGCATTACTTCAAACTCAAATATCTTTATTTGTTAAGAAAATAAAACTTTTTAAAAAGAAGATGAACCGCTGTTTTGAATGCCATCAAAATAACACTTTAAAAAACTTTTGGGTAAACGAAATAAATTATTGAAAATCCAATCTCTTCGTATCTATATTTAAAATTGATTTATTTGGGACACCCTGTGTTACACGATGATTAAGCAAGAAGCATTTCATAAAAAAGAATTTAAAACAGATAATGAAACGAGGATGTTTAATGCACTGTATATTATTACAACATTGTCATATGGCTCAAAAATGACGAAATTAATCAAACAAGCTACAAAAAAGAATACAAGCTATTGAGATGAAAACTTTAAGAAGAATTGCAGGATTAAGATTAAAGAACAAGCTACTAAACAAAGTAATAAGAAAAAAAATTAAAAGTTAAATTAATGGAAAAAAGAATAAGTGACAATACGTTAATACTGGTAAACTTCCGGTATATAAGTATCGATTATGATGATGATAATGATTCTTACAAAAAAATGAAAAAAATACCAAGAGAAATAAAAGTAGTAATTTTGATTTTCGTTGGTTGATTGGATAGAGGGTAGATGGATCTTCGATAAAGGTGCCCAAATTATATAAAAATGATAAAGGATGCCGCAATCAGTGGAGTGAGAATACTACTATTGCCTAATTTGTTAAAAATTAATCATTTGACGTTTATGATAAAAGCCTAAAGTCGATTTTTTAAATCTTAAATTTTTGTTGATTCTTTCTTTAAATGTACATATTAGCGTGGGAAAAATGCCCACAGAATGAGTAATAACAGCCGTAGAAAAAAATATATATCTATTCTTTTTGACTGGAACTCTCTGGAAGTGAAGCTGCTCTTATTAATATATAAAACAAGAGATAGTTTTAACAATTTGTTTTGTAAGAACAAAATAAGGGCTATTTGGAAGCCCTAAATGATGATATGAATTTTTCAAAGTATTATCAAAACCTATCCAAAAAGATATGAAGTTAATAAAAAAAATAATCAGCACAAATATAGACCAATGTGGATTAAATTCTGATATAAACGAATTATATAAGAGCTGGGAAGAATATGAAAATATTAACGAAATTGAAGATTTTGACGAATATGTGAATGAAAATAAAAGTAAGAGAGAAAAATTCGTATGATTTCAGATGCTGAAAACAAGAGTTAATTTAAAGATGCTGATAATGAAGAACATTCCGAGGATGGAACTTTATTTAAACTACTAGAATAAGATGAAGTTGTGGTAGCTGAAGAATTGGACAGTGACCATCAAAATGAACAAAATAGCTTCAATTCATTGCTTTTTACAAGAAATCAAATTGAGTGAAAATGTTTCTAAAGATAGAGTTTATGTGTAAAAATGTATCGAAGACAACAGTAAATTAAAAGCTACAGATTTTAAAAGAAAGTTAGCGCAACAAAGTATTGCAGAAATGAAAAAGGAGAGCTGATAGGTGAAAAGTAAGAAAAATAGAAGTATAGGCTCAATATTTTAAAATCATGCTGGAACTAAAGTCAAGTGACCAAAAGGAAGAGCAGAGTATCAGAAAATAGAGAAGATAGAGTAGTTATTGAGGAACCAAAGGAACAAGAAATAGAAGAGATAATTAAGGCAATGAAACACAATAAAAGCCTCGACGAGAATGGTATTACAACTTAACTACTGAAAGCAGGAGGACCACAAATAATTAACAGAATAACAGTGATACAGAATGTGTGGAGACAATAAAAGATGCCAAGCAGATGGAATGATGCCGTAATTTGTCCGATATACAAGAAAGGGGATGCCTCAGTCTGTAGTAAATACAGAGGAATATCTTTGCTAGATTTATCAAAGAAATAATAGGAGAATACCAAAGAGCTTTTAAAGAGAATAGATCCAAAACAGACCAAATTTGTCTGAAAACAATTATAGAGCGCCAGTTACGAGCAAGGTTTGGAGCTGCAGATGCTTTTTATTGATTTCCAACAAGCATATGACACAATTATAAAAACAAGATTATATGAGGCAATTAGATACCTCGGTGTCCCTGAAAAAATTGTAAAATTAGTAAGCATAACACTACAACATACTAGGCAAAGTAGGAGTGGAGAGTACACTATCAAAGAGTTTAGCAGTCAACGTAGGTTTAAAGCAAGGAGATTCTCTGTTGACGATATTATTCAACATGATACTAGAAGATATCTTACGTAGAAGTAACATACAAACAAGTGGAACCACTCTGCATCACAAGCAACAATGTATAGCCAAGGTAGATGAGGTGATATTATTAACAAGGTCAGAAACAGAATTAAAGAAAACGTTCAGTAATTTTGAACAAACAACAAGAAAGTACGGATTAAAATAAATGAAACAAAGACTAAATATATGGTGATGGGGAAAGCAAGAAAAAATGAAAAAATAGTGATCAATATAGGAAAAGAAAAAACATACTGCTTCGGCCAAGTGAATCTGTATTTTGGAGTAACAATCACAAACAGGAACGAGGAATGGCAAGAAATAGGTAAAAGAATCGGAAAAGGATGTAGAGCAGCAGGAGCTATGATGGAGTGTTGAAATCGAAGAATGTATTCTTGACAGCTATGGTAACACTGTACAACACAATGATATGTCCAGCAGTAATGTATGGCTGTGAATTATGGAAATCAAACCAAGAAGAGGCAAACAAATTGGAAATTTTGGAGAGGTCGATATTAAGAGAGACATTTGGCGGAAAAGAACAATGAGGGAGTTCGGAGAAGACAAACAAATAATGAATTAAAAGATATTTATGGAAAACCCTTAATTACCCAAAAATCCGAAAACAAAGAGTCAGTTGGTTGGGACATGTTTGTCGTATTAATCCAAATAGAATTCAAAAACGGTTACTAGAGGAGAGAGGAGGCAAGAAGAAGAAAGGGAGACCCAAGAGGAAATGGTTAGAGGCTGTAACAGATGATTTAAGGAAAGTGGGAGTTCAAACTGGAAAACTAAAGCAGAGAACAGAGAGGAGTGGAAAAATATACTTAAAAATACTTATAAATCTAGTGTTAAATTGTCACGTTTACAGGCATGATTCTATCTTTTATTACCAATGTCTTTGCTCTATTTTTCAATATTGTTTTTTGCTCCTCGATCATTGTTTTTTGTTAGTAAAATAAATTTTCCGAGCTCAAATAATACAGCGATTATTTAAAAAGGACTAGCATTGACACGTGAAATAACTTTTTTTTATATCTCATTTTTTGATTGAAGTGTAACACTTCTAAATATTACTTATAGGCGGATTGTATTTTATCGTAAATATATTCACAAAACTGCGTTCGGTGCTAATATTAAGGATAATATTGGAACTGCCAGACCTCTAAAGAAATATTGAAATTCCTATTTGCGGAAAAGTTTTCCAATAAAAGCATATCTAAGGATTTATTTCAGCGTTTTTGTGACTTCCGAATGAAAAAGAAAATTATGGTAATTGCGAGGGAAGTTAAATGTGCACATAAATTCATATTTAAGAAATTATCTACACTGAGAAAATGTACCGACAGTTAGTAGTTTATATTATATTGAAGATTTGTAAATACATGCATTTAAAAACGAAATAAAAAAAGAGGAAACTAACTATGTGGCATTTAGAACTAAAAAGTATGTTATAAATCAATCAAAATATCTTTTAATGCTAAATTTTATTCCATGGCCTTGTGCAGTAATTATCATAACCAGAAGATAAATAAATTTATATTTTTAAAAAGAACGGTACCAGAAAAGTAATAGTAGTATCCAAGTACGGGTTAAAGCAGTTTAAAATATTAAAGGTTTAATTAATATTAATTTTTTGGTACTAGTATAAAGTGCTTGTCAAGTATTGAAATTCAATTAGAGATATATTTTCTTTTTGTATCGCCAACATGGAAGTAATTTATAATTCAAGTTAAAGACACAGATTAAATGAATAATGTTTCGGTAATTTCCGTTCTTAAATTGGAAGTTACGCGTTTATTATAACATCCTGGACTGACAAATTAGGTATTCGAAAACAAAACAAAGATTTCTAAATGTTCTACAGTGAAGTGGTTATTAGAAATTAGTTGCAGAATATTTTCGGCAGGTATTAGATTAAGTAACAAATTTATATTGGCTGCCATAACAAAAATAATGCTTTTTTCTCGATATTAATAAGTGTCGTTTATTTTACATGTACGGTATGTTTCATAAAGAAGTATCTTATTAATATTACATAAACTATTAAAATAGAAAGTAATGCTTTTCACACCAGTGAGAATTTGATCGGCGAAAGCTATTGATACTGGTATTTTAAATCTCCTTATACAGGGGGAAACATAAAAAATGACCTAACTAAACTTTAACTCTAGTTCCAAAAAATAAAAATATTTATATTTTGCTTAGCTATCTTCTTATGATTCTAAGCATTAGAATAATGTTATTGTTTTTGGTTTTTAATAAGTAGGTAATTTTATACCAGCATCAGTTATTACATCATCATTTTCAAATCAAAATATTTCGAAAACGGTACACAGTATCGAGTTTTACCAAGAGTAACTATTTGGTGTAAAATTGAATGATGTTAAAGTTCACTTAAAATTTAGATTAAAAAATCTAACTTCAAAAAAGTTATGTTTAAAACTACTCGGTACGAACAGTGTAACTATGGCCCTCTATGAGAATCAGATATAAAAACAAATTCGTGTGATGTATCACCTTCCAAAACATATTCATACAAAATTCCAATACAATGTTACCAGTAGTTTCGATATAATCGTAAAAAATGTGTATAATTTTTTTTTATAATACCCTCTATCTTGAATACGGGTACCGTTACGAAATTTTTTTATTAAGCAAGTCCCACTTATTTTAATTTTAGCAACAGGGCCACCTTTTTTTGTAATACCCTGTATAATGGATCTAGGTTTTCTCTTCACTAAACAACAGAGTGACACAAAAATAAATTCAATATATGTTAATAACTCAGCAATTTTTTATTTATAATAGTAACCAATTAAATGGTGCCATATAAGTACTGTCCAGTAATAAAAATATGCCATATTAATATAATTTACATTTATATACAACTGTTTTATTAAACGTTGAAAAACTATTACTTCAACAGGAACAAAATACCTAACATAAAATTTAATATTCTCTTATTTGATTAAAAATTGTAAAAAAATGAAATAATTATTATGGATACCGTCGCCTAAAAAAACTCAAATCACTGGGTGTTTCAAAAATTGGGACGCTTTTTAATATTCTTTGGAAAAATTCCTAGAATTAAAATTTTGTCGTGAATTAAAGTTAAAAGATGCTGTCCATCCATGACGGTGAAAGATCAAGAATCAAATTGTCGAATCAACGAAGGTCTCATCGTCCAATAAATTAAAAATAATAATAACCTTAGTTTTTAGTTAAAATATCAATTACCTATTTGTTAAGTATATACAAAGTGGACCAAAAGACTATTTAAAAAACCAAAGTGACTGATAATGTATGAGAAACGGCAAATCTAGCAACATTACAAATGTCAAATCTGGAATCTCCGTATCCTTAAATAGGCTTATCCCAAATTTTGTAGAATTTGGACGAGCAATTTACGAAATAATTGGCGGTTTCCAGACATTTGGTCCACTCTGTATATTAGGTTTTTTTTCTATTATTAACCATGATTTTAAGTAAATATTTTAACTTTGTTTAATTTAATTCTGATGTTTATATTAAATTAATAACATTTTAATCTCATTAAAAATATTTTATTCAAAATAAAATACGCTTTCCAAATTTTAAAACACAGTGAAAAAATGGAATGTAAATTTCTTTGAAATAGTTAAAATTTTGAAGATAAGATTACTGCCCTTTCTTAGACAAAAAGGACATATTTTATAAAACCAAATTTTTGATAATATGAATATTTTTTACTTCTTGGAACAATAATTTCAATTTGGCATATTCTCTATGCCTCAAAACTCTAATGAAATACCAATGTAGATAATTTATTCATATTTCTTGGACAGTGAAGGTTTCAAACATACATGACTAAGCAATAAAGAGAAAACGTATGTAAATACCAAATTTGAGATAAATTAATATATATACATTCATAAAACTTATAACGTACTGCGTATGACATAAAACATCATGATCTTTCCCTAAATGAGCAGTGGGGCAGAGACCGCCGCTTTGGTTAACCTTTACTGCAGCTGGCAGTAAAATTTAGTGCTAATTTCGAAGATAATAATAACACATTGAACGAATTTACAATTTTACGATTTTACGATCTGTGCCAAATGCTTATAACCAAACAAAATAATTTTATTTCTTTTTTTAAAATGTTTATTATTTTTTACTTTTACTTTGATCCTTTACACAAAATGAAAGATTTACAAAACTTTAACAATAGAACAACTCATTTTTAAAAAGTTATAAATACATCATACAACAATTATTTTGTTTAGTGTCCAGTTTTAAAACATCAGTTATTGCAAAAATGTTTATTTTAAAATTTTGCTTATGTTTACAACATACTTATGATTTTTTTTGCATTTAATTATATTTCGAATAACTTATTTTACTTAGTAAACAGTAGTAGCAATAGTTGTTCTTATTAAACTTCCTGTTTTAATTTTACGTAATTTTTAACGATTAGTTAATATTGCAGGAAAAAATGTTACTTGTACTCAGATAGAAAGTTCTTGTTTCCCTTATTTTACTCATCTACTACTCTGTCATAATTTATTAATATTTCTACTACTAAGTCTTTGGTCAGTAAAGTTCTAATATTTTCTAATTCACATTACTGTTTTTTAAACTTGTCTATTTAAATACATTTCCTAATTTTATTCTACAGTGTACCATTTAACCTTTGAATTAAATTAAGAAAGTTGTAAAGTCCCAAATTCCTCAAGAGTTTTTTTAAATCAGTTTGAAATACGAGGTTTCTGAAAACCCCCAGGCGCTTTTTTGCCTCTAAATAGCCCCTTGTTCTTATCTAAATTACCCTCATTTTCCACATTTCCCATTTTCTCACACTCAGTCTCCATTACAATGTCGTCGAAAGGCGTCTAAAAGAGACCCAACAAAAATTTTCTGGCTGACAAATTGCTCACGTTTTATTGTTTACAGTTTGTGCGTATACACTAAAAATACTATGCTGAATCAGACAAGAAGGAGGTGTTCCGGAAATAAACAAAATAAGGAGTAGTCTTTTATAGTCCTTAATTGAAAAAGTGTTTTTATTATGTCCTTTTTCTAAGAGATCTATGATAAGGTTTTAATACATTGATGAAGTTTGCTGACATCAAATTCTAGTTCGCAGGTTCGTTTCCCATTCTCAGAGTTACCAAACACCTATTTTTGAAAAATTGGGTGGCTTCCTCGAGTCGTTGCTAATTGAATTTTACTTTGAAATAAGTACCAACCAAAACTTTCAACAAACGAAGTTTGTCCTTTGAGTCATTGACATCCGTGTAATTGAATTCGCAACTATTATGATTGTTGGAACAAGAGAGTTATGACACCAGTTAAAGTAACCTAAGGCAATAAGACTCCGCCAGAATCCAAGTATGTACCTTTTCTCAGTTTTTCTCTAGGTATCTTTAACAGCTTTCATGCAAAACAACAATTTACGGTGGAAGTACAAAAACAAAATGAAATATTTTTTCCTGTTCAGTTAATTAGAACAGAAAGCCAAATAAAAACTGATTGGTACCATAAACCGACTTTTACACAAAAATTGGACATTATTCAATATTTAAAAAATAGATCCCTTAAGAGCCAACATCATCACGTGACTTTTTCCGAAAAAACATTCGCCTTCTTATAGACCATATTGTCCGTATAAACTTACACAGACACTAACTATAAACAAAAAGAGAAACGAATACAGTTTCAACAAAACTGCTTTGGCTACATAGCTTTTCCACTAGAATCCTGCACAGGCCCGGTTCTAGTAGAAAATCGATTTAATTTTTTTGACGCACCTAGGTATGAATGAGATATAAAATATGTGTACTGAAAATGTTTTAAAGAGAAAGTTTCCAAAAATGCAGTGATAATCATAAAGTTAAAGGTAATAAAAATTTAAAAGATACAACAAATATTTGCCGGCATTTTCTATTCAAATTTCAATAAACAATGAAAACATGGTTTCATAAAAACGCATGAATTAATTTAGTGATAAAATCATGAGCGCGGAGGATGAGTGATTTCATCTTAAAATTGTTTCATACATTTTCATGAAAACAGTATAATTTTTTGAAATTTTATCGAAAAAAATTAACCTCTTATGTATATACTTCCGACAAAATCATAGTAAGCTTTTAAATTTTCTAATATATTATTACTTTTTAGACAAATTTTGAATAATTGATTATATAGTTAAATATTTTTCCGAGAACACATTCGTGTATACGACTTTTATCATTTTCGGTGCAAGTATGCTCCTTGATTACTGACTTAAGTCTTACTCAAGTCGTTTAAAATTTCCGCAAATAGTACAAATAATATTTCAAATTTTGCTAAAATCTGTGCTTGGCCGCAGTCAACGTCATACGTGAAAGCATAATATGTCAAAATGTATGAAAACTGTATACATATGTATATTTCTAGGGTATAGGCGTAACCTACTGACTAATTTTTTCTAGTATTTCAAATGTCGTTTTACTGCTTAACGATTAAAATTAAAAAAAAAATGGCATTAAAATTTTAAATTTAAAAAATTAGCATTCCTTTTTATGTTTGGATAATTTTTTGTCATTTTCTCCGGCAATTAAAAATATTTTTATTTCAATACGGATTTCCTTTCTAAAAACCTTACATATATCAAAACATGTCTTTTAAAAAACAACTATCCGTAAAGATTATTAAATAGATTTCTTTTTAAGCCCTCATGCAATAACATAGAAACCAAACAAAGGATTAATTAACAACCTAAGATCCACCTCAAAATACCGTTTATCAAAAATATTTCTGAAAAACTACCTTAAGAACTAAAAACAAAGAAACAAAAATCGCATTTAAAAACCAAAAAATATGGTATCCAAGCTTTTCACCAAGCTAAAAGCAGCCACTCCACAAGAACAGCATAGTAATGTGGTGTATAAGATTTCTTGGTCCTTGTGTGATAGAGTGTATGTGGGACAAACCGGTCGATATCTAAAACGAGACTTACGGAACATCAACGTAGTGTACCGCATATAAATCTAATAAACTCAAAAAATAAAACTGCGTTGGCCGAACATGTAGAAAAATATCAGCATCATTTTAATTTCGATAAAGCAAAAATCTTATCAAAACAAACAAATTTAAGGTCTTGCAATACATCAATTGAAAGGTCTTTTAAATATATATTCAAGTATTATTGACAAAAGCATTATTAATGACATTCTAACAGATTTCTTAATTATTAAGTACTGATGTATTTATTGAAACCCAAAACTAAATTTGGTAAGGCCGTCACTGACAATGAAAATATGTCTGAACTACTTTTTACCTTTTTTATTTTAATACTAGTTACCTCATCAAAATTTCTTTACGTAGAAAGAAGTATGTACGTTATTCAATAATAAACACCCCAACCGCGAACCAATTACACAGTCCACATTAAGCAAAATTGAGAAAAAAAGACCTCCCTAAAGGTAGTAGAAAAAAATATCTGAAAAAAAGAAACTAGATGTTCTGTTAGCCTTTGAAGATAATCCCCATACCAGTTTACGGCAAGTAGCGTTAGACAATGAGATTGGCCATCAAACACTTCTTAGATCTCTAAAAAAGGAGAAGTGGCATCCCTATAAATTAAATTTAGTGCAGGAACTTATGGGAGAAGTTTTTGATAGACGAGTTGAATTTTGTGAAATTCTAATGGAAGAAAATAACAGAGACCCGATGTTTTTAAAAACAGTTTTTTTTCTGGTGAAGCTACATTTCTCCTAAACGGTCATGTGAATCGTTAGATTTTCCGGTATTGGGCTACAGAAAATCCACACTGGATGCAGGAGTACCGTACTCAATATCCAGAGAAAGTGAATGTTTGAGCGGGAATAATAGGTAATAGGATTATAGGACCAGACAGGTCCTCGATTTTTACAATTTCTGAAGAACCTCTTGCTCCCAGAATTAAACCGGTTGTTCCCAAACAGAAATGGTTTGTGGCTGCAACAAGATGGTGCGTCACCACACTATGCTTGGTCTTGGTGAGAAACTACTTGGACAACGTCTTTCAATTCAAAAAAATTAAAATTATTTGAAAAAATCTTATATGGTAGGTTGAAACAAATTAATAGCAACTAAAATTTAACAATAAGAATAAATTTTAGTAAAAAATAAATGCCAAATAATATGAAATAAACTTTAGAGAATGTCAAGAACAATCAAAAAGATGATCTAAAATATCTAACAGGATTTGATGTTTTTTTCCTAGAATTAAATCTGATACTGATGTCAAGGAATTAAAGAGGCAGGACTGGGCTTAAGTATGTCTCACATTAAACATTAAAAATTTTTAAAGTTTTAATGTTAATTTTTTTAAAGACTATTATTATCAGCATTAGATATTAGCTGTATAATAAATATTATTCATAAGTAATTCGTTACACCCAACGATAACATTCTAATTTTAATGCCCTCACACTGAGATATTTGTAAGAATTATAATTAAAATTTTTATATTATCACATAGATAATTAATAATTTTATACTATTACATTGTGTTTGTTTTATCCATAACCTGAAAACGAGTTATGGGCCACTCTTATAACTTTTGTACCTTTTTTTAAAATTGGCGTCAGTTGTAATAGATACAGTTTTAATAGAACGCTCTTTCGTCATCATTGTCTAGAAATATTAACTTTTCAAAAGATATAATTTACGAATTTCAGTTTTTTAAGTGACAATATCAATAGAAAAATTCACGGGCTACCCTGTATATGAAATATCCCTTTCAATTAGCATTAAAATAATATATATAGTAATTTTCTTAGTTCCTAAATAAACCATTTAAAATATGTAACAATGTTTTAAATATTTACCTCAGATGAACAAAACTGCCTCTAGTAACTTAATTAAACATATATAACCAATATTGTTTAATTCATAATTGTTGTTGTCCACATATTCGATGTTTATTGTTTATTAGTTTATTATGTTCATTGTTTACAATGTAACTTAAATAAAGTATCCTCAATAACCTATATTAGGTTCAAGTGAGGAAATAAAAAAAACTGCCTCTAACCACTTTTTTATTTTGCATAGATATTCGATAATATCAGATGTCAAAGTTCCTTTGGTGCCATTAATAAACATCTGTTATTTTTCATTTTGTCCCAAGGAAAGCCCGCGGCATAAATTTAATTCCTTATATGTTCGCAGCTTCCTTAAAAGCGATAAATATTATTTAAAAAAATTGAGGGGTATTTTTTTTGTTGTGCTGTGAAATTTTATTATAGATTTTCTAAGATCACCCTAATCGGTTTCGACCACATTAATATTTAATTTTCGTTGTCGTTTTTTAGGTAGCTTAAAAGTTATAACATTTTCTTTCTGAGCTTTCAGTTTATTGTTAAACAAGATTTTGATTCTAGTTCGTTCAATAATTTGAAATTAAAATAAGTATCTTTATGTATGTCATTAACGTTTATATAGTCTTTTCGACTATTAAAAGAAAGTTAATTTATTTTTTTTATATTTATTTTATACAAAAGGATCTTTAGAGGTATTTCTGCTTTTAATAGATCCAGATTATTATAAATTGATAAATTAGTGTAAAATTGTGAAAGTGAATTACAATAAAATCTTATTTTTTTTAAATGTAATTGTACTAGTTGGGTTTTTATCTGACATACGTTTTTTCAATGAACTCCATGAAATTTATTTATTTTTCTATCATAAACTTTCAAAAATTATTTTACAATTTTCTCAAATCTGACAAGTCATAATTAATTTGACATTATTTATAATCATTCTATTCTTATTTATCAATAACTCTTCAGTCGATACCAAAAACAATTTTTCTATCCTTCATTACAAATTTTAATTATCGTCTTTCTTGATTTTAATTTGGATAATAACAATATATGAAATTTACTTTTTTCTAAGCTCTGTGATTTCCAGCAAAAACATAAATATTCTCGAAAAATAAATTAATTGTTATATTGACATCAGCGTTAATGACGTAATTTGTTATAATAACATGATACTATCATTAGTGTCTGTTATAATTGCATTGCTTTATTCTCTTATCTCTTAGTTGGAGCTTGTGGGATTATTAATGAACAAGAAACTATTTTGTAGTTTTATTTTTGTCTATGAATTACTTTGTAAGATATCTCTGCGGACTTAATTAGTTTGAGAAAAAATTAATTTCTATTATTAATATTTCCTTATTTTCTTTAAATAAAAGAACATCAACACAAAATAAACCCACTTGTTTATTGACAAAATACATTTGAAGTTGAATTAAAAAAAACATCGGTTTTTATTCCATCTAAAAATTTGTTTTATTTACATATTAAATATATGTATTGTTTGAACCTGATCTCTATTTATTTCAAAAATAGGATGTTGTTTTTGAAAAATAAAATAAAAGAATGTATTCATCTAGAAAGTGTACAAACAAATGTACAGTGACCCATTTATTAGGTTCAGTTAAGTTAATAAACTTACATTTAATTATGATTTTGATGTTTTATGTCACTAATTACTTTGTTCATTTGTTTTAGTAAAAAGACACTATTTTTCACAAACCTACCTTTTGATATGATAGAGAGAAAAATTTGAAAACAAATGGCTATAACTTTTTATTTATTAAACATTTTGTAAAACGGCAAGATTATTGTGACTCTTAAATGTGTTACGTAATCGGATTTTGATTATTAAAGAATTTGTAAATTTAATTAACCAAATAAATTTCATATTATTGGGAATTTAAATTAATGGAATTCTGATCTGGCAGTAATAACAAAAATAAAATTATTTGAAAAAAAAATAATAGTAAACAAAATTCAACATTAAGAATTAATTTTTATTAAAAAATACTACATGAAATTAACTTAATTAGAAAATTTCAAGGTTGATCGAAAATGACGATTTTTGCATAAAAATAGAGAAAAACCTATATAGAAAACTTGTTATATAATCATTCAACTTTAAGCGTGAAGGTAAATTGAAGGGACCGTAATCCCATAGGTAAAATGCACACCGAGCTCTGAGAGGTAGAGGGTGGATTTTCCTAAATTAAAATCTTCAGGTACCTACAGTCGATATAATAAAAATCAGTTATGATAATATTAATCCAAAAAAACTCAAAATGGAACCACAACAAATTTTGGACACAGGTAAATTGCACACCAATAATCCTTTAATGAGCTTGGTAAATTGAAGGGACCGTAATCACCTTTAAATTGTTATACATATTTCATGTATCGAAAAAAGTTATTAAAAACAGTTGTTTGAAATATTTTAGACCTATAACCCCAGTTTAAGTTCATATTTCACAATTTTAGTTATTTTTCTATTCTTCTCAAAAATTTCAATTTAGGATTGATTTATGATAATTTAGAAATGTTAGTACTACTACTCTTTGCTATATTTATTAGTACAAAAACATGTGTAAAAGTTAATTGAAGCCACAACTTTAGGTTATATTCAAAATTTCTTGAATAAAATGCAAAATGGAACATACATATTAGACTTGTTCTTATCAAAGAACAATTTTTATTAATAAAGATCTTTTTTGGCGGTGGAAAAAAAGATATCAATTTTAATAAAAACCTATATGCCTGGGAAAACAAGGATGATCAAAAATGAATCTTTCCAATATTTTGAAAAACATTTCCAAAACCAAAAATCGTGAATATTGAACTGAAATTCGGAACATAGATCTAAAATATTATTTAAAACAACTTTTTCTAACGACTTTTTTCGATATTCTCAAAAAAAATAACAGTTTTAAAGTTTTTAATATTTAAATGTCAAATTTGACATATACGGAGAACCTCTGAACTCAGCGCCCTCAATGGCTGCTTTTTGGTTTTAAAACTAGCATTAATCAACCCTTAAGTCACCTGTCAAGTACCAATAATAAATTTAGATTATAAGACCACTTTATTTTTCTTTTGTAAGTAAACTCATTTAAATTTTTATTAAGTCAAGCTATTCTATGTAAAGGGTATTTTTTATGTCATATGTTTCTATATTTAAATTGACATTTTTCAATAAAATTTTTTTTAATAAATCTAGTTTCATTTCAAATATATAATGACGAATATGTTCCTATTGCCTGGTGTGGAAATTACCTATAGGATTAGAGCATCCAAATTTATAGAGTGTGCAATTTACCTGTCGGATTAAGAGAGCAGGTAGTCTTTGTATGGAATTTACTATCGCCGCAAATTTTATTGACAATCCAAAGTTATCTAAAAGACTACTAGTTTCGACATCTCACAAAAGTCATCATCAGGTCTGTAATGTTAGACATAATAACACCGGTACAATAGATCGAAAAAAAACAATCAGTTTTTATAAACATCCTGTGTATTAAATTAGTTAAATATCTTGAGGCTTATGGAAATAATAATCTAATCTTGAATAGCCTCTTTGACAATATTGTGTCTTCCGGCTCTAGCTAGTTTCATTTTTTCCTCTGAATAAAGAAAAATTCCATTGACTTTTCTATTGTCTCTTTCCAATTTTCATGTACGAGACTTGAATAACCATGGCTAATTTGGTTCGGATTGAGAGGATTCACTGTATGGTTTTCTAATTGATCAATGCAATAAAACTTTATTTTATGTTTTAGTTTGGAACCGAATTTTGAAGGATTAAAATAATTATTCCAACGTGAACAAAAGCTTTTACATGCATTATGTAGACTGAATATGAAAAGGCAAATTATTATCATTTACTTTAATCAATTAATGGACGTATATTTAATTCATTTATTTAACATTCATTCAAATTCATTTTAAAATAAACCAAATCACTATAAAGCTGTAGTGCAGAGGTTTCAGAAAATGTATTCTATATTTTTAGTACAAAATTTCACATACTTACCGGGTGTTTTATTAAGAATTCTGCAGATACTAATTAGGGAATCGCCCAAAATATGAACCAAATAATTAAATGAATAAAAAATAATCTAATATTGATATTAACATTCAATAACCGTGTAAGCGAATAATATTTTTAATTCAATGTTGAGACATCATTTTCTTTTTAAATAAAATCGGTTTTTGTTTTTTGTTGGCAATCAGCGTTAAATGGAACAGTTTTAATAATTTTTCCTTTTCGATTTTCTGGAAAACAAATAAGGGTACTGTTTTTCAATAAATTTAATAAAGAAAATTTTTTGCTCCATTAAATAATTTATTTAAGAAATAGAAGAGTCCACCTCTACTTGTTGCAAAATAATAATAATAATAATAAATGCAATCTGATAGCCAGACCCACCGATTTTATATTCCCTATAAATTTAAGTTAAATGCATAAAGACGATTAGATTTTATGAGCCAAGAATACTTATTTTTTCAAAAACAAGTAATTTTCTGAAAAATAAACAAGAGTAATTTAAACAAATTTTAAAAAGAATTTATACTATGTTTATATTATTGACTTCAGCCAGTGTTGCAAATTTAACGACTAAAGTTACTAAAACTTCCTTTAGCACGCCACTGAAAACAATTACGTATCAAAATTTGTAGCTTTTAGATAAGAAATCTTTTTTTTAATAAATGTAAACCCCTCTTACCCCCCTCTTCCCCATATCTTACAGAACTTAAGTACTGGTCTTTATACAAATATTAATGAATTACCCTGTATACGAGTGTATATCATTTTTTAATAATAAAATAAATTTAGAAATGTCTTCTTATCTTTCTGGAATTCTTTTGGGTGTCACTTTATCTGAATTCCGTCTATTCAGTAGGGATCAGGTATTCTCGGCCCTTAAGGTCTATTTTCTTATTTGTCATGTAAAACGATGAATTCTACTCGAAAGAGTCTTCAGAAACAACATATTTTTTTGCACTCGTAAAAAGATATGAGATACATGATCAGAAAATGTTTTGAAGGTTTCCATGTCGGAATTTACTTGGCCCCAGTTGCAGTATTTTTCGATGAATGATAATTTCAAGAATTAATATACAGAATGTCAAATATTTAGAAAAAAACAAAGATAATTTGAAAAGAATGGAGGTAAAGTGGAAACTTGTTGTGGTGTAAACATGTTTTTATCTGTCAAAAAGTATTTTAATAATTTTGCAAAAATAGAAAAAATTGAAAAGTGACAGCACTTAATGAAATGTTTTGTAAAAAAAGATATGTCGTCAACAAATAGTAACCCTTTTAAGGGTGTCACAAAATTGATTTGCAAGAAAACTAACAAACTAAAACTTAATTACAGATTGACGTAAATTGAATACGGGGTGCCCCAAATAAAAGTGATCCATTTTAAATTAATATTCACAGCTTATTTCTTTTTCAATAGAAATTGGGTTTTCACTAATGGATTTCGTTTCTTTGGTCCCATTTTATTATATCAATATAGGATGTTTTACGAATATGGGTGAAATTAAAAGAAAAAAAATGTGTGTTATTTTTCATGGAACACTCAGTATGTTAAGATGGCATTCAAGAGAGATATTTATATTATTTTCAAAAACGTATCTGTTGTTTTCTTAGCAACAAAGATATTTTAGTTTTCAAGTAACACTGTTTATAGGATTTTTAGTACAAATACCGTTGCACGTCAGGAGTGACGTACCTCTTTCGTCATAGTACTGCCAACTAATTAAAATTTCCCTAACTAAGATAAATCATACGAAACATCACGAAAATTCACGAGGACTCATGAACGTAGTCACAGTACTAAAAAACCGAAAAAGTAATCGTAATTATTTTGATAATTTTAGAATTTCAATTATATTGGCTTATATACGTCTTATTCTTTATAATATAAAGTTTATAAATCATTATTATATGTTTAGTACTCAAAAAACCATAATTTACATTAAATAATTTTGAAATTTTCTACGCCCATGAGACTCGTATTTATGATGAAGAAATGACATTGTAGCGATTGGCATGTCTTGATGCGACGTTGTAGATTGAAATATTTCAACGATTTCTGACGTCCAGCCGTCAACCAGTTGTGTGTTTTCACCACGTTTTCGGTAATTTTATAATATTGTCTTTATTTTTTTCCTTTGCTAGATAGTTAACTTATAAAAAAAAACTGTTTTTTTCAAAACAAACTTAGTGTGAATAAGCTGATTATTGACGTTTATTTCTACAAACTTCCTACATTCCTCGACAATTTAGACAAGCCGACAACACTGCAGGGTCGTGATCTCATAATTGATATATGACGTGCAACGGGATTTGTATTAAAAATCCTATATGTAGAAATTGACAATAAATAAAATTGGCAAATCTGACAAAGAATTTATTCAGTAAGAAAACATAACAAACATTTAATAGAAAAAAAAGTACAATAGATTTTTTCTATGACAATCCACACCAAACATTAACTATTGTACTAGCCAAATTCATTAAAAGTACATACTGACTTAATAAGAGAGGAAAACATTCATAGGCAGATTTTTTTAAACATAATTTGATACATAGACAGTAAAATAAATCAACTCTTGTTATAATTTAACAAAACAACAAAATCAACAAATTTACAAATGCATTAAAGCAGAAGTAATTTAATTTACTAAGTCAAGTTCAAAATTATTTATTTAACAACTGAAAAAGCTCAAACTGTGTTAATTTAAGTAGAAACTAAATCTACCACTAGAAGGAGGATATTCAGGAATAAATTTGGAAAAATTCCACTATTTATATTACTGAAAACTGATTGTATTGCACAAAAAATCAAGAAATCTGATGCTCATTTAGAAAAGTTGTTGTCTAATAATGAAAGTTAACAATCATAAAGTTTCAATTAGAATGATTGCTGGAATCTTAAAAATTTCAAAAAGTGAGGTTCGAAGGTGTCAAAAAAAATACCTTGATTTTTTTTGGGATTCTATTTAAACATGGCCTGGAAAGCTTCCAGGGTGGTTTTCGTCGTAGAATCAGACGTAATTAAAAAGGTTCTTAATATGGAACTATAACTTTTTGAAATTGCTATGGCTGCCATGCGGGTACCAGAAAAACAAAAAAAAATGACAAAACGCATTTGGTTTAGGAAGAAAAGTTAATGAAGCCGTTGTAAAGAATCCTCTAGATCTCAAGATTCTACATTTACATTACAAATAAAAATAAATTTTGGTAACATTATTCTATTCCATCTGGAGAATTTTTCAAGCAACCCTCGTACATATTCCGTTTCTAATAAATTTCTATTTTCTTCAATTTCAATATTGCTTACTTACTTATTTTATTTGATGACTATTTTCTTTGACACATGGTTTTATTGTTGATACTAGTTGGAACTTTGCTGATGTATCAACTTTGAAAATGTTTTACCATTTAATTCCGTCAGGAGTCTTTTATTTGTATTGAGAGAATAAAATTCAATTAGTTGAAACGAAATATTCATTTGTTGAATTTGAAACTGCAGAAAATACGTCGTGGCATCATAATAATATTTGTTTTCATTTTTAATCGTTTTCAATAAACACTAACTACCTTGCGCTTTACCAGAAATGCAATTTGACCAAATTTTCTTTTAATGAACAATTGTGTTCAATATTAAATCTCCCAATAATTGAAAACTACAATTTTACAATCAATACATAAAATGCTAATTATAGGAGCGGTTATTTCCGTTTCTGAGGTTAAACAATAAGTTAACCCTTTGGGACCCAATTTCTTTTTCTGTTAGCTTAATTAATTTCTTTGCACTGGTAACCAAAGAATGTTTTTGAAGTGTGTAAAACCAAATTTTTACATAAAAAAAAACAAAAAACAGTGGAACATATATGTATATTGGGAGATAACGGCCACAAATAAATTAATATTTTATTTCAAAAAGATTTACAAAAATATGCATAAAAATACTTCCAAATAACTTATTAGGTGGGATATAATATAAAATAATGTTTACACAAAACTACGTAGCACATTTGGTACAAATGCTTTTGGTTCTTCTTTCTTTACCCATTCTTGATCAACCAGCACAATGTCGTTTCTTAGTAGTTTCAACTTCCTTACGGTCTACATCGGTCGACAAGAAATTTATAAAAATGTAAAAACATACGGGGTATTCCATTTAAAAAAACAGAGCTTTGGTCTGGCACAGCGTTCCTATATTTTGGACTAATTTTAAAATGTGAATCTCAAGACTGCCTACATTTTTTGTAAATACTTTTTTTCCTAACTTCGATAATAGCGGACTAATCGAGCTTTGCCACACTAATGCCTGACCCTGTATGTTGGAAAATATATAAATTGATAAATGAATCTCGAGTATGTCACTTATTATGTTTTACTTTATTTTATTTTATTGTTTTGTGTAGTGCATGGATAGACAATTAGTTTAATTTATAAAATTTGAGTCATAAATAAGCGGTAGGCTAATCTGCAAATTTGGGGTGAAATTTTGCCCAAAGTACACACAATATTTGTTAAACTTCAGAATACTAAAAATTATAATTTAGCGACGCTCAACGTTAATTTTTACGCATAAATAAACAATTTACTATATATGTTATAACAAGTAACGCCAACAAAAATATAAGATAAGGTAATATTTTTCATGTTAGCTTATCAAAATTTGACAAATATTTATGTGTCGAATGTGTTGTTGTAGGTGCTTAAATTATTTTTACTTATTTCCTGATTGAGTCTGTATTGATAGTGGGTGTTGTAAATATCGAAAATTAACATTAAATAAATACTTCAAAGTTCAAAATATTTCCTCTGTATTCGGTGCGGGAATTTTTTTAATATCTGATGCGTACGTCTGTTACTAAAATTTTGAATAATAATTTCCATTCAGATAATTTCATAAAGGGTTCAAGATGAAAAAATGAACTAAGCTGCAACATAAAAAATTTTGTATTTTTTATTTTATCTCTAGTTTAATATCTTTCCGATGAAGACTACTACGTAGGAGGTTTTTTTAAAAACTTAGCTCTTCTTATTTGTTTTACACATCTATTTTTTCCCTAGGGGAATACATTAACACAACAAAATTTCTTTTGTGGCTTCAATTCGCCCCGTTTAATTGCGAGATGGATTTTTTTTCTGTTTCAATTCTCATACATAGCCAAATGCTCACAGAAATGTAACAAAAAAAAGTGGATTTGAATTATGCGACGGTTCTTTTAGTCAGTAATATTTTATTTCGCTGTAATACATTATATTCATTTATTCAAGTGAGTGTAATATACCAATTTTCTAAATATTTTTTCGACATTTATTAATTATTACTATTAATAATGTGAAACTACGGAAAATATAAATCCTCAGAATTTTACATTTATCATATTTTCATGTACTTGCCATTCGTCTCATGGTGTTAATTGAAATTATAAAAATGTATTATATTTTAACTTCAAATATTTGTAATCATTATTTTGTTACTGACCTAATTCATAATAGATAAATAATATTTTATCGAGTATTTCCTTACTTGTTAGTGGATACTAACTTTTTCTACGCCTGCATATTAATAGAATTTAGAATAACGAAATTAACTTTTTTTTTTTATAGAAACTCCAGTAGTTTTTGTAGTAATCCTAATATCACTGCTGCAACTTTTTTGCTATTTGTGCTGGACTATTTTCGAACTAATCACTGTTTTCTGTATACATAAAAAAAAATATATAATTATATATAAACCCAAAGAAGTCTCGGCCGACTAGTTAAACAACGACATTTTTAAAATCTTGGAAATGCAGCTAAATTTTTTATAGTACATCATTGTAGAACACAGAAAAACATTTTTTTATAAAATAAAGAAAATTTTTTAATTTTTACCGTTCAAAGGAACTAAATTTTTGCCTAATTTACACTTTATGTCTATTATGTTTAATAAAGGATTTACAGCCACCTGAAAATCCCATTATTTTAATTTAGATATATGTGTAGCCAAACCGATGAAAATCAATAAAAACCTATCATAACTTTTCAAGCTCTATGCTATGACATTAAAAAATATTTAATAGAGAGTGATTATAAAAAAGATGGGTTTTCAAATTTTTTATGACTTTGTAACAAATATTTTTTAATGCCATAGCATAGAACTTGAAAAGTTAGAATAGGGACATGTAAGCCGTTTTTATTGAATTTCAACGGTTTGGCCGCTACAGACATCTAAATTAAAAAAAAATGTGATTTCCAGGTTCGTTGAAATTAGCTCGTCAATATGTTTATAAAAAAATAAAAATATACGGGGTATTCCATTAAAAAAACCATAGCTTTGATATATGTATATTACGAAGTCATTTTAAAATGTGAAGCTTGACTCTATCTATGACTTTTATTTAAACATTCTTTCATATATCTCAAGATGATGGAGATATCAAACTTTGGAGAATAAGTTGATTACCCTTTATTTTATATATATATATATTTTATAATTGTATGTATGCTAGTTTTGTAAACTTTTGGCATTTATTACAGCATTCAAAAATCATCTGTTACTTTTAAATTTTCTTGATTCTTATATAAAAAAACGAAGATATAAACTTAACATTTATTTTTTTTGTTAAGTCTAAAAAACTAGATAACTACACACATATACAGTGATTTTTTATTTTAATTACATTTTAAAAACCTACAATCGTCTTTATTAATTAACATCTATACTATCAACGCGTTTCGTCTAATCATATATCTCTCATTAATATTCAAATTCTGACTAAATATTACAAGCTGATCTAATCTGATAATATACTGCAAATTATATATTTGGATTTAGTATACTGCAAGGCTAAAATCCATGTGCTTAAATATATTTTATTTGGTTCTATAATACTCTAGTGTATCTGCATAATAAGGATAAGAACACACTAAGTACACTATCAATGTCCTTTGTACCACAGAAGACAAAAAAGAAGAAGAGAAAAGATTTTACGAAAATATGGAAAGGGTAAAATTAGCCGTTACGAGTATAATGTCAAGATAGTAAGAAATATATAAACCAATCATTGAAAACCATAGTATATAAGTACAAAGAAATTAATATAAATTGTAAGAAGTTGATTGAGTTGGAAGCAGAAAAATGCCTAAAAATATTTACATCTTATTTTCAAAATGCAGAAATACACAAAGGCACATGAATACTTCATGATGGCGGAACAATTAATCAAATAGATCATAGGACAATAGTAAGTATTTGAAGTATATTTAAAATACAAAAACTTCAGAGGAGCTGACTTAGATACTGATCACATACTGATTGGGGCAAAAATAAAATACAGTAAAGAAAAATCGGGAAAAAGCAGAAAAAGCTTCAAACAATATTAGAAACCAATTTCAAAATAATAAATCAATAAGAGTATCGGATGCAGATAAGGAAGATGATAAATAAAAAAATGAAATCTAATTATGGAGAACTTTTTCTATCCAAATGAAATCTATTCAAAGCTTAATTAAAATCAAGAATTTATATTCACTTTTCTATAATAAAAAAAATTCTGGAAGCATTAGTGCAGTTTTCGAACTATTGTATATTGGAAAAATTGATTATTAGAATCGACTTTTAAAAACTCTTTTACACTTTTAAAAAATAAAACCTTTGATAAAATTAACCGTTTCAACCCTTACTTTATGGAATCTATCCATAATAAATATAAAAGATAAATTATACTTATCTCTAATTTGCACAGTATTTCAAAGTATTTTTTCTCTCTGTGACTCGAGTTTCGCTAATCGCATTTTCAAAAAGTGACATAAAATTGACAGATTTTTTATAAGCGTACTGGACTTCATATATACCATAAATATTTTAACAAATCATTATCAAGCAATATGAATACAGTATGATTTTTTGTTATAATTTTTACTAAATAATATTATTCTTCTTTTTCTAAAAAAAAATTGATTTGAAAATATTATATGTTAATTTTAAAAAGGTAATTGAAAATAATCATATCTCGTATAACATCTTGTAAACTCTCTTTTAATGTGAAAAATAAGGTAGGTTCATTTTTATTATATGTCAAACTTAATTAATAAATTAAGAATGTTTAGTATTTACAAATTAATTTGTCCTGATCGTAACGTCTTCTATATTGGTCAGATCCTTAGAAATTTTGAAATAAGATACAGTGAACACTTACAATCACACAAACCTACACTTAACAACAGTGGAGGAACTTCATATAAGTGACAAAAAAGAAGAACTCGATTTTTTGAAGCAATTTGAAATCAAGAAATATCTAAAATGTCTTCAGTATAAAGTATTAAATGAACAATTAAATCTGGGAAGTTCAATTATTTTAGTACCTTTGAGACTAAGTATGTAATAATAATCCAAATTTTTTCGAAAATGAAGAATATTATATAAAAAAAATTACAACGAATAATCATACTGTATATATATTGTTTTATAATGATTGCTTTAAATAAAAGTCAAGCATGCATATAAAAAATCTGTCAATCTTGGAAAATGCGACTCGTGAAACTCGAGTAACAGAAAGAATTTGATAAAAAAAGCTTTGGAAATTAAAAATAAGTATAATTTATCTTTATTTTTATAAAACCTTTGCTTGATTTGTTTAGTTTGTTTGAAAATGCACCTAAAACTTGAGCTTATTGATCTCCAAAACTATGTGAATTTGAGAAATAAATGTGACGAGGGAAATTTACAAAACTTTTACCATTGTTTTGATTAAATCCGTTATAAATCTTGACTGGATAAGCTACTAAAATGCACAAATCTTTTCGGGTGAATATTTATTTGCGAATAATCTATTTCCATTATGAATATTGTTGAATCGAAAAATAGAAATTGTTTAAGAAGTTCATATTTTCTTTTTTACTACTTTTTCTAACTTTATACATTTTTTCACAGTAAGCTTTTGTTAAAAACAGTTCAAGCAGTATCCTCTTTTTGTTTACCATCAAAAAACTGGAGCATTATGGCTTGAGAGTCTTTACAGTAATGTTCTTTTTATTAGATGCTGCTTGGTTCTCTAATTGGTTCATTTTCTTGAATGATCTCTTCCACACAGTCTGATAGTTGAAAGCAAATTAACTCACTAAAGGAGATAACCAAAGTTAGCCTAACAAATTGCTGACGTAAAACAGCTACAATGAATAATATTAAAGTAGCTCTAATACCTCATGTTTTATTAAGTAATTTTTAACATTTTAATTACTAATACTATTTATAACTTCAAATCCAGTTCTGTATTGTTTGTTTAAACCTACAAATGATTCAATACATTTACAGTTAAAACATTTTAGTATGGGTCTCAAAATGAACCGATATTTCTGTTCTTTTATATTGACAAAATCCGTTGTTGACGAAATTAATTATTTTAAGAGTCCGTTGCAAACAGAAGCGCATCCCTTCAAAAAGGATCTCATCAAACAAAAACATCAAGATTCGTGAAATTGTTCCTCTAATACAAGCTTAGTTCGTGTTTTTATCGCTACCCACAACTTAAACTCCGCCACTTTTTTCTTTGCACTAATAAAGACTCATTCATCCAGTGGCAACTTGATGAACGGGAGATGGGAGTTTGCGCCCTTTAAACTTTATCTTGAGATTTCCGTCAGTGTTACACTGTGCCCTTTTTGTATCGGTCGGCGCGCCAAAGAACTCCTTTTTTAAAGTTTGGCGAAGTTTCGCAAAGTAGAGGAAGTTTTCGCTAGACTTTAAAATATACTGGTGTCCGTTTTTGTTCCTAGAAGTTGCTCTGCTGGAAGTTAAAGGGAGTTTTCAAATAATTTAGTAAGTTTGTTTATTATAAATAAGATTTTAATTGAAGTGAGAATTGTAATTTTGAACTTTTATTTAAAATTTGGGAAGTTGCTTTTTTATATTTAAAAGTCACAAATGGTTATAGGGACTGGTTCACAAAAATGAAAGAGCTATTTAGGGCAGCGTTTCTCAACCTTTCAGTATTCGGGACCCAATATTCAATAACAATTTTATAGCGTCCCCTACCTTTCTTTTTCATGTATTAATAAAATACAACATATATTATACGTTGAAAATTTTGATCATAATCTAGGGCCGAGACTCTAGGTGCCCCCCACGTAGAGTTATGGCGCCCCCCTAGGGGGGCACGCCCCACAGGTTGAGAAACGCAGATTTAAGGTCTATCTAAATACTGTATAAAATATAGGGTGTTCCATTTAAACAATTTGAGAAAATGTGTGTTCCTAGTTTGACTTAGCCTGTATAAAATTGAATGGTTCTGTTAAAGAATTATAAAACACATGAAAGCATAGTGCATCTAAAAGACGTCAAAAGTTTAGAAACGTTCGGTATATATTATAAGACTTAAAAAAGTCAGCAGAATTCATATAAATGTACCATATTTAAAAAAATGTATGTTTAGATTGGCCTGCAGCCACGGAACCCTCTGTATAAGTGAAAATAAAGTTTAATGCTCCCGACAATTTTACTATGCAAGTTTTTGGTTCCAATCTAATAAAGGAACTGTTGGACACTATTGAGACACCCTGTATATATAAACATTTTTAATTTTTGTTATCGTCCATTAGAAATAAATAACAAACTTATTATTGTATATTATGCCATAGATCATATAAGATTTACTTTTCTTATCCTTATATCAAAGACATTTTATTTAGAATTTCTAGTAACATCAAAGGGACTAATGTCGAGCCTAGAAAATTGTTTTCGCTGTTTATTCTAAGGAATTTCTCATTAAAACCATCGTAACCTTGTATTCAACTTTAATCTGGACCTCGAGATGGACCCTGTCCTTTTCTTCAGCAATTTTCATTTCACTCAAAAACTTTATGTTTTTTAATTAAAAACAATACTCAGCATAAATAATTGTAGGTTTACTTTAGTGCAATATTTTTTAATTTTCATATATAAAATCTAAACGATACAGTTTATATAAAAATACCAAGCTTTTTGAAGTACTATAATATTGGTATTATGGGGTTGTTCAATAATTGAGTTTCGATTATTGCAGGAAATTATACAATTTTCGTTAAATATTTCCACGGCCAATAACATCTCACCTATTTTTGATTGTAATTAATGTTTGGCTGAAAGATTCACGATTATCTCAAAAATTAACGCAATTAGCTATAGGGATGCTTAAGAAATAATGAAGTACCAGATAATTTCATTACAATACTAAAATACAGTGTGTTCCATTTAAGAAAACCAAGAAAAAAATAATTGCAAATTCGACTAATCCTGTATATAAAATTTAAATATTTCGCTGTTAATAATTTTTAGCAATACTAGATTGTATAAGTAATCGTTTGAACGTAAATAGATTTTTTGATGTCAAATCTGTACCATTCTACAGGGTGTTAATGTTGCTAGGAAATTAATAAAAAAGTCCTTATATATTTTAAACAACCTGGTATAATATTGTAAACCCAGAGATTGCAGAAACGAAAAAATTGAGAAAAATCCAAAAATGTAAAAGTATTAAAAAAACATAAGTTTGGTTCACCCTGTCAATATGGGTTGCACTTTATATTAGAAAATATTTTCAAAATATGATCCTACCTGTACCTCAACTTTTATCTAACTATTTTTTTTTGTATCTCTTACGACAAATGAGTAATTGGACTTGTTCGCACTAATGCCCCATCCTGCATAAACAACTACATTTTTATTTCGACAAAAAAATATAATTTTTTGTAGAATTTTAAGAAAAATGTACTGTTGCCTATTTTCCACAAAATTGCCTTTTTTACAAAAAAATGACTTGACTTACTTATATCATAATTGGATTACTTGAAAATAAAATTTAAACTGTTTTATGCACAAAGAAAATAAGTGTTAATGACATGTCTACTGAGCGGATTTTCTATTAGAAAGGAAAAAGTTCTCTCTCATCGTGAATGATCATTAAGGTGGTTTTAAATGTTACGATTCGATGTTATATCCATTACTATCTTAGGTTTGTTAATGAAAATGAGTATAAAACAAACCAAAAAATTTAATTGAAAAATAAAAAATTTTGTCGAATAATCCTTCAAATAATTTGGGGTCAATACAAATCAGAATATCTATACAAACTTGCCTATTTTTAATTAAAAAATAGTGATTGAATATTAAACTTTTCATTTTCAAAAAGGTTTAGCGTTATTATTTTTTATTTTCTACTTCATTCTCAGTTTTAGTTTTCCTAATGGAAAAGTTCGTTATTAAACCAACAAGATGCATTCTATAAATACTAATTAACTAATCTTTTAACTAAACTAGCTTTACAAGGTAACTGTCAGACGCTCCAAATTTAATTTTGTGCATAAAGTTTGAAGGTTAAACCACAAACATCTCGGAAGAGTTTAGGACAAGGTTGATCTCTTTCCCTACTTAAACCATAACTATATTAATTATATTTTAGCCCTGTTAATAGATCTAAACGTAAATTTTAAAATAAGCTCGATTAAAGCGATTAAAAACAATCAACTGTAAATTTCGTTTTCCTCCATCGCTGATTCTTTATTCTTTCTGCCATTTACTTGATTCCCTGTATCCAAATTTCTCGACCTCCATTTTTCGTTTTCAAAGTTTCCAAAATTATTTTAGCTAATTGATTTTAGTTCATTCTACTTAATCTGAAAACAATTCTAAACGGGAGCATCTATTGAAGAAAATTCTATTATCTTATGATATTTTAAATACTTTAAATAATAATAAGCTATAGTTCTTTTAAAAGATCTTGAGGTGTTAGTTCTTTTATGATCGCATAAAGAATGAATTTTATTTTATTCAAACTTTATTTTTATTTTACCTTTTTCTTCTCTTATGGTCTATTTTTTTGATTTGATAACTATTAGATAAAGACCTTGGATTAGTTTAGAGTGTCGTTTTAACTATATCATTATCTGTTAACGACGAAATTATGCTTCTTTAAGTTTACAAGTTTTGAAAGTTTTCAAATTAAATGAACTGTCTAACTTTCGTGTAACATTATTTAATATTTTATGTAATTACCAAAAAATTATGAGCAAAGTTTCAATTTAACTTAACTTCTTATATTTTAATGCACTTTCCATTCTTAAGTGGCATTTCTAATGATATTAAACCAAAAACTAAACATCATAATAGTAATTAGTTTTAATATCTTTGATTTCTACTTCTTTTTTACAATTTTCCAATAATCAACTCATATAGAAACAGAAAGTTGAAAAATTGGCATTAATGAAACAGGCCCCAATTGTGGTTTTTCCTTTAAAAAATTTACTTAGCCCCTAGGTAACGTAGAAACTTGAAATTACATACACTTATGAAGAGATCATTTCTGTATTACAATTATGGTATAAGGAGATAAAATTAACGAACAACCCTTATTTCATTTTATGTCGCAACGTTTTTTAGGAGTTAAGTTTTATCATTTGAAAATACTACAATTAATTACTTTTTGATTTCTTAACTTTTCGGTCTGTTGCTGTTTTAGTAAACTAATAGTTTTCGAACAAAAAAAAAATTCAATACCATTGATATTGTTTACATATTAAGTGAAATAAAATAATTGAAAAAGCGAAAAAGTGAAGATGTAAAAAATTATAACAAATCATTGATCGTCAAATCGTTCAAAAAAGTATTTCTTATGATACCTCAAGCTTTTATACAAGATTTTTCAAACCGTTAATATCAAAACTTTATAAAATTATAACACATAAACAATAACGAAGATTTACAAAAAATACAAACCTTCAAATAAGCTACAATTCACTTAAAAGTAAAATAACAACAAAACAAATAAAATTTGGGAAAAAATAAATAATCACAGTAATTGCTAATAAATTATAATTTCTTCTTTTTAAAATTTAATGTAATAACGTAATACCAAAATTTCAAGTTTCTACATTAACTCGAAATTTGAGCATAAAATTAAAACACAATTTTAATTCCTTTCGGAGGAGATAATTCTTTAGGATTTGAGCTGAGAAATTTTTTTATAGGAAAGGCCCTTCATAACTTTTAAGAGGAACCTTCTGCTAAATATTTTCGCATAATTTATTAACACTCTGTATGTTTATATTAATTTGTGTAGGTACATACTAATCAGAACTATACAAACAGAGTTGCTAGAACTTACTCAACAAAAATATATTATTATATGTGTCATTTACGTCCAACGTTTTAATTTAATTTCGGTTGTAGGGAAGTAAGTATTCTTGCCTTATTATTATGCCCCACGAAATATATTAGAGACAACCTTGGGACCTTCTAAAAAGGGTTGTTAAAGTAATCCTTTCACAATTGTTATTAGAAGGTTTAATTATGATCATTTCCCAAGGACCCGCAGCTGAAATTTCAGGATAGATTCTCCTTATACTTTTCTTCACATGTTTTCGTAAAATCTTTCAAAACTGAAATATTTTGCATGTACATATACAGAGTGAGTCACCGTAGATGCGATGGTTCATAATTCCAGAATAGTGTATTTAATGAAAATTTTGTTTTCTATTTTTTTATGTATATTCAAAAAAGCCATCATTTAAAATTAGTACCAAAAAAAGTTTTGTATTAAAGTTGTTTTTTAAATGGAAGACACCGTATATTTTTACATTTTTATAAACCTCTTGCCGAACTGATGGAGTCTATTATGTTTAATAAAGGATCTACAGCCACCTGAAAATCACATTTTTTTGAATTTAGATGTATGGAGCAGCCAAACCGTTGAAAATCAATAAAAACGGCTTACCTGTCCCTATCCTAACTTTTCATGTTCTATGCTACGTCATTAAAAAATATTTGATACAGAGTGATTAAAAATCAGATGGGATTTCAAATGTTTCAAATTCAACCGTTCTGGAGTTATGAACTCACCCTTTATTAACTTAAAAGAAAATAGTTTCGCAGACATTTGAATTAAATCGATATTAAAGCCTTTTTTGGACAAATGGACAAAAAAAGCTCTAAACTCTGTAGTTGTTTCTTTGAAGAGCGTTTCTAGATATTTGAGGATGCTTTCAACATAAATAATAAACGTTTTATTTTATCTCAGGTTGTTTTCTTCACTGATCGGGCTCAATAGCTGAATTTCATTTTTTTTTAAATTATCATTTTCTTTAACTTTGGTCTTCAGAACCAGCTTTTATAATTTTGTACAGAGCTGCAAGGAAAGATTTTTGTTAAAAAAATAAATTCAAGAAATTGCTCCTGTTCTTTTTTATTTGCGGTCAGAGTCCACCGAAAACATTAAGAGCCTTATTATTTCTTCTTCTTTTTCTTCTTCTTTCTTACATAGGTAACTATTTTAATTGGCTTACTGCCTGTTCATTGCCTGTCGGTCTTCCCCGGAAGCTGAGATCCAGCATTCTCGCCATCGTTTTGGTGGTCTTCCCTGTGATTTTTCCAACTGGGCTATTCATTTTTGCGTTTTTTTTCCATTCTTTTTATATGTTTGTTCCAGAATCTTCGTCTTTTTCTCACCCAACTTTCTATGTCCTTTATTCCGCATTGTTGTCTGATGTCTTTTCGTATTCTGTCATGTAGAGTTTTACCTTGTATACTGTTTTCATTTCGACTGTCCTCATCATTTCTTGAGTTCTGTTTGTATCTTGTCTTATTTCTGATGCGTATATTATGGCGAGTCTTATAGCCGTTTTATATATCTTGATTTTGTTTTCGCCATTAAGGTATTTGTTCTTCCAACATAATATTTTCAGACATCTCGAAATTCAAGTCGATTTCATTGTTTGCTCTTTTACTTCGTTAATAAGATTTCTATGACTTGTTATTTTTACTTCCAGATATTTGAAGTGATTTAACTGTTCGATAGTTCTGGAATTGATTTCCAAATTGGCATCTTATCGCTTTTTTGGATGTTACTAGCATTTCGTCTTCTCGGTTTTGATGAGCATATTTAATTCTTTTGCTTTAGTGTTAAAAGAATTTAGTAACCTTTGTAGATTGTTTTCAGAATCTGAAATAAGGACAGTAACGTCATCATAGCAGACGGCATAGAAGAATGCGTTTCTCATTTTGAATCAAGCTGTTTTCGGAAGATTTTCTATTATTTTATACATTATCAAATTAAATATGACGGGGCTGAGGAAAACGCCTTGTCTAATTCCAGTGTTTACATATATATCTTCTGCTGCCTTATGTCTTATTCTGACTTTTGTTCTGCACTGTGTGTTAAAATTAACCTATGCTTAGACCATTTGTTCTCATTATTTCTAAGACATCCTTTAAGTGCACTCTGTCAAAAGCCTCGGTAATATGGACAAAGCACATGTACGCAGGTTTATTGAATTTTAGAAATTATTCGACTATCTATTTGACGATGAATGTTGTGTCAATGGTGGATCTCTTCTTTCAGAAACCTTGTTGTTCTTCTCGCATACTTATGGTTTTGGTCATTTCTCCCAATGTAGCTTTTGTGAAGCAGTGTCCTTCCTCGACAATTTTCTGGATGCGTTTACTGATCTTTTTTAAAAAAGGTTATTCTTATGTATTCTTCCACTCACTCGGTATTTTTCCTTATTCTATAATATTCTTAAATAGGGATAATATTTCACTCTGTCATTTGTTCCTTTCGTATTTAAGCATATCATTGGTGATCTTGTCTGGTCCAGGGTTTTATCTATTCTTAAGGGGCTTTAAGGTGTTTTCTAACGTGTCATTTATTAGGTCTATCTCATTGTCCTCATAACATTTATTTTGAATCTATTCCATGTCTTACTGTTTCTTATACAGGTTTTTAAAGTATGTTCCCCACTGTTCTGACGTTATTTTATTAGTTCTTCTTAGCATTCCACATATTATTTTCTGGCTTCCATACATGTCTCTATCCATTCCTTGTGTGAATTTTTCCCAATGATTATCTTTTAATTTCATTTGGTGAATTTATGATATTCTATTGTTACCGTTACTAAGTACTTCATTGTCGTTATTCTAAAAACTCATCATATGTTTACAGATTGGCCTCTTTAGCGCGCAATAATCTATCCACCAAATCTTACACCCCCTATTCTCTACCTAAGAAATTACCTCACAGCAAAACGAGGTGTTATACGTTTTATTATATTTTGCCATCTGAATTGTTCTACTAACTATTATAATAATGGTGTTTTCAGTTAATATGTTCGGTGATCTCTAATTAATTAATTATAGATTTGTCATTGGCTTATTTTATCTCTGGGGCCCACCTTTGTATTCGAAAATTTTCTGCTGCTATCTCTGTAGATAGTTACTAAATACAATGTGATCTGTACAAGACTGTGTAAGATGGTATTTAACGTCATCCTATTTTATTTCGTGCCATTTTTTTATGTTTTTAATAAATATTTTTGTTGTTCTGTTATAGTCTTCCCACATATTCCTATTGCTTTCTTTCTATATAAACTATTCTATTCGCGTACTAAAATCTCTATCTCGTACTCTAAGTTGTTGAAGGTTTACTATTTTACATATCTGTAATTAATTTTTTTTAGTATTTGGTACATATTGGTGAATATCATATTGACTCATTAGTTTTTTTAATAAATGTCTTTTGTAAGAAAGTAATATCTTTTTAAAGGGAGTTCCACTAATTCTCATCGCCACTTTTGTATTTACTTTTGGGTTTTAGTTTCCTTTAGGTCCCCCAAACGGAGAGAGACATGCTGTATACCATTGGACGCGTCTCGTCGAGTAGGATGTGTAAAATTAAAAGTTAATACCTAAAATGTGGTAGAATTTCAATTCAAAAAATTGGGTTCAATTTCGATCATATTTGGTGTATATACGAATTTTATGTTTACTGACCAGAAAAAAGCTATTAAAATTTTAAAATGGAAATTGACACTATCTGCTTGTGTGTTTTCACTCTCTGACAGTTTGACAACAAGTTGGGTTTTAAATAAATTGAAAATTGGTTGATTGTATCTAAAACTGAAACAACTTTTTTTAAATAATTTAAGCTGTTTTAAAAATATGATATTTATTATTTGACACATTTCGTCGAATATAGAGTTCAGTACGTAATTCTAAATTTCATTTTTATTTTATTTTTTTTAATAGAAATATGTAAATATTTTTTGGAAAAGGAATTCCAAATTTAGTTTTAATGATATTTTTTAATAGAAAGTCTAAAATATGAATCGTAATTTTACATGTTTTTAACTATAGCTAATTACATTAAAGTAAGTTATCCGTTATTTTCTTCTTTTCTAAAGTTTTGAAAATTTGGAAAATGGAAAACAATTTTTGTATACTTAATAGCAAAGAGTGAAAAAATGGACAGTTACCTATAAGATAGAAAGCAATTATTTTTTTTTTGATATGCCCAACCTTTCATACGACGTCCATACAACCATGCCTAATTCGGGATTCGAAACCTGAATCCTCAAAACCAAATGTCGGCTTTCACCGCATTCGACTACGGAAATCGGTAACCAAAATTGTTTGGTTGTATTAATGGTCTTAATAAATATTTATTTACACTAGAGCCACCGAGAAGTGGCCCCTCAACATTGGATGCGCGGTAGCAAAATTAGAATTAGAGGGGAGTAGCTTAGTCTAGATTGACCGTCGAGCTGATCGTTTGATTGTTTAACATTCACAAGATACCCCACATATTAATGTAGATTTATTTCTGATCTCGTTCACTTTTCATTTCACGCGCATCTGAGCGGCCACGACTCGTTGGCTATACTGTACATATGGTTATCTCTGGTTCAGGTAAATATTTATTCAAATTTAGTCCAGAGTTTTTTTAGACAGGTTGGAATAAAATTTCTAACGACATAGAACATCAGAAAATAAGTGTGATTTTCTTAATAAGCACATCTCAGAAATAAAATGCCAGCAGCTCCTAGGAACGCATTAATGAAAATCAAATATTTAAAGATTACTTAGGAATAATAAGCTACTTATTAAAATATATTTTATAATCATAGCTTTTAGAATTGCTATACTGTTTTTTGCTCCATTTTTGACGCATCTTGCTTTAGAATTCGTTTTTTAAGTGGATATAAAAACATAAATTTTTGGAGAATACTCACTAAAAATTCAAATCATTAAAAAATGTTCTTTTATTTTATTTTTATTATGTATTATCTATTTTAATTTGAAATTATATCTCAACTGGTTCCATGGTTATATTTAGAAAACTAAACTGTGTGTAGGCGTTTTCTTTAATTTTGAAAATTACGATTCTTTGTCAAAAATTAAAAAGAAACCGTCTCTCCATAACCATAGTCACATTTATACAACTTAAGAAAATGTTTGTTTTCACCATATTATATTTGATAACTATAAGATTGTATAAATTTTTCAAAAACATTAGCAAAAATACAGGATGTAACAAAAAGCGAGGTCATAAATTAAACTACATATTCTATAGCCAAAAATAGGTAACCTAACTTTCCTTAATACAGATGGTCTCACAAAAAAAGTTATAACATGAAAATCGATTTTTTCCAATATCTCGTGAAGTATATGAGATTTCGTAATGAAAATGGACACATGACTTTCTTATCTCTACACACCATAAACATTTTAGCGGGGTTATGATCCCCTAAACCCCCCTCGAATTTTTATGTACGTTACATTAAAATTATTATTATTTAACATATAATTTTGGAAACTTTTTTGCCTCTCAACCCATTTTCAAAAAACTAGTTTTTATAGAGATGCGTTCTTTTTTCCATTATGCTTCTGTAGCAACAAAAAGTATATAAAATATATATAAAATTCAAATTTAATCTCTAATATGTGTTATATATTATCAAATGTTTGTTCATTTAATAATATAAAGCCGCGATGTAATAGTCCTTTTAAATTTAATTTTAAACAAATTATGAATACCATTTTCATTTCATTGATATAATGACTTTCAATTAAAAACCACCTAAAATCCTACATTAGTAGTAGCGGACATATAGAACAAGAAATCCACATAAAACCTGTGAGTAAGTAGGATATTTTTTCATAAAATATCCAAGGCAACTATTTTTTATATTGAACAGTATTAAGTAAAAATAGATTGTGAGGAGAAGATAAGAAAAAACGTGAGTTATAAACAATAGGTTCTGTTAACATTTTTTAAAGTTTTATTATCTGTTTTCAGTTTTCCTCTTTTTTCTAAGTATCTATTTTATATTTTATTTCACCTTTAAGTCCCCTTTGGTGGCTCCCTGTCCACCTAAATTTGCATATGTGCGATTTTCTATTCTCCTGCGAATGCAATATACTCAGTCTTTGAAGTTAGTAGTCATTTCATTTAAATCTATCTACTGTCATTTGAGACATGTCACAACCCAAAATATTCTACTTCGATACGAAAGAGGCTTATGTTTTCCATCAAACTTGAATAATAATTTTTTGTTCCCTTTGACCGTTGTTTTTGCCGTCTGACACCGTGAGCTTTTTCTTTTTTTTTATAATCCTAATATTTATACTCTGTAATAAACGAAACGTGACTACCGTATTCAATTTGGTTTTTAGGGGTGTTAAGAAAATAAAACGAAAAATAAAAAATGAATTTCAAAATACACCCACAATAACATCAAGTTAAATTTATTTGTGTCGTAGGCAGAATCTCATAAATTTTTTAAAGCCGCTAGATGTGTCGGTGCCAAAGTTGAAGAAAATACATTTCTCTTTTTTCTTTAGAACCGAGGCATAAGGACAAATATTTGTTTATTTTTTACAAAGAATGAAAATGTACTACAGAGTGGTGTCCCAATAGTGTGTTAAAGTCCAACAGTTCCTTTATTAGATTGGAACCATAAGATTTTGTATAGCAAAGCTTTACAACCTAAAATTATTTTCACTTATACAGAGTGTTCCGTAGCTGCAGACCAACCAGAACATACATTTTTTTAAATACAATGGTACATCTTTTATACTTATTTGAATTCTGTCAACTCTTTTTAATCTCCGAATATAAGGTTTGTCAGATATATACTGAACGTTTCAAAAGTTATAACCACTTTTATATCAAAATCCTTGTATATTGGCCAGCCCATATCTAAATAGGAACAATTGTTTTTCCATTTTTTACATAATTAGTAGTACCGACTTAAAAAAATCTGCACAATTGTAAATGAGTAAAAAAAAATGTACCATTGTATTTAAAAAAATGTATGTTTTGGTTTGCCTTCAGCTCTGGAACACTTTGTATAAGGGAAAATAATTTTAGGTTGTAGAGCTTAAAGGTCCCGATAATTATGCTGTGCAAAATTTATTGGTTTCAACTAATAAAGGAACTATTGTACTCTCTGTATATAATAACGTTAGTAAAAAAACTCGTTGTAGGGCATATTTTAATCATGTACGGTTTATTATCAATGTCAGTTATGTTGTAATAGTTACGTTTTATAAAAATGTTTTGATGTCAGATAACAATAGAATTATGCTCATATTTCATTGGAGGTTGTTAGTTAATGAGTTTTTATTGTAATTAGGATTTACTTGGGTGAAATTATAGGATTCATCATTTTTTTATTTTGATTTGAAATACTGATAATGGAATAGTAATTTACAATATTTTATTTATTTATTTTTTATTTACTTTCTAAACCCACTGTAAACAAATACAACAAGTTAAAATATTTTTGACAGTGCATAAAAATATCATAGACTTTAATATATAATATTCCTACATGCAAAGTAAATATAAATATAACATAGACTTTAGAATTTTAGCATTAGTTAGTAAGAAAATCCTATAGCTAAATTTAATATCCAATTCTAAGTCCGAATAAAATCCATATAAGAAGAAAACAATAGTTTTTTGAATAATTAATGGAATGATTTCGAGATCCAGAATATTGATTACTTTATAGTGTAGATGTAATTAATTTTGACAGCCATCAACTATATTTACATTTTTTGTTTATTTTCTCATTTCAACCTAATATAGGTTATTAAAAATACTTGATTTAATTTAGTAAGTCACATTGTTTAAAAATAATAAATATAATAAACTAATAAATAATAAACATCGATTATGTGTAAGACAACGATTATGAATTAAACAATATTATTTGGTTATATCTGGTTGATTAAGTTACAGTTTACTAGAAATTTTATTATATTGTCTATATTCTTAGGGTACAAGATTTCAGCTAAGCTGTTGGTAAAAAAAGTCTCTTGGCTTCACATGTAGGAGGGTTTTGCTTGTTTAAAATATATCGATGGATTATGCGAGTGTGTCCAATGGGGACTTGACATTTTTTTTAAAAATATCATTTATTTATATCTAAAAAGAGCATTACCCAAATATTAATTCTTAAAAAAAAATAATAACTTAACAAAAAATGCTTAAAGTTTGGCGCGTGACGTCATATGGCAACAGTTTGCTTGGCCTTAGTTGTACAGGGGTGTGTCAGTTGGTCTGTCACCACATCGTATATTACATAAAGATATTGGAACTTCACCAAGATTAAAGGGAATGCGTGATTCAGTCATAGTATATTATAATATGGACACAAACCACAAGCAAACTAAAATGTTTACCCACAAAATCAAAGAAAAGAATAGGAAAAATACACAAACACGTTGTAAACAAAACTATAATTGCATCTAACCGCTGCGCTCTATAACTTCGTGCTATGTGACGTCAATAATTTGAATATAATAGCATTTTAAATGCTTTATAGTGGTTGTCTGGGGCAAAATTAATTAGTTTTTTGCTGATACATGTTTTCTGACCATGTATACTTATAATTGATCTGTAATAATTTTTTCCTATTTAAATTTTTTGTCAAGTTATCTATTCTTATTCTGGACATGACTGACTACCTGATGTTTTATTTTAACCCCATCATATTTGACGAGGACTATATATTTGTTATAATTTATTATTTATGCAGGCTTCTTGTCGTGCTTTCCATTTACTATTAACTAACTGCTTGATCTCATGTACTCGGCGGCCAATGTAGTCTGCTTTTTTGTTCCCCGGGATTTCACAATGAGATGGACACCAAATGATAACTATTCTTTTTTGTTGTTTTTGAAGATGGAATAGTTCGTATTTAATTTTAATCAGGAGTTAATATTGTGGATAAAGTTGATCAATTCCTTTGATAACATTAATGCAGTCGGTAATTATAACAGTGTTTCCGACAGCTTCTTTCGCCATCGACAGAGCTTGAAGGACTGCGAAGAGCTCCCCTGTAAAAATACTGCAAAAAAGGCTGGCGACATTACCATTCATTAGTACAACTCCGATTCCGACCTAAAAGCATCAGTGTAGATACAATTATAGCCGTGAATACTTAGATAATACAGATAGAAAAAGTTGTTGTATAAATATGTGGGGTGTTTTAGTTGTAGAGTATTAGAGAAGAAGAAGTATTTCATATAGGAATATTTATAGTCCAGGGAGGTGGGATATGTTAGACTCAAATAGTCTTTTCGGATATTGAGTGGAGTTTCACCAGACTCGACATAGAGGTTTTCAGTAGGAGAGGTTCTTAGAGCTGTATTGTGTATTGAGTTCAGATCTCTAATTATGAACTTTTTTGCATTACAACATACTATTGAGCCATAATCTAATTTTGACCTGATGGTTGCTCTATCAATATGCATTACATATATGGAATCGGAGCCCCATGTGTGACTTGCTACTGTTTTCGTTACGTTTATGTTACGTATTGGCTTGTTTTTGAATAAATAAATATACGAAAAGAATCTAAATATTAATTTAAGGGGGTTTTTACCCTTTACGTAACTTGGTTAATGGAAATTAAAGAAGTTAAGTAAAAACAATAACAATTTATTTATCTAATGAAAACAACTAAATTATGAGGGTAACTTACACAATAAATAATTAATACACTTAATAGCAGGGCTACGCACTATCAACTTCTCCATCATCCGAGAACCCAAATTTAACTCCCGATCTTCTTTTCATTTTCTAACCAAGAAGACCCTAATGTTTATTAATTTTGATGACTCTACTAAAAATATGTATTTAACATTCGTTGGCGGCCTTGTCCCATAACTCACGCTCACGTAATGTTAAATAAATAGTAAATATTATAATTTGGAAAATAAAAAATAAGTTTTATATATTATGAACCATCACACATAAAATTTTCAATCATAAATGTTCACATTAAAGTTAGCATCAATTAACATCAATAAACAACTCAAATTAGTTTACTTAGAAGGTAATAAATTGCAGGTGTTGTCATTAATTTGGAAAATCATAGGTATTTTCACCTTCTCTATCTAAAAGGAATCGTTCCTGTTTGAAAAATTTCATGTTACAGTAGAAGTAATTAAAAGTTTACTTCTGGTATTTATAGACATCCGACACAACCCAATCAAGGGTTTAGAAAATTGCTTAAAGGAACGGCAATTTCCGCTCCTGGGTCACCAATACTACGGCAAGAATGCAATAAAATGAAGGAAGAACACACATCCTTTGATTCATTGCATTAATGGACAGACATTTAAGACAATAATAGAGAAACACTAGAAGAAGATTTATAAATCATATTAAAATGAAAAACAATGACTGATGTATTTACATTGATTACACTTTCGAGATGGCATTATGTCATAATAAAATATACCAATATATCCAAATGAGGGCTAAACAAAGACAAAATAACGTGGATATCATATGAAACGAACAATTTTAAGAATATTAAAAAAATATACAGAGAAGCTAAAAAATATAAAACTTTTTTTTTGAAAATATACATCTACAGTGTGATTTATTAGTACGATAAAATCCAATTAGTTGCATTTGTACAGGATATTCCTTAACGCCGTGGCAGATCAAAGTTATATTTTTTTAAATTGAATACTATATTTTTTTTTGCAAAGATTAATTCTGCTGACTTTATTAAGTTGTCGAACATTACTAGTTTCATTCCGGATGTTTTAAAAGGTATGATCAATTTTAAATCTAAATCGATCTATATTTAGCACCATATACAGCGTGACATATCTAAATTGGAAACAACGCCATAGTATTTGAAGTTATTAACCGATTTCATCAAATTTTTTTTGAAATATTGTGCATAAAACAATTTATTGGAAAGGGTTCAAAGAGTTATTCCTATTTTTAAGGTACTCTACGACATTTTTT
This sequence comes from Hermaeophaga mercurialis, assembly GCA_951812935.1. Classification (NCBI taxonomy): domain Eukaryota; kingdom Metazoa; phylum Arthropoda; class Insecta; order Coleoptera; family Chrysomelidae; genus Hermaeophaga; species Hermaeophaga mercurialis. The sequence continues at coordinate 36,574,576 of OX638359.1, read as the reverse complement.
CGTAGTAAAAACACAGAAAAAGTGAGTACCACACTGCCTTTAGATGAGTCTTAAGTAGATGTAAGCCAACTTTTATTAAAATATGTTTATTAATAAAAAACTTATGAGATAGTACATTTCAAGAATGTAAAAGCTTACAAAATGTTAACAAGGGATTTTTTTTACAAAAATAAATTAGTACGTCACTGAATTTAAATCATAGATGTGACATTCATTAAAATATGTTTATATACAAAAAATTTAATTTTAAGTTGAAATTTTGTAAACTATTCTGAAAATTGAACTATTGATCATTTTTGTATTATACATATTTTAATAAAAGTTGGGTCACGTATATTTGGGTGCAATTTAAACGTAGTGGCGTCCTCATTTTTTTGATAAAAAAATCCCTAAAATAATTAAGAAAAAATAGTAATACCTCTTTAAAACCTGGTCTCCAATTAAAATTTTTGATTCACAACATTAACTTATGAGGAGAAAAAATTTATTTGGAATTTTTTCACTGTTACTAGTTTTGTTATATATTCTAATTTGCTTTTTACTTAAAAAGTTCTCGAACATCATGAATTATAGACAGAGTGATTCAAAACTCAGAACCATTTTCTCATTTTATTTAAATAGAACACCTTGTATTTTTTATGTAATGAGGATAGATATTTAATAGCTGTATATCAAATAAGAATATGATGAAACGAAGTCGTAACTTTTTTGACGAAACTTACTAATTTTGACTGGAAAATGTGATTTAATACCATTTCTATGCAAAATTGTTAAACTAAACATGATAATTTCAACCGTTTTCTAGAAAAACGAAATTGAAGGTTTCAAGAGATATCAAATAATACGTTCTTCCACCAAATATAAATGGAGATCTTGTTTATTTTTTTTTAAATCATACTTTTAGGGACAATTTATATTAACTAGATTAGATAATTTTTTTTTCTCTTGTTAGAACTGTTCAATTGCATATCTTTATAATTCGTTGACGACTAAAAATATTGATTACATTTGAACCTTTTTCATTACTATATTTTCGAAAATATTTACATAAAATTTGTGATCGCACCAATCAATAAATTCCATGAGATGTAAAGTTCCAAATCACTCATTTTTTACTTTAAAATTGGAAAAGTTAATTCATAATTGCAAATTTTTTAAAATAATTTTTGTAAAACCACACATGTTGAAAATATCAAATTTATTCACCAAATGTTTCATGTATTATTAATAAGTAATACAAAGAAGATAGTAAATATCTAAAATCGATAATTGTACCTGTGTATAATTAAAATATATCTTTTCTTTTTACAACAATTAAATCGTTTTTAGTTCGGCTTTATATTTTCCAATATTGGTTACGATTTTATATTAGTAGATGGTAATATTAAAAGTTTAACAAATATTTTCCATTTACATGTTTTTTGATGCAGTGTAATAAATATATAAAGTAAATGAAAAGTTTTTTCACTCATGTAAAAATATCAATAACTGAATTTTTATTAATTTTCACTGTTGATAAAATTGTATATTCAAAACTATAAATTTTATTTTTTTAACTGACTTTTGAAACTGGTTTAACATACAATAAAATATTTTTGGCATCCTTTGATTCAAAAAAAAAAATAGAACAGTTTCATTTGAGTTTGCGTTTGATTTCAAGTCAAACTTAAACTATCTATTAAATATCAAACTTGTGAATTAATATTCGGTGGATTTAGAAATATTATAAGGATATTCCAGCAACTTGCGACTGTTTTACAGTAAGTGTGAAAACAAGAAGTCACTTTTCAAATTATTATACAGGGTGGCCAAACGAAAACGAAACAGAGTGATTATCTGGAACTGCGTCAACATTTTAGAAAAACACAGGCATCCGTCGAATTTGATCAAAGGGGAACACTTTTTTCCGGTATTTTTGACTTCGCTGCTTACACCTCCAAGCGAGGGTAACAATCACCAAAAAATATTTAAATGGCATTAGGGGTCGAATAGGGTATCATTTTAAAGCCCTTTCAATTCTGTTTACAACAGTCTTTAAATTTTAAAATTCGGCCTAATACTTTTTAATACAATACATTTTAAGGTTTAAATATTAAGTTTAAATAATAAGATCCTAAGTGTTCATTGTACCTTATTTCAAAATTTCTTAGGGTCTTGCCAAGATAAATAACAAAACATCTCATTATCACTAAACATAAAACTATACTTAACAACATAATTGAAATAACACAGTACTTCATGCATGTGAGAAGAAAGAAAAACTTGTTTTTTTGGAAGAATATGAAATAAAGAAATACCTAAAATATCCTCAGTATATAGTAGTGAATGAGCAATTAGATAAATCTGGGAAGTTCAATTATTTTAGATCACCTTTTGAACTAAATTGGTTATTAAAAGAAGAAAAATAAAGAACCTGCAAGCCTTAAACAAAGAAACTGTCATAACGAGGGAAGATTTAAAAAATAGTTGGGATGAAAAATAAATAGGATTAAGGTATCTTTAAAAATGCATAGATAAATTGCACCGACATCTAAACCAAAGATATACAAAAAAAACATAACATTCCCTACACCATGGGGTATGAAAAGGACATTATAATATTATTTTATGCCATGTTACGAAATAATGAATTAAAAATTGATATTTTTATACAAATATTAAAATCACGATAAAAGTTACAAACACATTTCAATAATAAATTGTCCAAAAGGTATTGGTGCCTGATAACAAATGAACTTATTTTGTAAATTTATCAGTAACAAAAAAATTGAGTTTGTGCCAAACTTTGTTCGGTTCTCGCAACTAGGTTTGTTAAAATCCATAAACGTATATCAAAACAAAAGCCACTGGTGAAATAAATTTAACGGGAAAGTGGATGCAATATATTTATTTTCTCTCTAATTCTGGTTTGAAGTGTCGGGTTTATTATTTATATCTAGTACAATCAGAAGTTAAGGGTTTTCTTTTTTCCGCTATTCTTCGTGATACATGACTTGGAGTTTGATATTAATACATTTCATAATTCACTCTGAACTTGTGTTCATACTCGAATTATGTCAAGTGTTGTGTGTATGCAAAATAAAAATTGACTATTAAAAAGTTATCAATAAATAGATCTAAATTGTAATAAACTTTATTTCTGTAAATAGTTAGAGTACTAGAACACCGACATAAACTATAATGACCTTCGGAGTTAAACTGTAATCATGTAAATGAACATTGTTGGAATCTGATAGTGATGAAGTTACTCTAACACAATTTTGCAATCAAAATTATACCTAATACTCTGAAAGGATTCATTAATAATATATGTAAGTTTATAATTATATTAGTCTAAAAGTCTAAAAAATAAATTTTAAAAGCATTGCCGAACAAAAAGCCATAAAAAAGGTGGACACTGAACAAAGCGAAAAAGAAAAATTTGTCAAAAGAAAAAATAATTTCATTTTACTAACATTTATACTGTCGACATGAAAATGAAATGAGAAGAGCATACTATGAATATGGGGTGGCGAAATTTATAAATTCAAGTTAGCAATACTATGAAAAGTTATGTGTGTACTTTAAAAATGAGATCAGATTGTTTCCTAATATTTTTTTTTATTATAATGTTTTGGTTGAGAAATAAACAAACCTTGAAAAAAGAAAATTTTAGTTTTGGACTAAATGTTTCAATTGTGTTTACTTAAGCTCCCAGTTTCCTTATAAAGGATCCGACAAACCTCTGTCGTTATTCTATAACTCTTACTATTCAAAACTTAACGATTTATTTAGAGAAAATCTGTCAATCGGGGTCAAAACCAAATATTTTAAAATTATTTACATGTATACAGGATGGTCCAACAGTAAAAGAGGCACATCACTTAATACTTTATTTTTAATGGAATAGCCAACTTTTTTGACATTTTTAGATACTCTATAGTCAGTATTACATACCTACAAACTAATGTTTTTAATATCCCATCCTTTTCGGAGAAAACTAATTTACCCAAAATATGGCATTATCATAATCCTATTTAAAAATGCTTTACCTCTCAGATTTAACGTTGGGATTTAAAAAACTACAAATTTATAGATTTTTTAAATCAAGTTTTAATTTTTTATTTTGTGGGTTGTCAAAAATTTCCAGGAAAGTTTTCTCAAATTTTTCAAATTATAGTTTCGCATTATAATTTTAGTACAATGTGAAGTTATAATTTTATTGTTTTCTTAATTTATCCATCAAAATCAGCCTAAACCCAAACAAATTAGTATGACTGAATAGGTATTTTCAGTAGCTTTCAAACGAGGTGTCACTTGCCATAAGGGTATTCTACTACTAAAATAGAAAAAAACTAGACATTTTGCAGAAAAATGCCTTTTTTGAATTTACTTTTTAACGACCCTAGATAGGTAGAGGCAAGTATATGCCATCCGTTAATGAATAGTAATACAGGGTTTTCCATTTGAAAAATTTGAGAAAACTTACCTGGACATTTTTGAAAAATGAAATTTATTTTTGATCACCCTGTACAAAATAAAAAATTAAAACCTGGTCTAAAAAATCTTTGGTCTATTGGCTTTATAAATTGGTAGTTTTTTAAATTCCAACGATAAATCTGAGAGAATAAAGCATTTTCAAATATGCCATATTTTTGGGTAAATTTTTTTTTCTTAGAAAAGGGTGGGATATTAAAATAATATTTTGTAGGTATGTACCAGTGACTATAGAGTATCTAAAAATGTAAAAAAAAGTTGGGTCATTCCATTAAAAAAAATTAAGTGATGTGCCTTCTTTTACTGTTGAACAGATATCTTTTAAATAAATCGTTAAGTTTTGCATAGCAGGAGTTACAGAACAACGACAGATGTTTTCCGGACCTTGTATAATTGAATACTTAATCGCAGATCCTATTCGACAAAATCATTAGAAACAGTCTTAAATTATTTCCAGCCACGGTCTCAATAAGTTCAGTTAATTTCTTTTATTATTTGCTTTAACTGCAACAATAAACTCAAACTTTTGTTAAAAGATTTCGCTACTTTACTTCCCGAATACCTTCATCCCTTTCAATCTGTGTGGTTTATTTGGCATCACACGAATTTTGAAAACAAGCTTCGAGAATAATTTGCATATTTAGCGTAAATTGGCCAAATACCAAGGACAGAACAAGGCAATTGTATTTTATCTCTACGTTTCTACGATTTGGAAAATTCCCTTTAAGAATTAACGGCCAGTGGTGCATTTAGTCAAAAGTGGTATTTAACAATAATTGATAAATTAATAAAGGCAGCCTAAATGTTTTCATTCCTAATGTTTAAAATGTTTCCTTCAATCATTTATCTGATGATCTTCAAGTGAACTGAGAAATTTGACTGGATTGTGGAGATAAAACCCTCTACTTAGCGGCAGTTTGTAGTCCTTCATCTTCCTTATTAATGGCATTAAATGGTTTTAATTTCGTTAATTGTTTCACCAAACTCAAATTTGTTGGGAATGGTAAAAGTTGCTACTTAATCTTTCCTCCTGGTGTAAACGTTATTTTTTTCATATGTTTCTATACATTGTTCTATGAAACATTGTTTTAAATTTGTTGGTCCATTTCTTTACAACTTATATAAAAATGGAATTGCCACTGTTGATTCTAAAGTGGGATAATATTTTTTCTGTGATAACGCCGCGTAAAGTTAGCACAGTATGTTTATATTGTTCAGAAATATATCCTTGGCTGCATTATCAATATTTGCAGACTAGCATCGTATATGTTTCACTTGATTAAAAAGAAAATTGAAACATTATCTTAACCGTAATGTGTAGAACAGTGCAGTATTTTGATTTGAAGTTTTATTGGTTCAAGACAGGTAAACTAATAGAGTCATGACTTTGTTTTTGAAATAAAGAAAAATACATATGGATTTTGTAAAGACAAAAACAATAGGAATTTAATATATAAACAATTACAGAAGAAACAGGATTTATATGTTCAAAATTAGATCTCGATAGATTATTTATAACATCTTGTGTACAAAGAAAATATTTTATTTTAAAAATAATAAAATTGTACCACCAATTTTCGAGCATCTAGACAATGTGAATCAGGAAATTAATAAAGAAGAATTTATTAAAAATGTACACCAGGAAATGGTTGAAATTATAATTTCTTAGTACTAAAAACAGTCCTAAATAATATAAAATTGCTGGTTTGAAACCGTCATTGGTTTTTTATAATATTGAATTTTAAAGTTTGACAGGCAGGTCCGAAAGTAAAAATTTCAACGTTAAAAGCAAAATATAGACTACTAAAGAAACTTTTATTAAAGAAACTAGTCGAAATATGAAATTTAATAATATGTAATTAAAGGTAGGATATAAATGATTTGTAAAGAGAAAACAACAAAGTTATTAATTACAAATACTTTTATTATTAAACAAGGAAATAATTATTAATTTCAATAAAATAAATTCGGGTCTTAGAGAAGAAAGAAACAAAACGTGTTAATAATATTAAGTGTTAACGAAAAATTAATTGAAATTTGTTTTTCTTTAAAGAATTATAGAGTGAAATAAATATTTATTTTTTCATTGAAGAAATTAAATTGAACTTTATGTTTAGAGATAAAATTGTAAAGGTTCGTCCGAATAAATGTGATTCAATCATGTATAAATTCATGCAAGTTGAAACCCTTTCGTCCGGAATTACTGCAGATATGATTTATTCTTACAAATACGGCTGTTCTGAATTCCTGCACGAGTTCAAAATTGCAAAACTATGTGAGATAAAAGATTCCTTTACGTGTATACTAGGATATAAATTGTATAAAAGTATATTTTTTGTGTTTACAAAAATATTTCTCTGTTTCTTATTTAATTATATAATAATAATGAGTAATGTAAAATAAAGAGCCAATAAGTAATATTGAGAGGGAAAGAAAAGAATAATATAAAAAAATAAATTAAATCTAGCAGTGTATTAAAAGTATTTATGATATAAAGTCTCTATAGTTAATGAGTTATCCAAGTGGGAACAAAACTGGAGAATTGAGTGGGCACTCTTTTCAAATAACAGTAACAACTCTTACTTCAAGATATATCCCTCACTTCCTATGACCCCTCTTGCTGAACGTAGTCTACCCTCTAGGAAAATATATACCATGTACGTCAGATGTCTCTTTGGACACGCTAATGTTAAATCCTATCTTAAGAAAATTAACATATCTACCACAGATTTTCTCATTCAGTTTGAGACGTTTGCAGAGTAAAAGTCGAGTGTATAGTCAGTGAAAGAAGTTGAGATTGTATAGTGTTAGTTTTATCTGGACAAACTAGGGAAATCGTAGCCAATATTATTCATTTTATGAAACGAGAAGCGAATGAAAATAAACCTATAAAAGATTTAAAAAAGGTTCAGGAGCGTGTGGCCATGGCCACTGGTATAAGTTTAAGTTCAGTACAGATAATTGCACAGGAAATGAAATCTATCGAGGGTGGCGAATCATCGTCGATTTCACCGTCTAACAAAAAAATAATTAAATCAGCGCCTAAGTCTAATGTGGATGACTGTGATAGAGGGATGCTTCGACTTCCAACCTTGCGAAGAATACACCGGAAATTTAGCCAAGAGGCAGTCTATAATGAACGACATTTTCCTAGAGAAAAATAAAAAATAACAGAAAAATGCTGATGGAAAAACCTGAAATACAACTGAGAAGAAACTTCTTAAGAAGCATAAAGCAATTCCGGACAGAAAATAGACCTATAATATATATGGACGAAACGTATATCCATTCGTCTCACACCCACGTCAAATGTTGGAATGACAACACTAATGAAGGTTTCCATGCACCGATTTCAAAAGGACAAAGTCTAATTATAGTGAATGCAGGAGGCGAAAACGGTTTGAAAAATGTCCAACTATGGGTTATCGAAAAGATGAAATGAGGGAGTGGTTAAACACGAAATATACCATTTACAGATGACATATTAAAAATAAATCTGTACAACAGTGTAATAAAATTTCATAACGAGCATGTACACAGAGCTCGATCTGGCTGCGCGTAAAGTGCATCCTTTACCCTCCGAATGCTGCGTCACTTTTTCTTCTGCGCATCGCCAGCGAATCTCACACTTTTTCCTTTCCTTGATGAACTGTATATAGAATGAATACTGTATGTATGATTTAGGGTCGCTTCCTTCTGTTTATCTTTGTGTTGAAAACCTCCAACCCGTTGCCTGTGCTTAAAAAAGTCGCTAAGATGGACACCTTAGCGTGAAGGGGGTATCCCTGTATATTCTTCTTATACAGGGTGATTCATAACTATTGGGACATAAGCTAAGGGCAGGTTATTTGGACCAAAATATGGCGATAGGACCAAATATACCTTAATAAGATATTGCTACGAAATAAGATATAGGGCGTTTAAAGTTGAATTTTTTTTCGTGAATTATTCCTGATGATTAAATTAAGTGATAGCTTTTTTTGAGGAAACTTTTTAGTGATTTTGATTCGAAAATATGATGTAAACGTAATATTGGTACTTTTGTTTAAACACGATAATTTTAACCTGTTTTCAAGAAAAACGCAATTGCACAGTTCAGACACCCAAAGCCAAAAAAAAAGTTTCAACCATTTAAAAATATTATTTTTATGAACTCTACCTTGAGAGGAAAGAAGAGAAAGAAGTCTAGTGTTCAATAATAAATTATTTACTCATTTTCTTATGAATTGAGTTATACAGGGTGGTCCAAAATGATCGAACAATACATCTAGGGGTGATAGTTTATAAGGAATGTAGGCTTTGAAACTGACAATAATGGAAAGCTAACGCATCAAGTATGCCTTGAACCCTATTTACGCATTTGTATCCTGAAGTTTTTTCTTGAAAAAGTTATTTTGATATACATCCCAAAATTGATTAAGAATTAAGAAATTAAAACTTAAAATTTCAAGGAAATTCTATAGACAAACAATCAAATATTTATTATCTGTTTCAAAGCCTACTTACCTTATTACACACTTTTTTGTTATTATTTGCAAATTGCACGTATACTTTTAAATTTGAATTTTAAAACGGTGCTATTTATGGAAACGTATCAAGAGGACTTTTCTGCGTAAAAAAGGCCAGGGACTTTTAATTACCAAAATTTTTTTAAATACTTTTTAAAAAGATATGACGTAATCAGTGGAATTTATCGCCAGAAACAACTCCTTAACTAGAATGCATGAGATAAATAACATAAAATTTAGTATCTTTATGCAAAGCTTCTGCCTAGAATCTGAAAAAAAATTTCACTTATTTTCAAGAGATTTGAAAAAATCATTTTTTATACAATTTTAGAGGCCTGTATCTCCCTTATTATTGAGCTATCGAAAAAAGTGTATATAAAAACCCACCTTCATTTTTAGATAAACTATCACCCCCCGAAGTCTTGGTTAACAATTTTGGACCACCCTGTATAATAGCAACGAAAGGAAATTACATTTCGCAAGATTTACACCCTTAAACAGAGTGTTCCATTTAAGTAAATACAGTAAAAATGATTAAAATTTTTAGCAAAAATTTTTTTTATTGATCAAACATATGACAAATGATGACCCTACCATGCATTTATTACATTCAGAGATATTGATCCTAAGAATATTAATTAAAGTACCCCATGTAACTGATTAAATAATTGTAACACTGACCGCTGAAAACCGCTAAAAATCCAAGGGTTGTTTCTGCTTTTTATATTATGTAACGTCGATTTCTCATCCGTATATTTCGGACGTAACTAGCGGACCCCTGTGTATTAAGAGCTCTCTACTGACGCCTCGGGTTGTTACCTATTTGTATGTATACACTTTGTTAACCATAAAATACAATTTTATGGTCCTTCTTACATAATACATCATTTATCGCAAAAAAGGGCGGAAGAAGTTTTTGGAAGGTGGGCAAAATATATTTAGTGCGGAAATTGTTTAGCGACTTAGCTACCAATAGTCATAATCATTGTTTCTACCCCTTACTTTGTGGAATATATCCATTATAATTGTAAAAGATAAAATATATTTTCATAAAACTTTTTAAATATTCTTATGACAATTATTTCACCTTTTAGCATCGTCAGGTCAGATTAGAGATCCAACTAAAAATTTTTCAAATAAGGTTAGGGAGAAATCATAAAACCAGGTTCATTTGAAGTTAGTATATTTTCAAAAATTCCTCCCTCTTAAAAAGTATATCAGTATTAAATAAATTTTTAGAAGAAAGAACATTAACAAAGTTTAATCAGTTTTTGTCTTTGAAGATACATTTTATATTCAAAATGAAGGAATAGCAATGGGGAGTCCAATTTCACCATTTCTGGCAAATACTTTTATGAATAACTGGGAACAAAAAAAGATTTATTCATATATTGTTTTGGTATAGATATGTTGATGATGTTTTGGCTGGTTTCTACATGTAGCGATAGACAATTAGATTTGATTTTATTAATAACTTACATCCAAACATAAAATTTGCCGTTAAAATTGAAGGAAATCTTTCCATAAATTACTTAGACACAACTACCAAAAGAGTAAGCAGTAATGTTCAATATTCAATTTATCAATAACATAAAACAAATTGATTACACCAATAACTATACATTTGATAAAGATGTTGATTAATAAAAATGAGTAAAAGGTTGCCATTAATCTTATATTTCTACAAAAAAAAACCTCAAGAAATCAAATCATAAAAAGCTATTATACATTTTATAAATATTTCAAATAAAATATCAAAAATTTTTAGTAATAATGTATACTCATTTTAACAAATCAAAATCCATAATTCGAAATTTAAAAAATCAGGTATTTAATTATTCGGTTTGTAATGCTACCTTTATTGGTCAGACCCTTAGAAATTTTGAAATCAGATATGTTGAACACTTGCGAGCTTATACATTAAAACAACCTGATAAGTTACATTACACAAAACACCCCAATGACACTCAACACAAACCAACACTTAATAGAAAAATGGAGGCAAAAATAAAAATTCTTGATACATGTGATAAGAAGCAAGAAATTGACATCCACGATATCCTCTTTGTAGGGTAATAAGTACCATTGGATTGTCTTCTATAATAAATATTAATTATAACCAAATATCTCAGAAAAGAAGAATATTATTGAATCTTATTTGACGCTGCAAAAAAGTGATACAATTCTCATTAAAATCCTTAGAAAGTTTTGAAATATCGTGAATTTTACGATAAGTAATAATTTTTATGCTTTTATATATGCCATTAGTTTCAAAGGTTTTCCAAAATTTAAAATTATTTCCTAAATTTTTTTTTTAGTTTTGTAGAAACCTTAAAAAAAGTGTTAATTGTCGAAATTATTAAAATATTTAACACATAACCATATGTATATATACAACTTCCACGATACACATCATCCAAATCACTAGATTTCTAGGTTTTGAGTTTGAGGAACCATAGAGAATGGGATAGTAGTAAAGGAATTGTTGATGTGGAGGAAATAAATCTCCGGAGCTAGACCGAATTTATACAGTAAAAGACAGAATAATACATCAAAGATGTGTGCTATTCTAGAATAGAAAAAAAACAAAAATAGTAGGACAAATACATCAGCTGTGCTTCGAGTTCTAAGTTAATTTGGATACTTCAGCACTGTAGTATAACTAACATGGAAAAAGCTTGTGTTGAAGATTAAACAGGGAATACGTCAACAACCTCAACATATGAAAGCCAAACAGTTAAAATTGGAATTGGTAGTTTCGCCATAGGGAGATTTCAATTGCACACCCTTCGGCAATGGACATTTTGAAAACCGTTATTGACTCTTTTGCGATGTGGGACTACGTTGCGTTATACAAGAATATTGGAGTGAGGATATTACGTAAACGAATAATACAGTAAAAAATAAGGTTAAAGTTGTTTTTTTAAAGAGGGACTAATAATTAAAATACTATAAATGGTTAGGTAGCCTGTAAAATAGCTTAAGATGCAATGAAGACGGTAAAATAATTCTTTTATGTCTAGAGACAGAAAGAATGTCTTTATTTATTGCGACTTTACTGATAAGTGTATCTCAAGTTCCTATGAAGCAAAAATAGTTTCATCAAATAATTTCTAAAAATATCGCATAAATTCTAAAACAAAACACAGAAAAAACGAGGAAATTCCATTAACGTCGTAACGCTGTTTCTCTTTGATCATCTTTTGTATCGGCCGGTTGATAAATCGACTTAATTTCGCTGTATCTCTGATGTTCCGAGTTTTTTCTTTTATAGATCGGAAGCAATTTTAGATTATTATTATGTCCTTCCAACTACTTATATGGCTGCGAAATTTGTTTTGGAAGTCTATTAAAGTTCGAGGGAACCAGCGAAAATAAGTTTTTATTAGAATTTCCGGCTCAAAATTATTTCTATTCGTGACTTTTAGGGCGACATCTAAAGTAGCACATTGGAATATTGAGCAAGGCAATAACTTCTTCTATTAAAAGATCTTGTAAGCAATATTAAAGGAATTCTATTGGGTCTTATCTGAAAATCTTAGTTTAATTTACAAAGTTTTTAGAACAGTTACAAATTACTCGAAGGAAAATCGGTGTTTAATGAAAGACAAATTCATTTTTATTGCGTAATAGTGAAAAATTTATGAAACGTTACATTTTAAATAAATTCAATTTGTTAAAATCAAAATTAAAGTAATTATTTTATTCACTTTCCAAATGTTATGCAGGTTGGGTCATTTAAACTTTCTGTTCATTATGAATGGAGAATTATTTTTATTTGACAGACTACAACAAGACATTTAAATGTTCTTCCGGTTTAACCGAAAATAGCAAAATTAGAATTTATTTGACATTTTTATACCCATACACAAGAGAACCCACCAATTTTTGGAATGAAGTGAGCTTTAGTTTCTATTTGTTGAAATACTTTTTTGTTTTAGTAGATACTCACTTAATGAATATTATATAAAGTTTACTTGATATATTTTTCACTTAAATAAAGTACCCCATCTTCAATTTCCTATTCGTCCTTTATGACCAATAAAAACTTTTTAGCGGTTTATCCAGCAAATCCTATTCACTGTGATTCACACAAAATATAATAATAAAAGTACTGGGTGTCCCAATAAAAATGGCTCTCAGCTATATATTGGAAACCGTGTACAGTACAGCTTCGGGAAAAAAAAATTATAACAAAAGTGACTTAGAGAAAAACCTGGAAATTATTTTCAAGTTTACATGTCCACCCCTAGAGGGCGTAGTTCAATACCAAAAAGTAAAAAATAGATATTTCACAAATTTTGCGTAATTAAGAGGCATTGAAAATACGGTCATCGTATTTTTCCAAAAAGTTTTAGTCTATCAAATAATTTCCATGTTTTTCTCAAGGCGACTTTTGTTATAAAATGTTTTTTCCCGAAGTTGTACTATGCACGGTTTCCAAGATATAGCCGATTATTCTTATTGGGACACCCAGTACAAATGTCCGAGGTTTGTTCAGCTCCAAATATAAAAAAAATTTAATCAAAACCATTGTAATATTCAGACTTCATAAATGAGTATGCTTTTCCCTTTATTTATTTTTTTTCCCCTTTATAATCTTTTATATACAGAAATTTATTTAAAAGTATTTGATTGCGTACAATTTAAAAGGTATTAGAGAAGAGTTTGAAACTTGAAGAATTTATTGTTTGCTCTTAATTTTCGGTTATCTACTTTTCTTAAAAAGTTGAATTATTGCTTTTTCTACTAGGCTTCTATGGCTATATTATCTAAACCATTATAACGATAAAATGACATTCCGTATATTCTTCATTTCAATGAGCGAAATTATATTTTCAACCACATTATTTTACTAGAAAGAAGAATAAAATTTACCCTCGAAAAATAACAATATTTAACCTCGAATTACCATACAAAATTTTTAATAGAAACACATGAAGTATTTAAAATTATAAATTAATTGTAATCAAAACCTGTCAATATAAATATTAATAGTTTTTCCTTGTATATTTAAATGAATTAAAAGGTTTTTTGCCATTGCGGTACAAATGAAATTTTCATAGAAATATATTTTATAAATTTTCCCTTGTGTGTTATTAGAGGTATTTGGAAATATATGGTATTAAAAGTAAAGTGAAAGTGAAGAATATTTCAGTATTTAAACTGGTTATTAAACTAAAAATTACCTTTTATGTAAGTTATTACGTAATCTATGAAAATTAATATTACGAATGAATAAGGTAAGGTAATAAATGATAAATGTAATTGTGATAGTTTAAAATATATTTACAATTAGCTTTCATTGCTTCAAATGTTTTAAAGTAATTGTCGTGTTTTATGAATATTTATAATTATTTTTAAAATAATTTATTTGCAACAGTATTTTATTTAGTTTCGCTCAGTTATTTTTACTGAATCTAAAATCTCGATGTTGCTTTAAAGGCAAACTAAAATTTTAAACGCAACTTCCCTAATTTAGAACTAGGTTACTTAAACCGCAGCAGGAATTTAGTAAGATTTATAGCACATAGATTCGGTTGATAAACAAGGAAGCCTATAGGCTCTACACTAATTCCGTGATGCCAAACCCCTAAAGCCAAAGTACGAGCATTATAGAAACCATAATACCCATTTCATTAATACTCAGAACGGTACTAAAACTCAAACACACTCAGAACTTTTAGTTATGTCCCAATTAACCCAAATTATAAGACAATGAACTAATAATACACCGTTAGAGTATTTACTAAAAGTGATATTTTCTAAGAATAATTATTTATGATACTAGTATTAAAATTGGTATTTCAATTTGTCAGTAACTCCACTTACTTCACTCATTAACGGAACACATTTGGTAAAATGCTCTCCAACGTGGCAGATTTTTTAAAACGATCCTATATTAAACAGTTTACATATATCGGACATTGTCTCCTTCAATTCTGGAGTACGTTATTAGCAGATTTAGGGGCAGATCTTACAGAAAACTACATCGAGAAATCTAGAGCAAATTTTACCGACCGTCATCAACTTTTGCAAATAATATTTTGAATTTGGATCCTACTAGTTCATCAAAAATCAGGAAAATAATAATAATAAGTAGTTCTAGTTTTCCAAATTGTATCAATAATAATATAATTTAAACATTTGTTTACTCCTTTCAAAACCGAACCAGAAACACTTTTAACTTTAGTGCCCTAAAGGGACACTTATTACAATAATATTTTAAAAGACATCCTTTTAATAAAGTTATCAGAAAAATAAATTCTTTAACAAACGTATGAGGAAAAATGGGATGAGTAGACACACCAAAAATATCTAGTGTATTTATGGAATATTAAAAACGTTATCTAGTTTTTTAATTTGAGTGTAATTTCTTATATTTCTATAAATATTTAATTTTGTCATAAACGTTTTTTTAAATGTGTTTTTGATTTTTTTATGATTCAGTTTTTTTTAGAAGTTACCTACTTATTTTCTTTATATTATTAATTTATAAAGCAAGTTCCCCAAGATGATTTTTTATATATTTTAAATTTATTTTGTTGTGAGTATTTTTAATATTTAAGAAAAATAATGATAAAAGAATTGAAACTCCAAACCTTGTATATCAAAGAAGCGAAAGAAACCGACGAGGAAAATAAATAATTATAAATATATTTATGAGATATAACGAACTATACAAATCAAATAACAATAAAATATTAAGTGGAGAAGAATTTTTGTTTAAGAAGATATTATGTTGGAAGAATGTTATTTTAAAAATATAAAATGATTTAATAAATGAAAGAGAGAAAATAAGTTAAGTAAAAGGGGAGGAAATGAAATAACTTTATTATGAGATATGAAGTAAACGATGTGTGAAAATGTTGAGTTATGATGAATATAAAATTGTATCATTATGAAATGATAAAATGAATTACATTGTTATGAAAATCGCACAAATGATAGATGAAATAATGTCATCTACTATTCTGTTAAATGGTTTAATAAAAATTTATAAGATTATAAAAAAATGTCACTTATAAATTAGTTAAAAAATAACAGAAATATTATTTAGAAAATTAAAGTTTGGGGTTTGTAATGATATTTTTAATTTTTAATAAAACAATTGTATAAATGTGTAAATTACCAGTATTTGTGTTCTAAGATCTATTGTAATTTTTTTGTTTGTGTTTTATTTTATGATTAGGATGTTTATGGATTTATTATTGTTATCCTAATAAAACAACCTAGAGAAAAAGTATTTATAGCATCCGTTCTTATAAAAAGGATATTATAACTTTCTAACTAGGAAAATAAGATAATTCACATAAAATGTCCTTACTTTCTTCTGCTTCGAATATACGTTATTGAGTTCAGAGGAAAACAATCATTTCAGGTTTTATTACATTTATTTGTTATCATTCATCCGTTTGTTCATTTATAGTTATATATAATTATTTTTAAAAGAAATTAAATATTTTTTGTAATTTTATTTGAATGACACAGATAAGAATTTATAATCCGTTACAACAGTAAAGCAAAGATTGATGTAAGAATTTAGACCATTAGTAGGACCCATTTACATGACATATATCTAGTATTAAATTTTTAAAAGTTAGTTCTTTCGACGAAAATCTAGTTTAGCATTCTTATCCAGCTCATTTGAAAACAGAGTGAAATACCATTAGGCAAATGGTTTTATTCAAGAAAACTTAATTTACATACGGTCTTGGAAGTAAACACAGCTAGCAGAAATTTATTTAGAGTCTAGCTATAAAGACTACTAAAATACTAAAATAGAGATAAAGAAAAGAGTGACGTTCTTAAGGTCTCTTAATGACCTTTCAAATGTCCTTCTACTACTGAACTTTGTGGCTAAGCTAAGGAAAAACCCGTTGTTTTTTCATTTTATATTTCTTTACTTAAAAAATCAAGGTTATTTAGCATTTAAGTTACGAATTGTGTGATAACGCCCTTATTTCTTCTTAATATTTATTATTCAAATTCAACATGCTACTTTTTTAAAATAACTAATTATAATATAATGGTTCAGTTCGAAAAGCAAAGACCTCCTCCCACAGCACTTAAAACTAGGTTTTATAAATATTGCTGTAACAGTAAAATTAAATATGTATTTTTAATTAATAACACTAAAAGCAAAAATATTTCATTTTACTACAAAGTGAGCTAACTTAATTTAACTTATTATTAAAATTTTATATTATTATTAATTACTAACTAACTACTTCATTACAATTTAACCCTATTAGCTAACTAATTAAGATAATGAAATCAGAAAGAAAATTTAATTATTTATTAATAAAATTTAAAAACAATCAATTATGAATATTGATAACATTTAAACAAGTTCACTCCAGATGAAGACTGTTCTGTCGAAGAGCCAATAACTACTACATGCTTGAGAAAAGCAATCAATTGAGTGTATTTGCCAATATTCACATTGTTTTGTGGATATTATCGCCCATATCATTGAATAATATGCCCAAAAGCTTAAAGTTTTATAACTTTTAGATAGATCCTCGAAATAAGCTAGAAACGCCTTCTCATTTATTTCATTTTCTTTAATATTGTGATACAAGACTTTTAGATTCAGATTTACTCATATTAAGTCGTTTTCTAGAAACTAAGAAAAATTAAAATTATTTAAGGGTGTTTTTAACAAACTGTCATGTTGGCATATCAATAAATAACTACTATTACAGAATCGCTGCTTTGAATTTAAATAAAATATTCACCAATTGTCAAAACGAAATATAATTTATATTTATCAATATTTTGAGTTGATAATTCTTGGCAGTCGTAGATAAAATGTCAAGCTGTTACCAACTCGGGCTAACGCTCACATCTTGCAACCTACGCCCTTCGTATGTAAAAATGCCATTTTCCCATTAATAAAATAAATAACTATTAATTACTAGAAAATAGATAAAGAAATTGGTGAAGTTTTTCTACTCTAATTTCACTTGCTAATGGCATAACTTATATTATGAACTCAGACATTTAATCTGCGTGTGAAAAAGCCCTTTCGAGAAAATCGTTTCGAGAATTCATCTTACCCTTTCAGCCGTATTATCGATTTTTATATCAAGTTACAATTTATTCTTATAGAAAGTACAGCAGACTGAAGTATCTACTTGTAAAGGTACGTTTTGTTATATGCAAAGAATGATTCACAGCAGAGTGTTGAGGATTTTGAACACATGGATTTACGATAGATGTTTTCCAAACGTATCATATGTATTATACAGTATGGTCCAAATGAAAGAAATACATTCATTATTTCGTAAATCGGCGATTTTAGGGGAAAATCGTGAAACCCGTCGATTTTTATTTTTAAATGGGTGCTTCATCAAATCATCTTTTTATTTTTGACGTCATCTCTGTGAGCGTGATGACCATATAAATTATGCCTAAGTATTATTGTCAAAAATAGTATTATTGACATTCGAACAGATTTCTTAATTTATTAAATATTGTTATGATGTATTCAATAATACCCAAAACCTTAACACGTCCTCGATATTTACAATTTCTGAAGAACTTCTTGCTTCCAGAATTAAACCGGTTGTTCCCAAACAGAAATGATTTGTGGATGCAGCAAGATGGTGCGCCACTGCATAATGCTGCTTTGATGAGAAAGTACTTGGACAACGTCTTCCCAAATCGGTGGATAGGTCGAAGAGGAGCAATTAAGTGGTCACCGAGATCACTTGATTTAACTCCTCTCGATTTCTTTTTATGGGGATACTTGAAAAGCAAAGTGTATATAAATAGACCACAAACTATCAATAAACTCAAAGAACGGGTACGCATTAAGATTGCAAAAATAACTACGGAAGTTATAGCGAAAGTTCAAGAAGAGTTCTTTCTCATTGTATTTTAGCTGACGGTAAACAATTTGAGCCTTGGTTTAAATTTGGTTGTACTTAATTATATTATTTATTGTAACATTAAAAATGTAATAAATCACTTGAAAAAAATAAACCAAAATATAAGTTTGTAAGCTCCAAGCTAACGCTTTGAAGTTTTCTTTCTTTAATTTTATCTCCACCATATAAGTGTAAGTTTTCAACCACATTTTAAACAAAGAAATTTACTCAAAATAAATTGATTAAATTATTAAAGGGTTAGATAAAACATGATTTAAGACCCAAAAAAGAAGCAAATCCAAATTGGGCCATCGAAAATGGGCATTTGGTGTCTAACAAAAAATAAGCAGCTGCTTCAGAATAACAAATACAATTGATTTATTTTAGAATTTACATACCCTTATTATACCTTTGAATATTTTTCTTGGTTAGATACGTAAAAAATAAATTACTAGAGAGTTCCAAAAAGAATTGTTGATGGATTTCCCAAGTGATTTTCCGCGTATTGCGAATTCATATAATAAGATTTTTAAAATTTAAATATACAAAACCTAATTGGCTAAAGAAAAAAATGGATTCTGTTATTTTATTAATTTGGCGCACACAGTACTCTAATTTTTGTAGTCTAATTTTTGCTTGCCATAATCTAATCACTCATCTGACTGACATTTATCAAAAATATGTCTTACTTAACTCGCAAATATTTCATTTTCTCTATTTTGGAACACTTTATATAAAGAGCTACAGGAGATGTTTACATGATTTTAATTAAAACTTAGCGTTTCAAAGAGACGGTAATAACACATAGCAGACATATTATTGTTTTGATCTGGTTTGGTTTGATAATGGTTAATTATTGATTTGTGATGTAGGACAGAAATGCACCAATTAATGTTATTATTAGTTTATCAGGCCACTTAACACAAAATACTAAATCTCTTGTCTTCCACAGAGTGTATAACGATAAATCGGATATCCAGACGTATAGTAATTATACCCATACATATGACATTAGGTCGTCCATTATCTCGCGAAGATTATAAGAATTCATTTAGAATATTACTATGCTTCAGGAATATCTGAAACCGCGAGATGCGCTGTGACTTAAAGGAGGAGGGAGACCACAAATTAGAAGGACGAGAGTGATTTGTTAATCTATGTTGTCATATCTTGTAAAAAGTTCATATTTTAAATAACCATATTGTGTATAAACTCAATCTGGAGTAGATGAGTATTTATTTTTGTCTGTCGTTTAAACAATTCAATTGAGAATTACACTTACTGTGTAATGGAAATAATAATATGCTGCCAGTATAGTGAGAACTTTCTAAAAAGAGATTATTGTCCATATATTTATAAACTAATTAAACCTACTTGGTATTAAGTTATTGATATTAAATAATTTTGCCGGTTATTACTAATATAAATTTTATACAGTGTTATTATAATATTCATACGAATTGATCTCCATGACTAAAACAGGAAGAATCTATTTTATACCACATACATCATTATATTATTTTAATAATAAAATTATTTACATTAGTTATATATTTGCTATTTGGGGATCAGGGGAAAACATATTTTTTTGCAATGTTCATGATTATTAGTTTTTTGTTATGCAAATTCAAAGACAGGGGATAAGTTTGTGAATGCGTATAATATTTTTTTTATATTATTGTAACTCTATATTTTAATATAATGTAAAATTTTAAAAGTCGAATTAAAAAGTTAATCAAAATTTAATTATTTCACAATAAATTAAAAAATTAGTGACGATATTAGAAAACGATAAATCTCATTCTAGTTTTGAAAACAGTGATAAATATTTAAGAATTATAAATAAAGTATATATATAATGTGGAGTCAAGATAAAGATGATAAGGCAAATGTCTGATAACCAAATCCAGGAACAGAAATATGGAAACAAAATGTATGTGAATAGAAAAGCATTTATTGACCATTGTATATATACATTACAAACATATCATATATTTGCAGACCATGAAAAAAAATATACAATATTACAATTTAAAAACAATAAACAATTGTTTACAACTATCTGCAAGCAAAAGAAAACATAAAATAAACAAATATAACAAGGAATAATGAAATAAGTATATACATAAAACAGAAAAATAATAATAAAAATTACAAAAAAAAACAAACCATTACAACATACATTAAATCATTAAGTAAATATTAAAAATTGAAAAATTTTTCTAAAAAAATAGTATTCTAGTAGAAAATTCTTTATGAATTTATAAAATGATTTGTTTTTAATCTTTTAATATTTACCTCCTTACATAGATTTTCTAACTTGGATAATAATAATGAGAAATTAAATAAAAGCAGATATCAATAATAAAGATAATAAAAATGTGACGCTAAAGTTTCACTTTTGTGGTCATTGTCAATACGGCAACACCGCGCTACCTCTCGTCACTTTCAACCCTCAATATTACGAAGTGAATAGCTCAAAGAATGTCACTAGAATGACCAATGTTTCCATTTATTGTGTTTCAGTTACTGCGCACCTTGAACTCGCGGTTTCAGATATTCTTGACGGATAGTATACGAATTATATTTTTATTTTGAACCAGGTTATATATTTTAAGTTGTTTCTTGTTTAATGAGCTTTTTTCATTCAAATACTACCACGTAAATTAACTTATCTAGATGTCTTCCACATCTAGTGCTTTATTTGTGTAGAATATCGTGTTAGATTAATTTCTTTGATACAATCAGATCCACGGCTTATTCGTAGTTTCTTTGGCTATCAAATTAAATACTCCTCAGCAAACAAAATATTTATAGATTTGTCAAAGGACTAAGGGATAATGTCGTCTTTAACTGAGAATTATCTCAGAGTTCACTTTCCAAATTGTTAGAACCGTAGATTTTAGTGATCTCTACTTGTTTCTGATAAAAGTTTCTCTGTAAAAGTTCGCCTGAAAATTAGTTACGTCTAATTTTTTCCATGTTTGTCTTCTAATAAAACTTTATGGCTTTTAATTAGAATAAAAAATGTCAAATTTGCAGAATTAGTGCTGCAACATTATTCTAGGTCAACTATGAACGTCACAAGATGCATAAAAATGTTTGTCGGTTGAGTTATATGAGAATTTGAGTCTTAATCTTTTTTTACAAACTATTTAGAATAATCTAATGCAGTACTATCTTTTGGAAACCTAAAATTTATTTTGAAGAAATTTATATACTAATTTTAACTTAGTAGACTTGTTATTTCGGATATATTTTAACATTTTTTTAATAACCCAGGTATTTTGTACAGAATTTTCTATTGTAGCTGATCAAGCAAGTTAGCATAATAACGTTTAATAAATTTGAAAGATAAAATATACTTATCTTGAATTTCCATAGTATTCTACAGCTTTTTTTAAAGTATATTCTCTGTGACTCGAGTTTCGCTAATTACATTGTCAGACAGTAACAAAAAATTGACAGATTTCTTATACGCATACATACTTAACTTCACATCATAAACTTTTAAACCAATCATAATCCAGCAATATATATACAGTATAATTTGTTGTTGTACATTTTTTTAAATAACATTCATCACTTTCTAAAAAAAATTCTTAATATTATACATTTAGTCCAAAATGGAATATAAAAAAATTGAATTTCCCAGATATAATTGCTCATTCAGTACTATATATTGAGAATATTTTAGATATTTCTTGATTTCAAATTCCTAGAAATATTAAAGTGCTTCTTTCTTGTCACTTATATGAAGTACCTCCACTGTTGTCTAGTG
Source organism: Hermaeophaga mercurialis (assembly GCA_951812935.1). NCBI lineage: Eukaryota > Metazoa > Arthropoda > Insecta > Coleoptera > Chrysomelidae > Hermaeophaga > Hermaeophaga mercurialis. The sequence goes on along the minus strand of OX638359.1, from coordinate 36,551,936 downwards.
TCAAAGAGAGGTTTTGCGTAATGTGACTTATCATAAGTGTTGACTGTATCTTATTTGAATATTTCGAAAGGTCTGACCAATATAGATGGCGATACAATCCGTACAATTTAATTTGTAAATATGTAATGTGTTCACTACTTTGAAATATCCACAGTCTCGGCTATCTCCAGGATTTCAGTCCATGGTCACTTAAACAGTTTTATGGATTTTCTGGTCCGTATCTTCCTACGTAGCTGATTTTGACCTACTTGGGCGCTCAGCATTATCAGTACTTTAAATCATTTAAAATCTGCAACCCATGTTTTAACCAACGAAAATGATGAAGCAAACTCACCTAAAAAAAGAATCTAGATCAGTTTTATTTTCCATAGGACTTAAACCTTTAATCATAAAAAATGTCAACTCATACTTCGATTTTCTCCTTTATTCAAAAACCTCCGCTGAAACAAAAATACGAAAGAACCTGAAATTCCGTGAAATTTCTAAAAACTCTAAGATCATACTGTTTTATTACTCTTTTTGGTAATACTAGTATAATAATACTTATTTTTTTACATTTAAGCATATAAATCACTTTATAAAGGATATTTTTAGCTGGATGGAAGTGTATTTTTCATTAGACATAATTATTTACCGAAACGGGTGTTCAGTAGAGCTGTGATAAATGGGAAGTAAAATTTATTATGCAGATAAAATATTTCGTGCATTTTAATGTAGTTAACTAAATTGGATACAAATAGACTGTTAAAGTTGAATTAGCATTGTGATGAGGGCTAATTCTACAGCATTTTTAAAAAAAAATTTGTATTAAACAACCCACAAAATAACACAAAGAATGTATAATTGGAAAGTAATGCAACTTAATATTCCCCATAAAAAAAACAATTTTTTAAAAAAGAAAGTTACTTTCTGATTTTTGGGCAACAAAAATATTTGTTTTGAAACAAATTTTTGACTATTTTGAAACTCTGCAATATTTTGGAAGAGGGGCAATTTTTTGTATTATTTTATAAAATATCCATTTGGACATGTGGCCCTGTGATTTATTATATATGGAAAAATGTTTTGTCGAAAAAAACTTAATGATCAAATTTTTAATGTAATTGTAACTGCTCAAGCTTTCATTATAATTTTTTTTTAATCCGTAATTATAAAAACTTTTAACAAAACGGTAAATAATTTGTCCAGTGATGCCTTTAGAATTTGTATTTTTATTTAATGTTTTTTTATATCTAACAAGCCACAAAATAATACAAAAAGTCTATAATAATTAAAAAGCAATGATTGTATCTACTTTGTGGAACGTATCCATTAGAAATGTAAAAGATAAAATATACTTGTAATTCTACGATTTTCCAAAACCTTTTTATTAATTTTTATGAAAATTGTTTCGCTCGCTGGCATAATCAGAAAAGATATAGGAAATTGGCAGGCATTTCAACTTTTTATTATAAATATTCCAACCAATGACATTCTTCAGTTGATCTTCTCAGATTTGTTGATATACAGGGTGTTACTATATTCGACCGACAACGCTTTACCACAGAGAGCTCTTGTTAATTGATGAATTTTGATATGGGAACATAAACCCTTAAAGGGCTTAGTTTCCGAGATACCGGGTGTTAAAAGTTTGAAATCAAAATTAAAAATTTGTCATAAATCAGAAACGCCTCCAAATATTTTTTTCAAATTTGGTGACCAATATGCTCTTTAAGAAAGTAATATTTTGACATAAACTGACTTTTGAAAAATTTAACCAGTGGCGCGCTATCAGGGTTTGTGGCAACTTTTATCCCCCTATCTTTTCGCCACTGGAACAAATATTTTTTTTTTATTTTTTTAAATTCTCTGTTCATTTTTAGGTAAAAAAGTAATAACCTTTTATGGAGCTAAAATGAACGGTGTTGTAGATATTTGATTCTGAACAAAAGTCTGCAAGTACTTGGATAATTCACAAATTATGATTTGTTGTGTAATTTGCCCGTCGGCGTTTTGCTAAACAAGTAAGTATTTGCTTTTAATCCATACTATTAATTCGATTTCGAATAATAACTAAGCGTTAGGCGTTAGTTGAAAAAAGAATACATGCTATTTCTGAGATTTTCTGAGAACTTGATAAAAGTAAAAATCACAATAACGCAAAAGCTATCAAAATTAAATTCAAACAAATGTATTAGATACAACAATAACAAAATTGACAAAATTACAATAGTTGTTCAAACTGTCGGCCGTTTACTTGTAAGCACGTTCTACACCGTTTTCTCATTGAAAAACGTGTTTTTGAGAATAACTCCGGATTGGACTGAATGAGTTCTGTCGCAGCTTGAATTCTCGCTATTAGATCTTCTTCAGTTTCAACGATGGTTTCGTACACTAAGGACTTCATGTAGCCCCAGATAAAAAAATCGATAGGGTTTAAGTCGGGTGACCTTGGAGGCTGAAACCACACGATGGGGCATCTGTTCATTTTGCTGCAAGTGCTAGAAATTTCCTAAACAGACGATTTAGAGAAAAATGGATTGGTTGGGGTGGACCCCAATGTTGGCCTCCAAGGTCACCCGACTTAAACCCTATCGATTTTTTTATCTGGGGCTACATGAAGTCCTTAGTGTACGAAACCATCGTTGAAACTGAAGAAGATCTAATAGCGAGAATTCAAGCTGCGACAGAACTCATTCAGTCCAATCCGGAGTTATTCTCAAAAACACGTTTTTCAATGAGAAAACGGTGTAGAACGTGCTTACAAGTAAACGGCCGACAGTTTGAACAACTATTGTAATTTTGTCAATTTTGTTATTGTTGTATCTAATACATTTGTTTGAATTTAATTTTGATAGCTTTTGCGTTATTGTGATTTTTACTTTTATCAAGTTCTCAGAAATAGCATGTATTCTTTTTTTAACTAACGCCTAACGCTTAGTTATTATTCGAAATCGAATTAATAGTACGGATTAAAAGCAAATACTTACTTGTTTAGCAAAACGCCGACGGTCAAATTACACAACAAATCATAATTTGTGAATTATCTAAGTACTTGCAGACTTTTGTTCAGAATCAAATATCTACAACACCGTTCATTTTAGCTCCATAAAAGGTTATTACTTTTTTACCTAAAAATGAACAGAGAATTTAAAAAAATAAAAAAAAAAATATTTGTTCCAGTGGCGAAAAGATAGGGGGATAAAAGTTGCCACAAACCCTGATAGCGCGCCACTGGTTAAATTTTTCAAAAGTCAGTTTATGTCAAAATATTACTTTCTTAAAGAGCATATTGGTCACCAAATTTGAAAAAAATATTTGGAGGCGTTTCTGATTTATGACAAATTTTTAATTTTGATTTCAAACTTTTAACACCCTGTATCTCGAAAACTAAGCCCTTTAAGGGTTTATGTTCCTATATCAAAATTCATCAATTAACAAGAGCTCTCTGTGGTAAAGCGTTGTCGGTCGAATATAGTAACACCCTGTATCTGACTGTATATCGTAGAATATCCGTTATTGTTTTTATTGCTTTATTAAGTGTATGTTTCTGTTTAGTGTCAATGAGGTGTTTTGCGTAATGTGAATTATCTGGTTGTTCTAATCTATAAGATCGTAGATGTTCACTGTATCTTATTTCAAAATTTCAAAGGATCTAGCCAATATAAATAGCATTACAATCCGGATAATTTAATTTATAAATTACAGATTTTTAATTTAGGAATTTTGGTTTTTATATTTGTTAAAAATGAACCTACATTATTTTTAACTTCAAATGTTGTTACTGAAGATGTTGCTCGAGATACAATTTTTTTAAATATCTCCAAAAAAAATTTATAACTTTGTGTACATAGAACTTTTTTAGCTTACCCTCTTGGATATATTGTAATGGGCTCTTTAAATTTTATTATTGTAATGTTTTGTTTAATTTATAATTATGCCCGGTATAATTTTGTTTTATATGAGATGCAATTGACTAATAATCTCTGGGTGAGTTCACAGGAAAAATATGGTTCAAACAATATAATTATAATATAATATATAACAATATATAAATATAAAAAAATTCATTAACAGTTACCCCTTTGTTGTCTCTTGTTCAATAAGTAAAAGTCCAATTCTTCTTGCTTGTCAGTTCAAATTTTCTATCAAATAACGTCCATTGACCAAATAAAGTTTATCAATAATTCAATTCTCCCAAATTTCTAAAAATTACAAATTTTACCCTCTTATTGGAGTCTACACCTTGCAAGTAAGGTTAATTCACATGTAATGTTAGCACTATATATTGTCTTTTTCTTATGTTTCCTTATTTTTTTTTTGGTTATACACTTTATGGTTTATATTTATACAATTATCTCTATAACAATAAACGACGATAATAAACTGAATGCTTTAAGGTTTCAACCAACTTATCACTTGTTTTGTTTGCTTTATTCAGAAAATTTAAATTCAGGTTAAGTAATAAATTTCTTATGAACAATCGTGTTTCTACTATCAGGTCTCAAAGTGCAGAGATCTCTATCAAATTTTGACGGAGCTTAAATAGTTAAATAGTAAATTTGAACTTCAAATAAATTATGAATACATCGATATGAATTTTACTTATTTTTGTTGTATCCAAAAAAATAACTGTTTATAATTAAAACATGATGTTTTTATATGCATCTCAACATTATAATTTTCTTTTCTACATTGAAATTTTGGTTATTATTCGTATACAACTAAGCTCACTTTCTTACAATAAATTACTTTAATTTTGTTATAATTGAAAAATTTTAGATTCAACATATTTCTAAATAGTGAACAAACTTTAATTAACAATTTTCCATTAATTTGGCACAATTTTAACTAGTTTAAGACTTGTAAGTATTACATAAAAAAATCATTAATTAAGGTTTTCGATTTACATATTTACACTTACATGATAATAATGATAAGTTATAGTAATAGTTGTTATCTATTTTCAGAATTCTCTTATAATCATTGAAATTGTTCTTATATATTGTTTTAACCAATTTTTATTTTATTTATGTGTTTACATTATACTACCCTATATGCTATCTAAAAGTAGGTACATATCAATTTTTTGTTTAATCGAAAGTTAAAAGTTAAATTATTTAATTCCTCTTTTTAGACCGTTATGTTTTATAAAATGAAGAATGTCATTTGTTCAAATATTTTAATAAAAAATTAAGTATGTATATGAAATGTCTGTCAATTTCTTAAATCTTATTTAACGATGCCACAGAGTGAAACAGTTGTCATAAGAATAATTAAAAAGTCTTTGGAAAATCGAAATCGTGGAATTTTAAGTATATTTTATCTTTTACATTTCTAATTAAAAAGCAATTTTACATTCAAAATTCAAAGAATTCATTTGTTTGAAGTTTATATGTTATATATGTTTTATAGAAAATAAAAAATAAATCAATTTTGTTTTTAAATAGTTATAAAAAATTTCAACAAAACGATAAGTAATGTTAAATTCCACCTTGTCTAGTGGCGCCTTCAGAATATATATTTTTATTTTGATATTTTTAAAATATTTTCTGAATGTTGTTTTTCTTTCGATATGTAAATTGACGTTCACACCGGAAGAAAGTTTCAATAAACATATATCAAACATTCCTCCGGGGCATATAAAATTTTCTGCGAATGGACAGTTTATCGATTTTCGAATGAAATCTGTTCTCTAGCCTTCGGCGCATTCCTCTGTAATGTTTGTGAAAAAACGATAGTTTTATTTTTAAGGGTACGAGGATAATATAAAATATTTCCTTTAAATTTTTATTTTTTTTTCTTAAAATAAGGCCAAGGTGAATCATTATTAAAATTTTACTAATTGACTTGGTCGGCAATTGTTTAAGTTATGAATCTTTGCTCATTGATTTTTATAAATTTCTGAGATAATGAAAGTGTAATTTCTTTGTGAAAGTGTTTCTCCTTTTTACTAGTTTTAGATAAAGCATGATCGTTTAATAGATAAGACGGTTTTTGGAACTTCTCTTTCCCGGTATAATTGGAAAATTTTTCGCACTGTCTTTAATTTATATTATTAATTATATAAATAGTACAAATCTACTAACTTAGTGGTATTTAAACAGTCAATTTTTCTATAATTTTTTCTTTATCAAAAACAATACATGATTTTGCTTTAAAACCTTTATATATAGGTCAATTTATAGAAATATCCAAGCTTATTATATAAATGTTTTTACATTTTCTAGATGGGATCGTTTTCTTTATAATATCAGACAACTGAATAATCCTTAATAGCACTAGTCGTTTTACGATTAAGAAATATTTCTACTGGTTTGTCTTTGTTAGATTTTTTTATAAATAATAACAATACATAGAGCGTGCTATTAAAATGTTTTTCTGCTATCATGATAGATAAAATAATAATAATAATAATGATAAAAATAATAATAATTTTCTCTATAATATTAATAACAGACAGAGGTGGTCAATATATAAATAAATATCCATAATAAAAAATTATTGAAAAGAAAAACATACATTTAAATTTTCAAATTAGCTTCTTATACTTATTATTAAATATATTGTAACTGTAAAGAAGAAATCAAATTTAAAAGTTTTTGGAATATTTGGACAATCAAAGTTTTGATAAACTTTATTTGTGTGAAGGGCCATGAGAAGACAGACATTTTGAAGTGGCACATAGGAAGTGAGAATAACTTTTACTTAAGCACAAAAAACTACAAAGTGGTAACTGTTAATGATTTAAATTTTTGTTTATTTACTTTTCCTTTGTTTAAAAATAAATTTAGATTATTCTATTGTTTCAACCATATTTTTATTTGAACTCACCCTGAGATAAGTATTAAATTGCATCTCACATAATACTCATTAAATTTATATCGGGCATAATTATAATAACATAACTATAATTAATTTTAACCCCCGTTACAATATATTCCAAAAAAGGAACGAAACCAAACTTTATTTTCTTATCAATAGAGAATCGCAGATTTCACCAAAAGTTTAACAAAAAAGAGAAAAAGGAGAAATTTATTGGATAACTTTTGGACAAATATCAGTTACAAAGTTTGGTTTTTCCACTAAGACATTTTTAATCTGGAAGTCGTGAACTTAGCAATTATTTTCAAGTTGGAAAGACAGTTTTAAGAAACCCCTTGATATTTTTTATTGAACTAAGAGTTTGTTTCTTATTTATCTGAACCAATTTTAATCACTACCGGTATGATCGATATTTTCTCTTCGTCTTATTGTTGCAGAAAACAAAAACTATTTAGCGCCTCAAAATTTAACACTGGATTCACTTTGTGATATCACAAAAACCAACAGAAAGCCGCTTGTATCATTAGAGGTATATTGTTTTTCCAGTACAAATACGTATAATTAGACTAATTCCTGTTCATATAGCAATAATTTTATATATAGTCAAATCTGTATTTTGTTAATATATTTCGCTCATGCGGTAGTTTTAATATGTATCAAAATCATTTTAATTCATTTATATGCATACAATTTATCCTGTAAACGAATGAAACAACAGTTAGTTAGTATTTCTAAAACAATTTCAAAAGTTTATATTCGGTATATTTATTTCTTCCAGATACCGGGTCCAATCAAGTAATCACGATAAAAGATTAACTAATTTGAACTTGTTGAAATATTTTTTTTAAATGAAAATGAAAGATAGAGAAGAACATTATAAACATCTTATATAATCATTTAACTTTAAGTATGAAACAATGGTTTGACTAGAAACCCAAAATTAAAATTACTATATAATGAATTCTAACATGATTATTTGGATAGGTCATAAATGATATTATCAAAAGCATATTAGCATTATTTTACAATTTCAGAATACATAATTTTTGGATAAATTATAAAAATAAATCATATAATTAGTGTTGGATTGAGTTTACAACGGAAAATAGACACAAAAATTAATCCAGATACCTAATACTTACAATTAACATTATGTAATTAGCTAATTACATATAATTAGTGCTCCAGAATGAACAATGCTTGTGATATAATTTGTATTTTCATCCCAAACAAAAAGTGACTAAGTTCTACGTGATTTATAATAATTTCGCTCTTACTTCGGACCAATGTATATTCAAAAAGTTGTGACGTATAAAATATTATTTTTATTTTATTTTACTGATATTCAAAATTTTGAAAGTTTAATTTTTATGTTTTTTCTGTTGTTTATTAAATTTTCGTTTATTATATTTTAAATAATTATTAATTATTAATTATAAGAAGTATAGTTATAAGGGTTAATCAATTTTAATTTGTTGCAACCAATAATAGTTTTTATTAAGACAAGGGTCAAATATGATTTTTTTATATGTATAATTTTTTTAATTTTTAATTTATTTTAGTGCTCAACAATTCAATACTTATTTATTTAAAAAAAATGTTTTTTATTGCTGCCACATACTAATACTATTACAATTTATATACATTCAATGACATTAATAAAACCGAAGATGTTAAAAGTAATAAATAAAGTTTGCCCAGTTCGTCTTAATTCTTGTCATTTCGTTTCCTTTATTCCAGGTTTTGTTCCTCTTCTCTAAATTTTCTTCTACCACGTCATTCCATATTTTTATTTGGTCTCCCTCTAGCTTTTTTGTGGATCGTCTTTGCTACCAAATATATTTTGCTTACGTACTCTTACCCATTCTCACCACCGGCCTAACCACTTCATTGTTTTTCTATTTTGTTGACTTTTGGCTCCACATGTAGTTCTTGTCATACTAATTCTTTACGTATTCTGCCTATTTTTTTGTTATACGTTTTTTGAAATATTTCATTTCTACAGCTTTTCTGTTGTAGATCCACACATTGGCGCCAACGTTAGCTCCAACACGTTCGCCCAATGTATGTACCGGTGAAATAGTAGCGGGAACAACGTTGGACCGTATCCGAAGCTACTTGGTTTTTTCGCCAAAGATTAAAGACGTTGGCGCGGCCACACATTAGCATTCTATTCAGTCGATGTTTAGTAACAAACGGGTGAGGATCGTTCAGTAGTAATAATGAAAACGAGTCAGACATGTTAAGGTTGACCCTAATATGTGGGCGCTTCAGGAAAAACAAGCCAACGTTCGTTCCAACATGTTGATCCGGCCTTAGTGTCTTACTTTCGCTTTTAATAATTAATTAGAGGCCAATAATTTAAAAAAATATTAGCAATCGCAAGATTCGCAATGGCAGAACATATGCGAAACCCCAAAACTCAGTCAAGCATTATGAGAACTTATACAGGGTGTTTGTAAGATGGGTACAAAGCTTTAAGGTAAGCTAGTATAGACCATTTAGAACCATTTTAGCCATGGTTGACTTAGACGAAGTCTGACTATTTTCTTTATCTAATTTTTAAAATGTTTGGCAAAAAAATCCCAAAATTTTACAGTTAATTGGTGATAATGGCCAGCTTGAATCATAAGTGAATTTTTTTCATTTGTTTAATTAAAATAATCCAATCTAACAAATCGTATTCTAATCCATTTTTTGATGTTGACCAAAATTTTCAAAAATTTAAAAAAATAATTTTTTACCGCATTTTCTTGTACAAACGGAGGGACCTTTTTTGTTTAGATATTTAAATTACTTTTTATGCTCGAAATAAGAACTAAGTTCAATTCTAAAATTCACTTATCATTCAAGCTGGACATTATCAGCAATTAATTGTAAATTTTTGGGATTTTTTGCCAAACACCTTAAGAATTAGAAAAATAAATAGTCAGATTTTGTCTAAGACAACCATAACTAAAATGGTCTATGCTGCTTCCCTTTAAAGATTTGCATCCATCTTCCAAACACCCCGTATAATTAAAAGCTGTAATAAATAATTAGTAATAACAGGTTTGTGATTTTTTCTATTTGCTAGAAATCCAGTTATTAAGTAGCAATAGCATTACAAAATTCCGGAGGAAAATTTCCTATTGTGATTAGTGAGATTCTGGGAAAAGTTACTTCAATAATCTCCCACTTGCCAAATACCGCAATGTAACTGCAACACGTATTTTTCAACTTAATAAATAAATATCCAGCCTGAAAAGTTTAGATTATTACTTTAGGAGTTTTACAAATTAAATCACACATACAGCTTAATGCACCTATAAAATACACATTTTTAGTAAATAAGATTATTTATTCAATAATAACAATAATGTTTATTATCATTATTATTATTATTATTAATTTATTTCTTTCATCAACGCAGTCAATGAAAATAATAGTCATAATAGTCAACCAGGATATTATTAAAATAATCTACTTCTTAGAGTGTAGCAGAACTATTTAAGCTTCTAGTCATAAGATAAAATTTAGCCAAAAAGTTTGTATGTTCTTTTAGGTGTGAAAAAGCTGAGAAAACTACCTCCTTAAATTTTGAAAGCTATTTTAAGACACTTTGCGTTGTAAATATAAGGATTATATTTCTAGCAACTTCATTGGTTTGAGGATATTTTAAATGTTAACTTTATTATTGATAGATATGATGGAAACAATACGATTTGTCAAATGTCAGAACTTGTGAAAGCTATTTTTTCTCGTAGAATTTACACTATATTTTTCGTTGTCAAACGAAAACAGATATATCCGCCTTAATAAATAAATTGTCACTTTATCCGGAAATATATTGTTTTCTAGTATACCTAATAAAGCAAGAACAATGTATTTCACTTTATATCGTTCATCATAAATCTACAGATGGATGTTCTTCAATATTTTTTAGATCTAACGTTAAAGAAACAAATATGTCTTAGTCTACCAATACGACATATCGATGACTTTTAGAACCCAATTCATTTATCTCTAGTAGTTTCGGATTTTTTGTTCACTATTTTGCTTTTCCTTTCGATAAACTTGTTTACGAATTTTCAAGGAATTTCCTTGGATATAAATTCCAGTTGAGAGATACTGTGGAAAATATTTGGAAAATAATATCGCAAGTTTAATAATTTTTAACTTTTTAAATCAGATATACTTTGGGTGTTTGTTATTAATTTAAGTTGATATTGTTTGTCTACTTAAAGAGGCTAGAAGAAAACAATAATAAAATTGCAGTAAAAATTTTTTAAATACAAATATGTTATTATATAATAAATATTAAAATTATTGATTTTTATTAAATGTAAATCCTAAAATTAATAAATTAAAAAAATCAGGTATTTACAAACTAAATTGTTCGGATTGTAACGTCATATATCTTGGCCAAATCCTTAGAAATTTTGAAATAAGGTACAGTGAACACTTACGATCTTATAGATTAACACAACCAGATAAGTCATATTATGCAAAACACCTCATTGACACCAAACACAAACTTACACATAACACAATTGAAACAACAGCATTTCATATAAGCGACAAGAAAGAAGAATTTGATTTTGAATTAAAGTACAGAGAGTTGAATTTAAAAAATCAACCACTCGAGGAGCTTCTTTGGCAACACTGCAAAACATGTAAAAATCTTCTTTGTATCGTTTTCCTTTTATGAGGTATTTAGTCTTTTCCAAACTTTAAACTATCTGTATAAGATACGTTTTACGAGTACTTTCCAAGCAGTTTCCATAGAAAAACTGAAATAAAGTCAAGTCTCACTGATTCTAAATTATCAAGTTAGAGTTGAGCCGTTACCTAATAAATACTAAAAGAAAATGTGTTAGATGGTAATATAATGAAACAGTTTGTTAAATGAAACCAATTAGAAGAAATTAAATCAGCTGTTTGGTTCATGAATTTCTATTGAACTCCATCAGCACTCGACTAATGGTTCATAGGTCAAAATATAATGAACTACCCTTTCAAGAGATTTTAAAAGAAGGAGACAAACTTATTTGATTAAAATAAATACTTTTTGGTTATATGATAAAAATATTACTTACTTTAAAAACCAATAATAATTAAAATGAAAGCAAAGAAATTAAAGGATTTCTGCATTTATAGCCTTTACACCCCAGAAGAGAGCGCCAACAAAAAATTACAAAAAGTGTGTGACGAAGTACAAAAAAGTGTTTCATCCAGTGTAATCACTTTCAAATCATTACTAGTACTTTAAATAATGTGTATTTTTAGACATTTTATGTATTTCAAGTGGAATGAAAATATTTCTAAAAAATTTTAAACATTTTGAAAGAATATCTGAAGCACTTGTCTCTAAATTACCTCATTATATAAATAACAAATTGTCCATATTAAGCATATCATCATTTATGAAAGACTAATCATAAATAAAAATTAATACAGAAATATTAAAACTGATTTGTTAGTCACACATGTGTAACTGATTTTTACTATCATTAATAGTGTGAACAAACATCAAACTTTAATTAGGAAGTGCACACGTTAGATCTGATTAATTTCCCTACTCTTGATGAGATTCAATGGAGACAAAACCGTTTGGATGTTTTGATACAAATTAATCAAGTGTTAAATACATAGAAACAGATGTATTTTGTTTTGAGTAATACACAACAAATTATTTAGAGAGCAAATAATTATGTCCAGGATAAAGTAAAAATGATTAATTAATTGGAAGAAAAGTGCAACAAAATTTTAATTCGTTTAGATGTTTTGTATATTAACCAGATTAAATATATTTTTAAGACAAACATAATTAAGAATGTTAACGTTCTTTGTCTTTTCATAGATATAAATTTGTAGATATTGACAGTTGGTTCAATGTCCAATAATATTGTAACAAGCATTTTTAATGATTTTGCTATCACTGAATACATGGCCATTTTTCTAAATATTGCAATATTGCATTAAGAGCCAACATCATCACGTGACTTTTTCCGACTAAAAACATTTGTCTCCTTATAGACTGTAAATACGTCACCTTTCTTCAGATTTGATTATATGAAACAAAGAGAGAAACGATACAATTTCAATAAAACTGCTTTGGCAACATAGCTTTTCCACTAGAATACTGCACAGGCCCGGTTCTATTAGAAAATAGATTTAATTTTTTTGGCGGATATACAAATGAATCGGGGATAATATATATTTGCAAATAAATTAAAGAGAGAGTCCCAAAAAATTGATCACTAATCACAACGTTAATGTTTGTAAACATTTAAAAGATACAACAAATATTTGCCGGCTTTTTCCAGTCAAATTTCAATTCACAACGAAAAATAGTTTCATAAAAATGCATGAATTAATTTTTCTGATAAAATCACGAGGACGTGGACGAATGATTTCGTTTGAAAATTGTTTCATACATTTTCATGATACATAATTTTATCGAAAAAAATTCATCTCTTATGTGTTTACTTCCAAATAAATAATAGCATGTTTTTAAATTTGCTAATATATTGTTATTTTTTAGACAAATTTTGAATAATTGAGTATATAGTTAAATATTTTTCTGAGAACTCATTCGTGTATACGATAAATGTCTTTTGTGACTTTTATCATTCTTTGTGCAAGTATGTTTCAATGATTACTAAATTCTGACTCAAGTCGTTCACAATTTCCGTAAACGGTACTGTACAAATAGTAATTCAAATTTTTCCAAAAACCTATACTTGGCCACTGTCAACATCAGACGTGAAAGCATAATCGCTCAAACGTATCAACATTGTTGCCAAATTATAGATTTGTATATGTCTAGTGATAAGCGTTATCTACTAATTTTCTCCAGTCGTTTTACTGCTAAGGGATTTAAAATAAAAACATGCATGAAGGGGGGGAAAGTATTCTTGTTCTGTTTTGATAGTTTTTTGTCATTTTCACTGGTACTTAAAAATATTTAAAAAAAAATAATACGGCCTCTTTGGTGTAATAATCTGTCTTAAATAATCCCAAATTCTGTATGCTATCTACAACTATTTCCGACATAGTTTCTGTAGCAACTATGACAAAAAAATTCTTATAATATCCATAATTTCCGAAATTTCAAACAACCAAAAGTAAATACCCTTTTCTAAAATATCAATAACATAGTACCTGTTTCTGTAAGCTCGAAAGACACTTTTAAAATACAGTTTCTTGTTTAAGTTCCAAGAACTCTTTAACTACTTCTAAATCCCCAAGTTTCTATAAAGTTTTATGTTTTCTACCACAAAATATAAAGCCGAAATAATAATCCCGATGATAAATAAAAAAAATCATACTTTCTAATCTCCGCAAAAACTTGTCAGTCAAAATCCCTACCAACAAATATCTTTGGTTAAGGCTCTAGGGAAAACCAAAATTATAATTAACAAATGTCCGTAAAATATGACGATGCAAAATTATTGCATTTATTACTGATACAGTAGTGCGTAAATAACGATCCAAACAAGGAGGACAGCAATTTTGATAAAGATCAGGAGACGCTAAACCAAAACGTCAAGTAAAACTTTTGGTCTATAAATTGATTATACTAGGTTTCATATTATCAACAGGATATTGGAATCCGATCCAATAAGATACCCTTCAGGATAGGTAATTAATTGGAGCTGGTTAATAGTTTACGGCTATACGGTTATCTCTTGTTATACTAGAGTAAATATGACAATTTATTGCAAATAAAACGCTTAAAAAAGCTGCGAAATTCAATTACTAGAAATCAGGTTGATTTATATTTTTTGACATTCAAAAGGAGAGCTATGATGGATATTCTTTAGAAAAAATATAAATATATCCAAATTCACGAAATTGGGATGAAATAGTATATTGTGCAGAAAGTGGGGAAACGGGGAGAGTTTTCTCAAAAGCGTGAAAGTTTGTGGCACGAGTACTTAAACAAGGAGTGCTGGAATCACAAAAGCGAGAAAAGTGTTTTCCCCATGTTCTGCACTCTGGACTGCTAAGAAAAACATTGTTTTTCTCTGATTTCATTAAATTACCATATAACGAATTGACCATTTCGGGGAAAAAAATTTTCCATAGTATTTATCCCACGATATGTACATTCAAGTGGAAAACTAACGAAAATTTAAAAAATGAACTGTGGGATTCTATCACAAACGTCTAAATTATCAATTTTTGACAAATTCGGTTAACTTGCACAAATTTCTCTAAAAAATCTTAAAATGGAAACAGATAATTATTTTAAAAGAATAGAGGAAAAATTCAAAAGGTAAATCATATTAATTGTCAGTCACAGAAAAAATATTTTTTCCGCACTTTGAATGTATCACTCTGACTAAAACTGTGATACCTATCGAATGTTTCCTGGTAGTCGTTGTAATTTTGTGTAATGGAAACAAAGACACTTTGGGACAATAAACTTGCTCTAAATTCGCTTTAGAGCAACCAATTTTTCGCATGAGGTCGTAACGTTTGTCAAAAATGAGCTATTGCCGTTGATCTGGTCATTAAAAAAATGGCAAGATGAAAAATTTTATGATTTATACTTTATCGAGGGAACTGTTACTCTATAATTGGCCCCATTTTGTTCAAACGCATAAAATTAGCAATCATTTTTGAAAACGATAATTAGGAATTTTTTTTATGTACGCGTTGTTTCGTTCACCAATCAAAAGAGTGTAACTATATTTCAACTAATAATACTAGATTATTTCCAAGAAAAAATTAATTACAACTTGACACAAAAAAGAAAACAC
This sequence comes from Hermaeophaga mercurialis, assembly GCA_951812935.1. Taxonomy (NCBI): domain Eukaryota; kingdom Metazoa; phylum Arthropoda; class Insecta; order Coleoptera; family Chrysomelidae; genus Hermaeophaga; species Hermaeophaga mercurialis. The sequence goes on along the minus strand of OX638359.1, from coordinate 36,536,382 downwards.
AAAAAAATATATGCTTTACACTTTTTTCCTGTTGAATTACATTTTTAGTTTAGATCACTCTTTGTTAGACTTTCACACCTATTTTCGCATCTATTTACTGATGTAATTTTGTAGTTCTTTAAAAAATAATTTTTTGTAAAAACCAATTTACAATTAGAATAAATATAATTATCACAATAACAATGAATTAAAAAATTATCGAAACGCATTAATAAAAAAAATATTATTTTTTTATAAATAATAAATAATTTAAAATCTAATTCAAGTATAATATTTATATTCTACATTTTAAAACCTTATGTAAATAATAAAAGAAAGGTCCTATACATAGTATATAATTATAATCAACTTTTATTGATGAATCAAATGTTTTATTTTTGAGGTTGAAAAAGTTTCAACATTTTTCGTAATTATATTACCAGACATAGTATTACTCAATGAAATTTGCTCAGTCTAATTTGTACAAGAAAATTAAATAATTTTAAAGATAATTTAACATGATGAAATACACATAAAAAATACATCACTAAAAATTAATCATTGCCCTTGAACAATTGTTAGAAACTAAAGTTTTTAATTTTTGATAGTCTTATTAAACCCTACTTTTTCCTGGCTTGGAATGGCACAGGTATTTTGCTAAGTTACCAATTTTACTTAGCAAAAACCTTAGACGATGTTAAATTAAACATTATTGAAAACAAGTTGATCTAAACATTAACTAATAGAAAAATAAAAAAAATCTTAGTAAAATTAAAGAAAACTTTTCTTTCGTTTGTGTTTAGAAATCAAAGAAAATAAAACTCATTGAAATAAACAAAACAATAAATTTATACCCAGTTTTATAATCACGGTCTTTTTATATAAATATAATTACCCACGCTTAATCTTTTCCGCTACATCAAAGTTAGTTCCCGCTCTAACAAACCTACTCAAATCCTCAAAACCGTCGTAAGCTGGTTTAAATTGCGTGGAAATCTTAATTTGCTGCCAATGCAGATACTAAAGTTTATTACTAAATGCGATTATATAAACGAAATAGTTTACAATTTATATACGTTGGTCCCAGGCAAATATTTCATTTATAAGCTTATACTTTCTCTAAAGAATATAAAATTTTAAATTAAATCATCAGATTAACATAGAGCATCCAAATTAGCTATAAAGGAATAATATTAACTACTTTTCTCTACAATACTGTAGTTTATAAGATTCTATTCTATTCTAATGATCCTGTTAATTGACTTCTATTTCAAAATATTTTCTTTTATTTCAGACTCGTTCAAGATGTGGCTGACACTCCACACGAACAAAACCTAAAAGATGCAAAGCAGTTTCTACAGGCACATCCAGGACCAAGAAAATGTCACCGAACTCATCACTTCCTTTCCAGGAATCGGCTTTAATCAGACACCAGACTGGGGCCCAAAACGAGATCCCCTGTATATAGTGATACCGATCAGCGTCATATATGTCGCTATTTTTCTGAGTGGGATTTTGGGGAATGTCAGTACTTGTATTGTCATAGCAAGAAATAAATGTATGCACACTGCTACTAATTACCATTTGTTTAGTCTAGCCATTAGCGATTTGCTTTTGCTGGTTTCTGGTTTACCTCCAGAGATTTATTCTATTTGGTCTAAGTACCCTTACGTGTTTGGAGAAGCTTTTTGTGTTATCCAGGTATGTATATTTCTTGTTTACCTCATTTTAACAGGGAAAACTGTAATTTATAAATCTATCTACTGAAGATCCTTCATATTCTATTTCTTAGAATTTGAAACTGTTTTAAATTCATTGTTTCAAACCTTACTTTGTGGAAATTATCAATAATTAATAGAAAAGATAAATTATACTTATCTTTTATCTAAAATAATTGAACTTGCCAGATTTAATTCTTCATCTCATCTTCATCTTATAAAGGGTGGAAGACCCATTAAATATAGGTTATTTAAAACCACCAAAGTGACATCCATCTACAGTTAAAGTTAGGTCCTTTCCCAACGAAACTCCCTGTAGTAACCAAATTTTTTTAGGAAAAGAAGAATATTATTGTATTTTAAAAATTTTATAACAAGAAATACTGTACATATCACTTCAAGTACGCTTATAGGAAATGTGTCAATCTTCTGTCACTCTTTAAAAATGCGATTTAGCGAAACCTGGTTAGAGAAACATATGAAAATAACTTTGAAATACTCTGAAAATTCAAGATAAGTATAATTTAACATGGATATTTATTATTAAAATTGTTTTATATGTCATAATTTTTCAATAGAATAATTTTGTCATTGAAGTATATATCAGGATTTGTATTCTCACGTAACTAAATACTCTTGTCCTCTCGTAACGAAATCCTCTCGTACAGCCTTGTCGTATAAAGGGTGAGCAGACGAAAAAGAACCTTTATCAGAAACCGCGGCAACATTTTAAATAAAGACCTACACCAATCAATTTAGAATAAAAATGTGATAGTTACTTCCGGTATTTGTGACTGCGCCACTTTAGCCCCCCAAATGGTGCTACGATTCATCACAAAAATATTTTAATACATGAGTGAGTTGCCTAAGATGTCGTTTTAAAGTCTTTACAAAACACTTTTCAGGAAATTACCTTTAGAAGCTTATGTTCAGTTACTTATTAACTACTTAGGCGATTAATTATTCAAACTTCATAACCATCCGTGTCCATATAATAACAAATATTGTTGCACATTTTGAAGGTTTAGCAATAAACAAAAATCGAGGAGAACAAATCTGGTGACTGTGGAGGCCAACGCTACCAGTCCAACGGCATAAATAATTTTGGTTTAAATAATGACGTACAAGCTCCATCCTTTTGAAACATCAAATGCTCTTCATCATACTGTTTCATTATTTTCAATAATATCAGTTTCGCTAGTCCAATTACCAGGTAATAAAACTAAAAACAACAGTCGGTTACCGAAAGAACTTCATATAAAATTCTTTAGTTTGAATCAGATCAATAGAGACAGACAATTCCGTTGAGGAAATTGGTGCATTCATCAAAAAAACACATATGAATATTCGTTTGGAAGTTAAAGTAGCGCAGCCAGTTGAAAATACTAGAAAAGCATTTCAAATATTTGTCTAAAATGTGAATGCTGTTTTTGATAAAATCGTGTTTATCTTTCCACTCTGAGTATTGTAGAGTGGCCTTTAATTTTACAACAATTGATTTTCGATAAAAAAAATGACAATAAAATGGAACATCTGTGGTTGAATATAACATCAAACAACATAAAAATGAGGAGAGAGGTTCTGCTGATGACATGTAAAATCAGTTTTAATTTTGTATTTTTCGTAACTTAAATGATAATTCTGGTTTCGGCATTTTATTTTTTATTAATTTAACACGTTATATTACAATATGAAATTTTTACCTGACAAAATCAGTATCAATTAAGAGAATGAAATTACCACAAAGTGTTGCAAATATAAATTTGTCATTTAAAAAATTACTTAATTATTGATTTTTGGTTAAATTTATTCTTAATAAAAGTTGCTGTTTCCTAAGATAAATATGATATCTATCATATATCTGTATATATTGTAAAAGATAAATTATGAAAATATACAACTTGTGAATTTAGGTTTTAAAAATAACTCCATTGTAAAACAAAATTGAATTTATACCCTTACTTTGTGGAATTTATCCATAATAAATATCAAAAATAAATTAAGCTTGTCTTGAATTTCCACAATTTCAAAGCTATGTTTAAATATCTTTCTCTAAAGTTTGTAAAATATGGTAATATTCTCCTTTCCTAATAAATTTCGTTCATATTATGTAGGTATGTAGTCCAAAAGATACTCTAAAATAATTGAACTTCCCAGATTTATTTGTTCATCTCGGTTAAAAAGGGTGGCAGACTCATTAAATATAGGTTATTTGGAACCACCAAAGTGACATCCGTCTACAGTTAAAGTTTGGCATTTTCCCAATGAAACTCTCGGTATTAACCAAATTTTTTAGGAAAAGAAGAATACATTTTAGATATTTCTTGATTTCAAATTGTTCCAGAAAAGTTTTGGTCACTTATATGAAGTACCTCCACTTTTGTTTGAATTGTTTTGTTAAGTGTAGGTTTTTGTTTACTGTCAATTATGTTTTTTGCCTAAAGTGATTAATCTTGTTGTTTTAATCTGTAAAATCGTAAGTAGTCACTGTACCTTATTTCAAAATTTTTAAGGGTCTGGCCAATATAGATGGGCGTTACAATCCGGACAATTTAATTTGTAAAAATCTGTTTTTTTTAATTTATTAATTTTGGTTTTACATTTAAAAAAATTGAACATACATTATTTTTTACTTTAAACTAAAATATCTCCAAAATCAAGTACAGACATAAGATACTGTCAATTTTCTATCATTCTTTGAAAATGCGATTTAGCGAAACCTGGTTGGAGATATTTAAAAATATCTTTGAAATACTGGAAATTGAAGATAAGTATAATTTATCTTTTATATTTAAAAATGAATTATGAAATGAATATATTTCATTTTAGTTGTTTAAATGGTTTAAACTATTTTTTCAGCAAACTTTGCTCCTATTTTTATATCTAAAAATTACATTTACAGGGTTTTACAGCAGAAACTTCTGCTAATGCTACAGTGCTTACAATCACCGCCTTCACTGTTGAACGTTACGTAGCTATCTGTCATCCTTTTCTATCACACACGTTATCCAAACTGAACAGGGCCATCAAGTACATTATAGTCATCTGGGCTATCGCCATGGGACTTGCCATACCGCAAGCAATGGCTCTAGGTATAGTCTGCGAAGTTTTAACAAATGGTAAGTGTTATTAATGCCACTCACCTTAATGTTTCGAAGCTCCTTCTATCCTTCCATGTTTATCCATAATTAAACTAATTAAATTTACAACATCGCCCTTTTGACAATATCAAATCAAAATGAGTATACTTAATCTCTCAAACAGAACAGAAATACAACTACAATTCATCAGCACTTTAAGCTATAGAAATTTGCTGGATTATCTCTAACGTAGGGATTTTGTCCAGAGAAAACAGTAGTGATTTTTCAAAATCAACCGCGGTTGACCGAAAGCGTTCATTTACCCATAAACATAAATAACATATAAATTTAATTTGAACTCGTGTAGTTAAGTATAATGCCCCAACTAACTAAAATTCACTGCGATAAAAAAATTTTTTTACGCTCGCCAACTATACTAAAATTACAATTTAAAAAAAACAGTCTTCTATGTTGGTAAAGACAAGATTGTATGACAAAATTTGCTGAAATCCATAAGTACTGCAGGTATTCTGAGGCAAATTGCGTAACCAAAATGTAGTTAGGTAACGAAAGATTTAAACCGCATACATACAAAGCCTTTTCCGAGGAGATTGTCTTTGGAGATTCTCCGGTCTCCACTTGTTTAAGTAATGTTAAGTGTTGGCGCACTATATAGAACTTAGAAACACGGAAACAGCATAAGAAAATTTAAATTGAAACTGTATGTTTTCAACATATGAGCTAATTTATATATACAAGGTGTCCCAATAGTGTGTAAAAGTTTAACAGCTTCTTTATTAGATTGGAACCATAAGATTTTGTATAGCAAAGCTTTTTTACAACCTAAAATTATTTTCACTTATACAGAGTGTTCCGTAGCTGCAGACCAACCAGAACATACATTTTTTTAATGGTACATCTTTTATACTTATTTGAATTCTGTCAACTCTTTTTAATCTCCAAATATAAGGTTTGTCAGATATATACTGAACGTTTCAAAAGTTATAACCACTTTTATATCAAAATCCTTGTATATTGGCCAGCCCATATCTAAATAGGAACAATTGTTATCCTTATCGGGGGCATTAAGCTTTACAACCTAAAATTTTTTTCACTTATACAGAGTGTTCTCTAGCTGCAGGCCAATCTAAAAATACATTTTTTATTACTTCTTTGAATTTTGCTGACTTTTTAAGTCTCCGAATATAGGGTTTGTCAGATATCTACTGAACGTTTCAAAAGTTATAACCACTTTTATATCAAAATCATTGTATATTGGCCGGCATGTATCTAAATAGGAACAATTGTTTTTCCATTTTTTGTACAATTTATAGTTTAGGTATGTGCTCTACTTTCATTTGTTTTAAAAATTTTTGACAGAATCTTTAAATTGCATACAGGATAAGTCAAAACTATAATTTTTTCAAATTATTTAAATGGAACACCCTATATTTTATACAGTATTTAGATAGACCTTAAATAGCTCTTTCATTTTTGTGAACCATTTGTATGTTTAGGTTAGCCTGCAGGTACGGAACACTCTGTATAAGTGAAAATAATTTTACGCACTATTGGGTCACCATGTATATAGTAAGTCCCAAAAATGCCATGTTTTGATGTTTGTAAGTTTTAAAAGATATTGTTTTGATATAATTACTTATTATTTATATTATTATAAATTTTAATTAATAAATTAAGTTGATTAAACTGTTCCATCTCAAATCCTAATTAAATTTCAGTGAAAGCCCTAAAACAAAAGATGAAGAAGAACTCCGTATTGCCATCTGCCATTTACTTTTGTTTCTTATAACTTTATAATTATCTATTGAAATATTTCTTAAATCTCACAATTCTTTACATATCTGACATCTGATTTTCCGAAATAATTACCTAGTTACCAAAAATATGTCTTGCATATTATGAATTTTAATTAATAAGCTAACTTGATTAAACTGTTCCATCTCACTATTTAATCATATTTTAAAATAAACAATAACCTTCAATTATAATATTATTCAATCTAGATATTGTACTCTAGTCACATATTTTTTTCCAGGTTATATCCTGAAAGATCACTGCGTCTGTATCATAAAACAAGAAATCATCCCTCACAGTTTCCTCATCTCAACTGTCCTATTCTTCGTAGCTCCAATGTCCCTGATTACAGTGCTGTACATTTTTATCGGGCTTCAACTTCGAAAATCGACAGTGGGACCTTCTAGAGGAAACAGCGTCAAAATGAAACAGCACAAAGTCTACAAACCCGTAGTCGCCTATGCCCACCCTTCCGCTCAGGTCCTGGTGATGAACAGAGGGGAAGAAACGCTCCAGCAACAGGGATCTCAACAGGAGGAAGTAGAAGGAAGGAAGAATTTCGCTAGGAACGCTCAGGCTACCAAACACGTTGTCAAAATGTTGGGTGAGTATGTATTCGTAATGGTATTGCACTGATATTATGCATTAAACTAAGTTATTCTACATTTTCATATTTTGCAATAGCCAAAGGGTAGTTAATAATTTCCGATTATGTATAGTTCAATAGATTTGTGCTTTGTTATGCATCGCTACTAAATTGCATATCAATGAAGGATTTATTAAAATGATCCACAATGAATTAATGTTATAAAGCAAGAGTAAACTGCGAAGTTCAAATCCTAACGACCCTTTGTATAAATTAACATGATACATTCAGTATGGTCCAAATGAAAGGAATAAATTCATTATTTCGTAAATCGGCGATTTTAGGAGAAAATCGTGAAACTCGTTGATTTTTATTTTTAAATGGACGCGCAAATCACCTTTTTATTTTTGGCCATCAAACAGTTCTCAGAATGCTAAAAAAGGAAGATTTTGATAGACGAGTCGAATTTTGTGAAATTTTAATAGAAAAAAATAACAGAGACCCGATGTTTTTAAAAAAGTTTTTTTAAAAGTACTTTCAATTATTGTAATTGTATTGTAAGAAGCACTTTTTTATTTAAACATTTTATTGATGTCAAAAATAAAAAGGTGACCTGACTAAGCGCCCATTTAAAAATAAAAATCGACGGGTTTCAGGATTTTCTCCTAAAATCGTCTATTTACGAAATAGTGAATGTATTCCTTTCATTCGGACCATATTGTATATTAAAATCACTTATCATTATTATTAAAATCAATTTGAATTAGTAGTAAAACATAGTGGGAACGAACGTAAAATTTTAAACTGGAATTACTTTTCTATTTAAATTAAATATTTTTATATAACTCAGCCCCAATTAATTAGTTCTTAAAAATTAATTAAATTAAATTTTTTCGGAAGTAATTTTAGTATTGCATTCATGAAATTAATGAAATAATTTAACACATTTTTATTACAAAAAAGGATCAGCTACTAAAAATGAATGTTCTCTTATTTATTGCTATTTTTCTCTTAGTCTAAAGTAAGTTTCAGTATTTAAGCTTATGATGAAGTTATATTTAACAAACATTAATTTCATTTTAACATTGATTCTGTTCACTTTATTTTTCCTAAACATCTAAATTCTGTAGCAAAAATAAAGGTGCAGGCTTTAGAAGAACTTTTGTTTTCTCTGTTACCTATATTTAGAACTGAACCGTGGGCTAAACCAAATATTTACCCATTACCACTGCAGTAGAGGAAGTCTTTTACATTTTACTAAGTCGAATTTGCATGAAACAACGGGTTTTTACATAATTTAATACAATAAACTTTAAAAGGTAAATGTTCTCCCGGTATTTTTTACTTAAATAGCAAAATTTTAATATATTCAACATTCATGATCAAATAAATTAGATTAGATATGAAAATATAACATCAGTACATAAAAACAGGATCATTTTCTTTTTCTCCTGGGAGATATAACTTCAAACAATATAATTCATTCATTGTACAACATTATACGAAAGCGGGATTGAGTGATAATAACATTTCAAATAATTTTAATTGTCTTTGTAATAATGTTCTACTAAGATTTTTCTCAAAATTAATTAGTAATAACCTAAATAAATGTGAAGTGGAAAATAAATTGAATGAACAATTAATGCAATTAATCTGTGCAAAAACTAATCTTGTTTAAACTATGATGAAGAACATCAATTGTACCTTAATGTGGTAGCTTTAAATTAATAGGAACCTCACAGCAACTTTTATTGAAATATTTATAGACAACTCGTTTCGGCTAAACGGCAATTACCAGGTCTAAAATTATTTAAATCAGAAGAAATAAAAATATATAAGTACAGTGCCAAGAAACTTACCTATAAGAAGATTAAATTAAATAATACAAAATTATGATATAATTGTTGAACTGAGAGCATTAGTTTACGGCCTAATGACTTATGGTTACAGTTTTTTCAAGCGAGCCGTGACGTGTTAAGAAAGTTTTGTTTTTTGAGTTGTAGAACATATTTGTCAATTTGCATTTAACGATATTTGTCAGGTTACGATATTGTACCATTGTTAATAGAACTGATTTTCTTCATAGTTATTCAAGAGTTATTTTTACATCGGTACGCTTATACCAATAGTTTAACAGGTTTATCTGTAGTTAAAACTTTAAATGTAGTACTATTAAAGGTGGTAATTAACAATTAATAAATTTTTAAGTAATAAACAAATAATGTAGTAAGCAACTTCTAATATTGTTTGTTATATTATTATTCAAGAAGGAAAAAATGTACTTTTTAAAGTGTATATATTTTTTATTGTCAATTAGTCTAGCGCTTTCGGCTTACAAAACATTTCAAAAACAGTTAATTCAATTTCTAAAATTGGTTAACATTGTTAAAAGTTATTAATGTTATTATACTTTTAAAATTTAATAATAAATTGAATATTAAAAACCTTATGTTTGATAGTACAAGTACATTCTAAAATAATTATTTTGAAAATAATATACAGGGTTTCCCAAAAGTCCCGGGACGGTGCCATAAGTTTCTAACGAGTGAAGAAAAAAATCTGAAAATTTGGAGATCATTAAAGGGCCATAAAAACTACATTTTTAGACGGTTTAAAAGTTTCATAGACTGGGGAGTTTTTTTAGGGGGTGATAAACCCAAAATTTTTAAATTGCAATTGCCCTATCGAGTTTCACCTTATTTCCCCCTTTTTTTTCCCAAAAGCTTTTCTGTAAACAACCTTTTTTTATGATGCCTTATTCCTGTCATTTTTCCGCATGACGTAACCACCTAATGAGATTTACATTACCCTTTAATATTCTGTTCTTTATAATAGTAATTATAATTCTCTGTTTGTTTTCCTTTTACCATTTTTCATTTTTGTCCCTATGTAAACAGTTTTCAGTATCTTCTTCTCCCTTCTTTCTAATAGATTTTGCTACATATTTTTGATTCCTGTTAGTAATTCTCGATCTATTTGTTTGATTTAGTGATTATTTTCTTCTTTCTTTCAAAACTCTTTTTTTTTACCTGCATTAGCCTGTATTATTAGAAAAGTCTTTGTTATTTTGTCCGAACTTCGCGTTATCATAAAAGTTGATAGTTCCTTTCTCTTTACCTACAATAAACAACATTTAACGCTCTTTCCAGGTTGTAATATTTGTGTTAAAAATAGTTTATTCCAAATATGATACATTTAAAATCGTTAGACTTTATTACGAAAACGGTAGAAATTCTAAAGCTACAGTTCGAATATTTAACGACATTTACCCTAACTAAAATGTACACGACCCTCTTGCAAGAAAATTGAAAGGGACAGGGTCAGTTTGCAATAAAACTCTTAAACCAGAACATGCAGTAAAAATCAAGGCAGTAGACGTTTCAGATAAGTCTCAAAGGATTCGGATGCTACAGGAGTATCACTTTACACGGATTTTTATTAGAGCACAAGTATCAATTAAGTTAATAAGAATAAATGAATAAAGATAATAAATATACAAAGTAAAGTATACTTATCTTTAATTTCCACAGTATTCCAAAGCATTATTTATCAAATTCTTTCAGTGACTCGAATTTCGTTAATCGCATATTCAAACAGTGACAGAAGATTGACAGATCTCTTTTAAGCATACTTAAATAATTCAAACAATCATTGTCAAACAATTTGTACAATATGATTTATGAGTAAAATTTGATTAATATTTTGTAGGTATTTAGATCAAAAGGTAATCTAAAATAATTTAACTTCCAAGGTTAAATTGTTCATTCTATACTATGCTGTGTGTACATAAAGTATGGAATAAATTTTAAGCTAAATAAACAATTTTGAGGAAAAACCCTATTAATTTATTCTATACTCTATGTACAACACTGTATACTGAGGACATTTTAGATATTTCTTTATTTCATATTTGTCCAAAAAATAATGTTCTTCTTTTTTGTCATTTATATGAAGAACTTCCATTGCTATTTCAATTGTTAAATTAAGTTTGTGTTGAGTGTCAATTAGGTATTTTGTTTAATGTGACTTTTTTAATTGTTTTAATCTATAAGATTATTAGACTGTATCTTATTTCAAAGGCTCTTGCCAATGTATATGGCATTCTGATTCAAAGAATGTAATTTATAATTTTTTTAAAATTATGAATCTTAGGTTTTACATTTAATAAAAATGAACCTATATTTTTTAACTTTAAAAGATATTGAAAAAGACAAAATTTATGATATTTTATTAGAAATATCTCGAAAATAGTTTATCATCTTTACAACATTTAAACATTATAATGATAAAAGTACGTTTTCGATAATGGTTACAGACTCAATTATCACTATTATGGGTATTAAAACACTTGAAGTAAATGCAAACACAACGACTTCAGAAGTTAATAAAATATTGGGGCATATGGTTAGATCCCTTTTTATTTCTGTAAATTTAAATTGAAAAGTATAACTTGATATACTGAAAAATACCATCGTTTCATTATTAACGAAAACGATAACGATTTTGCTTATAATAAAATATCTCCATTTTGAACAAGACAGGGCGGCGATTCAAGTTAGACAATTTTTTGCCTCCCAAATTGCGGATTTATGGATTGGCCGAACAGGTTTTATCTAAAGAGCTGCCAGATCACCCGATTTCAATCGTCTGTATTATTTTCTATGGAATCGCTTAAAAATTAAATGTTTTGTCACCGAATTAAATTCAAAAAAACTTCGTGAAAGAAGTAGGTTTTACAAAATATTCGAGAGATTTTGTTATATGATTAAGAAACTTATTATTTTAACTGCACATTTATTTAGACAAATAAACTAATTGCCACAAAACAAAATCGTTGATAATAAACTCTTACAAAGAAGAATCAAAATACCTATTGCATAAGAGTATATGTATTTCAATCGACCCTTTTCCTTACAAAGAGGTGAACATTATATGGATGAAAGGTATTATTTGAATTAGCTCACGGGGAATTAACTGGATACGTTTCCATATTTTGCAAAACAGCCTTTAGTTTACTAAAATTCTTTATTATTATATATCACATTCTTACTAAAACTCCTATATCTGATTCTGATTTGATAGTTATTTTTCCAAAAAATTGTTTGGCTCTTCTAGATATAGTGAAATATGTTATAACATTACTACTAATTTAAAATAAAAGAAAAAGTCTCATTTCCATTCAAATAACCGAAAATCTCCTCTATAAGAACAACAGGAAGTCCGATTACCCTAAATTCAAAATAACTACCTCTCCCAAGATATTACTGTCGCTATCAGCTTTTGGCACACCAAGCAACAATTTCCTCGAGAATGGTATAAAATAAAGCACCTAACACCTTAATAAACTCAAATTTTACCATATCCGTATATTCCTATAAACTTGGAAATTGCTCCTTGATAGGACCAGTATTCAGCATTCACCAAACAGGTTCTATTTGGACGATAATATACGAAATGGCCGAAGTTTAATAAGTTTTCATTAAATAATTTTCCTAATTTAATTTTAATAAACCACAATATTCCATTTTTTACTAAATACACAAAAACCTCAATGCATCGATTCACCAAATTCATCAAAAGTCACTATATAATTAAATTTTTGTGGTTTTTCATAAATATGAGTACATTAACAAATTGAGTAAATTCTGATATATGTATTTATTCATTGTTTGTTAAAAAGGGTCTAAATTCTTCTTCTATGTAATCCGTAAACTCGTTGGGCATTGGAAGGAAAATATAAAAAAAATATACCGGGTGATTCATTATTTACCGCCCTAAAAAGAAACAAATAAAATAGGTATACGGTAACTTAAGGAATCGTTATTTATTCCTGTCTAACCTAACCTAACAAAACCTAACCTAACCTAATATAACCTAATCTAACCTAACCTAACCTAACCTAACCTAACCTAACCTAACCTAACCTAACCTAACCTAACCTAACCTAACCTAACCTAACCTAACCTAACCTAACCTAACCTAACCTAACCTAACCTAACCTAACCTAACCTAACCTAACCTAACCTAACCTAACCTAACCTAACCTAACCTAACCTAACCTAACCTAACCTAACCTAACCTAACCTAACCTAACCTAACCTAACCTTAAAGTGGTATATTACAGAAACTCTACATGTACATAAAACACAAAGAAGAGAAATTGTAAAAAAAATATTTGGCGCGGATAAAGAAACGAATAAAGTAACGTAAACGAAGATCAAGAGAAAGAAAAATTATATATATCCTGTTGAATTAAGAAGAATTTACAAAATTTTAAGGGTAAATAAATTTAAATATGAAATAAAATAAAACTTTAATTACCTAGATTAAGTTATATAACTAACGATTAACTTCTATTTTAAAGTTGGATTTCATAACACAAATTCATCAATCCTTTTGTTCGACATTGTTTCTAATTAATTTACTTGTTGGCTTTCGTACTTTTCGGCATTGAACATACTTCAAAATGGAAAATCTACTGCATTTCATTTTAAAATGTTCTAAAATAATCCGGGTTAGAAAGTTCTTGTGGAAAGTGAACTTGATTGCTTTATTAAACTTTTAATGGTTTTGTAACGTTTGTGGATTGATTTCTATTTATTAATGTTCTATAATAAGAAACTATTTATATTGTTGGCGCTGTTTTGTTGGTGGCTTTAGTGATAATAAAAGATCTTATAGTGAAGTAGCAAACTTGGTCAGTTATACTTTCCAAATAATTTTATCCACAATAGTTAACGAGCTCTCGACCAAAACCGTGTCTCATCGTTATAGGGCCAAAATCATATAAAATCGTTAGATTAAATCATTCTGAACCCGACTAGGTGGGTAGTAACGGTTAAAAACGACACAGCTTCGAGGAGGGCCATTTCAGCTATGTTTAAAAAATAGGCAAATGGTATTATCACAGTACGTCTGATTTAAAAAATGTGTTTCGATTTGATAATGATTTATTTTTGTTTTCCACGTTACGTTGGATCTGACCGCTTTTTCATAAATGTTAACTTTCTTATAGCAGCCCGTTTCAATTATTTTTTAATACTTTACATGGCTATTAGGATTATCAAAATACTGTTTTCAGACATTTTCGATGTCACCTTGAAAGAGAGAAACGAAAAAAAAATTTAGAAGATAATCAGTAAACGCCCCGGTGTTTATACCGCTCCTGTATTGAGAATTATTATTTTAGTTATTTATGTGCCAAGTCAGTAAAGTTCGCCGCACTTGGTAGATACATGTTACAAGGTGCAGCACGGAAAACGAAACAGATCAAATATTATGAAGACAATTTTGTTGCGAAAAAATGCAAAACAGATCAATTTTGTTCCAAGGAGTACATTTTTTTAACATTTAATTTTGACACTCTCTTGCTGCAACAAAAATTGTTCCGTTTTCCAAATTACGATATTTCATGTAAAAACTAATTTAATTTAATCCATAATTATCTTTGATTTGTTTTTCCATTCTCCATAAAAAATATGTCTTCAAAATAATTTGATCTATTTCCATTTCGACACCCCACCTCATATATGGTTCCACAGAGCAGTAAAATTATAATAAGGGAACCCTACAAAAAACTGTACAACGTTTTGAGGATATTAGAAGCGTGAAAATTGAATATCGAACTGATTCGCCAAAGTCCGTTACGAATGACAAAAAAGTGTAAAAATAATGCATATTGCAGTTGGTGATCCACATTTGTTATCACGCAGAAATGGTGGTTTTCCTTGGTGAAATGGAATGCTTTAACTTGTGGTTCGTCTTGATTTTAGATACTTAGAAAGGAAATAAAACCAAAAATTTTACATTCATTTTTTATTTTGTAAAAATTGTAAAATTTACGTGTTGGGTTGTTTTCTCTGAATAATAAATGTACGAAAAGAATCTAAATGTTAACTTAAGGGGTTTTTTACCCATTACGTAACTTGGTTAATGGAAATTAAAGAGGCTGAGTAAAAACAATAACAATTTATTTGTCTAATGAAAACAACTAAATTATGAGGGCAACTTACACATCAAATAACTAATACACTTAATAGCAGGGATAGGCACTATCAACTCCTCGATCATCCGAGAACCCAAACTTTACACCCGATCTTCTTTTATTTTACTAACCAAGAAGACCCTAATGTTTTCTTCACAAAAATTACCCCTATAACAAAAATAGTATATTTTGTTACTAGGGGGAGAAGGCTAACATTATTTGTTGAGACTAGTATATAGCGAAATATATAATGAGCCTTCTACTCCGAGTGACATACACTATTTTTCAAATAAAAAAATAAGTGTAAAAAAGATTACTGCAACTGTTATAGAAATATTTCCTATCTAACCAAATAAAAACAAATGACATTGTAGAAATTATATATGTAGCATTACGTTTTAAAAATAGACTGTAAATGGTGTCATGTACATATAAATTCTATGTGCCTACTTCTTCTACCAAAAATACACTCAATAAAAACCAAATGCTTCATTTTAATGAAAACAATGGCGTTACAAATATCTACATATTAACAATAATAAATGTTTGTGTTCATCTTGTGTATTCTGTTTTCACTTGAATAAATTTCACTTTTCACAAATCACAACTTAAAACTAAATTACATATCTTTATCGTAGGTACTGAAGAGTTGTTAACTATATATTTCAAAAACTAGGTTAATCATTTACATTTTCAATCAGAAGTGAGGTTGAAATAAAATTCTGTAGCAACGTGTGTTCTTTTGTGTTGAGATACGATTGGTTAAATGTAAGGTCAAAAAGGATGACTAATTGGTCAGTTTTATCCCCAAGTTTTGGAGTATTGCTTATTAGTTGAATCAAATATTGCCTATGTAACACTAGTCTTGTAATCGAAGTTTCAAGAACATATACACCGTGTACCAAAGATATTTGAATGTTGTTTTTGCTTGTTTAAACTAAGGGAATTTTAAACAAACAATCGATGCAGTGGGCTGTTACTATTTTGTAAAGTGGAAAAATACTCAACACTTAAATATCAAAATGACAGTTCTAATAAATCAAAGCTACATAGATTTATTTTCTTTAATCTGTTGCTATGGTTACTTTTTTGTACTAGTAACATAATTAATATTTTTATCCTAGTATAGTGCCTTTTGTACACAACGTGTTACATTTATACAATGTACCGTATTATTATATACTTGAAGAAAATAGTATCTTATTTTCTTTATTTCTTGTACTAATAAATTTATAAAGAATTTACCAAAGCAATATAAGATGTAATAGAAAAAAGGTTCCATTAATTACATGTAAACAAGTTGCTTCAACTTTTAGATTACATCTTTTAATTAAAAAAAAACATATAGTTAGCTTTAGATCAAATTTAATTCTGTTAGATCCAGGTCATTAATTCTGATGCACCAATAATTTAAAAAAAGGGACCTTTAACTTAATGAATATTTAATTAGTTAAAAGTCTCTCCGATAAGTACATTTAACTGTGCCAGAATTTTATTTTTAAAACCCGATTTGCCTTTTTTTTCCGTTCCTAATATCCAATTATCTGTATCAACCATTCGAATGTCATTAAATAAAATTTGAGATCGATTTTCTAGCGTAATTACTGAAAGCTTATGTTCACTTTTATTTTTTTTTATTTTTACAAAAATTAGTATTTATTTCAATACTAAAATTAAACAGGTCATAACTAAATGTAACATTTAGACACGCGCGGTAAAATTGTTTTAGGCTCTTTATTAAATTTATAATTTAGTTCACGAGGTATTTGAGTGATCTTATTATGTTTCAAGTGGAAACAAATAAATTAACTTTGTGCATGTATTCAACCCATTTAAATAAGATTAATAAAGTTCACATAACACGCTTTGAATTATAAATTTCCTGTACTCAAGTACCCACATAAAAGAGAAAATCATAAATTTTTGGCTGCTTTTGGCAACTGCACTATTATATACGTTGGCAATAAACAATTATCTTGAAATATGAATGCATTTCATGCAATATTGTTTCGTAACAAATAACAACCATATTCTCCAAAACGCTTCTATCAGTCGAAATGGTCATGGTGTCGTCTTTTAGAATTTTTAATAATTACCTTAAAAAGAATAAAGCAATAAATGTATAATATTATGCAGCTACAAAAAATGCCTGAATTATTAAAAAAAGTTTATTGTTGCCATGATCTCTTCGGATTTGTATTTTTACTTCTTAAAAAAATTCATAGAAGAAAGAAAAATACATCCGGTTTGCCTACTCAAATACCTATTTTGACGAGCTACAATAATAACACTTTGTATTTCTTTTTCTCCTTTAGTAGGAAATTATTAATTCCATCCTCATAACCCTTTATTCAAACATTTTTATATACAGGCTGTTAAAAAATAAAGATCGAATATTTGAACAGGGTATAGTACGGACCAAAATAAGTCAAAAAGTCTTATAAACATCGATCGGAGATACAGAGAGTTCTTTATTTTGAAGCATTTTGCATTTACACATTATTTTTTTGTGTACAACCAAACGATAGAAACTTATAAACAAAATCGTCGATGAGTAAGGAAGGGGCGGGCCTGTATCATGGCCTACAAGATTGCCTGATGTAAACTCCCTTGATTTCTTTTTTTTTTGGGATATTTAAAAAGTTTACTGCACGCTATTCTTGCAAATAGCCTCGAAGAGTTGAAACAACGAATTAATCAAAATTGCCACAATTGCTAATGTAGGAGTTTTAGAGAAAGTTCGAATATCTTTCCGGCAAAGATGTCGTGCTTTTTGGAAATGGAAGTATAACATTCTTTCTTTTGATTTTGTTTATAAGATTTTATAGATTGTAAATAATAAAAATAATGTGTAAACGCAAAATGCTTCAAGAATAAATAACCCTCCTTATCTTCGAAACCGTCAATTTGCGGATGCATGTTTATTAAGAATTTTTGGCTTATTTTGGTCCATACTACACCCTGTTCAAATATTCGATTAATGTTTTGCGATGACCTGACGAAAGTTTAACGTGGAGGTTTTATGTGAAAATATTCTAATTTTCTTTTAGAATTTTTTGCCCATATTCAATATAGTCATTTCAATCCTCGAGCTATAAGATAAATAAATAACAATAAATTTGCAAAACCTCAAAAAACAGCTCATAAAAATGAAAGAAACCTAAAAGATTCATGGGCGTAGGTGCTTAAATATCTATATACATTTTTTATTCATGTAATAATAAAATAAATACTCTATAGATAATGTATAATTATTATAATCCACTTTTAGTTTTTATGAATGAATGAAATATTTTATTTTTGAGATTAATTTTTTTCTAAGTAGAAAAAGTTTCTACATTTTTCGTAATTATGTTACCAGACATAGTATTACTCAATGAAATTGGCTCAGTCTAATTTGTACAAGAAAATTAAATAATTTTAAACATATTTTTTCATGATGAAATACATATAAAAAATACGTCACTAAAAATTAATCATTGCCAATGAACAATTTTTAGAAACTAAACTATGCATAATGTGTTGTTAGTAGCAATGAATTTTAAATTTTCTCCGGGACTGGCACAGGTATTTTGTTAATTACCAATTAACTTTAACCGAAAAAGAAAAAAAAACATTCTTAAAACCAAATTAAAAAAACTGCTTCCATTGCAATATTAAAAATAAATAAAAAAATCTGTAAATAACATCCGTTATGTAAAGGTTACATTCTAAAAACCTAGTTCTTTGGTTATTAAAACAAAAATATACTTTATAAATCTACGTACTCAAATTCTGAAGAAGAATCTTCATTTAACCTAATAATGATGGGTTGCAAGAGGGTAATACAATATACTCATCTGAGATGCTCATTTATTTTTATTAGTTCTGAAATTCTTTTAATTATTTTATTGTCCAATTTTAAAATCTTTTTGCGTTTGTATGAGTAAATATTCATTTTTATGCACATAAATGTCATTACTGGTTTGTGGAATTTCATGATCTTGCGATATTTCACTATTGAGCTACGGTCCCCAAAACGACATACTTTTAAAGAAAAAAAAAATTAATTTTAAGAAAACAGTCCTTCACACGCGCTACTGCCTGAGAACTTTGAAGGTGATTGATTTACGACCATAGAAACTCAGTCAAATACTTATAACGCGTGTATGGTTAAGGGAGACGCGTTGATTTAGCTGAACTTCACTGTCTGTAACACCGAGTGACTATACGTGGTACAGATAATATTTAAAGTCCCATTTCTTATAAAGTTCTTATATTCTTATATAAAGTTTTTTATATTGGATGAACCTCGTAAATGGAGTTAAAATTTAAGTCTTGCAATTTAGAATAGAAATACTAAAACTAGTATCGATCAAGCACCAAAATTTCAGCTACATTTTTCAAATTATTGGTGAAGCATCCACCATTTTTTAAATTATAAAAACGTTCACCAATTTTTTCAATACGAACAATGTCGTGTATCTCAGATTGTCCAATTTCAATTTTGAACTAATTTTAATTCCAACAGTTGTCTTTATTATGTTCAATGATCAATGTTTTAGGTCTGTTCATAATCTTAATCTTACAATATATTAAAATTAATTCTAAAAAGTGTCAAAAAGGCTACTTTTGATAGAACTAGAAAATCGAATCATTTTAAACAAGTTTCGCGACAATCTGACTATGTTACCAAAAATTCATCTGCTTTTTTATCGCCAAAGGGGAGAGTGCGTAAACAAAATGTAAAGAGCCGGTATTTTACGTGACTTGACTTCAAAATAGCCTTATCGGAGCCAATCGCCTCGCCTCCTTCATGGCTAAATCAATTTTTTGATATGAAGGAAAAGCTTTCGTGATAGATTTATAAGAAATTATTATGAAAAAGGTATTTGCATTATTTTTACTTGAACTGTTTCACGTTCACTGAACTATAGTTTAACCTAATATTATCGTTCAAAAGTTTGAACCAGTTGTCACGTACCTTCCTCGCTGTGTTCTTTAATATAAATAAGTGTTAAACAAAAATCATTTCGGTATTTTTAGCAGGGTCTCGATCTTATGTAATTGTATGCTTTTATTAAGATGATGATGTAGACGAGACGTGTTTTAGAGTTAAGATCGTAATCTCGTTATAAACAAGTAAGTACGTACGATAGAGAAATGGAACAGTTATCATGTTCCATTACACTTTCTTTTGATGCAATTTATGGATGCTAAGAACAAACAAATGAATTTTATCAAAAATATATTTATTGCTTTTCAAAATGTTTCGCCTTTAAGTTTTATATACTTTTGCATGCGATTGAGCCACCCTTCAAAGCATGTTCTCGAGTCAAAAGATGAAGGCTTTAAAACATGGTTTTTAAAGGCCTCAACCGTTTCTTCGGGCGATGAAATTCGTTGTCCACGCAGTTTATCTTTAATGTGTGAAAAAAAGAAAAAGCTATTAGATGCCAAGTCGGGGCTGTAAGGCGGATGACCCATCAATTCGATCTTTTGTGTTCCAAATACTCGCTAGTTTCACTTGATGTGTGTGAGCTCGAATTATCGTGATGCAAAATGATTCGTCGTTTTGGATTGGTTTCTTTCAACTTACCGAAAACTTTTGATAAGCAAATGGTCGTATACCACGCTGAATTAACGGTCTTTTAATTTTCGTGAGCCACAGTTGCCACATGACCGGTTTTTGTGAAGAAACACGCCACCATTTGCTTCTTAATACTTCGAGAACGAGTAACTTTTGTTGATTTTTCTTCACATTGAAACACCCGAACTCCCTATTGAGCTATTCTTTCTGGCTCATTTGCATAAATCCACGACTCGTCACCTGTGACGATGGTGTCGGTTAGGGATGCACCACACTTGAATTTTTTAATCATTTGGTGCCGTAAATCGACATGGTCCTTTTTTTGAGCATCTGTCAACAAATGTGGAATCCAACGCGCAGACAGCTTCCGAAAACACAAATGTTCGTGCAAAAACTTATATATGCTGGTCATACTAATGCTTAAACATACCTCGATTTCACGGTATGTCACATGACGATCTTCTTCAATTAGTTTTCTCATAGCATCGATTTTAAACGACCTTCTTTAACTACGTCCGTGAGCGAACTACGACCGCGTTTAAATTCAGTGTTATAGCGATATGCACTGGCTTTGGATGGTGCTTCATCGTCAAAAGTTGAATTAAGTTGATTGATGCACTGTTCTTGAGTTACACCACGTTGAAAGTCATAATAAATCATATCTCGAAAATGTTCGCGAGTTAATTTCATTTTTGGCCGAGATGAGATTTTCAACTTACTGGAAACAAAACAAATAGTACTTGTAGAGCTGAAACTATTTTAGAAAAAAAAAGAGAAACACTCTATAGAAAAAAATATAAACCAAGAGTTTATTTCTAAAAGGAATTTGTAACCATAATATAGTTTTCATTAAATAAATCATCGACACGCGTGTGAAAAAAATTAGAACGCAGTTTGTATAAACAATAAATTTGTAATTTGTAAGAAACGGTCGTGTTACAATTTTTTGTCAAAGTCAGACAACAAAATAAATAAAACACTTCGGCGCTGAATATTCAAAAAATTATTTACAAGAAACGGGCAATGGTCCTCGCGTCACTTTCTTGCAAATAATAAAATTTTGAAAAGATCAGCAATGACGTCAATTTTGAAAAAAGGTGGATACGAACGTTGAAATCCAATCGGAAAAAATTACAATTGGTCAGTTTCAATTAAAGTTCCGGTTGAATTTGATTAAATTTTCTGGTATTTTTTTGGAGTTTAAAAAAAGTAGATATATACAGTATCCATCACAGCTTTTTTGTTTGGGTCTAAATAATAAGGTTCCTCCCAATAATAAAGTAATTCGTTATCCGTCGTTAAGCCGTAGTGAATAAATAAGTTTCATTGCAATTGAATCTATCAGGAAACAAGTATTATTTAAAAGTTTAGACCAAAAAAATTACACTGGTGACACACATTATTAAAGTTGTTTTTTTGGATAAATAAATTTGATCAAAAACTTTTCTAAAAGAGAGCAAACGAATCGCAATTATTACCGGTTGTTTCATACTCGATACATCAAAACAATTTGACTATGTACACTGTCAAAAATGTCATTCTTTAAGATGGTAATGACAGATTTCCCCTGGCAACCCCAGTGTTGCCAGTTCTCAATATATAACTAGCAACCCTCGTACTTACAGGGAATAATTTATAGAATAGAATTCATTGCATACATTTTAATGAGAAAGTAGAATATTATAATACCCCTTTACTTAACATATTTACTTAAAAGTCATTGAAATCCATTAATATCTTTAACAAAATTGTACCTACTACCTATGACATCTACATTTTTGTTTTATTATTTTGATAGTGAAATAACTTTATCCATCGGATTTCCTAACAAGCTTCAATTAACGAAATGTATTTAACCTTTCTAAACTTCAATGAAACACATGAGTTTTTTCTTTTTATAACATCTAAAGCTTCAATTAGAATAGAGAATTCTACGAGGAAGTCGAAGCAGACTGGCCCAGAGGTAAAAAACGATAATTGGTGGATTTATAACAAAGTATTGCAAAACTCTCGCATCGTAGACTTTAGTAATTTGTATGTGTTTTATTACTCCTTTTATTTCGTTCCAATTTATTTGGATGGTTTTTGCTATATTTCTACTTAGAATTGATTTACTGGTCGCAAAATGGTATGTGATTTTATTTTAAATGTGTGTTATTTTCTATATCTTTATAATAATAGATATGTTGAATTCTTGGCATTTTTCAAACTAAACTTACATATCATTTTATCAATACAAGTTTGTCTTAAAATAATAATTATTCACGCCTTTACATTCCGATGCCTAAATCAATCTTAAATGTTCTATGACTCTTTTTTAACTTCTTTAAATTATTTTATATACAATTATAAATATCTTCTACATACAAAACAGGGTGTCGACTCATGTTTATGTAGAATTTTAGAATATAAAAAATAATTGATTTTTTTCGTTCTAAATGTAATTGCAATCATATATCCCTAAATTCTATCTTTCTACGATTTGGTAAAATATTTCAATTCATAAATATTTTTTTAAACATAGTTGGGATTTTGTTCAATTTCAAAAACTATGGATTGCTTAACGTAGTCACTTTTGTTAAGTTCTAAGTGTATATGCACTCATATATCTCTATATTGTATCATTCAAAGATTTGGCAAATTATTTCAGTTCATAATATTTTTTAACAAAGTTGGGATTTTGTTCAGCTTCAAAACCTCTGGATTGCTTTACGGAATCAATTTTTTTTCGTTCTAAATGTAATTGCAATCATATATCCCTAAATTCTATCTGTCTACAATTTGGCAAAATATGTCAGTTCATAAATTTTTTTAACAAAGTTAGGATTTTGTTCAGCTTAAAAAACTGGATTGCTTCAGTATTCAGTTATTTTTTCGTTTCAAATGTATTTACGCTCATATATCCCTTAATTTTCTCATTCGATGATTTGGCAAATTAGTTCAATTCATAAATATTTTTTTAACAAAGTTAGGATTTTGTTCAACTTCAAAAAGTATGGATTGCATAATGTAATAATTTTTTTTCGTTCTAAATGTATTTGCACTCATATATCCCTAAAATCTATCATTCAAAGATTTGCCAAATTATTTCTGTTCATAAATGCTTGGGATTTTGTTTGGCTTTATAAACTGTGGAATGCGTCAAGTATACCTCAACTTCTCATAAAAACCCATTCAAAAAACAATTTTTATAGTTAATATTCATTATTATTTAGTCCAGCTATTGTAAGTAATAATTTTATAGATCTGCTTAAAAGTGGTCGAAGATTTTATCGTAAGCTTCCATATAGTTTTGAGAAAACCTCTTGATAACTATTCTTGCTTTATTACTTTTTTATTTCTAGATTTTCTACTTACTCGCAAAGTTTCCTCTTTCATTAAATTAATTTCATCATTCATACCACCCATCCAATTTTTATATTAGATTTTTTTAGCTTATTCTCCTTATTATTCTGACCTTCTTTTCCAATTTAATCTGCATTATCCCTGTTAAATTTTCGGTAAGTTTTATTACATTTAAATTCATTGTTCCAACTCTTACTTTATGGAAATTATTCATAATAAATATGGAAAGATAAATAATACTTATCTTGAATTTCCACAGCTTTCCAAAGCGTTTTAATATGTATTAAGATTTACCTAGGTTTCGGTATCTGACAATACCATTTTCAAGACAGATAGAAATCTGACAGACCTAAAATATCTTCAATATACAGTATGGAATGAACAACGGAACTTGGGAAGTTCAATTATCTTAGATCACCTTTTGAACTAAATAATACTAACCAAATATATTTTTAGAAAAAGAAGAATATTGCTCAATAATAAGTGGTTGTGAGTTTTATGACATGAAATTTATTTACTTTTTTAAAAAAGATCTCTCAAACTTCTATCTGTCTTGGAAAATGGTATATTTTCAGATACTGAAACCTTAATACATATTAAAATGCTTTGGAAGACTGTGGAAATTCAAGATAAGTATTATTGATATTTCCATATTTTTTATTACATTTATTTCTATTCGAATGAATTGATAGTTAGTGCCCCGTTTTTAATTTCTTTAGGTGTGCTAATTGTAAATAATTAAAGTAATAATTGCTTTTGCTTAAACCCCAATTCTCCATCAGGATTCGGTTCCTTAATAGCCGCCGATTGATATTTTAAGCAAAAATTTCTGCCTTCGAAGCAAGGCTAAGCCTGCCCAAAATTAAGATATAATTAAAAATCGATTCCAACACGTAACAAACTGGACTGCTTATATTATAATAATAATCAGAAAAAATAGTGTCACATTTACACAAAGATCCTGTCTAGAAAACATTCTAATAGATCAATTTCTTTAATAATTTTAAGTAATCCATAGTAGCCGACAGCAAATATTATACACATAAAATGCTGTAAGTTTTTATTTCTTGAATTGTCACATCGCTGTTGCGATGCAATATTTTCCAACCCGAAACTTTGCTGCCCTCAAAATTCACACAAACATTGTTATCTTGGTGCAATTGTATACCAAGTTGTGTACTAACCGACAAAAATAGAAGAAAAAGAACCAGGGTCGCTTTCAGGATGTCGTAATTGGAGCGCTGCAAGACCTTAACGAAAACTATGCTCGAAATTTAGCTATTTCTCTAAAAAATGAAGCTATAAAAGTAAATCACGTCCCTGGAAATGTAAGGCCAATTCAAATAATGATCTGATTGCACATTTTATTTTTAAATTCATAATAAATTTTCACAGCGCTTCGTAATTTCAATAAAAGAAAAATTGACTGTAATGGAAGTTAGATTACTTCAAAACGACTTGAGCATTAATGATTTGGGCATCATTTTCTAAAGCATTCACCTCCAGCCAAAAATAAATAGTAAAATAAGTAGTTTTAGTAACTATATTGAAAATGACTAGAAAAATATACAAACATACAAATATTTAGCAGATTAACAATGTAATTTTCTATTGGATATTATTATTTAAAATGAATTAATTTTAAACAATATCTAATTCTTTAAATACAGAGCAGTTCTAGAATCCTAACGTCTAAATACAAAATTTTTCAAAATATTACTTAAGTAAAACGTTACAAACTACAGGGTGTTAAATTGATTTTATAAAATAATACAGAGCCCACGTAATAAATAAAGGAGGTTAACAATGAATCAGAGATTTAATAAGGACTGGCAACATTTTCAAAAAACAGTTCTTTTCATGAATAAACTTTAATAAATTTACATACTATACATTAAAAAAATGATTATTTGTGAGAAACAATATGATTCGTTTGACTAACTTTTATTTGAATTGAAACATTTTTTTCATTTACGCAAATTTTATTCCTATCTTTAACTAATTAAATGCCGAATTAAAATATTTAAACATATGTTATACAAACAAACAAAAAATTGATTGGGTTAACCATTGCTTGTTCTTTGCTAAGTTTTAATTTATTATATATAAAACAGATAAATTATACTTATCTTGAATTTCCACAGTATTTCAAAACTATTTAAATATCTGTCTCCAACCAGGTTCCACTAAATCCCATTTTCAAAGAGTGACAGGAGATTGACAGATTTCTTAGAAGCGTACTTGACTTCATATAATGAACATTTCAACCAATCATTATCAAGCAATATCTACAGTATGATTTCTTGCTGTTAAATTTTAAAATATACCTAATAGAATTCTTCTTTTCCTAACATATTTGGTTTCATGTAATCAAACGGGAAGAAAGGAGACGTGTTTATAATTCGAATGTTTGTATGTCTACATGGACTATATGGTCCATAAAGAGGCAAATGTCTTTAGTTGGAAAAATTCACGGCTTATCTCTCTTTAAAAAATAAAATATTTTTTTATCTGAATGTATCACAAATCCATTTAATATAATTTTATTAAAGAATCATATCGCTTTATCCCTATTTAAGACAAGAGGAAATGTTTTAGACGATAAGGAATATCTTCTTGGGCCAGATTTGCGCTGTGGAAACGTAAAATAGAAAATTTTAGAAGCGTTAGATAAGCCGTCAATAAATATCCACGAGCGGGAAGAAGCGATGCGTGAGACAAGCAATTCCAATCAGGCTAACTAAATGATTGACTTTATCAAAAATTAATGCTTGAGAAAAGATACGAAGATTTTTAAAAACTAATCTTAATTGAGTTCTAGTAGGTTTTTATCTATTTCAATTTTTAATTGAATTTAGAATGTAGTTACCCCTCTAAATGGGCTTTGTTTAATTTCGT
Source organism: Hermaeophaga mercurialis (assembly GCA_951812935.1). Lineage (NCBI taxonomy): Eukaryota > Metazoa > Arthropoda > Insecta > Coleoptera > Chrysomelidae > Hermaeophaga > Hermaeophaga mercurialis. The sequence continues at coordinate 36,509,408 of OX638359.1, read as the reverse complement.
TGCTAGGTGATTCCCAGATAACACAGATATGCATTTTCAATTTTATTGATTTTATCGTTTTACTTATAGAAGTGGGAGTGGGATAGTTATGATGAAAAGTATTGAATTTGTTTTCTAAAATAATTACAAATACTTAATTAATCTTTTAGATTATTGATCACACTGATCACATATTGCTATTATGTATAGTGAGTATCCAAAAATTGAGTTTGACTATGAAAAATTTTTAATGTTAAGGATTTAGGAATAATTTATACACAGGCTATGTAATTTATGAAATGTGAAAAAATATATATATAACATGATGATATTAATTGATTGATATTATGAATTTTCCCTTAATTTTATAATAATAACTTTGAATGGTTTGAAGCTACAACGCTGTAAATTTTAATCAATTGGCAGTCTGGATATTTGCTTTTGTATGTATCTGGAGCTAAGATTAGCAATTTTATTTTACGAGAAAATTAATAAGGATTGGAAGAAAATATATATTTGAAACCGAAAATACATTAGTGAAAAGGTATATTATCAACGCTTCAATCAATTCAGTTAACTATAATGCTATTTATGGCACATGCAGCGTAGCCGCTTTAAGAACCAGTTGATGGCGAAAACTGTAAGTCATTAATTAATTTTAATTCTTTTTTTAATACAGGATGACCTTTTGGTCCAAAAATGAATAATTGTGGTTCATTTTCCATAAGACCATATGTGATTATTTTTTCAATTTTTTTCAACAAGGAAATTCCTAATCGTCTCGATTTTGCCCCAAACTGTATACTTTGTAGTCTGCAAGCAAGGAATGAGCTAAGTGTATATCAAGTGTAGATTTTTACAAAAGTAGAGCGAAGGTAGAAACCGTTAAACTCAACTTAAAGAGAGAGAGAGAGAGAGAGAGAGAGAGAGAGAGAGAGAGAGAGAGAGAGAGAGCAATAGAAGGGGAAATAATTATTAAATTATCAGTAGTGTTAATATTGTGGCGACCGCGGTTTTACAAAATGTGTACGTCTGTGTGATTTGTTTCCCCTTCTGTTTCCATCTCTCTCTTAGATCATATATTTTCGAAGATCTCTCTAGTATCCTCTCACTCTGTGAATGTTCATTACAATGTAAGAGTGACGTCACGCTCGGTCCAGATTATGTATGGGCTAGGTTGGTTACTATCGTCATAAAAAAAGCAAATTTAAATTATATATGTACTTGTCATTTCTTAAAGAACATTCTGGGGTACCAGATAATAATTGTTTGAGCAACCCAATTACATATTTATTTGAATCTCATTTATATTGGCGTACACCGAGGCCCTACGAAAACTTAACATTTGAATTTTTTGGACCCTTATTTAAATATTAGTAGTTATTCACTCCCTTTTAAAGCGTCGAATTAAGAATATTGAAATTAGAAAAAAGTTTGTACCCCTCCCACGATAAAATTGAGTTGTTCTTTACATCTACCCTCATGTTAACTCTTCTTTGAACCTCTATAAATTTCTTATAATGAACATTACTTTCTATCAAATTTTGATTATCTAATTTTTTTCTTATTCTACAGGGTGTTCAACTTATAGTCCGAAGTTTGATATCTCCGTTACCTTGAGAAATAGGGAAGAATGTTTTAAATAAAAGTTACAGATAGAGTCAAGCTTTACATTTTAAAATTATTTCGTAATATATAGGGTGTCTCATATACCTCGTATATTTTTACATTTTTAAAAACCTCTTGCCGAACTAATTGCATGTCTATTATGTTTAATAAAGGATCTATAGCCACCTGAAAATCACATTTTTTTGAATTTCGATGTATGTAGCAGCCAAACCGATGAAAATCAATAAAAACGACTTACAAATCCCCATCCTAACTTTTTAAATTCAGTACTGTGGCATTAAAAATTTTTGATACAGAATGATCAAAAATTTGAAATCTCATATGTATTAAACATAATAGACATGAAGTGTGATACATAGTTCGGCAAGAGGTTTATAAAAAAGTAAAAATATACGAGGTATTCCACTAAAAAAACATAACTTTAATATGCTGTGACCTTATGAAATAATTTTAAAATGTGAAGTTTGATTCTACCTATAACTTAGGAGTACAAGTTGAACACCTTGTATATTTTTTCCCTAATTCTTTTTTTCCTTAATGACCAAATCTAGTAATAATGGTGGTTCATTATTATTTAGAAAAAATGTATGTATGTATTAAAATCCCATTTCATTTAAAGACACATATTACACATATCGATATTTAAATTCAAATGTATATCTCTACATATCTAATGTATATGTTACTTTTTATGGAATTCATGCAAATGGAAATTAAATGAAGCGTAGGCTGCGTGTAATTCGTTTGGAAATTACTCTACATAAATAAATAAAAAATTAGTTTCAAACCACGATTAGGTATTGGAATAAATGTATGTACCGGGTGGGCAACAAAGAACGACCGTCGGATATATTTCAGACTTGGAATATAGTACAGCTTCGGGAAAAATTATTAACGAATCTGACCTCGAGAAAAACCTGTAAATTATTTACAGAATTATAGGTCCACCGCTAGAGGGCGTAATTGAAAACCAAAAATAAAAAAACCAAATTTGACGAAAATTACCTAACTAAAGGTATTGGAAATAGGATCGTCATATTCTTCAAAAAATTCTGCATATTTTTTATTTCACAAGTTTTGGTCTGTTTTTTAAAATAAGAGGTGGGGGAGAGCGGGAACCTGAGATATGTCAGACGGTAGTTCTTAGTTGCCCACCCGGTACATCCAAAATGCACTTGGGTACTCCAAAATGCACTTTTCTATTTGATTTTTTTCTAGTGGCCGTAGTGGTGGCGTTTTTCATTTGTTGGGCCCCTTTCCACGCCCAACGTCTTCTTGCAATTTACGGTGGGAGTGAAGAGATAGAAAAAAGTTCCTATATGGTTATGGCCTTCCAGATTTTAACATACGTCAGCGGTATTTTGTATTACCTGTCAACGACTGTCAATCCGCTTCTCTATCACATCATGTCTAATAAATTTAGAGAAGCTTTTAAGGTAAGTCATTTTTATTTTGGTGTGGATAGAATTATACCGTTGACCTTTTGACTGTACTAAAACCCTAATACTCTCTTTGGTCATAAAATGTCCCAAGTTTATCACCTTTTCAGGCAAAGCCGAAGTAAAGATTTTATTTGCCTGCATCCCTGACTATTATAACATTTTAGATTGGTAAAAATTACTAAGAATATAAATAACAAATTGGTTTTATTAACTTGTGAAAAACTGCTTATTTCTGGTGTCCATACATTAATGAGAATATAAAATCTGATATTGCTAATTGACATATCCTATATTCTGAGGATTTTTGCAATCCAATCGGAGAAAAGCTATTAATTTTATGCCTTTCTTTTGAGACAACTTGTATTTCGTGCATCGCTGGTTTTGATTATCTGCCAAGGATAATTTTAAAAATAAACTGGTCCCAAAGAGACATTCTTACTTGAAAATAAAAATAAAGTAATTTCTCCTTTACAACTACAGGAAGATATTCCCCGACTTTCCTTAGATACTTTTGTTTAGTAGGTAGTTTTCAAAATTCTTAAAGAAAATTATATATATAATTTTTTTAATAAAAAAGTGTACTTTTTCTTAAGAAATATGATATAAAAAAAGAAAAAATTATGTTAAAGTCGTATATGAAATTCAAATACGCAAATATTTTATTCGTATTTCATATTATGGATACCTACAGAATCGAACTAGTATATATGGTTTCCCTCAAAAAATATTACATTCAACGAGATGTTTTGAGCTTTCAGTTCTTTTATTACATCCTTTTCTTATTTTGAGGAAAATATTTGCTTTACAAACCTTCGTAGCAGCAGGTGGGTCGGAGGTAGAAAATCTATGAATGAAGGGCCAGAGTCTAAGTATTTTAAAAACTACCACATTCAATTTAAACCACCCGTTTTTTATAAATGTATATCTCAGTATCTAAAACTTTCACAAACAAATACCAGAAGAGAATAAAATTTAATATGGATATCAGATTCCAGTGGCGTTTTGTTTGTTACTGATTTTTAGAGTTTACAAAAAAGTTAGGGCCGGGAAGAACAAATGATTTAAAAAAACAGTTTTTAATGTTACTACCAGCAATTAATTGCTATGTGTATACTAAGATTCCAATTATATACAAGTATATTATGGCCTCACTTCCCTTACTGGATAGAAAAATATGTAGATAAATTCATGACCTCAGAGTCTTCTTCATGAGGATTCACTCTACGTTCTATGTTTAAATTTCTATAGCTTTAAGTTTGTCTTCGATTTTTCCATTTTTGTCCTTTATTATCTTTTCTTACTTGATCTTCCCATCTATTTTATCTATTTTTGTGTCTTCCCATTGGTAGTTTTATGAATAAATCAATTTTACTTTAATGTTCATAGAGTAACGTCAATAATATAAATAATATAAAGTTACTCTATCCAGTAACGATCAAATATAATACGAGCAATGAGGAAGAATTTATTCATTAAAATATAATTGTTATTTTTATATACAATACAGTCTTAGATTAATTTAGGATGTAAATACCAAACATAATGCCATTTTCATAAAATCGAAATTTAGTAATTTTTTTAATACGATATCTGTTGCTAAGGAGGTAACCAAAGGAGAGTATCAAATATTTATGAATGACAAAATATAAACTTTTAGAAGAACTACTCCGGAAGCAGGCATTAAATTCGTTATTCTAATTAGAAAACTTGAAACGGTTTCGAATTCATCTCGTGCTGTTTTCAACAATGTGGGGCATTTGAAATGTATGATGAATAGTTTGCTGAGCAGATTTTATTTATTGTTTTGGAGTTTAAATGCTGAGCTATATGAAATTCATTGAAAACTTTTGCTGTTGCAGAAATTTTTATACAGGGTTTGTCCAAAATCTTCCCTTTTTGAACTACTTGATTAAATACTTATTTCACATACACCAAAGGGATATATAAAAGACTTTCTTATGTCTTCAATGATTTTCCACAACAAGAAGTGATACAGTACAGATATTTTACTTTTAAGTTTACTATGGAAATATAAATTTTAAAATTTTAAATATCCTATTTGTTCATTTATTTAGCAATAGGAGTAATACAGCAATAAAGATAGATATTTTTAACGGCATTTCAGTGGGTTAGTATCCATAGAGTATTGTTGTTAAATTAATCTTTTTTAATTCAGGAAAAACATCCCTAGAAAATTAAGTCAAATTCAAAAAGTCGTCGTTTTTCTCATTTCGTTTAAATGTTTCTCCTATGTGGTGTGCAAACCTTTGATTTTTTTATCGTTATTTTTGGTCTACTTGTTACATTTTTGTCTATATAAGTAAATATATAATTTAAATTATATGATCATGATTCTTATAAGAATTATCAAAGTGTATAAAGTCTTTTATGTATATACAATAATTTACTTAGAGCTGCAATCTCTTTGTTATACCGTTTTTATAGGAAAACAATAAAATATTCAAGGTTTAAAGGTAGAGAATAATACTTTGTAAACAAACTAAATGCATCTATTCAAAAATATTTCATTGTGTAAGTAGTTTCCTTATTCTAAATAATACCTTCACATAAAACTTTTTGCTCAGATTGAATTTCTTTAGTAAAAATGAAGGAATAAAAACTTTACCGAAAAGAATAAATTTAAAATAAATTTCTCAAGTACCCACTAGAAGTTGCCATGTGCAGTAATATAGTAAAAAATTCGCATTAACATCTAACAAAAGAGTTTGATAGTGTACAGTTACGTATTTCTATTATAAATATGTAAAATATAACCTGTTTAGAGAGATTCTTGTGAAGAGCGTTTTTTACTAATCCTGAAACGAGAATACCTTATATCTTTGTTATTAAAACTCGGATTCTCATTCGGGTTTCACTACAACACTGTAAAAATAGGGGGAAGGTACTTTTTTCCATTATTTTTTTTTCAATGATAATTCTTCGAACATAAAATATTTTCCGTATTTTACATAAAAATTGAGACATTTACATTAAACAAGTGCCTAATAATGCATCGGTACGTAGCGGGCGCACCATATTTGTGGATGCACTCTACGAATTAGTTTGCTTATGTACAATAGTGGCTGCGAGCCAGAGGATACATTTTTTTTGTGTTGCTGATTTTGGTTTATTGTTTGTAAATCGACGTATTAAAAATAAAAATATTTCATGAAGGTCATCCAAAAGTCGTTGTGCACTTATGCCGCGTTGAGACCAAAGAGACAAAACAGAATCTTTGAGCTTTTCAACAATTTTGTCTCCGCATTTTGCAATAATGTCGAGTCCCCCTTTCTCTTATCTCGAAATTATTTTGTGGCTCTGACAGTTACTAAAAAGTTGAGTTTTTATTTTGTTTCCTGTTTCTGTTTTGTCTGTTTGGTCTGGACGCGACATTAGTTATATAATTTTCTTATATAAATTAGTTTTCTTTTTATTTGCTGGATATTATACTATACATAATACAGATGAGTTAGTAATCGCTTAATTAGTTCGATTGAGACAATCATCTACTAATAAATGTAGGTTATTTTTCAAACTCTTTTTAAAGCATTACCTTCTTGCAATTAAAGCTATAGCTGAGTTGGCAGCCATCTAAATGACCAAATTTTAGTGGTAGTGATAAAATTAGAGTTATTCAAGCCTCATTGAACTAAAATATTCTAAATATAAAAATCACGGTATGAGAAAAAATTATTCATGAAGGGACTATCTACTACCAAGTACAGGAGTCTTTCAAAGTTTTTAAAGCAGTTTTTTTAGTGTAGATAACAAAATTGTAGTTTTTTATTAGGGTTTCTCATTTAAACTATTCATACGGTAAATGTATACTTAATAAGATAAATTTATAGTCAGAAATAATCCTAAATATCAATGAGAATATGTTGTAAAAAAATTAATAGAAATCTCCATTTAAATTTGGAAAAATCGCTCTCCGGGGCTCTGAACTATTTAATTGCGTTTTTCTCAAGATTTTAACAAGATTAACAATTTTACATAAAAATAATGTGTCATATTTTCTAATCCAAATTACAAACTAGTTTCGTCAAAAAAAAATACAACTCAGTTTCATCGGAAATCGCTTATGGGGCGCCCCCTGTTTCAAAATGTAAAATAATAAATAAGACTTCTTGTCTAAAGTTATACCTCGGTGTCAATTTTAGTAACAATGTATGAATATATTGTAAAATTTAAAAAAAAACAAAAATTTGTTTAAACTTTAACACCTAATATCTTTTACTACAGCAACATATTATTATTAGAGCAAATTTGGTTCAATCCTCTCATTTTGGTAAAAATAACCTGCTTTTGCTCTTTGTATCAATAATTATGACTCACCCTATTCCAATTCTCTAAAACAAACCATTTCCGATATGATTGACATAACATTTAAATAATTACTCTCTATTTTTTACAACAATTACCTTCATAATTCTCTAACTACCCTGGTTGTTTTTTTAATTTACCTCAAGTAAAGAGGAATATAATACTGATGCAATCTAAAAATCGAACCTGCTTGAACTTTCCTTCCTGTGAAACTGTAGAAAAAGACAAAATTGCGAAAAATAAATTTGTTTTAATCCCTATAGAGTACGAACTCTTGTCAGCTAATCTTGATCGATAGCTGGTACGAGTTAATAATGGAATTAAAAATTGAACAGAGTTATTAAAATTTGTGTTAAGTGATTCTCAGAAAATCAATTTTAGTCTTCAAACAGATAAAAACTTTGGTTTTAAGAGTGCTTTTGTTAGGAAAAAGATATTTATTTAAATAAAGTTCTTAGCTTAGAGCAATGTGGTTTCTGGGGGTAAAGGTTTTATTTGTTTTAATACGTTTATCTGAATATTTTTATTTACTTTTTGAACTGAATTAAGTATTTAAATCGCGAATTTTGGAATCCTATAATCCAATATATTTTAATTGTTTTACCTTGAACATTATCAATGGACAAGAAGAAGAAAAACAAAGTGAGAAAATGCTAATGTGTCTAAATGCACAAATTAGTGAATCTGGTAAAGAAAATATTAACTTAAATATTAGAGAGAAAACAATGAATAAACATATCTACCTTAAAATTTACAGCTGTAAATAATGAACTAACAGAAAGCAATAAAATCAGAAAAAATTCAACTATTCCTTTTTTAATTTTTGGTAAATATAAGATTATATATACCGGGTATTTCTAAATTAATACAAAAAATTCAAGAGGAACTTTCTCGTTACAAATTATGAGGTCTCTGCCTTAAAAAAAATCGCAGCCCAATTGCTAAAAAAACAGTTTTTAACTATTTTTCTCAAATCCGAATTAATGTAAAATCTTGAAATTTTGTGAATTGCATACTCTCATAAAGAGGTAATTATGGGATTTTTTTTTCAGTACTTTCATTATAAAATTTATTAAAGTTATTATAACTTATGTTCAGTTCTTTCCATCTCTGTTTTTTTGACATGTTTAATTTTATTATTTCACTTAATGTTATTAGCTTATTAATTTTGTTCAAAACCTATAAATTTGATGAAAAAAGCAAGGCATAAAAACAGGAATACCAATTCAAGCATATAAAATGTTCTGAAGTAATATAAAATAAGAATTCTTTCAAGTTTCTACATTAATTTGGACTCGAGAAAAAAATTAAAAACTCAATTTTAATTCCGCCCTTTCATGGATGATATCTCTTTAGGGGTTGGGCTCAGAATTTTTTTAGGAAAGACCACTCATAATTTCCAACGAGGAACCTTCCAATGAATTTTATCGCATAAACTTAGAACTTCATACGGAAAGTCTTAGTGTGGGCTAATAAATCCATTATTAACAAAGTTAAATTCATCTAACTAAACTAAACTAACTATATCTTTTGGCATGTTTAAACCTGTTCTGCCTCTTATGTAAGACTTGGGAAGTGAACATAAAAATCTTAAATAGTAAAATCCCTCGTTTTAAAAATCTTTTCATCGTGATTATAACCGTCTGCGTTTGAAGTCACTCTTATTATTACAATTAATAAGGCAACTTCTAAAATTTCATAATTCAAACATTTTTTTCTGATTCAACCGATATAAAATCCTGTACAAAAACTTTTAAAACAATAAAAAATTCCGGATCAATTTCATTGTGCATCAAGAAACGTACTTCTTACGCCTTCTAACATTTTCATTATAAAAACCTTCAAAAGTCGCACATTTTTTTGAGAACTGGTGGATTCTATGAAAATTGATTTGTGATTGTGAGTGGAGAAATAAGAAACAATTATTTGTTTAAATTCTGCCAAGAAACTTACAATTTTATTTTGTTTTTTTAATTTGATATTGATGAAACTCAAAATCGTACCACAACAAATGAATTTATTAATTCCAAATTTTAAAGAAAGTTACAACTAGTTTAGACTTTGAAAGTAATGAAAATGTTGGTTCGTGAATGCTTTTATACAACATTCGCAAAAACTGTATATGTGGAATAACCTTATTTTGAATATACATAGTAATTGGTCCATTATATATTAATGAACTTATTTTAACCGAAGTTTTAGCTGCTCTTGACAATGATGAAATTTGCTATAATCTTATTTTCCACATTTTTTTAATAGTAAGAAAGTACCTGGATGGAGAATTTCTTGGTTCTTCTGGAAGACGAGTGTCTATCAAATGGCCACCACGGTCTCTTTATCTTGCTCCTCTTGATTTCTTTTTATCTGTTCTATTAAAGTAATTGATCATTAAAAAAAATTAAAATGTAATATTAGAGTTTCAGAATAGATTTTATATTTTATAAAGAAAGTAACATATTTTCAAATAAAAATACGATTACTTTTAAATCTAATAATGATATTTTTAGTTTGTTAACTCTACGTAATATAAATATTTAATCCCACATTTTTTCGACTATAGACTATAGTTAATATGTACTAGTATTTAAAACCTTCAAATATCAAACCCCTAGCCCTACTTCTGGTGGATATAAAAAATACGTTTCTTGATGAATATGTAACTACTCAAATTTGTCTGTATTTTTCTTCATTATTATATTATTCAGAATTTCAACAGGATTTTCTACCAGTTGCTTGGAATAATAAGAGCTATTGTAATCAAGGTGAGAAAATACGTCCAGTTTCTTCCCCTTTAAAATATTTAAGTTGAACCTTTGGTGCCATCCTCATAAATGTTAAATATGCAAAAAAATTGATTTGTTTTATTATTGTTATTATGCAAATAAAAAAAAAATTATTTAACTCGTATAATAATCCAAATCTTAGAAAAATAAAGAAAATAATTAACTTCTTTCATTTACCACTATAATTAAACATACCAATTTCAATAGTATTAACAATTTTGAAGTCGGAACAAATTTAAGTTTGTGTAACCAATTAATAAAGGAATTACAACTGTAGTCACACCCTATAAAATATAAATGCAGTTATGAAGTTAATATAGGAAAGCAATAGATTATATATTGTAATTTCAAACAAATTATAATGAAAAATTGTAGAGCGGATAAATTAAATTATCTAAAACTCTAAAACTAAAACTAAATAAAAGTAAAAAATCTCATAAATAAATTACAAAATAAAAAAACGCCAGGAAGGGATGAAATCACTAGTGAAGTTGTATTGGGACAAATTGAAAAAAAGAGCTGAAAATAACTTAATTAACACACAAAAATTGTTTAATCCTATTTTTAAGAACATCACGTTTTCCCACATTTATTGATATCGTACTTCTCTAAGTTGATTTTTTTAATAAACTAAATGTGTCAACGAAAATAATGCGTATTTTTAAATGATATGTGTAACCTGCCGTTTAACAAAATATTCTAATAAAAAATTGATTAACATTTTTAGTTTACCCAAAACTCCATTTTAAACATTTACAAGAAAATTTGTACACGGCAACACCTCCAATGAGGCAACACAATTTTAATAAAAACATCTGTCATGTAACCAAGGAATAACTACCTGATGAATCATAAAATTGTGTTAGTTTGCAGATTATCCGGATATAGGATTTTTAGTACAAATACCGTTGCACGTCAGGAGTGACGTACCTCTTTCATCATAGTACTGCCAACTAATTAATATTTCCCTAACTAAGATAAATCATACGAAACATCACGAAAATTCACGAGGACTCATGAACGTAGTCACAGTACTAAAAAACCGAAAAAGTAATCGTAATTATTTTGATAATTTTAGAATTATTTCAATTATATTGGCTTATATACGTCTTATTCTTTATAATATAAAGTTTATGAATCATTATTATATGTTTAGTACTCAAAAAACCATAATTTACATTAAATAATTTTGAAATTTTCTACGCCCATGAGACTCGTATTTATGATGAAGAAATGACATTGTAGCGATTGGCATGCCTTGATGCGACGTTGTCGAGTATTTAGATTGAAATATTTCAACGATTTCTGACGTCCGGCCGTCAACCAGTTGTGTGTTTTCACCACGTTTTCGGTAATTTTGTAATATTGTCTTTATTTTTTGTATATTGTTCATATACGCTTCAATAAATTAATTTTTCATAATAATAAAGCTAAACAACATAACCTAACATTACATTTTTGAAACTTCCTACATTCCTCGACAATTTACACAAGCCGACAACACTGCAGGGTCGTGATCTCATAATTGATATATGACGTGCAACGGGATTTGTATTAAAAATCCTATAGTTTAATAGTTTTTTGTTTGGTAAAGTAGCTTCAATAATTCAGTGAAAATGACATTTTATTCAAATTGGTAGTGGATCACCTAAAAAAGGTAGTGGTATAAATCGTTCGGATCATAAAATAATTAATATAAATAATCTCTTAGATGTTATTGACGAAAACTGTCGTCCACCAAATATTTAAAGAACAACTTCTCCTCCCGTTCCATGTCCAAAGGATACAAATTTGCATCAAGAAGATTTATTATGGATACTAGAATTTATTTATAAAATTAGTAATAATTACAATCGAAAAAATGTCTGCGTACAGACGTTACTTCGAATATTTTTGTAAAATTCCATAATATTTTTCACTCTTCTACTTCCCCTGTAATCGACCATTGTTTACGATCTTATTAGCATTGTACTTGACTCAGTTATTCAAGTGTGGCGGTGTTGCCGGCTTTAATCTCTTTCCAGTAGATAGATGTAAAATACTAATATTTATTTTATTTATATTTATTCTATTCTGCGTACATTATTATACCTCATTTATAAAAATTGTTTTAGGGAACACCTTGTATAATAGCAAGTTTACAAAGAGCTTCGATTAACTCAATACCTTATTTTTTACAGAAAACGTACAATCAAGTTTTCAGAAAAAACCATAAAATTCCAGGAGGCAGGTGTTACTCGTCTTTATTGGGTCACCAACAATCCAACAGTGATTCCTACAATGGCGGCGGTTGGGGAGCAGGAGGATCACTCCGTTACATTGAAGACTCAGTGGCGGCGCGTCTAAAGGATCACCAGCGGCCATTGGTCGTTTCTTTTAAAAAACACAGAAGACCTTTACAACAGGACATTATTGAAAATCATAGAACAGTAAACAGACAAGAATCATCCAAGAGCATTAAAAAAGGACAGAAGAATCCTAAAGGTACGGTCTCTTTTATAAACATCTTAATAATCCTTTTTTTTGTCATTGCTTCATGCAAACTGGTTTTTGAGAATTGGCTTTGTTATAAAAATTGACTTTTTCTAGGTCCTTATACTCCTCCAACAAAATTGAAGAATTCGTTCTCATTTTCAATCCCTCTTCGAATGGATGAAGGAATGATGGAGAGATCCAAATCTTTTGCCAAAGATAGACCTGCTTCGGTAACCAGCTTTCAAGAGGTACTGGACAACTTAGAAGAAGACTACCAGGAAGTCAATAAATCTATAGAACTATTTTTTATAGAAGATCAATCAGAAAATGAAAATGGGCCTAACAATCAAAAGCATGTGATAAACAAACATCATTTTAGATCAAGAAGTCCATACAGACCAGAAGACCGATTCAAATCAGAAAATAATTGCAAATTAGAGTCTAGAGAGCCCAACTGTAGTTTCGTTGAAGTACACACATTACGGCCTAAACATATTTGTCCATTAAATAATAAAAATAAGATTCTGCAAGTCAAGTAGTAGCTAGTTTTTGTACAAAACGTTTACTTCATTTTCAGATAAGAATCTTTTAACATTATTCATCTTGCTGCTCAATTATACATAAAAACTAAAATGTAGTATTTCTATGTTTAGCATATTTATTTTAGTATAATTTATTTATTAATAAAAGGACTTATAATATATATTCTTGTTAAATATTATAAAAAAGCTAAATAGAGCTAATAATTACAAAAATCCCCTACTCATATTTGTGTAAATATAATTGTTGTTGTTTGCTAGAATTTTTTGCGATGTTCAAATCTTTATGTAAGAAGTTACTGAATATTATATATTTGTAAAAAAATGTTTCAAATATTTTATTTATACACGTTTTCTGTGTCTAGGTAGCTCTTTTATTTATAAAATTATTAAAAAATGGAAAAGTACAATATTATTTGATATTATCCTAGGTATATAAGCGAATCAACAAGATTTAGGCATTTGGATTCTTTTGTGCCACCATCAGCTTTATATATATTTTTTAATCTTTTTCACTTGAAAATTTGATATTATAAACACGCTTATATCCCATACTTAAATATTTTCCTAATTTTCTATTTCATATTAACCGTTATTCATTATTCATTTTTATGTATGATAAGAAGATTCAATGAAAAATACAATTTTAATTAAGAACTAGATTTTAAACCATGTTTATAACTTGTCTTTGGTATAATACTTCTGCAGCCACTACTAATTTTTTAAATGAATTAAATGAATTTTTCAATTCTGAAGTAAAGATATATGTTTTCATTTAAAATTTCCAACCACTTATTCAAAAATTATCTTGAAATATAATTTCCCTGTGTAGTTGTTTTCTGGTCGTATATCAACAACGAGTAAAACTGATGTAAGTTATAAAAAAACAGAAACTTAGTAGTTACAAAATTAACTCTGTATTAAAAAAAAGCAGTGGTTGTCAGAAAGAAACTAATCCTCGAAATCAAGACCTATCGTTACGATTTTATAATTAAAAAATGCCTAGTACATATTTCTTTATCCTTTTTTAATAACTTGAAAATAAAGGATAATTACAAAAAACGATATTATTTATATTTAGTTTTACTGATTTTATAATTATACCGCTTGAGTATATTTTGCGGCAGTTTGTAGGTTCCTTAAATACGCAGTTTTTCTCCACATAACTTCGTACATTGCCGACCCCGGTAGTAGGATGAGCGGGGAACCGACGTTTGGTTCCCGGGGTCCCAAGGGCATTGGTGTGGTATGAATGTGTGTGAATGTTCTGTATGAATGTATAAAAATGTGTGAAATATTAAAGATTACAAACATAGTGCCTGACACAAGGGGATAAATAAAAAAAAATCATTTTTTTTATCGTACATTAGATTTAAAAAATATTTTATTTAAATGTATTATGTCACCTGTTAAATTTAATTCGTGATATTGATTAACAGCAACTAATTGAATTGTTACAGATCTCTTTCGTTCAAGTTCTTTCTTAACGGTTTCACATATTTTATCTTGAATGGCGTATAAATATTTTATCAAATCATGTTCACCAGATTTACAATAAACAGAATAATCTTCAACCATATTATTCCACGAAGGTTTTGATCTTATTACTTGAACATCTTCATCATTTTCATGTATGTACGGTAGCTCCTTTAAATCCTTTGCTTTATTATAAATTGGTTCTTCACAATCAAAGTCATTAAATGAGTCCAAAAATGTTTGTTCTTCTTCTTTCTTGATTCTCATTATATGAACTTATTTTCTCTCAATAAATTGTATAATGATTCTTTTCTCAACCAATAAAATTTAGTTAAGTTAAGATGATATTGATGTCGATAATTCCTAGCAGTTTGTTTAAAGTGTTTAAGAGTGATAGTTTCGTAGCTTGGTAATGTAAACTGAGGCATCTCTAATTATTAGGGAAAACATTTTATTAAGGAATATGAAAAAACATTATTTTCACATAATAATCGTTATAAATAATAAACAAAATGAATTCCCTGTTCAAAAAGTTAAATAGTTCGTATGAATTTATAAAACTAAATGAGCTTGAAAATAATAAAAAATATGTCGCCACAAATTTTGAAATTGGAGAAACCAAATATAGTCCAAAATTGAATTGTCTTTTAGACGACACACAAACTTATCTTACCCGAAGAAAGATTTGAAAGAGTTAAACGAAAAACTAGTTCATATAAACAATTTATAAGGGATTTACTAAGCAAAAGAATGGTAAAGACATATTATTTGAAAAGATTCACCTAAACCGTCCTTTAATATTTTATGACAAAATTGGATTTTTTCTGGAAACGTCATACCACCCCTTAACTTTCAAGTGTTCTAATTCGAGCACTGTTGGTCGCAAACAAAGAATTGAGAGGTGTAGGATGTGTAAAATGAGTTACATTAAGGCATTTTTTCTCTCAGGCGCTTAAAACCAGAGTTATTTTTCAGAAACTGCGCCGGGTAAATTTTTTCACCTCCCACCTCTCAAGCAGGGCTCTATCGAGGTTTCAAACTCACGTGCATTGCTAGGGGACCATGGTCTACCATCCTGCTAAATTTGAGGGTGACGTAATAAAGTTTTTTTCTAAAAAAAAAACAATCTGCAGTGACTTTATTTTCTTTTGAAAGGACACAAACGTTATTAAGTATGTGGTGTTTTGTAGATTAACTTGTGAGGGCAAATTCAGAATTTGTAAACGAAAAATGTTTGCCAATTATTGATATCAATACACTCGTAATGATAACTTAATTAAATTCGTCCACGAAACTATTATTTAAACTTTTGACAGAAATGTTAATTAAAATTTAATAATTATTAAAAATTTCTGAAAAATGTGTAAACAGAAATACTAAATGGTAGAGATTGTTCATAATATATTATATTTACCAGATCTGACACGTTTTATAGCTAATAAAATTGGTATTATTACAAATTTAAAAATGTACATAAACAAAATAATACGGTAACTGTTATTTTTTCTACGGTTCTAAGTCTAACAATGGAACAGGTCTTGGACAACACACGCCGGCGTATCTACAAAAAAAAACGATTTTCAAAATGCATCAAACTCTAGAAATTGTAAAAATTAAAATAAAATCAAAACAAATTTCACTATAAATAATTTATAAATCTAAATGGAATAGAAGCTTTTATTGAAATAATAATGAATCTACAAAATACTTACTTGTTTTCTACTTGGCATGAGAACTTTTCATATGATTGGAAATCCTTGAGTAATGAAAATACTTGAGAACATTCCTTCAAAAGGGTACACACCCCAACTTCAGTAGAATTAATTGGAGTTCCGTTACAATCTTCAGTCCCGCTCAAATTCAGGAATTCACCCAGTTCGAGTAAAGCTATTCAACATAAAAATTGAAACTTAAACCCTGTATGATGATTAAATAAATATTTACCAAATATTTTACTAACCTCCTTTCACAGTAAGGGTTTCATTTGGATTAACTACATTACTTAACCATGGTAACTGAGAATATAAATATGTTGGGCTTGGTAGTGATGTACTATGTACTAGCATTACAACTGTAAAACAAAATGTATAAAGATTTTCGAGATAATAATAAAAAAATGTACAGGATGTTTGTTTCATTAGTTAGCGGGAATATTTTAACGGTGAATTGAGTACACCAGGGTGGTTTCCGATGTACCTCAGTAATACAGCGCTTATCAACTTTAATTATTTCTTGACAGGTTTATAAAAACAGAAACATCCACTATATTTTTTTAATATTTAGTACGCATATTTTACTTTCCAAATCGCTAACGTATTAGCTAGAAAAAAATCTAGACTTGGACAAAGAATGTGTCCTTAAAATAATAACCTGTATATGAAACTTTCCAAAATTTGAATATTTACAGAGAGCATAAAAGAAATTGAAAAAAAATAATGTTATTTATATTATTCCACATGCAATTTTACTACTTAAATATAGTTTTTGTCCTGTAAAAAATGAAATTTTAAGGAGTTTTTATTTTAAATTTCGAAATTACTTGAATATAATGTAATAATACTTAAGTAAAAAATGTTATTACACGACTATGTTTCTATTGTGCGTGAAATTACAGGTCCGTTCTTGAAATTTTATTATTATTTACAAAAAGCAAGTATTCTTGAATTAGTATTTCACTGTTACTGTAAATAAAACCTCACTTATTATATATACATTGAACAGTAATTTTAACATAATACCAATTTTAAAATAATTATAAATACGTTTGAAAACTGCAAAGACAACCTCTATATATTTACATAAATAGAAATAGCATCTGTATATTCAATTTTTCAAGCTATTTTCAAATATATGAACTAATTTGAAATTTATAATATTATATGATACACGTTGTTGTCTTAAAGACACAACACATTTTTCATTTTTTGTAACTCCAGATCTGTATTTCTCTTTTGCCTAATAAATTAGTCATTTGGACAAAGAACCTAAAAAATTTGTTTTAAATATCAACAAATACACTAAGAGGCTAATCTTTTATGGCCCTATAAAGAAATGAGCAAAATCGACAAATCGCTCTAAATGTTGGCTATAAAATGTAAAATCAATTAGGTATGGAACATGTGAAACCACTTCGTTCTACTTAATTCACTGGTTAAAGTATTTTCGTTTCCAATGAAACACGCCTTATATAAAAATATCTAATATACAAACTACAATACCTTTTTGTGGCTGAGTATAACTACTAACAACATAATCGTTATCTTCATCAACAGATGCCATACTAGTATAACCTAAAACAAAGCATAATTAAATCTGAGCAATTCATAGATAATAGTTTATATACAGTGTAGATTTGCTGTACTTACGGATATAGAAGGGAATGGGAGTAGTCAATGGTCCAAATGGTCCAGGCATTCCTGCTAATCCTGGCGCTCCACCAAATCGAGGACCGAAATTAGAAAATCCATTCGATTCTAAAAATCAAAATAATATCAATGTCCAAATCAGGAGATTTGAGATAAAACACATTCCTGTTTTAATATGCAGATTAATTTTAAAATATAAATATAAAGTTTAAGGTAAATAAATTCGTACTTGAGGCATCTTCTGTATCTACGGCACTGGTATCATTAGGTTTAACAACTACCAACGAACTGACATCAGTTACAAAAGAGTACTTCAACGCCAAATCTAAGGCTTCCTTAGTCAATTGAGTTTTATTTTCAACCAATTCTCTTTGTTCTAGTTTGTGTTTAATTGTCAGGTAAGCCCAAAGGCGTTCCAACGATGTCACTGGAGTCTCGACCACAGAGGGAAGAGTGGTTGTACCATTTACATCGGAACCCTCGATAATGAATTTTAAGTCGTTTCCTAGAAAAGAAATTAACAAAAATAATTTATATGTTATCGTTTATAATATGATACCAATACAACATTTTAGTTGATGTGTTCCTTTAGCGTAAAAATGTAAAGTTCCAAAAAAATTTACATGAAGAGTTATAGTGACTGGATTATTATTTTGGTGTAGGTAATTCAGGCAATATTCCATTAAGTAAATATTGCGCCATATCTTTATTCAGTCTAAAAAGTTCTTTAAATCTATTATCATTTATAGTAAAACAATCACAACTATCTTGCATCAACCTTCTTTTAATATTTTCTCTTATAATTTCACCCAATATTTCTTCTTCTGTCGCAATTAATATATTAAAGCCATTTATGGGCAACATAATTAATTAAAGAAAAATTAATAATAACGTAATAGTCTTATTTTGTGTCCATAGAATTACAAAAAATAAATACTAAAATAGAATTCGATAGCTCTGTCTATGTAGAATTGAAACTACAATTTAAATAGAATAAACTCGATTCCAGTGATCCATAGAGTGCGATTTATGTACAGTCCAAATAAAAATGAGTCGAAAAGTAGAATTTTATATGGCACAGAGTCTAAACACAGGTCGTAAACCTAATAATATAAAAACGAGTCACTTATTATCATGGAGTTCAGTGGTCCCCGTCTGGGAATTCGAGCAGTCCCCGACTGTGGGGAAGAGATCAGCGGTCCGCCGGCTGTGGGGAAAAGTTTACCTAGTGCCAAAGGTGCCATAAGCGTCATGTGTCCCCTTAAGAACCTCCTTTGGTAAGAACTCTTTATATCATATATATATATATATATATATATATATATATTTGTTATTTTTTTTGAGCATTTTTTGTTTATCTTTATTAAAGTGCAATTGTTGCTGAACTTGTCGTCTCTTACTCTTACGCGGTTAAGAAAACTTATCCAGGGGAGGGCTCGTTAAATCTATGACATGGTGGAGGTTGCCGTTTACTGAATTATTTTTATTAACCCCATTTATTAGCGCATGACCAAGGACCGTGCTGTGACATAGTGAAGGCGTCCCTTTAATTAGCACGACCCTAAGAACTTTGAGTGACACGTTGAAGGTGCCGGGGCTTCGATCCCAAGGCCCTTTGCGTAACAACATCATATTAATATTTTATTCTATTGTACTTTTATTTAGTTTCATAAAAATGATTTATTATAATAACTGTTAAAAGTTACTTTTATAATTTCCCCTAACATTAAATGTAATGCTTACCTTCCATCCGACCAGCTGAAACCATTTCACATCCTCTAAAGTAAATAGGGAATACTTTTTTAGTAACTTCTTTAACTTCAGAAGTATACTTGAAGTTAACATTTGATAGAAGAGGTGAAGAAATTTGTTTGTAAAATTCTTGTAGTTGTAAAGAAGCATCTGCACCTTCATAAATATGCCTGGAGAATCCGTTGTTTTTGAGAGAAAGTTTTCTTAAAAAATTTTTATCTGCGCCTTCACCAAACGATAGGGAAAATATTGGCACTTGATCCCGTTCACTATTCATCTTGGTAACCTAAAAATGATATAACCAATTAATGTACGATAAAAAACACAACAGACTTAAAAATAATCATGAAAAATGCATCAACGAATGTAAAAAGGCTTTAAAATAACTTACAATTTTGGTAATTTCTGTGGTATCACTGATACCAACTGTTGGCTCACCATCAGTCAAAAATACCACGATTGGTTGTTTAAATTTGCCCTCTTCTTCTCCTTTTTTCACATTCAAATGAACCAGGTGGAGTGCAGTCGAAAGACTATCCATTATATTAGTTAAGGAGTCATCTTGAAGTTTTTGAATAACTTGTTTACCCTTTTCGATCGCTTCTTTCGTTGCTGGAGTTGCCACTGGGAATTCTTCTTTCTATATAATATTAATTAAAACAAATAATAAATAGAAACAATAGCTCCAACAAGCTGAAACTCACCATTAACTCTTCAAATGGTTCTTTATCATTATTAATTTTAGCTTCGATTCTTTCCTGGGTGTCAATATTCCAAATGTAGACTTCGGTACTGAATTCTACAATATGGAAACTATCTACATCCCTTAATTGATCGAGTATACTGATCATTGCATCTTTTAGTTGTCTGATTTTGCTCCCATACATACTACCACTTTTATCCAAAACGAAAACGATATGCTTAGGAAGAGGTTCTAATTCATCTGGGGCGAAAAAGTGCACAAAATAACCATCTTGAAGAAGAACCTAAAAATGTATATTTGTACATTTTAAACGTCTTGTATTTTCTTACAAAACAACATTTGTGTTTTACAATTTCAGCTTTTGATGAGATTTGGATTTTACACAATATTGAAATGATTGAAGTTGGAAACATTATATGTTACCTCTCCTCCACGTGGATCTCTTTCGACATCATATTGTAAAATGAATTGCCCAGACAATCCATCATTTTCTTTGCCTCCTAATTCTTGAGCAAACAGTTTTTGTTGGTCTTGGTTCGGCTTGAATTTTGCAATAGCGCTGGTGGAGTTAATGATTTCGATAGAAGTATCTGGATTCAATTTATCATCGTTTTTGCTAATTTCGTTTCCAGATCTCAAAGATGGTGTACGTACAAATTTTAAAGGTCTGCTTTCGTTTACAAATACCTAAATATGAAACAGTGTGGTAATTACAATTTTTCTTAAGAAATTAAACAAAGGAGCAAAAGAGCATAAGGTTTTTGTAGAAGATTACCTCAATATTCATGTCTTTGACAATTTGTCCTGGGTGTATGTTTAACACAAGTTCGTACTGG
This sequence comes from Hermaeophaga mercurialis, assembly GCA_951812935.1. NCBI lineage: Eukaryota > Metazoa > Arthropoda > Insecta > Coleoptera > Chrysomelidae > Hermaeophaga > Hermaeophaga mercurialis. The sequence goes on along the minus strand of OX638359.1, from coordinate 36,488,106 downwards.
TTGTTTCTTCTTTCTAATAATTCTTCGTAAGTAAGAAGAAAAGCTGCTTTTTTTTCTGGCTCAACATTGACAGAAACTGTAAATCTGTTAGAATCTCTTGCACTTACAGCGACGTGACCGGCACTTTGTCCACTTTGAACGGCCTAAAAACGGAGAAACATCATTTTAAAAGTTATATTTAATACAAAACCATCCATAATATACTTACTTTATCATAAATTTGCTTGGCTTCTTCTTTTTCTTTAACATACGCTTTATAACTTTTACCATCAATTTCCATTACAAATTCAGATATAAAGGCTTTTTCTGGTAAAACAACGGTGAAAGTAGCTTCTTTAGCCTTAGTATCGGGATTTCTTACTTTACTTGTGACTAGAGTTCTTGCAAAACGGTTAGAAATATTGGAGTTTATGTCGAATTGGTAAATTATTGGATCTGAAGGAAGTTCTGGTGTAACATCATTACCCTAATGAAAGAAGAAAAATAAAAATGACACCTTATATGAACTAAATTTAATTAATGATAAATCTATACAACCACCCAGGATTTATATGACCCGAATATATTCAAAGTATTCAATGGAACTGATTTTCCCAATTTATAATGATAACAGCAATTTATTAGACTTAATTCTAGAAAACACTAAGAATTAAACTAGAAATTAAATTATAAGTGAAACTTAGAGCCATTTATCCAAAACTTATATAACTTCCAACTAATTTTTAGGTTTTATTATGTTCATTCTAATATACATTGGTTCTTTCTTGAGGTTTTCCTTAAAGCAGAAGATACTTCTACATTCTTTTATGACAAATATGTTTGATGGGTATGTTCCAACATACAGCTCAATTAAAAAAGAAAATGTCCACAATTATTTGATTCTAACATAAATAAGCAAATCAAACGCACAGCTAACAAAAGAAATCATGAATACATTCTTTATAGTGAAATCAAGAGTCCTGGAGCTATTATTAAGATTGATATAGATCGTACTTATCAAACATTTTCTAACTCAGCTGAGGCCAATATAAAAAAAATATAATAATTTTTGGGCTTATACAAGTTGTCTGAAAAGTCAGTTGTCAATATTTTAGGCGAATTCCTTGTGCCAAATTATGCCCATATGTCCGTAAATGCACCGTTTTCAAAATATAAGGTGTTAAAGTTTAAAAAATAAAATAGTTTATTGTCAATAAATTTCAATTGAAAGGATCGATTATAATGAAACTTTAGGAGGATTATCAGGTTATAAACTATAATATGATTTCCAGTTTGTTTTCAGAGTTGTACAGTAGAGATCAGGGTTTCTTTTTCCACCCTTAAATTTTATGCCACTGGATGAAATGTTTAAATTTTTAAATTTTTGAATTCTACCAACATTCCATAATAAAAAAGTAATAAAATTTTAATGTTTTCGAGAAAACATCATTTTTAATGACCGCTCATGTGGTTATTCATTAAAAATACAAACCAATTTTTTGCGAGGCAACTTACCCGTGAATAAACATTCACTTCATCTTGTTTGTTTATAAAATGTTAAACAATGTCATTGATGATTAATAAATTAAGTTTCTTATTCCGAGGTTATCATCGTCTGTTAATGCAACAACATTTTATTTTTCGACACCTCGTACAAATGTTTTATTAACTTTTTCCACTGTATGAAATGTACAATAATTACAGTAATTGTAAAGATGGTTCTACTTGTAAAGGTTGCAATATGAACCAACCCCTTATTGTCAATTTGATATTTACTTTAAATCAACGGCGTAACGATTTTAAATTTTCCATTAAATACAAAACTCAAATGTTAAACATAAACAAATAAAGAGTTAGCGTTTGACATAAATCTTAATGCTACGCCAATGGCGTGAGTGGTCATTGCTAAGCAACAAAAATTATAAAACAAAATTTGGTTTATGCGCATGTAACGGGTTCAACTTAAGTGCGCCCTTTACAAATGGAACCATGAGTACATTTAATATTTTAGCATATATTAAAAGCAAATGTAAACTTTGCTGTTGTATATGAAACTTTGTTTTTCTTCTGATTGAATTGTCTTGATAATAACTTAATGTTCTGTACTTATCTACTCTGTAATTGATTAATTGTTAGGTATTTATAATCAAATAATATAAATATTTATTTAAAAATGTCCAATATATATTTTTGCAATTAGAAACTAATCCACCAAAAAAAGTTTGAATTATAATAAAATAACCGCGAACATTATATAAATAAAATTAAAATCTTTACTTACCTCCTTTTTAATGTGATAACTTGGATTGAATCCAGGATTTGGCTCTGAAACGGTAGTTGGAGATGATCCTGAAGGTGGCTCTGGAATGGTGGTCAAAACTAAACTATTTGGAGCGCTAACTACCAACCCCAAAAAAAACGTTGCCATAAAGGCAAAGAGTAAACACTTCATTTCGACAAACTATTTTGCTCACTGTACAAGTTTATCTTCTAAATGCAATTATATATATAGCTGTTGTGTGATATAATATTTATAAGGTTATTTTACAATAATCAATAGGTTATCCTAGAGATAAACACTCGTTTAACATAGTGGGTAAAGCAGGAGAGGCCACAATAAATCGGTATAATTACATTACCAATCAAAATCGAAAAAGATTTATATAACAATTATTTTTTTCACAGAAATAAAAGTTATCTTAACACAAATAATCAATGTGTACCAAGGTTATATACTTGATATTTTTCGGCAGAACTAAAAATTTACGACAAGACATAACGGTGTATCGGATCAGTCTGAAAAAGATCATTGGGTCTGTTAAACGAAATGCTATTAGATTTTCGTGACAATTCCAATGACCCAAAACAAAATTTGACTGTATCGATAACACTTTCGTCAAATACCGTAAAAATATCATAATTGGCAACGTAATATTTCCCTAAGAATAATAAGTGTACCTACAGAATCCGTGTTAATAGGAATAGTATTGCTGCCTCGAAAAGGGTCAAAATTTTAAATGAGGGCCCAGTTGCATACTTGGAGACAAATTAATAAAACATGGAAATTTATTCCGATCAACTGAACAGAGTATTATTTTTTTAATTAAAAAATGTAAGGTAAACGAATGAAATGTCGCTTAATATGAAACAAAAATGTTTTAGTTCATTTATACATAGTTTAAAACACTTTATTATAACAAGTATTATATTATTTGTGTTTGTTTTATTTTATTTGTTTTATTATTTACATATACCGAATTATTATTGTCGGCAATATGGCTAGTTAAAAGAACTTATTCTTAATTCTTATTAAAAAAAACTATCTGTGGCGCAGATTTACTACACGTCATCTTTCTGAAACTACAACTTTTTGTCCAGTTTATATTTCATGCAAATTTCACCTGTTATATTATTAACACTCCCGTAATCCTATAGGGGAGCCCCTGACCCTATTAAAAATTCACCTTGTATAATCTGTACACCAAAATCCTTTCAATGATATTATCCAATAAGTTCTACTAATAAATCGAATATAAAAAAATACTTAGCGTAAATTCCTAGCAAGTTTACAAAATATTTATCAATAATTAATTAACAAATAAATTTTTTTAAATTTGGATTTCCTAAAATAACTATTCACATTTCTGATAATTGTATTTTCATAGAAGATATTTAAATAATGCTTATAATAACAAAATATGGAAAAATAAATAGTTTTTAATATTAGTATAAAATTGAAAGAGAAAGAACACAAAAGTTATTATACAGTGAGATCATATACTCCGGAATGCATTCCAATATATTCTAGTAGTATTTATGTGTGGGGCAATAAAAAAAATTTTTTTTTTTAAATAAATTGAGTGCTAAAATGAATAAAAATTAAAAAAATTCGAAACCTAAAGGAAAGCATAATTTTAAATCAACTATTTACCCTTTTCTTAAGTTGAGTTCACGCAAGAAAAAATATTATTGGTTGCAACAAATTACGTTCAATTAACCCATATAACTAATTATACATTTATATTTATTAATTAACAAAATAATACCTTTTTTAATAAACACTGAGAAAAGGTTAAATTGATTATAATTTCCCAAAATTATTTATAATGCAATACATTTTTATTATTTTTATTCTTTTCGAAGGGTAAGACAGACTTTAAGTTAATTACCTTTTTGACATCTTTGACAAGTCACACAAATTATTTTTTCCAGACACTCCAAATTTTGAAAGTCTGTTTAATTTGAATTATAAAATTTAGGCTATTAAAACTAAATTATTTTATACAATGATTTAAATTAAAAAATAACAATCTAAAGTTATGCATTAATAAGAGAAAAAAATAGTTTAAAGGTATGGGTATGACCTAGACCCCTTAAAAGGGAAAGGCATATAAAACAAAGAGTCAAAATTGACTAGAATTAATATTTATAAATGATTGATTAAAATAAAATTAAAAAAGTAAATAAATTCAACACTGAGTCTTGGAAAAAGGCAAAAATTATCTAATTAATAAAATTGTAGAACGTTATTTTATTTTTATAAAAAAAATAATTTTTATTTACGCAATATTCTATTAGGATTCATAATGTATTAATTAAGGGATATTTAAAAATAAAGTTAATTAAAGAAAAATTAAGTTTTCTTGAGAATGTAATTGTTCATTTACACAATTAATATTAGGGCTAGTATGAACTTCATGTATAGCCAACAATTCAAGTAGATTTAATCTAATAAATATCCTTTGGCACTTGTTAATAAGAGTTACATGTTCTAAATTGTATTCATGTTGGTAGAAATGTATATGATTAGCAAAAGCTTGATTTGAAGAAAAATTATTGATATTATTCAATTTATCAGTATCTCTAAAATGTTCACGAATTCTAGATTCTAGACGTCTACCACATTGACCAATATAAATACTACTATTGTTGACAGAAGTGCAGAAAATATTTCCATCCCAACTTTGAAAAAAAAATATTGTCTTTAAAATTCAGCACCCTGCATATTGAAAACGATCTATTTTTAACAACACAAATAATAATGAAATATTTATTATATCTTGAGTGCAAACAATCAATGGTATAAGTTTAATACATAAATTCTAAATCATCCTAAATATTTATTCTTTATTGTATGATTTTGATATGTATCTGAGTCCATCATTTTTACTAATTACGTTTCCAGATAACTTAAATGGTGTTAGTACGAATTGTAATAACAACGTAATTGAACCCAAAACTTTTCATGTTCTCCAGAAATTCATTTCATAAATATCTAACAAGTTTACAAAATATTTACCAGTAATTAATAGATAAATACATTTTTAGAAATCTGAATTTCTTAAAATAATTGTTTACATTTCTGATAATATTATTAAGTATTAAAATATGTCACAACATTAATATTTAAAAATACACTTTCTTTTTATAGGCGCAGCAGCGATTGGTCGATTTTTAAATTGATTTTTTTTTATTTTATCTCGATTTGAATTTTTTTACATGAAGATACAAAAACGACTGATATTTTATTTATTAAGTGTCAGTCACTTTCACTTTAAGCAATATATTTTTTTATTGTAAGTATTATTTCTAATAAGAAAAATGTAAGGATTGCAATTGTTGTTGTTTTTTTCATTTTTAAAAAAATAATAGTTTCAACGTTAAAATAATTTGCAAAAAGGCTTGTCTTCCAATATGGTACATTTAAGCTACATTCTATATTTTATGGTGTAAACTATTAGACGAGTAGTAAATAATTAAATTAAAATGCTTAATAATAAGGGACGGGTTTTTTCACTGTTGATAACTTGTAAAAAGAGCTAATCTGAAAATGTTTTCAATTGATAAATAGACTTGTGTATTGTGTATTACAACTGTATTTCTTTCCATCTAACTACATTTTCACTTTTTTCCCGATTCTTCTACTACTATCAAGATATAACTTTTTATTATCATCAAATATTATTATTAATTTTTGTCAATTACGAATATTAAATTTATGAATTTGTATTAAAGTCCATATTTGTACAGCTGTCAATTCATGTGTTGTTAAATCTTGCTCTGAATATGGAGTCGCCAGCCTTTCGATGCGCGGTGGCAAAAGGGATCGGGACAGTCCGATAAACAAGTATACTTGATTGCAATGGTCAATCCTATTGCATCTGACTGACTGTACAATTTACGCAAGCGTATACTACCCTCTTTGTCGTCCGAATACTTTTTCATTCTAAATTCGCGCATCTCACACATTTTTAGAAATTCAGAGCTAGATTTGCCAAGTAATAGTAAAATATTTTTTTGATAAATATATAGCGATTTTACTGTTTCCTAACTTTATTTTATATTTGTAAAGAAAGTACAATGTACAGTACAATACACTACCCAATAACTGATTTTTCATCATTATCATAAATAACTTAAAAATGGGGAATTAACACCAACGTAATGAAATTCTCATAAATCTAAAAATCCGTAAGTGTAATTTCAGTAGCTGTACAAATTTTCCTAGATCAATTAAAGTTCTTTTTAAAATTCTGATGATCCCAAAAATAACAATCTTAAGGAACTACGGTGAATTTTTTTCTGAAAAATGTTTAGCATTTTATAGAATGTTATTTTACAACGTCAGCGATAACAACAAATGGTTTCGGAAATCTGGTTATTTTAATTATTATTTTCTTTAACATTAATTCAGTAATCTATTAGTTGAAAGTTAATAAATGGCGTTTCCGAAAATTTTTGTCAGAGATTCTTTGAATTGAATAGATAGTAATGTAATTCGATGGAGTTAATTTTGATTAATACGAATTTTTTCGCTAATTACAAAAACATTAGATCATCTGTATTTTTTTAAAGTGGTTAATGTATAATTATGGTTTTACTTTAAAATCCGCTCCACTTGAAGTATTATTAATATGTATGTTAAAATGTAGGTATTATATCCATAGTTATTGAAAGTAACTACTTTTGTTACACCCTTTATGTCCCACAAGTATGCCTCGAAAAATTCGAATAAATGAGTAGATATATGGTTAAAAATAACCTTAAGAGTTTAATCCATTTTTGACTGATATTCGGCCTTAAAGTTCACTTTTTTGATCTTCTGAAAACTAGGCTGAACAGTATATTTAAAGTAAGTACATTTTTATGTAAAACCGGGCTATAAAGAACACTTTATAACCCATATTTGTGGAGCAAATTGGTACTTTATAGTTCACCGGGCTGTAAAATGGATCTACCACACTACCAGAGTTTTCTTACTTTGCTACAACTGCAATCTTTAAGTAAGTACTATGAAATTTGTTTTCTCCTCTCTACTGACATATCTTTAATTCAAAAAAATGGATAAAATTAAAAATTCGCTTTAATAATGAAAAGTTTGTTTCTCCTCGTTTTGATACTAAAAATATAGTATTATTTTTAGAAAATCAAGTTTAACTACTTGACATTTGTCATTTATACTCAATTTTACATTTATAAAGGGTGATATTAAAAAAAAAGAACCCGCTGTATATAAAAATATGAATTAACTGTAATGTAGAGGAAAATTTTATTGGAACTTTTTAAAAATATCAATAAATTACAAGATTTAATTCATTATAATACTTACAATCCATGATTAGAATCTATAAAAATACTTCATTTGCAGAAATTTTACTTATTTCCTTTTGTTTCTAATTGTTTCAATTTCTAATAAATAAAATTTTATCGTCTTCTCTAATACTAACACAACATAGTGTAACACTATTAATGATTACGAAAAGTAATAATATAAGGGTAGATTATTTATATTTTTGTATTACACATAGTGCGAATTCAATTATGATTTATGCAAAAACCTTGATAAAGGACACCTACCGCAAATCTGAAACTAAAATATAAATTACTATTATCCTTATCTTATTTAAAAAAAACATCCCTCTAAAATGTACCAGAATGTAATTTAATTTAAAAAGTTTTGTAATGACTCAAAGAAAATGGTGAAAAAAATAAAAATTAAAAACGCATAATAGATATATAACTGTTTTGTTTAGTAAAAAATTGATTTCTTTCAACAAATCCGCCCGATTGCAGTCATTTCAAACTATTGTATAGTATTTCTATTCTAAAGTACTTATAAATGTTTAAATCTTTATAAGTAATGGGACATTTAAAAATTATTAATAATTTACTTTCTAAGTTCTCAGGCGGTAGCACGTATAAGAGATCGTTTTCTTAAAATTTAAATTTTTCTTTTTTTTTTTTAAATATGGAGTTTTGGATACCGTAGTTAAATAGTGAAATATCGCATGATAATTAAATTCCATAATCAAGTAATGACAATCATGTACTTAAAATTAAAGATTTATACATACAAACGCAACAACTTGTTTTAAATGTGTTAAAATGTTTAAAAAAGAAGATAGTGTACAATCGGACAATGAAATAATTAAAAGAATTTCAGAAGTAACAAAAATAAATGAGCATGTCATAAAAAAAATAAGATGAGTATATTACGTTAATTCCCCTTACAACCCATCATTATTACACTAAATGACTATTTTTCTAAAATATGTTTTTATTTAAATAACCAAAGACCTAGTTTTTTAGTATGTAATCTTTAGGTGACGAATGTTAATTACAATTTTTTTTAATTATTTTTAATATAACAGCGGAAGCAGTTTTCTTTAATTTGGTTTTTTAAGAATGTTTTTTTTTATTTCTCGGTTAAATTTAATTTTTACTTTAACATGCTTCTAATGATTTTTAATATCATCTGAGGTTTTTTTGTGAAGTAGGTAAGTTAGCAAAATACCAGGCTAGTCCCAAGTTCGGAGAAACAAGGAGGATTTAATAATTATAATATTATTTTACTAGACACAAATAATTGTAAACAATTAATAAAATGAATGAATTATAGACCATTTTCTAAAAACACAACATTAATTATTAATTATTCAAAAATATACATATATACAGTGTACTTTATCTCAAACATATCCCACAGGAAGTTTTGGACAGCAGATGCCAGCATATCTAGAAAATAAAATATTTAAAATTAATAAAAATAAATAACAATAATCCGTTAATTGGTCCTTATATACCCTAGTTGTTGATAAATTTTTATGTACATGAGAAGGACTTACTTATTTTCTACTTGACAAGAGAACTTTTCATACGTTTGGAAATCTTTAAGCAAATAAAAGACATGAGCACAACTGTTCAAAGGACTACAAACGCCGACTTCAGTAGCATTCCTTGGGGTACCTGTACAATCTTCAGTGCCCTTCAAATAAATAGATTCTCCCAAATCAAGCAAAGCTAAAAACATTGATATCAAAATACATACTAAAACTTCGGGGACACATTGTAACATATTACAACAAGGTTCAAGGTTTTGTTACATCTAACGTAATAGAATAATTTTTAACATTCCTTAAAATAACTAATAAATTAACCTACTAATCGAAAAAACCGTTCTACAAATTCAAAGAAAGATAAATTTAAAAGTGACTAAGACACAAGAAGGTCTAGATTTTCATAATAATAAGGAAAAGTAATATTTTACGTTACTTGACCAAAATGAAACATGTTCGCTCGTCATATCTCTGCGCCACCTAGCGGAACTAATGCTAAAATGAAGGGATGAGGCGCGATATAAAATTAAGATTGGGTCAAAAAACAAGGGAGTAGAGGTCTAGATTCCCGGTAAAAAAGCCATGTTACTACTTATTCCTGTTACAACAAGCCCCTTCCTCTCCTACCTAAAATTTTATATATTTATAAAGAGCCTCGTGGATTTACCGCCATATTTCCATTCATATGAAAAATGGGGTTTACCACTGATGTTATATACACACACTATTTACCCACCTCCTTTGATAACAAGAGTTCCATTTGAATTCAATACACTGCTCAACCATGGAAATCTAGATGATAATAGAGGTATTATAGTCATACTTGTAGGGCTCAGTGTTGTAGCTGCCACTACAAAAAATAAAATTTGTCTATAAAATAGTCGAGCTTGCTACGGCCTTCAGAGAGATGAAAAATAACTGTTATATACTTTTTAATTATATACATATAAATATATTTAATTACCTCTCGTTGTTAGTATAGTAGGCACAGGGTCATAATAACCTGGAACATAAAAAAATAATTTGTAGTATTCTCAAGTTGAAATATTGAAGGGCTCTTTTCTTTCCGCTGAGCCTATCTAGTAGACGGTGATATTTTGGCAAAAAAATTTGTCAGACATTTCAATTTAGTTATTTACAAGTTTCGTAGTGCAAGTTGTCAAATATACCTGATTATTTGTAAGTTACCAAGTTAAATTTAATACAGCATCTTCCGATTATTTTCCTATCCACTCAGGAGTTTCCCAAGGTAGTATCTTGGGTCCCACACTTTACCTAATATTCACTGCTGACATTCCCAAAACTAACTCCACTACAACAGCTACATTCGCCGACGACACGGGCATAATATCCGTTGATGAAGACACAAGTAGCAGCCAATAACTGATCCAAAAATGCATTCACTGTGGAGTAAAATACATTGAAAAATTATAAATAAATATATTTTGTAAATAAACTCGTAGAAATGACAAATAAGCCTTGTTCCACGAATTCTAGCAAATTTTATTAAACTCTTCCAAGTTGAAAAAAAAATTATCAATAAATCATAAAATACCGTTTTTAGCTCTTAAAATTACAGCATTCTTGCATTTTTTAAATATATCTAATGGTTTTACTTTATATGCTTTATTAAATTAAAATTACATCTTTAAATAAAAGGAAACAATATGAAGAATTCTAAGCAAATGAAAAATATTTTTAATTTACCTGGCTTAAAATAAAAATAAAAATTTAAGCAGATTTAGAATATAACGAAAGTATTGACTACATAGCTTTAATTAAGCTATACAGGGTGATGCATTGGAGAAAATAGCTAGGTAACCTAACGTGTAAAAGGCATACGAATATTTTCGATTCATTGATGGATTGGAATATCTTTTTCGTAGCATAAACCGAATGTTTATTATCCATAAGCATTTTCGGTATTTAAGATAGAGATGGCTCCAAAAATATAGGAATTCTAGTAAGAGGAAACTACAGTAAAAAAAAAGAAGGCCGACGTACTTGTCAGACAAGGGTCAAAAGAAATATTTACCGGTCTAGAGCTAGTGCTCACTATGAACCACTGGGAGCACATGAAAAATAATTTAACTTACTCGTCAGCCTGGCGCACATTAAGGCTAAAAAAAATTATTTTTATTTTCCTGCGTACTTAAAGAATATTGAAAAAAATATTGTATTAAATTAAATGTTAAATTGATCACTAATTTTTCTGTTGACATTAATGTTATCTTTTTTTCCGAAAACTGTATAATTCGAACTAGAACACCTATACAATAGAGAGCTTAAATAAATTCTTTAAAATTATAATTATGGGAGACTTAGGCTGTTACCTATCCCTAAAAAAATCTTATAATACTTTCTAATTTAGAAATAAAAAATAATAAGATAATAATATAACAACAATTTTTTCATTTCTATTTTGTGTTAAAAAATTCCCAGTCGCCCCCTATTAAGATGATTAAAGAACTAGTTTAACTAATTCTCGAAATTCTTGCTTAACGTAAATAACCGGCAAATATACATACGAAATTAAGTAAGTACAGTTAGTTTTATTAGAAGCCACCCGGTTCCTTGATATAAATACTTATTGTTTTGACATCTATTTTCCAAAACAGTTAAGAAAGGTCAAAATGGCACACCCTGTTTAAATTGTTTAGAGTCACTAACAGAAATTATTCTCTCAACTACTACTTTTTAATTTTATTCAAATTTGAAGAGTTTTCAAAAAAAGTAAGTAGGTTCCCCTATTTTTTTATAATGTGGTCCCATTTTTCCATTATCCATTTTGGTTCAGTAGCTGGTATTATATGACTTCAAACTAATTATTCATTATTTTTATTCCTTAATTTTTAAACATGATTTCGATATCGGAAAAAAATTAGATTATGTCCAAATTTAAATATGTCGTGCAAAATATTAAAAATCAATTTTCTCCTTAAAGTCAAATTAAACTCAAGGAAAGTATCAAACAACAAACAGATATTAGTGTTTTTGACAAATTATCTAAATGTTAGAAGTTTATTTTTATTTATCTATCTAAATTCCCCCTCATTTTAAAACAAGTACAACAATCACCATTTAGTTTCAACCTTAACTATTGCACATTTCTGAAATCTACTAATTAAAAAAATGGAAAAATATATAAGATAGTTTCATTAAAATAATACGTGTTGAAAGGGGTGGAAACTCCGTAACCTCCCACAACTACCTCAGGGTGGTAATTACTAGTGACTTAAATTGGTTGGAACACATAGCGTTGGTCTGTAAACACACAAACTCAAAATTATTCCTGATTCGGAAGTGCTTTTCACGCATCTCTCTAAAGTCTCTAAAGGTGTGTAACTCTATTCCATATATGTCAGACATAAAATTCTAGAATTTGCTGGATCTGTCTGGAATCCTGATCTTACTCGAGAAAAGATTTTACTTGAAAATATCCAACGTAAGACCACAAGACTGTCCATGGCTTATTTAACCTCATTCGAGAATCCAGAGAATTCCAGAGTTAACTTCTTGCCCAACCGAATATTCAGTATTTGGAACAATTTGGATTGTGACACAATTTCATCAGTTTCTGTTTAAAATCAGGCTTGATTTTACACTATCTTATTTGTTGAACTCTACTGCGCTAAATATTTAGTTTTTAACTAATTAATTTTTATTTATTTTTTTGGTCAGTAGTTTTATATTGTCTTTCTTCTCATATTTTGAGCATAATACGAGCTTGCCTCTCTGCCTTTATTTGTAATTAATAATAATAATAATAACAGATGCAAATATGATAGCATGGAAATGTATCCCCTTTTATATATTATTTAAAGTATTTTTCCAGAAAATTAAAATTTTAAATGAATATTGTCAAATGAATAATACGTTTTAATTTGTAGATGTTTCGATTTAGTAGAGTGCTTCGATATTTATTTATTACAACTTTTTTCTAAAATATATATTAAGATTTTAGTGATAACAGTGCCCAATACAATTGTTTGAAATATATTTATTACTTTTTAAATTTAACCGTTTTTAGATAATTGGATAGATAACCTCAGGATTAAGCCAAGAAAATAAGACCAAATTAGATAGATATACAAATATGTATTAGATATTTTTAATGATTTATTATATTAAAAAATATGGAAATTTATATATTCTGTTTAGGTAATATTGTAATAAACAAAATAAAATTGGTTATTTGAAACTTATATAGGGTGATATGGATTACTAATAATTATAATCAATAATAAAAATGTTACCTAAAATTAAATCGAATAACTGAAAATACTCCCCTTGCATAAGAAAAACGTATTAAGGTTTATTACATTAATAATTTTTCTATCTTTACATACAAGCGAAATTTAGATAATTTACGCACCTACTAAATATTGTTTATTTATTACTAATCTATAATTTATTCATTATATTTGCTTTTCCTCAATAAGAAGAATATTTATTATTTACTATTGTATAATGACTTCATTATTTTATTTTATTTAATATCTAAAAATAAGTAAACTACAAAACTTAAAACTCAGTCAATCAGAAGGTGAATTTTAATTAGAAACGCCACAATTTTAATGAATGTCAATAGAAAAACTTGGATAACGAAAATAGGTTTATCTTGTTCACCTCCAGCTATACAAAAAGTACCAAATATTGCAAGATGGAACTCATACTAATCACAAAAATCGAAAAACTGATTAAGAGTATGACTACGCATTGTTTCAATATAAACTTTACTATTAATGTTAATAAATATAATTGTTATTTAAATAAGATCTATTGAATTGAATATCATTAAATTAAAATTTGTAGGAATTTTACCAAAAAGTATTTGATAGTCATGGATAGTAATTCTATTTTATTGCGACTCTCTGTAAGTAAATATGTCCATTTTTGTTATATTTTAACTAAAATATGTCATTTTGCCGCTGGTGGCTTAGGCATCCTCTTCCTAAACTTTCGAATTATTTTAAACTTAACTGTACTACGTATTTGTGACAAATAGTATTAAACAATATTACTATAGACCAGTGCAATGGTTAATTTTCATACAAAAAAAAACAAATATGATTTAAAAAAAATATTTTATTGAAGAGAAAAAAATTCAAAAAATACTGCATAATGTACAAAATAATTATAAAGCAATTAATCTAAAATTCAAAATAGTCTTCTATATACAATCAGACAAGGGGTGCAATAAATCTAGACAAAATATGCATTACAAAAATAATATTTTAGTGCCTAAAAATTTTAAAACTAAATTCGTCACGATTGGTGTAAGCAATTCTCTACCTTTAAAACTATAAAAAAATACAAGAAACATACAACTACCGTTTGTGGAATTCAGAATATTTCCCGCACAGTTTCCCTAAACATTTAAGAATTTTCCTTTAAAGTATAAATACACATCTAGCCAATACTTCAAATAAGTAACACAGGTAAGTAACTCTAATTTTTAAGAGCTTTTTCTGGTAAAACCACCGTGAAAGTAGACACTTTAGCCTTAGTTTCGGGATTTCTAACTTTACTTATGACTAAAGTTCTTGAAAACGTTTGGATATGTTCGAGCTTATATCAAATTGGTAAATTAAATTTGAGACTCTGAAGTTGATTCTGGTACATTTTCAGGATCCTAGAAAAATTATAATTGTTTAATAAAATTTATTTTAAAATAAAAATTAATTAGACACAATTCTATACCTAGCTTTTGAAAAGATGTTTATATGAACAACTGGAAAATAATAAATATTTAAGCTCGTTCCTAATTGATTAAATTAATTTAATGTTGAAAGTTTTTAATTTAAACGGATAATAATTAAGCATTTAGAAACTTTAAAATTTATTTATAACAATAAAACTTCATAAAACTCACTTCTTTGACAGCAGGATTCACTAATACTGGCAGCGAAGGATACAATGGTGTAGGATGGGTTGGCCGAGGCGGTGAAGGAACAGTAGTCAAAACTAAACTATTCGGGGTACTAGTTACCACCCTCGGACATAGAGTTGTAACCCAAAGAAAGAGGCCCCCTCTCATTTTATTAAATATTTTTTTAATCTACTGGATAATATAGGGAATTCCGAAGACTAAGTTTCGAAGTGAACGACATTACTTAATGTTTACTTAAAGTTATTGAAAGTTTATCCCAAGGATAAAGGCACAATAGCCCCATGTTTAGCGGCGATCGGAGTATGATACAAATACAGGGTACTTCCTAATTTATTCATATTTGTTCATATTATATACTGATATCTAGGCTCATAATAAAACTTTTTGAATACCGGTTTTTCCACTTCCTCTACATTTTTCTAAACAAGAGTTTTGTTTAGTAGAAATAATAAAATAACAAGAGTTCTTTCATCTATATTTTGTCTTAAAAAAATTCTGTCGCCCCCTGTTAACATCATCAGAACTACTAAAATCCATAGTTCTCGAAATGTTTGCATAATAACCGGCGAATTTACAAATTAAAATAAATACGTAAAGATTAATTTACTTATTGGAAACAACGCGATTATTTAAAATAAACAATTCTTGTTTCTTAACTATTTTCCAAAAACTTCTTTCAAAAGATAAGAACAATCGAAATAGCATTAAAACGTTTTATACAATTTTGGCCTAGTAGTCCTACCTTCAGTTTTTTTGCTATTGCTGATCGAATTAAAAATATAGAAAAATATATATATTACTACATCCATTTTAAAAAATAAAAATTTGAAAAGGGTAAAAAAAGTAATAGATGCATCTAGCATGATTGCATTAAATCATATTCTTCTGTACAAATTTTTTAAGATGCCTTTACCCTGAAAATCAAAATGTTAAATGAATTCAAACTATCCTTACTAATAAATTTTAATATATAGTTATACTTCAATTCAGTAGAGTATCTCAATATTTGTTTATTGAAACATATTCTAGAATATGTATTAAAATTTTGTATTGATAGTAATTATTAACTGTGCCCAATATAATTGTTTTTAAATATTTTTATTACACTGTTACTACTTTTTAGATCAAAAGAAATTATTTATGGATAAGTGGATAACCTCTGTTTAAACCATTAAACCAAGAAAACAGGACGATTTCACATAAATGTACAAATATTTGATATTATTAATGATTTATTTATTAAACGTTAAAAAAGAAGATAATGTTAATAAATACTCTAGTTCAATTGCAATGCGTCACTTTGTGGATAAAGTCTGGGCATATATAAAAAAATAATAAGTATATTTTTATGACTGATTTAATAACACATAAACACTATAAATATAAAATATAATATACTTTATCTCAAACATATCCCACAGGAAGTTTTGGACAGCAGATGCCAGCATATCTGTAAAATAAAATATTTAAAATTAATAAAAATAAATAACAATAATCCGTTAATTGGTCTGTATATACCCTAGTTGTTGATAAATTTTTATGTACATGAGAAGGACTTACTTATTTTCTACTTGACAAGAGAACTTTTCATACGTTTGGAAATCTTTAAGCAAATAAAAGACATGAGCACAACTGTTCAAAGGACTACAAACGCCGACTTCAGTAGCATTTCTTGGGGTACCTGTACAATCTTCAGTGCCCTTCAAATAAATAGATTCTCCCAAATCAAGCAAAGCTAAAAACATTTATTTCAAAATACATTTTTAATAGAGACTTGACCAAGTACAATAAAATATAAGTTTATATATCAATTTTGAATGAAACCTAAACTAAAATACAATGATAAATATATGAAATGAGTAGATGCTAAAAGTATTTATGTGAACAGGTTTAAATAGACGGAGACCAAAAAGATCTATTGTGCTCCTGCTCTAACAATACTTAGTGAGGGTATTGTATCAATGGCTAGAGCAATTTCTTATCTTAATCGGAAACTTTCAGACCCGTCGAAGTTTTGTTGCATTTTTGATGAAGTATTTATGAGTCCCTTCTGGGTAAACCATCCAAATTCCATTTTGTTCAGTATTCTCTCTTCAAGTCGAAGTAACTGTTAACAAATGTGGTGTCTCTAAACTAGAAAAGGAACCTTGGATTTTAATTTAATCTGTTATCAATCTCGTCGTTAATAAATACATAGATTTTTTTATTAACATATTCGAAACCACTATTGACAGCTTCTAAAATTCTTGATATGATTCTCTTAGCTCCATTTAAATTAGCATCCTCCAAATTCATATATTTACTAAATGTCAAACTTCGCGGGTGAGTATAATTAATGCAGATGCTCACCAAAATGTTCCTGCTATTGTTTAGCAATATTACTCGTGAGCTGATTTTTACTAGCAATTTACTGAGACAAGCTTTAAAAGTTTGTCATAGATTAAATATTCCAAACATAGATTTAACTACGGGATGTCTCGATATATTCTGATAGAGTTTGTAAATTTATAATCATGAAATTATTAAGATATTTAAATGCGTTTTACCAAGAAAGTCATTTTTTTGTTCTTTGCATCATCTAAATTAACCGTAAGTACTAGGGGAGCAAAGGGCTTATTGTATTATTTTTTATAAAAACGAATATATCTCATCATCTCTCCTCTGAATCACCTTTAATTGATCGTTAAATGAAACTTTAACGCTTCCTGCATTGAACCAAATAAAAAAAGCATTAAAAATGGTAATGAACTTTTATGAATTACCCTTGCCTTTCCTTTATCCATGCCCCTTCCCTTTCGCCTTTTCTTTTCCCATTTTTCTATCTTTATAATCATTTTTCTGTTTCTTTTTCATTTTTTGGTAATATTCTATTCTTAAAGTTTATTTTTTAGATGTATCCGTTAAAACAATTGATTTTTTTTACGTTTGCTAATTGTATTTTATCTAATCTTCGATGCCGAAAAATCGTTTTGTAATCCTAAGCCACTTGGATTTATTGGTTTGTATTTTCGATCTGTCGCATAAGTTCAGAAACTAATAGTTCTTAATTTTCAAAGTCCATCATTAAATTTTCAGTTCCTTCACTTACATATCTTTCTGGTTCTTTTAAATTTGAGCAATCGGCGACATTAAATGAGTCCTTTATTATACTTGAGATATCGTACACAAAATTCAACTTTTATAAGATTCTGGGACACATTGTAACATATTACAACAAACTTCGAGATTTTGTTACAACTAACCTCATAGAATAATTTTCAACATTCCTTAAAATCACTAATAAATTAACCTGCTAATCGAAAAAACCGTTCTACAAATTCAAAGAAAAGTAAATTTAAAAGTGACTAAGACACAAGAAGGTCTAGATTTTTTCATAATAATAAGAAAAAGTAATATTTTACGTTACTTGACCAAAATGAAGCATGTTAGATAGTCCTATCTCTGCGCCACCTAGCGGAACTAAGGCTAAAATGAAGCGATGAGGCGCGATATAAAATTAAGATTGGGTCAAAAAACAAGGGAGTAGAGGACTATATTCACGGTAAAAAAGCCATGTTACTACTTATACCTGTTACAACAAGCCTCTTCCTCTCCTACCTAAAAATTATATATTTATAAAGAGCCTCGTGAAGTTACCACAATATTGCCATTCATATGAAAAATGGGGTTTACCACTCATGTTATATACACATACTATTTACCCACCTCCTTTGACAACAAGAGTTCCATTTGAATTCAATACACTGCTCAACCATGGAAATCTAGATGATAATAGAGGTATTTTATTAATACATGCAGGGCTTGTAAAGGGTCTCCGTGTTGTAGTTACCACTACAAAAAATAAAATTTGTCTGTAAAATAGTCAAGCTTGCTACAGCCTTCAGAGAGATGAAAAATAACTGTTATATACTTTTTAATTATATACATATAAATATATTTAATTACCTTTCATTGTTAGTATATTAGGCAGAGGGTCATTATAAACTGGAACATAAAAAAATAATTTGTAGTATTCTCAAGTTGAAATATTGAAGGGCTCTTTTCTTTCCGCTGAGCCTCATTTTAGTGTACAACATCATCACAGGTGATGAAACATGGTTATACTGCTATGATCTCGAAGAAAAGCAACAATCCTCAGTTTTAGTCTTTAAGAATGAGTCAGCTCCAATAAAAGTTATTCATGAAAAAAGCCGAAACAAAAGAGGTCGCCACTTTTTTTTAACTAATGTGCATATTTCCACATACCTTTAAAAATGATATAAACTACGGCCAGAAGATTGGAGATGATGGTTTCAAGAATGATTTTCGCGGATCCAAAAATGCATTGACTGTGGAGTAAAATACTTTGAAAAATTATAAATAAATGGTTTTTGTAAATAAACTTTACTAGGCTCAGCGGTAAAGGAACAGTCCTCGTAGAAATTGCAAATAAGCCTTGTTCCACGTATTCTAAGTAAATTTTATAAACACTTTTAAATTGAAAAATAAATTATCAATAAATCATAAAATACAGTTTTTAGCTCTTAAAATTACAGCATTCTTGACGAAACTACTCATTTTTTAAATATCTCTAATGGTTTTGCTTTATCTGCTTAATTAAATTTCATCTTTAAATAAAAGGAAACAATATGAAGAATTCTAAGTAAATGAAAAATATTTTTAACTTACCTGGCTTAAAACACATTGGTCCGGTACACATGAAAGCTAACAAAAATAAAAGTAAAAATTAAAGCAGATTTAGAATATAACGAAAATATTGACTACATAGCTTTAATTAAGCTATACAGGGTGATGCATTGGAGAAAATAGCTAGGTAACCTAACGTGTAAAAGGCATACGAATATTTTCCATTAATTAATGGATTGGAGTATCTTTTGGTAACATAAACCGAATGTTTATTATCCATACGCATTTTCGGTATTTAAGATAGAGATGGCTCCAAAAAAATAGGGATTCTAGTAAGAAGAAACTACAGTCTACTTCCTGAGGCGAAATGTATATACATCCTCAGAATAATCTCAAAAGTGTTTAAACTAAACACAAAATTTATATCTGAACCGTCTATCTTTACTGCCGATCCTGGTGTGCCAAACGGATCGAGTAAAACTATCATGTGAGTATCAGGATACACTAATATTGTGGAAAAAAAAGAAGGCCGACGAGCTTGCCAGACAAGGGTCAAAAGAAATATTTACCGGTCTAGAGCTAGTGCTCACTATGAACCACTGGGAGCACATGAAAAATAATTTAACTTACTCGTCGGCCTGGCGCACATTAAGGCTAAAAAAAATTAAGCATAGTAAAAATTTAAGCGGATTTAGAAATATTGGAAGAAATTAACGATATAGCTGTCATGAGGTCAAATAAGTTTAAATATGGAATCAAGAGGGTAGATAAACTTAATGACGTACCGTATATGAATGCTCTCTTAATTAATGAATATCGATGTCCCCTGTGTTTGATACTTTAACATAATGAAATTGTATAAACCAAATCAGAAGAAAACATTAATTTTTCATTTTTTAACAAGAAACTAGAAATTTCTTACCAGAAGCAGGTAAACTCTGCTGTCTAGGTGGCGGGTCCACAAAACTATTGCTTTCTAAAAATAAAAGACAAGATCAACAACTTACTATGGACCAAAAGTATTTTTTATATTATTATATTGTAATTAAATACTAACTTGAAGCATCTTCTGTATCTACTGCACTGGTATCATTAGGTTTAACAACTACCAACGAACTGACATCAGTTACAAAAGAGTACTTCAACGCGAGATCTAGGGCTTCCTTAGTCAATTGAGTTTTATTTTCAACCAATTCTCTTTGTTCCAATTTATGTTTAATTGTCAAGAAAGCCCAAAGACGTTCTAATGATGTCACTGGAGTTTCTATTACAGATGAATGAACGGAGGTACCATTTACATCTACACCTTCTATGACGAATTTTATGTCATATCCTAAACAAATACATCAAAATAAAATCTAGTTTCTTAGTTTATCTCATGGAAAAAAATGAAAATATCATTTAATATACCGAAAATATTATCTTGCGTTCGTCCAGCTGAGACCATTTCGCCTCCTCTAAAGTAAATAGGAAAAACTGTTTTAGTAATTTCTTTAACATCAGACGTGTATTTGAAATTAACATTCGAAAGGAGAGGTGTAGAAATTTGCTTGTAGAATTCTTGCAGTTGTAAAGATGCATCAGCTCTCTCATAAATATGCCTAGAGAATCCGTTATTCTTTAGAGACAGTTTTCTTAAGAAATATTTATCCGCTCCTTCCCCAAACGATAAAGAAAATAATGGTACTTGGTCCTTTTCACTATTCATCTTTGTCACCTAAAAATAAAATAATAATAACGTAAAATAAAAGAATTCGATGAATGAAAATTATATTGATTAACAAAACATTTGATCTTACAATTCTGGTAATTTCGGTTGTGTTGCTGTTACCAACTGTTGGGTCACCATCTGTTAAAAACAAAATGATAGGTTGCCTGAATTTGCCTTCTTCTTTATCCTTCTTGAGATTTACGTGCACCAGATGCAGAGCAGTGGAAAGACTGTCCATTATGTTGGTTAAAGAATCATCCTTAAGTTTTTGAATTACCTGTTTACCCTTTTCAATCGATTCTTTCGTGCCTGGTACAGCAGATGGGTATTCATGTTTCTGAAAGGAGAATCAATAAAAATGTACAACTGCTTTGACCATGTGACTTACCATTAAATCTTCAAATGGTTCTTTATCGTTACAAATTTTGGCTTGTACTCTTTCTTGGGTTTCAGTATTCCAAACATAGACGTCAGTATTGAATTCTAGAATATGGTAACTGTCTACTTCTCTTAATTCATTAAGAATGCTGATCATGGCATCTCTTAGTTGTATGATTTTGGTCCCGTACATACTACCACTTGTGTCCAAAACAAAAACAATGTGTTTTGGAAGTGGTTCTAATTCATCTGGGGCGAAGAAGTGAACAAAATACCCATCTTGGAGAAGAACCTAATAAAATAAATTTCCGTAGTTAATGTAGTTAAAATTGAAATTATCATCAATTTAATAGAACGTTATTTGTTACCTCTCCACCACGTGGATCCCTCTCAACGTCATATTGTAAAACGAATTGACCGGCCAATCCATCATTTTCTTTGCCACCCAATTCTTTAGCGAACAACTTTTGTTGGTCTTCGTTTGGTGTGAATTTCGCAACAGCACTGGTGGAGTTGACAATTTCGATGGAAGTATCTGGGTCTAACTTATCATCGTTTTTACTAATTTCGTTTCCAGATCTTAATGATGGTGTACGCACGAATTTTAAAGGTCTACTTTCATTTACGAAGACCTGTATATTTTTATAATTAAAGCTTAAGATCTTATTTTTTTTTAAATTAGATTACCTCAATATGCATGTCTTTGACAATTTGTCCTGGGTGTATGTTTAACACAAGTTCGTACTGGTTGTTTCTTCTTTCTAATAATTCTTCGTAAGTAAGAAGAAAAGCTGCTTTTTTTTCTGGCTCAACATTGACAGAAACTGTAAATCGGTTAGAATCTCTTGCACTTACAGCGACGTGACCGGCACTTTGTCCACTTTGCACGGCCTAAAAATGGAGAAAGATTATTGTAAAAGTTATATTTAATTCAAAACCATCAATAATATACTTACTTTATCATAAATTTGCTTGGCTTCTTCTTTTTCTTTAACATACGCTTTATAACTTTTACCATCAATTTCCATTACAAATTCAGATATAAAGGCTTTTTCTGGTAAAACAACGGTGAAAGTAGCTTCTTTAGCCTTAGTATCGGGATTTCTTACTTTACTTGTGACTAGAGTTCTTGCAAAACGGTTAGAAATATTGGAGTTTATGTCGAATTGGTAAATTATTGGATCTGAAGGAAGTTCTGGTGTACCATCAGTACCCTAATGAAAGAAGAAGAAAAAAATGACACCTTATATGAACCAAATTTAATTAATGATAAATCTATACGACCACCCAGGATTTATATGACCCGAACATATTCAAAGTATTCAAAGGAACTGATTTTCCCAATTTATAATGATAACAGCAATTTATTAGACTTCATAGAAAACACTAAGAATTAAACTAAAAATAAAATTATAAGTAAAACTTAGAGCCATTTATCCAAAATTTATATAACTTCCAACTAATTTTTAGGTTTTATTATGTTCATTCTAATATACATTGGTTCTTTCTTGAGGTTTTCCTTAAAGCGGAAGATACTTCTACATTCTTTTATGACAAATATGTTTGATGGGTATGTTCCAACATACAGCTCAATTAAAAAAGAAAATGTGCACAATTATTTGATTCTAACATAAATAAGCAAATCAAACGCACAGTAAAATCTTATCAGCTAACAAAAGAAATCATGAATACATTCTTTATAGTGAAATCAAGAGTCCTGGAGCTATTATTAAGATTGATATAGATCGTACTTATCAAACATTTTCTAACTCAGCTGAGGCCAATATAAAAAAAATATAATAAGTTTTGGGCTTATACAAGGTGTCTCAAAAGTCGGTTGTCAATATTTTAGGCGAATTCCTTGCGCCAAATTATGCCCATATGTTCGTAAATGCACCGTTTTTAAAATACATGGAGTTAAAGTTTAAAAAATAAAACAGTTTATTCTCAATAAATTTCAATTGGAAGGATCGATTATAATGAACCTTTAGGAGGTTTATCAGGTTATAAACTATAACATGATTTCCAGTTTGTTTCCAGAGGTGTACAGTATGGATCAGGGTTTCTTTTTCCACCCTTAAATTTTATGCCACTGGATGAAATGTTTAAATTTTTAAATTTTTGAATTCTACCAACATTCCATAATAAAAAAGTAATAAATTTTAATGTTTTCGAGAAAACATAATTTTTAATTACTGCTCATGTGGTTATTTATTAAAAATACAAACCAATTTTTTGCGAAGCAACTTACCGGTTAATAAACATTCACTTCATCTTGTTTGTTTATAAAATGTTAAACAATGTCATTGATGATTAATAAATTAATGTTTCTTATTCCGAGGTTATCATTGCCTGTTAATCCAACAACATTTTATTTTTCGACACCTCGTACAAACGTTTTATTAGCATTTTCCTCTGTATGAAATGTACAATAATTACAGTAATTGTAAAGATGGTTCTACTTGTAAAGGTTTCAATATGAACCAACCCCTTATTGTCAATTTGATATTTACTTTAAATCAACAGCGTAACGATTTTAAATTTTGTATATGAAACTTTGTTTTTCTTCTGATTGAATTGTCTTGATAACAACTAAATGTTCTGTACTTATCTACTCTGTAATTGATTAATTGTTAGGTATTTATAATCAAATAATATAAATATTTATTTAAAAATGTCCAATATATATTTTTGCAGTTAGAAACTAATCCACCAAAAAAAGTTTGAATTATAATAAAATAACCGCGAATATTATATACGAGTAAATAAAATTAAAATCTTTACTTGCCTCCTTTTTAATGGGATAACTTGGATTGAATCCAGGATCAATTTGAAAGCCAGGATCAATTTGCATTCCAGGATCAACTGCAATAACAGGGCCGTACTTTACAATCAGGGTTTTTGGAGTTGTGGATGATCCCGACGGTGGCTCTGAAACGGGAGTTAGAGATGATCCTGAAGGCTCTGGAATGGTGGTCAAAACTAAACTATTTGGAGCGCTAACTACTAACCCCAAAAAAAACGTTGCCATAAAGGCAAAGAGTAAACACTTCATTTCGACAAACTATTTTGCTCACTGTACAAGTTTATCTTCTAGGTTTCAGTCTGGACTACAGTTGAGCTCTGCGAGATGCAAATATATATATATATATAGCTGTTTGTGTGATATAATATTTATTTTTACAATAAAATATAGGTTATCCTAGAGATAAATACTCGTTTAACATAGTAGGTCAAGCACTAATTATGTTAATATCACTATATTTTGTATTTTCTGGTTAAAATGTATTCTTATTGTTGAATTTTGTTTACTGTTAATTTGTTTCAACCAATCAGATTAGAATTTTCATTTCATGTAAATTTTATTTTTAATTACTGCTAGATCAGAATTCCATTACATTGAATTTCCGATAACCATACGAAATATTATTTTGGCATATTAAATTTCCAAAATGTTTTATGATAAAGTCCTATTATAAATATATATTTTCTAGAATTGACGGTCGATTTTTTCCATGTACCATTTGTTTCAAATGGGCTACCTAGCGTAGAACTATAAAAAACTATTGTTTGATTAGATCATAATTGGACAAATTGAATTTGTAAATATTAAAAATTAAATAACGAAATTAAATATTGAACGTGGGATAATCAAGACTTGAAATTCGAGAACTCTTATCTAGCCTAGTCTTGAATTCAATATTTGAAAACAAGATATATTCTATAATTTTGAAGAAAAGAGCAACACGCAATAAGATAAGACTTAATTACAAAAGCCTTGTTGAGGAGTCTTGAAAATTCAATAAATCTCAAAATGTTTTCGGTCTGAAAATATAAGTTTTCATCCTTATAAAAAAGATGCCAATGCTTTAAAAAACCGAAAGACCGGATTAAAGACTACTTAAAATGAATAATTGAAAATAATTTAAAATAAGAATACAGTATGTGTACGCATATTGTAATGATCTCTTAAGGAGGGTTCTTAATGAAATTGTGTTAATAAATACATATAAAGTTGGTTAATGTTACAGGAGCCAAATTCAAATTGAAATTTTGATTTTCTTCTGTAATATCTATTACACTTCATTAATTTAATAATAATAAATAAAACGAATATATAAACATAAAAATACAATTTATTAAATAAAAAAAATAGTAAAAAAGATTCAAAAAGAAAATTGAACATCAATAAAAAATGTATCCTATAGAAAAGAAATTATAAAAACCTTAAAATATTTCTCTCAATGCGCAAGTGTTAGTTTTCTAAATTACAAACCACCATAATCTTGAACACAATCTGTCAATCTTCGTATCGCAAACAAAAAATCCAAATTGTCCCACACCATTAAACATTTCCATAAAATTCTAACAATTCTTGATGAACTCTGATTTATAAAGTTTTAAAAGTACCAAATAACACTAATTGTTTATCAAACTTCTTTAGGTTATGTTTATTTTAATAAACACTGAGAAAAGGTTAAATTGTTTATAATTTCACAAAATTTTGATTTTTCTTCTTTTCGAAGGGTAAGACACACTTTAATTTAATTACCTTTTTGACATCTTTGACAAGTCACACAAATTATTTTTTCCAGCCACTCATAGAATTTCTTAACTAGTGTGACGTGCACCACTGGCATCAAAAAAATGACTGATTTTTCCCCAAATTTTGAAAGTCTGTTTAATTTGAATTATAAAATTTAGGCTATTAAAACTAAATTATTTTATACAATTGATTTAAATTAAAAAATAACAATCAAAAGTTATTCATTAATAAGAGAAAAAATGCTTTAAAGATATGGGTATGACCTAGACCCTTTAAAAGGGAAAGGCATATAAAACAAAGACACAAACTTGACTAGAGTTAATATTAATAAATGATTGATAAAAATTAAATTAAAAAAGTAAATAAATTCAACACTGAATCTTGGAAAAAGGCAACAATCTGATTAATAAAATTGTAGAACGTTATTTTATTTTTATAAAAAAACTAATTTTTATTTATGCAATATTCTATTAGGATTCATAATGTATTAATTAAGGGATATTTAAAAATGAAGGTAAATAAAGAAAAATTTAGTTTTCTTGTTCATTTACACAATTAATATTAGGGCTAGTATGAACTTCATGTATAGCCAAGAATTCAAGTACTTAGATTTAATCTAATAAATATCCTTTGGCAATTGTTAATAAGAGTTACATGTTCTAAATTGTATTCATGTTGGTAGAAATGTATATGATTAGCAAAAGCTTGATTTTAAGTAAAATTATTGATATTATTCAATTTATCAGTATCTCTAAAATGTTCACGAATTCTAGATTCTAGACGTCTACCACATTGACCAATATAAATACTATTATTATTGACAGAGGTGCAGAAAATATTTCCATCCCAACTTTGAAAAAAAAAATATTGTCTTTAAAATTCAGCATCCTGCATATTGAAAACGATCTATTTTTAAAAACACAAATAATAATGAAATATTTATTATTTCTTAAGTGCAAACAATCAATGGTATAAGTTTAATACATAAATTCTAAATCATCCTAAATATTTATTCTTTATTGTATGATTTTGATATGTATCTGGGTCCATCATTTTTACTAATTACGTTTCCAGATAATAATAATGGTGTTAGTACGAATTGTAATAACAACGTAATTGAACCCAAAACTTTTCATGTTCTCCAGAAATTCATTTCATAAATATCTAACAAGTTTACAAAATATTTACCAGTAATTAATCGATAAACACATTTTTAGAAATCTGAATTTCTTAAAATAATTGTTTACATTTCTGATAATTATATTTTCCAACAACATATTCTAATAAATAATGTTATTCAGTAAAATACGTCACAACATTAATATTTAAAAATACATTTTATTCTAAAAAATGGTGTGGAATTAAATTTTTTTATATGCGCAGCAGCGATTGGTCGATTTTTAAATTGATTTTTTTTATTTTATCTCGATGTGAATTTTTTTACATGGAGATACAAAAACGACTGATATTTTATTTATTAAGTGGCAGTCACATTCACTTTAAGCAATATATTTTTTATTGTAAGTATTATTTCTAATAAGAAAAATGTAAGGATTGCAATTGTTATGTTTTTTCCATTTTTAAAAAAATAATATTTTCAACGTTAAAATAATTTGCAAAAAGGGTGGTCTTCCAATATGTTACATTTAAGCTACATTCTATATTTTATGGTGTAAACTATCAGACTAGTATTAAATAATAAATTAAAATGCTTAATAATAAGGGACGGGGTTTTTCACTATTGACAACTTGTAAAAAGAGAACTTGTAAAAAGAGCTGATCTGAAAATGTTTTCAATTGATAAATAGACATTGTATATTGTGTATTACAAGTGTATTTCTTTCCATCTAACTCCATTTTCACTTTTTTCCTAATTCTTCTACTACTATGAAGATATAACTTTTATTATCATCAAATATTATTATTAATTTTTGTCAATTACGAATATTAAATTTATGAATTTGAATTAAAGTCCATATTTGTACAGCTGTCAGTTCATGTATTGTTAAATCTTGCTCTGAATATAATGTCGCCACGCCTTTCGATGCGCGGTGGCAAAAGGGATCGGGACAGTCCGATAAACAAGTATATTTAACTGCAATGATCAATTCTATTGCATCTGACTGACTGTACAATTTACGCAAGCGTATACTACCCTCTTTGTCGTCCGAATACTTTTTCATTCTAAATTCGCGCATCTCACACATTTTTAGAAATTCAGAGCTAGATTTGCCAAGTAATAGTAAAATATTTTTTTGGTAAAAATATAGCGATTTGACTGTTTTTCCTAACTTTATTTTATATATATAAAGACTACACAATAACTGATTTTTCATCATTATCATAAATAACTTAAAAAGGGCAATTAACACCAAACGTAATGAAATTCTCATAAATCTAAAAATCCGTCAGTAAGTGTAATTTCAGTAGCTGTACAAATTTTCCCAGATCAACTAAAGCTCTTTTTAAAATTCTGATGGTCCCAAAAATAACAATCTTAAGGAACTACAATGAATTTTTTTTATTTCTGAAAAATGTTTATCATTTTATAGAATGTTATTTTACAAAGTCGGCGATAACAACAAATGTTTTCGGAAATCTGGTTATTTTAATTATTATTTTCTTTAAAATTAATTCAGTAATCTATTAGTTGAGAGTTAATAAATGGCGTTTCCGAAAAATTTTGTCAGAGATTCGAGTTTGAATTGAATAGAAAGTAATGTAAATCGATGGAGTTAATTTTGATTAATACGAATTTTTTCGCTAATTACAAACACATTAGACCATTTGTATTTTTTTAAAGTGGTTAATGTATAATTATGGTAAAGACATGAAGATACGTCTAAAGGTTTTACTTTAAAATCCGCTCCACTTGAAGTATTATTAATGTGTATGTTAAAATGTAGGTATAATTTCCATAGTTATTGAAAGTAACTACTTCTGTTACACCCTTTATGTCCCACAAGTATGCCTCGAAAAATTAGAATAAATGACTAGATATATGGTTAAAAATAACCTTAAGAGTTTAATCCATTTTTGACTGATATTCGGCCTTAAAGTTCACTTTTTTGATCTTCTGAAAACTAGGCTGAACAGTATATTTAAAGTAAGTACATTTTTATGTAAGACCAAGCTATAAAGAACACTTTATAACCCATATTTGTGGAGCAAATTGGTACTTTATAGTTCACCGGGCTGTAAAATGGATCTACCACACTATCAGAGTTTTCTTACTTTGCTACAACTGCAATCTTTAAGTAAGTACTATGAAATGTCTTTTCTCCTCTCTACCGACATATCTTTAATTCAAAAAAATCGATAAAATTAAAAATTCGCTTTAATAATGCAAAGTTTGTTTTGATACTAAAAATATTTTAAGAATATCAAGTTTAACTACTTGACATTTGTCATTTATACTAAATTTTACATTTATAAAGGGTAATATTAAAAAATAGAACCGGCCGTATATAAAAATATTAATTAACGGAGTTCAAATTTTATTTATTACCTGCAACTCTAACTGTTATACTGTTTTAACTAGGTATAAATTCCTAATAATATAAATAATAACCGAGAACTTATTTTAAACAATATTTACTGTTAATCAATGTAATTATCATATACGTATTTACACAATAATAATCAAATTGCGAGTTTGAACTTATTAGCAAAAAAAATTGAAAAAAGTGTATCTGAGTATACTGTGTCAAACATTATTATTAATGTTAATAAATTAATTGTTTTTTGACTAAGTCGTAGAAAAATTCAGCAATGATGAATATAGAAATTTATAGTACTTTTAATAAAATATTTGATAGTCACAAATATAGTATTATAGTATTCTTCTATACAGCCAGCATCTAGAACCGGTTTAACGTTTAAAAATCAAAATCCCAATAAAAAAGCGTAGAAATTGTACCCCATAAGAAGATAATGTTAATAAATACTCTAGTTCAATTGCAATGCGTCACTTTGTGGCTGAAGTCTGGGTATATAAAAAAAATAATAAATATATTTTTATGGCTGATTTAATAATACATAAACACTATACATATAAAATATAATATACTTTATCTCAAACATATCCCACAGGAAGTTTTGGACAACAGATACCAGCATATCTGTAAAATAAAATATTTAAAATTAATAAAAATAAATAACAATAATCCGTTAATTGATCTGTATATACCCTAGTTGTTGATAAATTTTTATGTACATGAGAAGTACTTACTTATTTTCTACTTGACAAGAGAACTTTTCATACGTTTGGAAATCTTTAAGCAATGAAAAGACATGAGTACAACTGTTCAAAGGACTACAAACGCCGACTTCAGTAGCATTTCTTGGGGTACCTGTACAATCTTCAGTGCCCTTCAAATAAATAGATTCTCCCAAATCAAGCAAAGCTAAAAACATTTATTTCAAAATACATACTAAAACTTATATATTAATAAAGAGCCTCGTGGATTTACCGCCATTTTTCCATTCATATGAAAAATGGGGTTTACCACTGATGTTATATACACACACTATTTACCCACCTCCTTTGATAACAAGAGTTCCATTTGAATTCAATACACTGCTCAACCATGGAAATCTAGATGATAATAGAGGTATTATAGTCATACTTGTAGGGCTCAGTGTTGTAGCTGCCACTACAAAAAATAAAATTTGTGTGTAAAATAATCGAGCTTGCTACGGCCTTCAGAGAGATGAAAAATAACTGTTATATACTTTTTAATTATATACATATAAATATATTTAATTACCTCTCGTTGTTAGTATAGTAGGCACAGGGTCATAATAACCTGGAACATAAAAAAATAATTTGTAGTATTCTCAAGTTGAAATATTGAAGGGCTCTTTTCTTTCCGCTGAGCCTATCTAGTAGACGGTGATATTTTGGCAAAAAAATTTGTCAGACATTTCAATTTAGTTATTTACAAGTTTCGTAGTGCAAGTTGTCAAATATACCTGATTATTTGTAAGTTACCAAGTTAAATTTAATACAGCAACTTCCGATTATTTTCCTATCCACTCAGGAGTTCCCCAAGGTAGTATCTTGGGTCCCACACTTTACCTAATATTCACTGCTGACATTCCCAAAACTAACTAAATCAACCCAAATTACATTTATAAACAGAAAGGTTATATATCCAACTGTCTCACTAAACTGAATACAGTTGCCAGTAAATGAAGAAGTTAAGTACCTAGGATTAATACTAGACAAAAAGCTTACCTGGAAATCGCATATCTCCACTAAGAAAACCCAAATAAACCAAAAAATAAGACAGATGAACTCTCTACAGAAAATAAAGTGCTTCTCTATAAAAGCATAATTAAGCCCATATGGACATATGGAATACAACTATGGGGTTGCTCAAAGCCATCAAACACAAAAAGGATCCAAAGAGTCCAATCAAAAATACTAAGAATAATTTTTAACGCCCCACGGTACATTAGCAACAAAACTCTACACGAAGACTCTGGTATACCATTTGTTGAAGATGAAATTACTAGACTAACAAGGAACTATCTTGAAATACTAACAGACCATCCCAACGAGGAAGCAAGAATGCTACAAATCCAACCTGAAGTCGTAAGGAGATTAAAGAGGCAGTGGCCAACAGACATAATAAACCAGTGACCTTCATCTGAACATTTAAAAATTTAAATTATTCTGGAGTGTCATTACTGGATGACTTCTCCTCTCAAGTGTACAAACCCTAATCACATCTACTTATAGATAACATATGTAGCAGGTTGTAAATTTCAATTTAAGTTTAAAGTAATCCTTCCGCCAATAAGTGATGGAAATGAACAGTAAAAAATGTTTTGAGAAACAACAAAAGTTATTCATGAAAAAAACCGAAACAAAAAGAGGTCGCCACTTTTTTTTGAACTACTGTGCATGTTTCCACTGTAACATTGGACGATAGACATACTGTTAATTCAGAATAGTACACTGCAGTTTGTTTGCCTCAGGTTCGCCAAAAGGTTCGCGAAAAACGTCCAAAAGGAAGTATCATGTTGCATCACATAATGCTCGGGCTCACACTGCTGCTCGAACAAATGAGTATTTGAATACCCGAAACATAGAAATAATGAATAATTTGCCGTATAGTCCAAACCTAGCACCTATTGAATTCTTATTTCCGTGGGTAAAGGGTAAATTAGGGAGTTTACGTTTTTCATCGGCCGAAGAAGCGGTTGATGCCTTTAAAAATGATACAAACTACGGCCAGAAGATTGGAGAAGATGTTTTCAAGAATGATTTTCGCGGATACAAAAATGCATTCACTGTGGAGTAAAATACTTTGAAAAATTATAAATAAATATTTTTTGTAAATAAACTTTACTAGACTCAGCGGTAAAGAAACAGTCCTCGTAGAAATGACAAATAAGCCTTGTTCCACGAATTCTAAGTAAATTTTATTAAACTCTTCCAAGTTGAAAAATAAATTATCAATAAATCATAAAATACAGTTTTTAGCTCTTAAAATTACAGCACTCTTGCATTTTTTAAATATATCTAATGGTTTTACTGCTTTATTAAATTAAAATTACATCTTTAAATAAGAGGAAACAATATGAAGAATTCCAAGTAAATGAAAAATATTTTTAACTTACCTGGCTTAAAACACATTGGTCCGGTACACATGAAAGCTAAAAAAAAATAAAAGTAAAAATTTAAGCAAATGTAGAATATAACGAAAATATTGAGTACATAGCTTTAATTAAACTATACAGGGTGATGCATTCTAGACAATGGCTAGGTAACCTAACGTGTAAAAGGCAAACGAATATTTTCCATTAATTAATGGATTGGAATATCTTTTTCGTAGCATAAACCGAATGTTTATTATCCATAAGCATTTTCGGTATTTAAGATAGAGATGGCTCCAAAAATATAGGAATTCTAGTAAGAGGAAACTACAGTAAAAAAAAAGAAGGCCGACGTACTTGTCAGACAAGGGTCAAAATAAATATTTACCGGTCTAGAGCTAGTGCTCACTATGAACAACTGAGAGTACATGAAAAATGGTTTAACTTACTCGTCGGCCTGGGCTAAAAAAAATTAAACTTAGTGAAAATTTAAGCGGATTTAGAAATATTGGAAGAAATTAACGATATAGCTGTCATGAGGTCAAATAAGTTTAAATATGGAATCAAGAGGGTAGATAAACTTAATGACGTACCGTATATGAATGCTCTCTTAATTAATGAATATCGATGTCCCCTGTGTTTGATACTTTAATATAATGAAATTGTATAAACCAAATCAGAAGAAAACATTAATTTTTCATTTTTTAACAAGAAACTAGAAATTTCTTACCAGAAGCAGGTAAACTCTGCTGTCTAGGTGGCGGGTCCACAAAACTATTGCTTTCTAAAAATAAATGACAAGATCAACAACTTACTATAGACCAAAAGTGTTTTTATATCATTTTATTATAATTAAATACTAACTTGAAGCATCTTCTGTATCTACTGCACTGGTATCATTAGGTTTAACAACTACCAACGAACTGACATCAGTTACAAAAGAGTACTTCAACGAGAGATCTAGGGCTTCCTTAGTCAATTGAGTTTTATTTTCAACCAATTCTCTTTGTTCCAATTTATGTTTAATTGTCAAGTAAGCCCAAAGACGTTCTAATGATGTCACTGGAGTTTCTATTACAGATGAATGAACGGAGGTACCATTTACATCTACACCTTCTATGACGAATTTTATGTCATATCCTAAACAAATACATCAAAATTCAATCTAGTTTCTTAGTTTATATCATGGAAAAAAATGAAAATATCATTTAATATACCGAAAATATTACCTTGCGTTCGTCCAGCTGAGACCATTTCGCCTCCTCTAAAGTAAATAGGAAAAACTGTTTTAGTAATTTCTTTAACATCAGACGTGTATTTGAAATTAACATTCGAAAGGAGAGGTGAAGAAATTTGCTTGTAGAATTCTTGCAGTTGTAAAGATGCATCAGCTCCCTCATAAATATGCCTAGAGAATCCGTTATTCTTTAGAGACAATTTTCTTAAGAAATATTTATCCGCTCCTTCCCCAAACGATAAAGAAAATAATGGTACTTGGTCCTTTTCACTATTCATCTTTGTGACCTAAAATTAAAATAATAATAACGTAAAATAAAAGAATACGATGAATGAAAATTATATTGATTAACAAAATATTTGATCTTACAATTCTGGTAATTTCGGTTGTGTTGCTGTTACCAACTGTTGGGTCACCATCTGTTAAAAACAAAATGATAGGTTGCCTGAATTTGCCTTCTTCTTTGTCCTTCTTGAGATTTACGTGCACCAGATGCAGAGCAGTGGAAAGACTGTCCATTATGTTGGTTAAAGAATCATCCTTAAGTTTTTGAATTACCTGTTTACCCTTTTCAATTGATTCTTTCGTGCCTGGTACAGCAGATGGGTATTCCTGTTTCTGAAAGGAGAATCAATAAAAATGTACAACTGCTTTGACCATGTGACTTACCATTAAATCTTCAAATGGTTCTTTATCGTTATAAATTTTGGCTTGGACTCTTTCTTGGGTTTCAGTATTCCAAACATAGACGTCAGTATTGAATTCTACAATATGGTAACTGTCTTCTTCTCTTAATTCATTAAGAATGCTGATCATAGCATCTCTTAGTTGTATGATTTTGGTCCCGTACATACTACCACTTGTGTCCAAAACAAAAACAATGTGTTTTGGAAGTGGTTCTAATTCATCTGGGGCGAAGAAGTGAACAAAATACCCATCTTGGAGAAGAACCTAATAAAATAAATTTCCGTACTTAATGTAGTTAAAATTGAAATTATCATCAATTTAATAGAATGTTATTTGTTACCTCTCCACCACGTGGATCCCTCTCAACGTCATATTGTAAAACGAATTGACCGGCCAATCCATCATTTTCTTTGCCTCCCAATTCTTTAGCGAACAACTTTTGTTGGTCTTCGTTTGGTGTGAATTTCGCAACAGCACTGGTGGAGTTGACAATTTCGATGGAAGTATCTGGGTCTAACTTATCATCGTTTTTACTAATTTCGTTTCCAGATCTTAATGATGGTGTACGCACGAATTTTAAATGTCTACTTTCATTTACGAAGACCTAAACAGTATATTTTTTTACAATTAAAGCTTTAGATCTTATTTTCTTTAAATTAGAGTACCTCAATATTCATGTGTTTGACGACTTGTCCAGGATGTATGTTTAACACAAGTTCGTACTGGTTGTTTCGTCTTTCTAACAATTCTTCGTAGGTAAGAAAGAACGTTGCCTTCTTTTCTGGTTCTACATTGACAGAAACTGTAAATCGGTTAGAATCTCTTGCACTTACAGCAACGTGGCCTGCACTTTGTCCACTTTGCACGGCCTAAAAATTACCAAACTTAAATAGTTTTCCTTTTTTGATCATTGTTAATATAAATGTCAATTAATGTACTACGATATATTTTATTGTGTTAGTTAAATCTAGGCTCTTACTTTGTCATAAATTTGTTTAGCCTCTTCCTTTTCTTTAACATACGCTTTATAACTTTTACCATCAATTTCCATTACAAATTCAGATATAAAGGCTTTTTCTGGTAAAACAACGGTGAAAGTAGCCTCTTTAGCCTTAGTTTCGGGATTTCTAACTTTACTTGTGACTAAAGTTCTTGCAAACCGGTTGGATATGTTAGAGCTTATATCAAATTGGTAAATTTCAGGCTTTGAAGCTGATTCTTCTACATTTTCAGTACTCTAAAAAAATATAAATGTTTACCTAAATTCGTACTTTGAAAATAAAAGCTTAAAATAAGAGTTGATTCGATAAAATTCAATAACGTATTTACAGAAGTTAAAATGAAAAAATAAAAATGATAAATATTTGGATCTTGTCCCTAATTAACTCAATTAATTCAATTTTGAGTTTTATTAAATTAAATAAATAATAATAAATATTGAATTTAGGAACTTTGAAATATGTATAAAACAATATAACTTACCTCTGTTCCAGGCAAATTAGGATTAACAAAACCTGGAAGTGAAGGAGGGGTTGAAGGAGACAGCGTTGGCGGCGAAGGCGGTACTGGAACAGTAGTCAAAACTAAACTATTTGGGGCGCTAATTACTAACCCTGTACACAGAGTGGCCACCAAGAATAAAAGACCACCTCCCATTTCAATAAATATTTTTTCTTGCTATTCTAGATACTAAGTTTCGAACTGAGCAACATGTAAATTTATACCTCTTTTAGATATCTATTATTTATTGTTTACTTTAAATTATAGAAAGGTTATCCCAACGATACAGGCACAATGGCCCCGTGTGTAGGGACGATCGGAGTATTTTATTTATTTTTTATTTTCCTGCGTACTTAAAGAATATTGAAAAAAATATTGTATTATATTAAATTTTAAATGGATCACTATCTTTTCTGTTGACATTAATGTTATCTTTTTTTCCGAAAACTGTATAATTCGAACTAGAACACCTATACAATAGAGAGCTTAAATAAATTCTTTAAAATTATAATTATGGGAGACCTGGGCTATTACCTATCCCTAAAAAAATCTTATAAACCTTCTAATATATAAACAAAAAATAATAAGATAATAATATAACAATACTCTTTTCATTTATATTTTGTATTAAAAAATTTCCAGTCGCCCCCTGTTAAGATGATTAAAGAACTAGTTTTACTAATTCTCGAAATTCTTGCTTAACATCAATAACCGGCAAATATACATACGAAATTAAGTAAGTACAGTTAGATTTATTTGAAGCCACCCGGTTCCTTGAAATAAATTAAATTAAATAAATATTTAGTTTTTAACTAATTAATTTTCATTTCTTTTCTGGTCAGTAGTTTTATTTTGTCTTTCTTCTCAGATTTTGGGCATAACACGAGCTTGATTCTCTGCCCTCATTTGTAATTAATAATAATAATAATAATAATAACAACAGTTGCAAATATGATCGCCTGGAAATATATCCCCTTGAATAGATTATTTAAGTTATTTTTCATGAAAATTAAAATTTTAAATGAATAATACATTTTAATTTGTAGATGTTTCAATTTAGTAGAGTGCTTCGATATTTATTTATTAGAACTTTTTTCTAAAACATACACTAAAATTTAAGTGATAACTGTGCCCAATATAATGGTTTTGAAATATATTTATTACATTGTTATTACTTTTTAAATTTAAATATTTTTAGATAATTGGATAACCTCAGGATTAAGCCAAGAAAATAAGACCAAATTAAATAGATATACAAATATTTTATATATTCTGTTTAGGTAATATTGTAATAAACAAAATAAAATTGGTTATTTGAAACTTATATAGGGTGATATGGATTACTAATAATTATAATCAATAATAAAAATGTTCTCTAAAATTAAATCGAATAACTGTGAAAATACTCCCCTTGCATAAGAAAAACGTATTAAGGTTTATTACATTAATAATTTTTCTATCTTTACATACAAGCGAAATTTAGATAATTTACGCACCTACTAAATATTGTTTATTTATTACTAATCTATAATTTATTCATTATATTTGCTTTTTCTCAATAAGAAGAATATTTATTATTCACTATTGAATAATGATTTCATTATTTTATTCTATTTAATATCTAAAATTAAGTAAACTACAAAACTTAAACTTAAACTTAAAACTCAGTCAATCAGAAGGTGAATTTTAATCACTAATCACAAAAATTGATAAACTGATTAAAAGTATGACTACGCATTGTTTCAATATAAACTTTATTATTAATGTTAATAAATACAATTGTTCTTTAAATAAGATCTAAAAAATTTGAATATCATTAAATTAAAATTCGTAGGAATTTTACCAAAAAGTATTTGATAGTCATGGATAGTAATTCTACTTTTTTGCGACTCTGTGTAAGTAAAAAAAACCATTTTTGTTATAGTTTAACTAAAATATGTCATTTTTCCGCTGATGCCTCAGGCATCCTCTTCCGGAACTTTCGAATTATTTTAAAATTAACTGTACTATTTTTATTCTCACACTATTTTCATTTCATCACTGCCTCTGTATCTTTATTTATTTGTTATTTCACTCACGTATTTGTGACAAATAATGAAACAATATTACAATAGATCAGAGCAATTGTTAATTTTTTTACATAAAAAAACAAATATGATTTTTTTTAAATATTTTATTGAAAAGTACAAAAGGAGCAAATATCTATATAATTAAAATCCTAATTTTTCCCTTAGATAAGATTTCCCGTAAAAAAAATTCAAAAAATGCTGCATAAAGTACAAAATAATTTTAAAGCAATTAATCTAAACTTCAAAATAGTCTTCTATATACAATCAGACACAGGGTGCAATATATATAAGCAAAATATGCATTACAAAAATAATATTTTAGTGCTTAAAAATTTTAAAATTAAATTAGTCATGATTGGTGTAGGCAATTCTCAATTTTTCTATTTCAGCCTGCAATTACCAATCTACCTTTAAAACTATAAAAAAATACAAGAAACATAAAACTACCGTTTGTGGAATTCAGAATATTTCCCGCACAGTTTCCCTACTTAAATAGTATATTTACACTTCTAGCCAATACTTCAAATAAGTAACTCTAATTTTTAAGAGCTTTTTCTGATAAAACCAGACTCTTTAGCCTTAGTTTCCGGATTTCTAACTTTACTTGTGACTAAAGTTCATGAAAATGGTTGGATATGTTAGAGCTTGTATCAAATTGGTAAATTAAATTTGAGGCTCTGAAGTTGATTCTGGTACAATTTCAGGACCCCAGAAAAACTATAAATGTTTAATAAAAATTATTTTAAAATAAAAATTAATTAGAGACAATTCTATACCTAGTGTTTGGAAAGATGTTTATGTGAACAACTGGAAAATAATAAATATTTAAGCTCGTTCTTAATTGATTAAATTAATTTAATGTTGAAAAATTTTTAATTTAAAGAGATAATAATTAAGCATTTAGAAACATTAAAATTTATTTATAACAATAAAACTTAATAAAACTCACTTCTATGACAGCAGGATTCACAAATACTGGTAGCGAAGGATGTGATGGTGTAGGAGGGGTTGGCCGAGGCGGTGAAGGAACAGTAGTCAAAACTAAACTATTCGAGGTACTAATTACCACCCCCCAAAGAAAGAGGCCCCCTCTCATTTTATTAAATATTTTTCTTAATCTACTGGATAATATAGGGAATTCCGAAGACTAAGTTTCGAAGTGAACGACATACAAATTTATACCTCTTTTATATAATTGTTACATAATGTTTACTTAAAGTTATTGAAAGTGTATTCCAAGTATGATACAAATATAGGGTACTTCCTAATTTATTCATACTTGTTCATATTATATACTGATATCTAGGCTCATAATAAAACTTTTTGAATACCGGTTTTTCCACTTCCTCTACATTTTTCTAAACAAGAGTTTTGTTTAGTAGAAATAATAAAATAACAAGAGATCTTTCATCTATATTTTGTCTTAAAAAAAATTCTGTCGCCCCCAACATCATCAGAACTACTAAAATCCATGGTTCTCGAAATGTTTGCATAATAACCGGCGAATTTACAAATTAAAATAAATACGTAAAGATTAATTTACTTACTGGAAACAACGCGATTATTTAAAATAAACACTTCTTGTTTCTTAACTATTTTCCAAAAACTTCTTTCAAAAGATAAGAACAATCGAAATAGCATTAAAACGTTTTATACAATTTTGCCCTAGTAGTCCTACCTTCAAGTTTTTGCTATTGCTGATCAAATTAAAAAAATAGAAAAATGTATATATTACTATGTACATCCATTTTAAAAAATAAAAATTTGAATAGTGTCAAAAAAGTAATAGACGCATCTAGCATGATTGCATGAAATTATATCCTTCTGTACAATTTTTTTTTATTAGTAACTATCCTTACTAATAAATTTTAATATATTATACTTCAATTCAGTAGAGTATCTCAATATTTGTTTATTGAAACATATTCTAGAATATGCATTAAAATTTTGTATTGATAGTAATTATTAACTGTGCCAATATAATTGTTTTTAAATATTTTTATTACACTGTTATTACTTTTTAAATTAAAAGAAATTATTTCTGGATAAGTGGATAACCTCAGTTTAAACCATTAAACCATGAAAACGGGACAAGTTCACACAAATATACAAATATTTGATATTTTTAATGATTTATTTATTTAAAATATGAAAGTAAATTTATTTTATATATAGACAAAGCATGGTTAGCATTATACCTTTGACTTTTTAACTGCAATAAAACCCTAATTATCCTTTTGACCATAAAATGTCCCAAGTTTACCACCATTTCAGGCCGACCCGGAGTTCAAATTTTATTTATTACCTGCAACTCTAAGTGTTATACTGTTTTAACTAGGTATAAATTCCTAATAATATAAATAATAACCGAGAACTTATTTTAAATTATATTTACTGCTAATCAATGTAATTATCATATACGTATTTACACAATAATAATAATAATATTGCAAGTTTGAACTTATTAGCAAAAAAAATTGAAAAAAAGTGTATCTGAGTATGTTGTGTCAAACATTGTTATTAATGTTAATAAATTAATTGTTTTTTGACTAAGTCGTAGAAAAATTCAGTAATGATGAATATAGAAATTTATAGTACTTTTAATAAAATATTTGATAGTCACAAATATAGTATTATAGTATTCTTCTATACAGCCAGCATCTAGAATCGGTTTAACGTTTAAAAATCAAAACCCAATAAAAAAGCGTAGAACTTGTTCCCCATAAGAAGATAATGTTAATAAATACTCTAGTTCAATTGCAATGCGTCACTTTGTGGCTGAAGTCTAGGCATATTAAAAAAAATAATAAATATATTTTTATGGCTGATTTAATGATACATAAACACTATACATATAAAATATAATATACTTTATCTCAAACATATCCCACAGGAAGTTTTGGACAACAGATACCAGCATATCTGTAAAATAAAATATTTAAAATTAATAAAAATAAATAACAATAACCCGTTGATTAGTCTTTAACTACCCTAGTTGTTGATAAATTTTGATGTATATGAGAAGTACTTACTTATTTTCTACTTGACAAGAGAACTTTTCATACGTTTGGAAATCTTTAAGCAATGAAAAGACATGAGTACAACTGTTCAAAGGACTACAAACGCCGACTTCAGTAGCATTTCTTGGGGTACCTGTACAATCTTCAGTGCCCTTCAAATAAATAGATTCTCCCAAATCAAGCAAAGCTAAGAACATTTATTTCAAAATACATTTTTAATGGAGACTTGACCAAGTACAATAAAATATAAGTTTATATATCAATTTTGAATGAAACCTAAACTAAAATACAATGATAAATATATAAAATAAGTAGATGCTAAAAATATTTATGTGAACAGGGTTAAATAGACGGTGACCAAAAAGATCTATTGTGCTCCTGCTCTAATAATACTTAGTGAGGATTTTGTATTAATGGCTAGAGCAATTTCTTATCAGAAACTTTTAAACCGGTCGAAGTTTTGTTGCATATTTGATGAAGTATTTATGACTCCCTTCTGGGTAAACGATCCAAATTCCATTTTGTTCAGTATTCTCTGTTCAAGTCGAAGTAACTGTTAACAAATGTGGTGTCTCTAAACCAGAAAAGTAACCTTGAATTTTAATTTAATCTGTTATCAATCTCGTCGTTAATAAATACATAGATTTTTCTATTAACATATTCGAAACCACTCTTCCAATATTCTTGATATGATTCTCTTAGCTCCATTTAAATTAGAATCATCCTTTAAAACAATTGATTTTCTTACATCTGCTAATTGTATTTTGTTTTCGCGATGGCGTTTTTGGTAAAGGTCTAATTTTCTATGCTGAAAAATCTATTTGTAAACCTTAGCCACTTGGAGTTGTTTGTTTGTAGTTTCGATGTGTTGTATAATTTCAAAAACTAATAGTTCTGAATTTTCAAGGTCCAACATTAAATTTTCAGTTCCTTCACTTGCATCTCTTTCTGGTTCTTCTAAATTTGAGCATCGTACATAAATTCAACATTTATAACATTCAGGGGCACATTGTAACATATTACAACAAGCTTCAAGATTTTGTTACAACTAACGTAATAGAATTATTTTCAACATTCCTTAAAATAACTAATAAATTTACCTTCTGATAGATAGGTAAATTTAAAAGTGACTAAAACACAAGAAGGTCTATATTCCCGGTAAAAAAGACGTGTTACTACTTATCCCTGTTACAACAAGCCCCTTCCTTCCCTACCAAAAAACTTATATATTTATAAAGAGCCTCGTGGATTTACCGCCATATTTCCATTCTTATGACAAATGGGGTTTACCACTGATGTTATATACACACACTATTTACCCACCTCCTTTGATAACAAGAGTTCCATTTGAATTCAATACACTGCTCAACCATGGAAATCTAGATGGTAATAGAGGTATTTTAGTAATACATGTAGGGCTTGTAACGGGTCTCGATGTTGTAATTGGCACTACAAAAAATAAAATTTTTCTGTTAAATGTCGAGCTTGCTACGGCCTTCAGAGAGATGAAAATGAACAGTTATATACTTTTTAATTATATACATATAAATATATTTAATTACCTTTCGTTGTTAGTATAGTAGGCAGAGCGTAATAATAACCTGGAACATAAAAAAATAATTTGTAGTATTCTCAAGTTGAAATATTGAAGGGCTCTTTTCTTTCCGCTGAGCCTATCTAGTAGACGGTGATATTTTCGCAAAAAAATTTGTCAGACATTTCAATTTAGTTATTTACAAGTTTCGTAGTGACAGTTGTCAAATATACCTGATTGTTTGTAAGTTACAAAAGTTTAAAGTAATCCTTCCGCCAATAAGTGATGGAAATGAACACTAAAAAATGTTTTGAGGAAATCAATCGAGTGCTTAGTCCTGTTCCTTCGCTACCGTAAAGCGGTGGTACAATGAATTTTAACGTGGTCGACTTTTTTTAAATAACGTGTAAAAGGCATACGAATATT
Organism: Hermaeophaga mercurialis; assembly: GCA_951812935.1. Taxonomy (NCBI): domain Eukaryota; kingdom Metazoa; phylum Arthropoda; class Insecta; order Coleoptera; family Chrysomelidae; genus Hermaeophaga; species Hermaeophaga mercurialis. The sequence goes on along the minus strand of OX638359.1, from coordinate 36,444,778 downwards.
TTCCATTAATTAATGGATTGGAATATTTTTTGGTAGGATAAACTGAATATTTATTATCCATACACATTTTCGGTATTTCAGATAGAGATGGCTCAAAAAAGATAGGGATTCTAGTAAGAGGAAACTACAGTCTACTCCCTGAGGCGAAATGTATATACATATTCAGAATAATCTCAAAAGTGTTTAAACTAAACACAAAATTTATATCTGAACCGTCTGTCTTTACTGCCGATCCTGGTGGGCCAAAAGGATCGAGTAAGACTATCATGTGAGTATCAGGATACACAAATATTGTGAAAAAAAAAGAAGTCCGGCGCATTTGCCAGACAAGGGTCAAAAGAAATATTTACCGGTCTAGAGCTAGTGCTCACTATGAACAACTGGGAGTACATGAAATAATGTTTAACTTACTCGTCGGCCCGGCGCAAATTAAGGCTAAAAAAAATTAAACGTAGTAAAAATTTAAGCAGATTTAGATAAACTTAATTTTAGATTAACATAATGAAATTATATAAACCAAATCAGATGAAAACATTAATTTTTCATTTTTTAACAAGAAACTAGAAATTTCTTACCAGAAGCAGGTAAACTCTGCTGTCTAAGTGGGTGGTACATTCCAAAACTATTGCTTTCTAAAAATAAAAGACAAGATCAACAACTTACTATGGACCAAAAGTGTTTTTATATCATTTTATTTTAATTAAATACTAACTTGAAGCATCTTCTGTATCTACTGCACTGGTCTCATTAGGTTTAACAACTACCAACGAACTGACATCAGTTACAAAAGAGTACTTCAACGCGAGATCTAGGGCTTCCTTAGTCAATTGAGTTTTATTTTCAACCAATTCTCTTTGTTCCAATTTATGCTTAATTGTCATGTAAGCCCAAAGACGTTCTAATGATGTCACTGGAGTTTCTATTACAGATGAATGAACGGAGGTACCATTTACATCTACACCTTCTATGACGAATTTTCTGTCATATCCTAAACAAATACATCAAAATTGAATCTAGTTTCTTAGTTTATCTCATGGAAAAAAATGAAAATATCATTTAATATACCGAAAATATTACCTTGCGTTCGTCCAGCTGAGACCATTTCGTCTCCTCTAAAGTAAATAGGAAAAACTGTTTTAGTAATTTCTTTAACATCAGACATGTATTTGAAATTAACATTCGAAAGGAGAGGTGAAGAAATTTGCTTGTAGAATTCTTGCAGTTGTAAAGATGCATCAGCTCCCTCATAAATATGCCTAGAGAATCCGTTATTCTTTAGAGACAATTTTCTTAAGAAATATTTATCCGCTCCTTCCCCAAACGATAAAGAAAATAATGGTACTTGGTCCTTTTCACTATTCATCTTTGTGACCTAAAATTAAAATAATAATAACGTAAAATAAAAGAACACGATGAATGAAAATTATATTGATTAACAAAACATTTGATCTTACAATTCTGGTAATTTCGGTTGTGTTGCTATTACCAACTGTTGGGTCACCATCTGTTAAAAACAAAATGATAGGTTGCCTGAATTTGCCTTGTTCTTTGTCCTTCTTGAGATTTACGTGCACCAGGTGCAGAGCAGTGGAAAGACTGTCCACTATGTTGGTTAAAGAATCATCCTTAAGTTTTTGAATTACCTGTTTACCCTTTTCAATCGATTCTTTCGTGCCTGGTACAGAAGATGGGTATTCTTGTTTCTGAAAGGAGAATCAATAAAAATGTACAACTGCTTTGACCATGTGACTTACCATTAAATCTTCAAATGGTTCTTTATCGTTATAAATTTTGGCTTGGACTCTTTCTTGGGTTTCAGTATTCCAAACATAGACGTCAGTATTGAATTCTACAATATGGTAACTGTCTTCTTCTCTTAATTCATTAAGAATGCTGATCATAGCATCTCTTAGTTGTATGATTTTGGTCCCGTACATACTACCACTTGTGTCCAAAACAAAAACAATGTGTTTTGGAAGTGGTTCTAATTCATCTGGGGCGAAGAAGTGAACAAAATACCCATCTTGGAGAAGAACCTAATAAAATAAATTTCCGTACTTAATGTAGTTAAAATTGAAATTATCATCAATTTAATAGAATGTTATTTGTTACCTCTCCACCACGTGGATCCCTCTCAACGTCATATTGTAAAACGAATTGACCGGCCAATCCATCATTTTCTTTGCCTCCCAATTCTTTAGCGAACAACTTTTGTTGGTCTTCGTTTGGTGTGAATTTCGCAACAGCACTGGTGGAGTTGACAATTTAGATGGAAGTATCTGGGTCTAACTTATCATCGTTTTTACTAATTTCGTTTCCAGATCTTAATGATGGTGTACGCACGAATTTTAAATGTCTACTTTCATTTACGAAGACCTAAACAGTATATTTTTTTACAATTAAAGCTTTAGATCTTATTTTCTTTAAATTAGAGTACCTCAATATTCATGTGTTTGACGACTTGTCCAGGATGTATGTTTAACACAAGTTCGTACTGGTTGTTTCGTCTTTCTAACAATTCTTCGTAGGTAAGAAAGAACGTTGCCTTCTTTTCTGGTTCTACATTGACAGAAACTGTAAATCGGTTAGAATCTCTTGCACTTACAGCAACGTGGCCTGCACTTTGTCCACTTTGCACGGCCTAAAAATTACCAAACTTAAATAGTTTTCCTTTTTTGATCATTGTTAATATAAATGTCAATTAATGTACTACGATATATTTTATTGTGTTAGTTAAATCTAGGCTCTTACTTTGTCATAAATTTGTTTAGCCTCTTCCTTTTCTTTAACATACGCTTTATAACTTTTACCATCAATTTCCATTACAAATTCAGATATAAAGGCTTTTTCTGGTAAAACAACGGTGAAAGTAGCCTCTTTAGCCTTAGTTTCGGGATTTCTAACTTTACTTGTGACTAAAGTTCTTGCAAACCGGTTGGATATGTTAGAGCTTATATCAAATTGGTAAATTTCAGGCTTTGAAGCTGATTCTTCTACATTTTCAGTACTCTAAAAAAATATAAATGTTTACCTAAATTCGTACTTTGAAAATAAAAGCTTAAAATAAGAGTTGATTCGATAAAATTCAATAACGTATTTACAGAAGTTAAAATGAAAAAATAAAAATGATAAATATTTGGATCTTGTCCCTAATTAACTCAATTAATTCAATTTTGAGTTTTATTAAATTAAATAAATAATAATAAATATTGAATTTAGAAACTTTGAAATATGTATAAAACAATATAACTTACCTCTGTTCCAGGCAAATTAGGATTAACAAAACCTGGAAGTGAAGGAGGGGTTGAAGGAGACAGCGTTGGCGGCGAAGGCGGTACTGGAACAGTAGTCAAAACTAAACTATTTGGGGCGCTAATTACTAACCCTGTACACAGAGTGGCCACCAAGAATAAAAGACCACCTCCCATTTCAATAAATATTTTTTCTTGCTATTCTAGATACTAAGTTTCGAACTGAGCGACATGTAAATTTATACCTCTTTTAGATATCTATTATTTATTGTTTACTTTAAATTATTGAAAGGTTATCCCAACGATACAGACACAATGTTTAGGCACGATCGGAGTATTTTATTTATTTTTTATTTTCCTGCGTACTTAAAGAATATTGAAAAAAATATTGTATTATATTAAATATTAAATGGATCACTATCTTTTTTGTTGACATTAATGTTATCTTTTTTTCCGAAAACTGTATAATTCGAAATAGAACACCTATAGAATAGAGACCTTAAATAAATTCTTTAAAATTATAATTATGGGAGACTTGGGCTATTACCTATCCCTAAAAAAATCTTATAATACTTTCTAATATATAAACAAAAATTAATAAGATAATGATATAACAATACTCTTTTCATTTATATTTTGTATTAAAAAATTCCCAGTCGCCCCCTGTTAACATGATTAAAGAACTAATTCTCGAAATTCTTGCTTAACGTAAATAACCGTTGTTTTGACATTTATTTTCCAAAACAGTTAAGAAAGATCAAAATGGCACACCCTGTTTATTTGTTTAGAGTCGCTAACAGAAATTATTCTCTCAACTACTACTTTTTAATTTTATTCAAATTTGAAGAGTTTTCAAAAAAGTAAGTAGGTTCCCCTTTTTTTGTTCCCATTTTTTCCATTATCCATTTTGGCTTAGTACCTGGTTTATATGACTTCAAACTAATTATTCATTATTCTTATTCCTTAATTTAATTAAAAAAAAATTAGATTCTGTTCAAATTTAAATACGCAGTGCAAAACATTAAAAACAATTTTCTTCTTAAAGTCAAATTAAACTCAAGGAAAGTATCAAACAACAAACAGATATTAGTGTTTTTGACAAATTATCTAAATGTTAGAAGTTTATTTTCATTTATCTATCCAAATCCCCTCCTCACTTTAAAAGAACTACAACAATCACCATTTAGTTTCAACCTTAACTATTGCACATTTCTGAAATCTACTAATTAAAAAAATGGAAAAATATATAGGATAGTTTCATTAAAATAATACGTGTTGAAAAGGGTGAAAACTCCGTAACCTCCCACAACGACCTCGGAGTGGTAATTACTAGTGACTTAAATTGGTCGGAACACATTTGCAAACTCAAAATTATACCTGATTCGGAAATGCTTTTCACGCGTCTCTCTAAAGTCGGTTTGTAAACTCTATTCCATATATGTGACCTATTCTAGAGTTTGCTGGACCTGTCTGGAATCCTGATCTTACTCGAGAAAATACTTTAGTTGAAAATGTCCAACGTAAGGCCACAAGACTAGCATTTGGCCGAGTAAGATCTTGTTATGAAGATAGACTGTCCATGGCTCATTTAACCACATTTGAGAATCGACGTCTGCGGGGTGGGGTGACTTAATTGTCTCCTTCCGAATTCTCAAGTACAACTTCGGAGACCTGAAAGCTCTGTTTACTCTAAACCAAGACGAACGTTTAAGAGGCCACCACTTTAAGCTGAAGAAAGAACAGGCGATAGCAAGGCCCAGGGTTAAGTTCTTGCCCAACCGAATATTCAATATTTGGAACAATTTGGATTGTGACACAATTTCATCAGTTTCTGTAAACACTTTTTAAAATAGGCTTGATTTTATACTATTTTATTTGTAGGACTCTACTGCGCTAAATATTTAGTTTTTAACTAATTAATTTTCATTTCTTTTTTGGTCAGTAGTTTTATTTTGTCTTTCTTCTCAGATTTTGGGCATAATACGAGCTTGCTTGTCTGCCCTCATTTGTAATTAATAATAATAATAATAATAACAGTTGCAAATATGATCGCCTGGAAATGTATCCCCTTGTATATATTATTTAAGGTATTTTTCCCGAAAATTAAAATTTTAAATGAATATTGTTAAATGAATAATACGTTTTAATTTGTAGATGTTTCAATTTAGTAGAGTGCTTCGATATTTATTTATTACAACTTTTTTCTAAAATATATATTAAAATTATAGTGATAACTGTGCCCAATATAATTGTTTGAAATATATTTATTACTTTTTAAATTTAAATATTTTTAGATAATTGGATAACCTCAGGATTAAGCCAAGAAAATAAGACTAAATTTTATATATTCTGTTTAGGTAATATTGTAATAAACAAAATAAAATTGGTTATTTGAAACTTATATAGGGTGATATGGATTACTAATAAGAAGAATATTTATTATTCACTATTGAATAATGATTTCATTATTTTATTCTATTTAATATCTAAAATTAAGTAAACTACAAAACTTAAACTTAAACTTAAAACTCAGTCAATCAGAAGGTGAATTTTAATTAGAAACGCAACAATTTTAATGAATTTCAATAGAAAAACGTGAATAACGAAAATAGGTTTATCTTGTACACCTCCAGTTATACAAATTAATATACAATTAAAAATATGACTACGCATTGTTTCAATATAAACTTTGTTATTAATGTTAATAAATATAATTGTTCTTTAAATAAGATCTAAAAAATTTGAATATCATTAAATTAAAATTTGTAGAAATTTTACCAAAAAGTATTTGATAGTAATGGATTGTAATTATAATTTTTTGTGACTCTGTGTAAGTAGATATGTCCATTTTTGTTATAGTTTAACTGAAATATGTCATTTTGCCGCTGGTGGCTTAGGCATCCTCTTCCTAAACTTTTGAATTATTTTAAAATTAACTGTATTATTTTTATTCTCACACTATTTTCAATTCGTCACTGCCTCTGTATCTTTATTTATTTGTTATTTCACTCACGTATTTGTGACAAATAATGTTAAACAATATTACTATAGACCAGTACAATGGTTAATTTTCATACAAAAAAAAACAAATATGATTTTAAAAAAATATTTTGTTGAAGAGAAAAAAATTCAAAAAATGCTCCATAATGTACAAAATAATTATAAAGCAATTAATCTAAAATTCAAAATAGTCTTCTATATACAATCAGACACAGGTGTAATAAATATAGGCAAAATATGCATTACAAAAATAATATTTTAGTGCCTAAAAATTTTAAAATTAAATTAGTCATGATTGGTGTAAGCAATTCTTAATTTTTCTATTTCACCCTGCAATTACCCATCTACCTTTAAAACTATAAAAAAATACAAGAAACATACAACTACCGTTTGTGGAATTCAGAATATTTCCCGCACAGTTTCCCTAAACATTTAAGAATTTTCCTTAAAAGTATATTTACAATTCTAGCCAATACTTTAAATAAGTAACACAGGTAAGTAACTCTAATTTTTAAGAGCTTTTTCTGGTAAAACCACCGTGAAAGTAGACACTTTAGCCTTAGTTTCGGGATTTCTAACTTTACTTGTGACTAAAGTTCTTGAAAACGGTTGGATATATTCGAGCTTATATCAAATTGGTAAATTAAATTTGAGACTCTGAAGTTGATGCTGGTACATTTTCAGGATCCTAGAAAAATTATAATTGTTTAATAAAATTTATTTTAAAATAAAAATTAATTAGAGACAATTCTATACCTAGCTTTTGAAAAGATGTTTATATGAACAACTGGAAAATAATAAATATTTAAGCTCGTTCCTAACTGATTAAATTAATTTAATGTTGAAAGATTTTAATTTAAACAGATAATAATTAAGCATTTAGAAACTTTAAAATTTATTTATAACAATAAAACTTAATAAAACTCACTTCTTTGACAGCAGGCTTCACAAATACTGGCAGCGAAGGATGTGATGGTGTAGGAGGGGTTGTAGGGGGAGTTGGCAGAGGGGGCACAGGAACAGTAGTCAAAACTAAACTATTCGAGGTACTAATTACCACCCCCGGTCATAGAGTTCTAACCGAAAGAAAGAGGCCCCCTCTCATTTTATTAAATATTTTTCTTAATCTACTGGATAATATAGGGAATTCCGAAGACTAAGTTTCGAAGTGAACGACATACAAATTTATACCTCTTTTATATAATTGTTACTTAATGTTTACTTAAAGTTATTGAAAGTTTATTCCAAGGATAAAGGCACAATAGCCCCTTATTTAGCGGCTATCGCAATATGATACAAATACAGGGTACTTCCTAATTTTTTCATACTTGTTCATATTATATACTGATATCTAGGCTTATAACAAAACTTTTCGAATACCGGTTTTTCCACTTCCTCTACATTTTTCTAAACAAGAGTTTTGTTTAGTAGAAATAATAAAATAACAAGAGATCTTTCATCTATATTTTGTCTTAAAAAAAATTCTGTCGCCCCCTGTTAACATCATCAGAACTACTAAAATCCATGGTTCTCGAAATGTTTGCATAATAACCGGCGAATTTACAAATTAAAATAAATACGTAAAGATAAATTTACTTACTGGAAACAACGCGATTATTTAAAATAAACACTTCTTGTTTCTTAACTATTTTCTAAAAACTTCTTTCAAAAGATAAGAACAATCGAAATAACATTAAAACGTTGTATACAATTTTGCCCTAGTAGTCCTACCTTCAAGTTTTTGCTATTGCTGATCAAATTAAAAAAATAGAAAAATATATATACAGAGCCCGGCATAAGTAAGTTAACCGATTTGCACACAGGAAAAAATTAAGAGAACAGCATACAAAAATATGGTTTATTTTACAAATACAATAAGTAATGACGGTTTAAATGTTACATTTTGTGTTCAAACTGCCTACCACCTTCCTCAATGCAGATATGGCATCGCTTGTTTACGGTAGAGCAGGTTTTCTGAAAGAATTCTGGGTGCGCGAGGAGAGCGTCAAATTCCTCTTCAATCCTTGTTTTCATATGTTCAATACCACGTAGTGGGGTGGCAAACACTTTATTTTTAAGTACTCCCCACAGGGCAAAATCGCACGGCGTTAAGTCTGGTGACCGTGCGGGCCACTTGAATTTTCCTCTTCTCCCTATCCAAATGCGAAATTCGGCATTCAGATATTCACGAACTTGTAGACCGTAGTGGGGCGAGGCGCCGTCTTGTTGAAAATATCGAATACCCGCTAACTCCGGGTTATTTTCAAGTTCACCCTTTAAATCCATAAGCAGTTCCAGATATGTTTCTGCATTCACGGTTCCCTCAAAAAAATATGGACCAATAAGACCACCGGCGTGAATCCCAGCCCACACTGTTATTCCAGGAAGATTCAACTCTTGTGCAATAATTTCATGAGGATTCTCAGATGCCCAGTAAACACAATTATGACGGTTAATCCGTCCGTTTAATTTAAACTGCGCTTCATCGCTCCACAGAATTTGCTTGTAAAATTCTGCGTCGTCTTCTGCGCAACCAGTAAACCACTCACAAAATTCCAGTCTACGATCAGGGTCGTCTTCCGTTATTGCATGTATCAAAAGTGGACGATAACAGTGATACTTCATTTTCTTTAACATGCGACGTAAACTGCGGTCCGATATGCCTAATTGAAGCGCTGTACGAACTGCAGATTGGTTGGGTATCTCAACAAACGCTTGGGCAACGAGATGCATGTTCTCTTCTGTCACAACCGTGAGAGGGCGACCACCACGCGGCGCGTCTGTCACCGACCCGGTTTCTTGAAATTTTTTATTTAACTTGTACACCATCTGTCTCGTAGGGACGGGCCTGTTAGGATACTGCGCCGCAAATTCATTGAAGATCGTCCTGTAATCAGCGTCGTGTCGTAGGTACAGAGTCAACAGGCGGATACGTTCTTCTTTCGTGTACTTTGTACGGAGCTGGGCTGCCATGGCGACGTTAACACAATAATCGAACATTGTAAACTAACATTGGCCGCACTTCCCACCTCTCGACACCCAAATTCAAACACCCACACGAAGAAGTGCGCGAAAGCGCTGTTTTCGGATAGCGTTAACTGACTTATGCCGACCCCTGTATTACTACATCCATTTTAAAAAATAAAAATTTGAAAAGGGTCAAAAAAGTAATAGATGCATCTAGCATGATTGCATGAAATTATATCCTTCTGTACAAATTTTTTAAGGTGCTTTTACCCTGAATATCAAAATGTTAAATGAATTTAAACTATCTTTACTAATAAATTTTAATATATAGTTATACTTCAATTCAGTAGAGTATCTCAATATTTGTTTATTGAAACATATTCTAGAATATGTATTAAAATTTTGTATTGATACTAATTATTAACTGTGCCCAATATAATTGTTTTTAAATATTTTTATTACACTGTTATTACTTTTTAGATTAAAAGAAATTATTTTTTGATAAGTGGATAACCTCAGTTTAAACCATGAAAACGGGACAATTTCACATAAATATACAAATATTTGATATTTTTAATGATTTATTTATTTAAAATATGAAAGTAAATTTATTTTATATATAGGCAAAGCATGGTTAGCATTATACCGTTGACTTTTTAACTGCAATAAAACCCTAATTATCCTTTTGACCATAAAATGTCCCAAGTTTACCACCATTTCAGGCCGACCCGGAGTTCAAATTTTATTTATTACCTGCAACTCTAAGTGTTATACTGTTTTAACTAGGTATAAATTCCTAATAATATAAATAATAACCGAGAACTTATTTTAAACAATATTTACTGTTAATCAATGTAATTATCATATACGTATTTACACAATAATAATCATATTGCAAGTTTGAACTTATTAGCAAAAAAAAAATTGAAAAAAGTGTATCTGAGTATACTGTGTCAAACATTGTTATTAATGTTAATAAATTAATTGTTTTTTGACTAAGTCGTAGAAAAATTCAGCAATGATGAATATAGAAATTTATAGTACTTTTAATAAAATATTTGATAGTCACAAATATAGTATTATAGTATTCTTCTATACAGCCAGCATCTAGAATCGGTTTAACGTTTAAAAATCAAAATCCCAATAAAAAAGCGTAGAAATTGTACCCCATAAGAAGATAATGTTAATAAATACTCTAGTTCAATTGCAATGCGTCACTTTGTGGCTGAAGTCTGGGCATATAAAAAAAATAATAAATATATTTTTATGGCTGATTTAATAATACATAAACACTATACATATAAAATATAATATACTTTATCTCAAACATATCCCACAGGAAGTTTTGGACAACAGATACCAGCATATCTGTAAAATAAAATATTTAAAATTAATAAAAATAAATAACAATAATCCGTTAATTGATCTGTATATACCCTAGTTGTTGATAAATTTTTATGTACATGAGAAGTACTTACTTATTTTCTACTTGACAAGAGAACTTTTCATACGTTTGGAAATCTTTAAGCAATGAAAAGACATGAGTACAACTGTTCAAAGGACTACAAACGCCGACTTCAGTAGCATTTCTTGGGGTACCTGTACAATCTTCAGTGCCCTTCAAATAAATAGATTCTCCCAAATCAAGCAAAGCTAAAAACATTTATTTCAAAATACATTTTTAATAGAGACTTGACCAAGTACAATAAAATATAAGTTTATATATCAATTTTGAATGAAACCTAAACTAAAATACAATAATAAATATATGAAATGAGTAGATGCTAAAAGTATTTATGTGAACAGGGTTAAATAGACGGTGACCAAAAAGATCTATTGTGCTCCTGCTCTAACAATACTTAGTGAGGATACTGTATCAATGGCTAAAGCAATTTCTCTTAATCAGAAACTTTTAGACCGGTCGTAGTTTTGTTGCATTTTTGATGAAGTATGTATGACTCCCTTCTGGGTAAACCACCCAAAATCCATTTCGTTCAGTATTCTCTCTTCAAGTCGAAGTAACTGTTAACAAATGTGGTGTCTCTAAACTAGAAACGAAACCTTGGATTTTAATTTAATCTGTTATCAATCTCGTCGTTAATATATACATAGATTTTTTTATTAACATATTCGAAGCCACTATTGACAGCTTCTAAAATTCTTGATATGATTCTCTTAGCTCCATTTAAATTAGCATCCTCCAAATTCATATATTTACTAAATGTCAACCTCCGCGGGTGAGTATAATTAATGCAGATGCTCACCAAAATGTTCCTGCTATTGTTTAGCAATATTACTCGTGAGCTGATTTTTACTGGCAATTTACTGAGACAAGCTTTAAAAGTTTGTCATAGATTAAATAATCCAAACATAGATTTTATCTACCGGGTGTCTGGATATATTTTGATAGAGTTTGTAAATTTATAATCTTGAAATTATTAAGATATTTAAATGCGTTTTACCAAGAAAATAATTTTTTTGTTCTTTGCATCATCTAAATTAACCGTAAGTACTAGGGGAGCAAGGGGCTTATTGTAATATTTTTTATAAAAACGAATATATCTCATCATCTCTCCTCTGAATTACCTTTAATTAATCGTTAATTGAAACTTTAATTCTTCCTGCATTGAATCAATTAGAAAAAGCATTAAACATTATGTTGAACTTTTATGTACCCTTGCCTTTCCCTTTTCCATTCTCCTTCCCTATCGCTCTTTCTTTTCCCTTTTTTATATCTTTATAATCTTTTTTCTGTTTCTTTTTCATTTTTTCGTAATATCCTATTCTTAAAGTTTATTTTTTATATGTATCCGTTAAAATAATTGATTTTTTTAAGTTTGCTAATTGTATTTTGTATTCGCGATGGCGTTTTTGGTAAAGGTCTAATCTTCGATGTCAAAAAATCGTTTTGTAATCCTAAGCCACTTGGACTTATTTGTTTGTATTTTCGATGTGTCGCATAAGTTCAGAAACTAATAGTTCTTAATTTTCAAAGTCCATCATTAAATTTTCAATTCCTTCACTTGCATATCTTTCTGGTTCTTTTAAATTTGAGCAATCGGCGACATTAAATGAATCCTTTATTATACTTGAGATATCGTACATAAAATTCAACTTTTATAAGATTCGGGGACACATTGTAACATATTACAACAAGCTTCAAGGTTTTGTTACATCTAACGTAATAGAATAATTTTTAACATTCCTTAAAATAACTAATAAATTAACCTACTAATCGAAAAAACCGTTCTACAAATTCAAAGAAAGATAAATTTAAAAGTGACTAAGACACAAGAAGGTCTAGATTTTCATAATAATAAGGAAAAGTAATATTTTACGTTACTTGACCAAAATGAAACATGTTCGCTCGTCATATCTCTGCGCCACCTAGCGGAACTAAGGCTAAAATGAAGGGATGAGGCGCGATATAAAATTAAGATTGGGTCAAAAAACAAGGGAGTAGAGGTCTAGATTCCCGGTAAAAAAGCCATGTTACTACTTATTCCTGTTACAACAAGCCCCTTCCTCTCCTACCTAAAATTTTATATATTTATAAAGAGCCTCGTGGAGTTACCACAATATTTCCATTCATATGAAAAATGGGGTTTACCACTCATGTTATATACACATAATATTTACCCACCTCCTTTGACAACAAGAGTTCCATTTGAATTCAATACACTGCTCAACCATGGAAATCTAGATGATAATAGAGGTATTTTAGTAATACATGCAGGGCTTGTAAAGGGTCTCCGTGTTGTAGTTACCACTACAAAAAATAAAATTTGTCTGTAAAATAGTCGAGCTTGCTACGGCCTTCAGAGAGATGAAAATTAACTGTTATATACTTTTTAATTATATACATATAAATATATTTAATTACCTTTCCTTCTTAGTATAGTAGGCGGAGGGTCATAATAAACTGGAACATAAAAAAATAATTTGTAGTATTCTCAAGTTGAAATATTGAAGGGCTCTTTTCTTTCCGCTGAGCCTATCTAGTAGACGGTGATATTTTGGCAAAAAAATTTGTCAGACATTTCAATTTAGTTATTTACAAGTTTCGTAGTGACAGTTGTCAAATATACCTGATTGTTTGTTAGTGACATAAGTTTAAAGTAATCCTTCCGCCAATAAGTGATGGAAATGAACACTAAAAAATGTTTTGAGGAAATCAATCGAGTGCTTAGTCCTGTTCCTTCGCTACCGTAAAGCGGTGGTACAATGAATTTTAACATGGTCGACTTTTTTTAAATGACAATTTTTGAGCTACTAAACCAAAAACGTCATTTACAGTTGAAAATATTGATCTTATTCGGAAAATGATTAATGAAGCCAAGCAAATTACTGTGAGAAACATTCAAGCAACTTTAAAGATTGGGGTGAAAGCAATTAATACTATTTTACGCAAACATTTGAATCCGTATTCTTTGTTCTTGGTGGATTCTCCACAACTGACTTCGGCTCAAAAAGAAGACCGTGTGAGCGGGTGCAGATCTACACATATCGCTTGGACCGTCGATCGTCTAATTTGGTGTACAACATCATCAAAGGTGATGAAACATGGTTATACTGCTATGATCTCGAAGAAAAGCAACAATCCTCAGTTTGAGTCTTTAAGAATGAGTCGGCTCCAACAAAAGTTATTCATGAAAAAAGCCGAAACAAAAAGAGGTCGCCACTTTTTTTTGAACTACTGTGCATATTTCCACATGCCTTTAAAAATTATATAAACTACGGCCAGAAGATTGGAGAAGATGTTTTCAATAATGATTTTCGCGGATCCAAAAATACATTCTTGACGAAAGTACTCATTTTTTAAGTATCTCTAATGGTTTTACTTTATCTGCTTTATTAGATAAAAATTTCATCTTTAAATCAAAGGAAACAATATGAAGAATTCTAAGTAAATGAAAAATATTTTTAACTTACCTAACACATTGGTCCGGTACAAATGAAAGTAAAAAAAAATAAAAGTAAAGAGTTAAGCAGATTTAGAATATAACGAAAATAGTGAGTACATAGCTTTAATTAAGCTATAGAGGGTGATTTTCCATTAATTATTGGATTGGAATATCTTTTTCGTAGCATAAACCGAATGATTATTATCCATACGCATTTTCGGTATTTAAGCTAGAGATGGCTCCAAAAAGATAGGGATTCTAGTAAGAGGAAACTACAGTCTACTTCCTGAGGCGAAATGTATATACATCTTCAGAATAATCTCAAAAGTGTTTAAACTAAACACAAAATTTATATCTGAACCGTCTGTCTTTACTGCCGATCCTGGTGGGCCAAAAGGATCGAGTAAGACTATCATGTGAGTATCAGGATACACAAATATTGTGAAAAAAAAAGAAGTCCGGCGCATTTGCCAGACAAGGGTCAAAAGAAATATTTACCGGTCTAGAGCTAGTGCTCACTATGAACAACTGGGAGTACATGAAATAATGTTCAACTTACTCGTCGGCCTGGCGCACATTAAGGCTAAGAAAAATTAAGCTTAGTAAAAATTTAAGCGGATTTAAATAAACTTAATGACGAAGTTTATACAAATGCTCTCTTAATTAATGAATATCGATGTCCCCTGTATTTAATAGCTTAACACAATGAAATTATATAAACCAAATGAGATAAAAACATTCATTTTGAATTTTTTAAGAAGAAACTAGAAATTTTTTACCAGAAGCATGTAAACTCTGCTGTCCAAGTGGGTGGTACATTCCAAATCTATTGCTTTCTAAAAATAAAAGACAAGATCAACAACTTACTATGGACCAAAAGTGTTTTTTATATCATTATATTGTAATTAAATACTAACTTGAAGCATCTTCTGTATCTACTGCACTGGTATCATTAGGTTTAACAACTACCAACGAACTGACATCAGTTACAAAAGAGTACTTCAACGCGAGATCTAGGGCTTCCTTAGTCAATTGAGTTTTATTTTCAACCAATTCTCTTTGTTCCAATTTATGCTTAATTGTCATGTAAGCCCAAAGACGTTCTAATGATGTCACTGGAGTTTCTATTACAGATGGATGAACGGAGGTACCATTTACATCTACACCTTCTATGACGAATTTTATGTCATATCCTAAACAAATACATCAAAATTGAATCTAGTTTCTTAGTTTATCTCATGGAAAAAAATGAAAATATCATTTAATATACCGAAAATATTACCTAGCGTTCGTCCAGCTGAGGCCATTTCGCCTCCTCTGAAGTAAATAGGAAAAACTGTTTTAGTAATTTCTTTAACATCAGACGTATATTTGAAATTAACATTCGAAAGGAGAGGAGAAGAAATTTGCTTGTAGAATTCTTGCAGTTGTAAAGAAGCATCAGCTCCCTCATAAATATGCCTAGAGAATCCGTTATTCTTTAGAGACAGTTTTCTTAAGAAATATTTATCCGCTCCTTCCCCAAACGATAAAGAAAATAATGGTACTTGGTCCTTTTCACTATTCATCTTTGTGACCTAAAATTAAAATAATAATAACGTAAAATAAAAGAATACGATGAATGAAAATTATATTGATTAACAAAATATTTGATCTTACAATTCTGGTAATTTCGGTTGTGTCGCTGTTAGCAACTGTTGGGTCACCATCTGTTAAAAACAAAATGATAGGTTGATTGAATTTGCCTTCTTTTTTGTCTTTCTTGAGATTTACGTGAACCAGGTGCAGAGCAGTGGAAAGGCTGTCCATTATGTTAGTTAAAGAATCATCCTTAAGTTTTTGAATTACCTGTTTACCCTTTTCAATCGATTCTTTCGTGCCTTGTACAGCAGATGGGTATTCTTGTTTCTGAAAGGAGAGTCAATAAAAATTTACACCTGCTTTGACCATGTGACTTACCATTAAATCTTCAAATGGTTCTTTATCGTTACAAATTGTGACTTTGACTTTTTCTTGGGTTTCAGTATTCCAAACATAGACGTGTGTATTGAATTCTACAATATGGTAACTGTCTTCTTCTCTTAATTCATTAAGAATGCTGATCATAGCATCTCTTAGTTGTGTGATTTTGGTCCCGGACATACTACCACTTGTGTCCAAAACAAAAACAATGTGTTTTGGAAGTGGTTCTAATTCATCTGGGGCGAAGAAGTGAACAAAATACCCATCTTGGATAAGAACCTAATAAAATAAATTTCCGAAGTTAATGTACTTTTGTTAGAATTCTAATATATTTACAGCACAAATTGAAATTATCATCAATTTAATAGAATGTTATTTGTTACCTCTCCACCACGTGGATCCCTCTCAACGTCATATTGTAAAACGAATTGACCGGCCAATCCATCATTTTCTTTGCCTCCCAATTCTTTAGCGAACAACTTTTGTTGGTCTTCGTTTGGTGTGAATTTCGCAACAGCACTGGTGGAGTTGACGATTTCGATGGAAGTATCTGGGTCTAACTTATCATCATTTTTACTAATTTCGTTTCCAGATCTCAATGATGGTGTACGCACGAATTTTAAATGTCTACTTTCATTTACGAAGACCTAAACAGTATATTTTTTTACAATTAAAGCTTTAGAACTTATTTTTTTTAAATTAGAGTACCTCAATATTCATGTGTTTGACGACTTGTCCAGGATGTATGTTTAACACAAGTTCGTACTGGTTGTTTCGTCTTTCTAACAATTCTTCGTAGGTAAGAAAGAACGTTGCCTTCTTTTCTGGTTCTACATTGACAGAAACTGTAAATCGGTTAGAATCTCTTGCACTTACAGCAACGTGGCCTGCACTTTGTCCACTTTGCACGGCCTAAAAATTACCAAACTTAAATAGTTTTCCTTTTTTGATCATTGTTAATATAAATGTCAATTATTGTACTACGATATATTTTATTGTGTTATTTAAATCTAGGCTCTTACTTCGTCATAAATTTGTTTAGCCTCTTCCTTTTCTTTAACATACGCTTTATAACTTTTACCATCAATTTCCATTACAAATTCAGAGATAAAAGCTTTTTCTGGTAAAACCACCGTGAAAGTAGCCTCTTTGGCCTTAGTTTCCGGATTTCTAACTTTACTTGTGACTAAAGTTCTTGCAAAACGGTTGGATATGTTAGAGCTTATATCAAATTGGTAAATTTCAGGCTTTGAAGCTGATTCTTCTACATTTTCAGTACTCTAAAAAAATATAAATGTTTACCTAAATTCGTACTTTGAAAATAAAAGTTTAAAATAAGAGTTGATTGGAGAAAATTCAATAACGTATTTACAGAAGTTAAAATGAAAAAAGGAAAATGATAAAGATTTGGATCTTGTCCCTAATAAACTTAATTAATTCAATTTTGAGTTTTATTAAATTAAATAAATAATAAATATTGAATTTAGAAACTTTGAAATATGTTTAAAACAATATAACTTACCTCTGTTCCAGGCAAATTAGGATTAACAAAACCTGGAAGTGAAGGAGGGGTTGAAGGAGACAGCGTTGGCGGCGAAGGCGGTACTGGAACAGTAGTCAAAACTAAACTATTTGGGGCGCTAATTACTAACCCTGTACACAGAGTGGCCACCAAGAATAAAAGACCACCTCCCATTTCAAAAAATATTTTTTCTTGCTATTCTAGATACTAAGTTTCGAACTGAGCGACATGTAAATTTATACCTCTTTTAGATATCTATTATTTATTGTTTACTTTAAATTATTGAAAGGTTATCCCAACGATACAGACACAATGTTTAGGCACGATCGGAGTATTTTATTTATTTTTTATTTTCCTGCGTACTTAAAGAATATTGAAAAAAATATTGTATTATATTAAATATTAAATGGATCACTATCTTTTTTGTTGACATTAATGTTATCTTTTTTTCCGAAAACTGTATAATTCGAAATAGAACACCTATAGAATAGAGACCTTAAATAAATTCTTTAAAATTATAATTATGGGAGACTTGGGCTATTACCTATCCCTAAAAAAATCTTATAATACTTTCTAATATATAAACAAAAAATAATAAGATAATGATATAACAATACTCTTTTCATTTATATTTTGTATTAAAAAATTCCCAGTCGCCCCCTGTTAAAATGATTAAAGAACTAGTTTTACTAGTTCTCGAAATCCTTGCTTTACATAAATAACCGGCAAATATACATATGAAATGAAGTAAGTAAAGTTAGATTTATTTGAAGCCACCCAGTGCCGTGAAATAAATACTTATTGTTTTGACATCTATTTTTCAAAACAGTTAAGAAAGATCAAAATGGCACACCCTGTTTATTTGTTTAGAGTCGCTAACAGAAATTATTCTCTCAACTACTACTTTTTAATTTTATTCAAATTTGAAGAGTTTTCAGAAAAAGTAAGTAGGTTCCCCTTTTTTTTGTTCCCATTTTTTCCATTATCCATTTTGGCTTAGTACCTGGTATTATATGACTTCAAACTAATTATTCATTATTTTTATTCCTTAATTTCTAAACATGATTTCAATATCGAAAAAAAATTAGTTAAACCTATGATTTGTAATTTAGTAATAATGTAATACTGTCGCTATAATTCACTCCCCTACTAATGATCGTCAGAAGCAGAGCTTTTGTAGAAGAGATGAATGACTATATGATTATTTACCTTTGCCTTCCGAGGCGACTTATAGATGATTAATTGCACTATTTGGCTTACTAAAGGGAAACAACAACTTCCCGTATAAAATTTTAAAAATATTTTAGATTCTGTCCAAATTTAAATATGCAGTGCAAAATATTAAAAACCAATTTTCTCCTTAAAGCCAAATTAATCTCAAGGAAAGTATCAAACAACAAACAGATATTAGTGTTTTTGACAAATTATCTAAATGTTAGTAGTTTATTTTCATTTATCTATCCAAATCCCCTCCTCACTTTAAAAGAACTACAACAATCACCATTTAGTTTCAACCTTAACTATTGCACATTTCTGAAATCTACTAATTAAAAAAATGGAAAAATATATAGGATAGTTTCATTAAAATAATACGTGTTGAAAAGGGTGGAACCTCCCACAACGACCTCGGAGTGGTAATTACTAGTGACTTAAATTGGTCGGAACACATTTGCAAACTCAAAATTATACCTGATTCGGAAATGCTTTTCACGCATCTCTCTAAAGTCGGTTTGTAAACTCTATTCCATATATGTGACCTATTCTAGAGTTTGCTGGACCTGTCTGGAATCCTGATCTTACTCGAGAAAACACTTTAGTTGAAAATGTCCAACGTAAGGCCACAAGACTAGCATTTGGCCGAGTAAGACCTTGTTATGAAGATAGACTGTCCATGGCTCATTTAACCACATTTGAGAATCGACGTCTGCGGGGTGGGGTGACTTAATTGTCTCCTTCCGAATTCTCAAGTACAACTTCGGAGACCTGAAAGCTCTGTTTACTCTAAACCAAGACGAACGTTTAAGAGGCCACCACTTTAAGCTGAAGAAAGAACAGGCGATAGCAAGGCCCAGGGTTAAGTTCTTGCCCAACCGAATATTCAATATTTGGAACAATTTGGATTGTGATGCAATTTCATCAGTTTCTGTAAACACTTTTAAAAACAGGCTTGATTGTACAATATTTTATTTGTAGGACTCTACTGCGCTAAATATTTAGTTTTTAACTAATTAATTTTCTTTTTTGGTCAGTAGTTTTATATTGTCTTTCTTCTCAGATTTTGGCCATAACACGAGCTTGCTTCTCTGTCCTTATTTGTAATTAATAATAATAATAATTATAATAATAACAGTTGCAAATATGATCGCATGGAAATATATCCCCTTGTATATATTATTTAAGGTATTTTTCCTGAAAATTAAAATTTTAAATGAATAATACATTTTAATTTGTAGATGTTTCAATTTAGTAGAGTGCTTCGATATTTATTTATTAGAACTTTTTTCTAAAACATACACTAAAATTTAAGTGATAACTGTGCCCAATATAATGGTTTTGAAATATATTTATTACATTGTTATTACTTTTTAAATTTAAATATTTTTAGATAATTGGATAACCTCAGGATTAAGCCAAGAAAATAAGACCAAATTAAATAGATATACAAATATTTTATATATTCTGTTTAGGTAACATTGTAATAAACAAAATAAAATTGGTTATTTGAAACCTATATAGGGTGATATGGATTACTAATAATTATAATCAATAATAAAAATGTTCCCTAAAATTGAATCGAATAACTGTGAAAAAACTCCCCTCGCATTAGAAAAACGTATTAAGGTTTACTACATTAATAATTTTTCTATCTTTTATTTCCCTGAAGTAAGATAATAAAAACGAAATTTACATAATTTACGCACCTACTAAATATTGTTTGTTTATTACTAATCTATAATTTATTCATTATATTTGCTTTTCCTCAATAAGAATATTTATTATATACTACTGAATAATGACTACATTGTTCTATTCTATTTAATATCTAAAATCAAGAAGTAAACATCAAACTTAAAACTCAATCAATCAGAAGGTGAATTTTAATTAGAAACGCCACAATTTTAATGAATGTCAATAGAAAAACTTGAATAACGAAAATAGGTTTATCTTGTTCACCTCCAGCTATACAAAAAGCAGCAAATATTGCAAGATGGAACTCATACTAATCACAAAAATCGAAAAACTGATTAAGAGTGTGACTACGCATTGTTTCAATATAAACTTTACTATTAATGTTAATAAATATAATTGTTATTTAAATAAGATCTAAAAAATTTGAATATCATTAAATTAAAATTTGTAGGAATTTTACCAAAAAGTATTTGATAGTCATGGATAGTAATTCTATTTTATTGCGACTCTCTGTAAGTAAATATGTCCATTTTTGTTATATTTTAACTAAAATATGTCATTTTGCCGCTGGTGGCTTAAAAAACCTCTTCCTAAACTTTCGAATTATTTTAAACTTAACTGTACTATTTTATTCTCACACTATTTTCATTTCATCACTGCTTCTGTATCTTTATTTATTTGTTATTTCACTCACGTATTTGTGGCAAATAATGTTAAACAATATTACTATAGATCAGGCAATTGTAATTTTCTTATAAAAAAACAAATATCATTTTTGAAAAATATTTTATTGAAAAGTACAAAAGGAGCAAATATCTATATAATTAAAATCCTAATCTTTCCCTTAGATAAGATTTCCCGTAAAAAAATTCAAAAAATGCTGCATAATGTACAAAATAATTATAAAGCAATTAATCTAAACTTCAAAATAGTCTTCTATATACAATCAGACACAGGGTGCAATAAATATAGACAAAATATGCATTACAAAAATATTTTAGTGCCTAATTATTTTGAAATTAAATTAGTCATGGTTGGTGTAAGCAATTCTCAATTTCTCTATTTCACCCTGCAATTACCCATCTATCTTTAAAACCATAAGAAACATACAACTACCGTTTGTGGAAATCAAAATATTTCCCTCACAGTTTCCATAAACATTTAGGAATTTTCCTTAAAAGTACATTTACACTTCTAGCCAATACTTTTTCTTAATTCAAATAAGTAACACAGGTAAGTAACTCTAATTTTTATTGGGTGCAAAACTATTAGAAAGCAACAATTAGACTGTAAAAGGTAACTGTATTATCAAATTTGAAAGATTCAATCTTCATTGCTTTACATTTATTAATTTGATTTGCAAGAGTTTTAATATATTCAGAAGAACAAAATTTGTTGTGGTTTAAAAATGTAGCTTTGAATTACGTCGATTTTTTAATATACTTAACACCCTATTAGTATACATGTATTTAACACTAATATATATATATATATATTACATAGTTTTTTATATACGTACGTTGTACTTTTTAAAAACAGAAATAACATTTTACTTAATTTAAATATCTTTGAAGAATCCTGAAATTTTTGTTTGTAGAATTAAATGTTTAATATTGTATGCGTCATACAAATAACGTTTATGGTCTATTTTACATTTTCTTTAAAATCACTAATTTTAAAATATTCCCAATGTTAAAGACAGTTTTCCAACCCTCCCATGACCTTAACGTCAAAAATCACGAACCATGTTCTCCTATAATTAAATGTAAAGTATTTTTTCTGTTATTTTCTAATGTCTCTGAAAAATCACAGGTTCAAATCTCACGTCAAGGATATTTTTAGATACCCTATCGCTTATTCACAGCCTTATTATTTCCAAATCGGGTGCAAGCCTTTTTCCACCTAGAAAAAAACATACACATATTAGTAGTAGTCAAGTTTGAAATTATGACAAACTTTTGACTTACCTGCATTGTGTACACCAAAGATCCTTGAACTCAATCCCATAAGCCTTTCTACATTTTTTGCCATCTTTCTTTGATTTCTTCACAACCGTTTCGCTGCCATTATGATCTGTCGTTTCAATATTATAGCCAAGAGCTTTTTTCCATTTGCATTTTTCACATTTTCTTTTACTTTTTATTTGCGAATCTTCAACTCTATCGTCGCAAGAACACCTTTCATCATTGAAAAATAGGAATGGGTTTGAACTAGTAATATCCCTGAAAATTTGTTTAATATATTGTACTCAAAATAGTCCAAATACTAAAGCAATAACATCATACTAAAATAAAATCAAACTAACCTATCATCCTTTTTTCCTTCATCTTGACTGTCACATTCATAAGGCTGCCGATCACTGAGTGTACCAGGAGAGAGGGACGATTCTTCAGTTTCAAAAGAGAGCCTCATTGATGAGTCCTCTTCTTCAATACTCTCCCTAATTCTTTTTCTCTGTATGTCTTCTTCAGAATCAGAAAGCAGAAGTTCTCTACATTGGGGCCCAAAGAAAATATTCCCATGATCACTAAAGATGTAAAAAAATATTATACTTCATAAACATATACGTGAAAAATATGTAATATTAGTTAACTCCTTTTAAATATATGTATTTTATTTTTAATAATACTTACCTGTCAAATCCACTTTCTTCTGAAAAAGATTCATTTAAGTCAAAGTCAGGCTTTTCTTTATAAAATAAATCAACGTCTTCCTCGATAATTTTCTTTATTATCCTTTTTTTGGAATCTTCCATAGTGTCAGAGAGATAAGTAGATTCAAATTCTGTTCCCAAATTCAACAGAAAATGATCTTCTTCTCCTATTAATTTTATAATATTAGACTCTTCCATCGAAGTCAGGGAATCTAAAAAAAAAAGTGAATGACTTACTAAAGTTAGAAAAAGTCTTCAGTCGAATTGGCCTAGCTCATAAAGGTTCATTTAGCAACATTAGATGACCGCTTCAGAAAATAAAATAAATAGGTATGTGACTTATGTAAAAGGGGCAGTGGAGTAAATGCTTGCCTAAAGAATCGGTTTTAAGAATTCAATTATGAAAATACGGCCTTTAGGTCTTGACATATATATAGTGTGTGCCATGAATGTAAAAAGTGAAACTTTTAGAAGCATTTGATCCGTAAAATATCGTGACAGAAAAACGACAATGTATCATGTTAAAAGTCTGTTAGCTGACTTGTTAACAAACTTAGTAAACCAATATAAATATTTGATCATTGTAATCACCAGTGAGGCATTAAGCCATATTTTTTTGGAAGAGACATATGTCAACGTTGGCAACATATGGGAAACTTTTTTATTGTAAGTTTTACGCAAAAAAGTTATTCTTTATGAAAATCTCTGCTTTCGAAAATAATAATATTCAGGTATTTACATTTGACATTAGATGTACAGGGTCCACAAATTGCAAAAGATTAATAGGAATATTTTTACCACTTTAATTTAAACTTCAACAATCAATACTCAAAGCAGTGTTCCTAAAAGACACAACAAAGATGAAAAGGTTTCGCACATATATACACAGATGGGTCTAAGCTGAATAATTATATTAGATATGCTATTTATTTATATGCTTACAACAAGATAAAGATAAATTTATTGTCTCTACTGAGAATAGAAGTGCAATTGACAACATTCAAAACTTTAGAATCGACTCCGAATGTCACTATGTGGCGCTCAAAATATTAGAACTGTACCTGAAAGCTATTAATCAAGGCAGGATCAACTTATTTGAAAATTAATACTGTTAATTTGCAACTTGTCAAACATTGAGAAATTGTACCAAAATTTAATTTCTGATAAAGTTCAATTTCCAATAAATATAACAAATCTGTTGACACTAGAGGATATCTCAATATGTAATATTTTATATAATTATATTAAGGCCGCTAACACGACTTTGTGGGTAGCGGTGCTACCATCTATAGATAATTATGTGAACAGCTGTAACGAAAAAAAAAAATGAAGTTAAAAAAAAAAATAACCCTATAGTTTCTATATTTAAATATGTATAATTTTCAAACATAAAATGTACAAAAGGATCATTCTAGATTAGACTGGTCTGTTGACTTTGACCAGTGCCATCTACTTAAGGAAAAAAGCTTATGTGCTTTAAAGAATATACTTAATTTATTTTAAATAAATATTTTTTAGAAGATTATTACCATTTCTTTATATTAGCTATTTGGATAGTCCTACAAAATTACAAGACAATCAGATGAACGGTTTCAGAGAAAAAATAACATGAAAATGCATGACTTTCAATGTAAAACGGCGCCTGTAGTGACCTCCTAATGTTATACTCCAAGTGTGAAACTTTGCCACAATAATTAGCTCTTTAAAAAGAAAATAAAAATGTCATAACCTACAGGTACTGTAATTAAAAAAATTGTCGATGAGAACTTACATTTAGGTGACCCCATACAAGTACAAAAATAATGTAGAAAAATTAAATTAAAAACCATCCGTTTAGAGTTTTATGACAATATTTGTGGTTTACGAGTTAATTAATGTATTCCTCAATTTAGGAGATAGTGCATAAAAAATTAATTCCGTTAACTTACCTTTGGACTGTTTCCTCAAATCTGCCAAATTTATTTGTTCTGGGTCAGTTAATTGATTTTCTCTACAATACATTGAAACCATACTTTCTGCCTCGTTAGACATATTTATTATATCAGAAAATATCCTGAAATGATCTGAACATTTGTAACAGATTAGAGATGACTCTGTATCACTTATAACCTAGAAAATAAGCGCTTGAAAATGACTCAGTGTTATGATTAAAGAAAATCTTACAATATCAGGAATATACATTGAAAGCTTTTGCAGTATATCATATTTTCCTAAAATGCTGCTGCCGAATTCATTTTCAATAAGTCGAAGACATGTCCTGCATAATTTTAAAGAGGCATCATTTTTTGGTGACACACATAATTTGTTGTCTTTAAGATAAACAATTTTGTTGTTCAAACCTCCATATAAAGACAATATTTTTTGACTACGAATGCAAGTTGTCTTGAAATCGAATGCTTGTTGTAACTTTTTAACACAGAAACTGCATAGCACTGGATCCTTAATTTGTGTACACTGTAAGGCAGAATAAAAGTTGATGAATATATTTTTTTCACCTTCAAATAAGAAAAACTTACATTTTTTCGTAATACAGCCCTTAACATATCACAAATAGAACCTTCTAGTTTCTGGTAGTTATTATTGTCGACTAAACATAACCTGCACAACATCGTTCCCGATAGACTTATGTGCTCGAAGAAAGTAACTTTTTATGTCGGCAAATAGTTCAAACAATTGTTTAGTCAACACATTTTAACTTTTTCAATACCTTTGTTTAATTTGTTATGAACAACAAGCAGATAAAGAAATTTTGATAAGTTTTTTGGGTTGCTCCCCTTTTGATTTTTGAAGACGCTTCTACATGTCAAAGAAATAAGGTTATGAACGACAACGCCTGCGCAGACTACAAAATCGCTTTCAAAGTTATTCAAAGTCGGTTTGCTAAATAAATATAAAGTTGTTTATAAAAATTAAAGTAAAGTGTAGTTATATGGGGAAATTATATAAATTATAAATGGTCGTCATTAAGAAAAAATTAACTAGTTTCTGTGGATTAAAAATGGCAGATACGAGAAATTCGGCCACTGTTCACTCGATGGCAATACCAACACCTAAAATTATATTACTGGATTATTTTTGAAAGAGTATTTAACATTTTCAGAAGAAACAAAAAAACTGGTTAACACGAATTTTTAGTTCAGTGCTACGAAGTATTTTTTTGTATTTACAAAGCAGCAGTATTGACTCAAAAATACGTTTGTTGTCGTTTTTTATATCTGAAGGGGCCCCAATTTTCTTTTTCTTGAAAATATGACCAGTTTTCAAAATGAACACTTTTATTTAAAAAAACAACAATTTATTGCGATAATTTTGAAATAGTAAAATATTGGCTTTAATTAAAAGTTACAATTATATTAAAAAATCATAAAAATAATAAAATAATGATTAACCAAGAGAATTGTTTACCAATCCTATTACGAGAATACTTATACCTTATTAAAACTGGGATTCTCATAGGGGTTTTACCATAATACTGTAAAAGTAATTTATTTTGAAGCATCTTGCTTTTTTCGTGTTTTTGTCTTTTTTTTAAGAAAAATGTCAAATAAAATATTTGGTTAACGATTTAAATAAGCACCCTGCAAAAAAATATTTTCTGCATTTTACATACGAATATAAAAATTAAGACTTTTACATTATATAAATTAGAGATATTCTAATAAAGCGTATATCATTAGTATGGTTAGAATTATACCGTTTGACTGCAATAAAACCCTTTGGACACAAAATGTTTTCAAGCAGAGCCGGAGTACAAATTTTATATACCTGCATCCGCAAATATATTATTTTAAGTAGGTATAAATTTCTAATAATATAAATAGCAAACTGATTTTTATTCATTTTAGTTCTAATAAGTTTTCCGACGAGTAACTTTTGTTATATTAGTATTTGGTTTACTAGCTAGTGATATTTTTTGTTGCGTTAGTGTTAGAATGTGGCATCCTTGAGCATATGCTGATAGTGGAACATCTTGTAATGACACCATTTTCAGAAGAAAGCATTTATCTTCCGACGCTACAGAAATAATTAAAAATGTGTACCACTCATTACTGGAAACATATTTTAATTCGAGTGGTGCTTTGCTTTTTAGCCGAGACGTCTACGTTAACATGAACTTCTTCTTTATCTTATATATATATATATATATATATATATATATATAATAAGGAAACCTAGCATTCCCAGAAAAAGCGAACTGACTCTAGTTCACTTAGAAGTAATGAAACGAATAATTTGGATTTATTAAGAAGGCAAATGTGTGAAATGTATGAAGAACAATGTGTATCTACCCTGGTTTCGTTAAAAAATTGGCCGTCCAAAGACGAAATAATAATATTGAGCTAGAAAATCGACCAGTGAAATATGGTTCAATACAAATGAGACTACAAGAAAAGAATTGAATGATTTTTCAAAAAAATGTTCTACCAAGGCTCCTTCAGGTAAAGGCAAAAGAATAACAATAATGCATGCTAGTTCAAAAAAATACTTTGTTTTGAAATGTTTGTTGCTTCTAGCTAAAAGCATAGCAGATTCTTTTCTAGATAATCACCAATACACTAACGTACAACTTTTTGAAGATTGGTTTGGACATCGACTTCTTAAAAATACACCAAAAAATAGCGTTATTATAATAAATAATGCTAGTTACCATAGCAGTCAAGTAAAACAGATTCCTAATTCTAATAGTATAACAGCAGAAATTTAAAATTTTATGATAAATAATTAGATAATTTATATTTTGAAGAACATTATAAAAAACGGGATCTTTTAGAAGTATTAGAGGCTTTTAAAATTGATAGAGAATTCGTGTGTGATAAGCTTGCAACAGAAAATAGACATTCAGTCTTGCGTCTTCCTTTCTCTTATCCTGTATTCAATCCAATTGACTTAATATGGCACAAAAGAAATAATACATTCTCCACATTAAATACAGTAGAATTAATAAAAAATATAGTAACATTTTTGCAAAAAATTAGTAAAACTTTATACAACATGTAAGAGCCTGTATCAGAAATTAACGAGACTGGTGCTATAGTATAACAATGAAACATTTATTTAAAAAACTTCAACAACTTCCTTCAAAGTACTCTCCATTCTGTTCAATACACTTTATCCACTTGTCATAAACTTCTGAGAAACCATTTTTTGATAGTCTGTTTAGTATACCCATCACAGCGTTGTTCAGCTCTAAATCCGACTCAAATTTTCAACCTCTCAATTCTTTTTTGTCTTCAGGAAATAAATTGAAGTCACATGGAGAGTAGAGGGAGTGAACCATAATTTCTACCCCTAATTCTTCAATTGTTCGTTGATAAATCGCTGATCTGTGTGACGGAGCATCGTCGTGATGCAGCGTCCAACCAAAGTATTGATAAAGCGGTCGTTTTTTCTTTAATTTTGCCTTTAAGGGTCCTCGAAGTACATTAGAATAGTACTCCCCAGTTACTATATTTCCTCTAGGTGCAATGTGATCGTAAACAACGCCACATTTGTAAAGAAAAATCGAGTGCATCACATGACCAGCGCTTTTAACAGTTTTGACCTTCTGCGGTCTTGGGCTGCCTTTATGCTTCCATTGCATACTTTGAGACTTTAATTCAAGATCATACGGCTAAAACCAACTTTCGTCACATGTAACCACATTATTTAAAAAGTGTGGATTACGTTGCAGTTGCCTTTTCCACTGCCGACAAATTGTCACTCGATTCGCTTTTTGTTCATCGGTCGTCATCACTTTTGGAATCCATCTTGCTGCGACTCCGGTACCCTAAATTTACATGAATAATTTTTTGAGTGGAACTCTAAGACCAATTAACAATGTCAATCCGGTGATCATTTTGTATCAAGTCGTTAATTTCTAATTTTTGTGTCAGTTCGCGCAGTTTGTGGTCGACCAGGACGAGGTTCATCTTCAACTGATTCACAACCGTCTTTAAACTTCTTATGCCATTCAAACACTCTACATCGTGATAAACTATTATCTGGATATGCACTTTTAATCATTTCAAAAGTTTCAGTTGGTGTTTTACCCAACCGAACACAAAATTTTATTGCATATCTTTGCTCCCCTTTCATTTTTTCGACGGGTACGCAAAACACTGACAATTCAATAATTAATTTGTAATAAAGGTCAAAAGTTAAATCAAAGCCTAGTTGAGGAAAAGTACATTAAAAATAAACTTTCATGTCACATTATTTGTGTCATAAAATTCTACCTCTGAAGAAGTTACACCACCAGTCTCGTTATTTTCTGATACATCCTCGTAAATAAGTTGGAAAATTCCTAAACACATATGAGTAGGTATTAATGTTCAAGTCTTAATAATAAGTTTAGATGAAAATAGTGATAATAACACAAAACTAAATTTAGAGTAAAGTAAAATGAAGTTTCCAAAAATTGATTATTTTAACATTTTTTCATATTCCGCTCTATAATAATCTTAAACTTAATTTTAATCTTGTAGTGTATAGTCTACTAAGTCCTAATATTGTAAATTTTAACTGTAATAACTTATAAAAATATTTTACATATACTTTGTTGATGACTGTAAAAACTTAGTTTTTATTGAAATGAATAAATCAGTATACAGTCTTCCACTATTTTTATTGTATTTATTGTATCGTTGCTAGTAAAATAAAATATCATTTTTATTGATGTTTATTTTCATTTAGTTTACAATGTCTTTTTAATTTAAAATAACAATAAATCAATTTGCAGACAACTATATTTTCAAGCCGACCCTGAACCCTTTTATTGCGGTTTGAAGATATTGAGACCTAAACAACGGGGTTTAATCAGGTATTGACTTATTACGGTAAAGATGAACAGTATATTTTAAATTCCTTTATACTTATTTTGAAAATTTTATTATCGCTCAGAAGTGCATACTGGTAAAATGTGTAAACGATACTATATCTCATATCCTCTTCTGCCCAAACAACAATCAGTATTCCAATATCGTGTAGATAAAGCATAAGTGAGAATGAAATATAAGATTTTACTAATGGACGACATGTTTTTTAATCAATATTACTAAACACACAGCAATATTTTATTAAAGAATATTTGGTCAAATCCTTATATTTTGGTACAAATAAGCTGCATTTATTCTATGTTCCAATAGTTATGACAATGTAAATGTAGTAGCTATTTCCTGTTTTCTCGAAATGAAAGATTTATACAATGTAACGTTAAAATAGTATCGATCTTTATCTATATTTAAAAAATCTTATCAATGCTGACTTAATGATATTGCCGCACCTGCTAATGAATAAAAGTAATCGAACATACATTATTTCAGATAAATTTATTATCGCATTTCATTCAAAATGTTTGGGTATATTTATTGGAGTTAACAACTACGGTGAGATAACATTTTGTTATCAAAAAATTTTCATATTTATCAGAAATCTATACGCCAAACACTCAACTAGAAAGAAAATAATATATCAGTTGTATTTTGTATTTTTTATCTTGAATCATGAACAAAATAGCCAAATACAAGCAAAGCAAAATCGAAGAAGTTTCGGTGTCTCGAAGCAGCGAAAATTTGGAGTAAGTCTGTAAATCCATTTTCTCTTTTATTTCTATTAATAGAATCGTTTTAATGTAAGTTGTTTTTTATAGAAATGATAATGAATATAATACCTCGCCCAAAAGAAATACACAGACATTGAAATCAACATCGAAAAGAAAAACCTATTATTTAATGCAATTTCCAAAAATGGAAAATCAAAAAATTTTAAAACGATTCAGTTGTGCACTCGTCGGTGAATTTTTACGCCAAGGTAACCTTTATGTTACCGACAATTATTTTGCTTTTTATTCCAATATTTTTGGATACGTCACAAAGGTAAGTAAATAAATTATGATACTCTTTCTATTATTTGAAAATCTTTATACATTCAACCACCAAAATCTAAACTTATTTCAATGGAACACATGTGGAAGTCTATTTGTACAATTAGACCCTAGGTTTAGATTTTCAATGTAACTAAAGGGTTGTTTCACATGGAGACGTCAACATTGAAAAGATCAATGACTGTTCGTTATTTCAACACAAATAATATTTGTAGATAACTAGTTATTGAAAATTTTAAGAAATTTTAATCTAAAACGAAACTTTGGTAGTTCCTGCAACTCTCGACACAATTACAATCCTGCTGTTTAATGTAGCATTTATTCAAAAATAATGGGGGACCACTTCTAATAAATTATCGCTATTTTGTCAATTTTTCGGTGTAAATACGTTATAACTATTTAATATCATTGAGAAATATTTTATTTAGGCTTATATAGTTCTTGCTATGAGTAATTTTTGATTTATCTATTCAATGTGCAATTTAATTTAACCTTCTCTAAACTTAATTTCAGGCAACCAACCTAAACGAAACGTGTATCAATAGTTGCCCAGAATTAACTACAATTGTTTAGTTTTAGCGTATTAATTTTTTTTCAGTTATTAATACCTTTGTTAGGTGTAGAAGATATAACCAAAGAAAAGACAGCTAAATTTATCCCAAACGCCATTGGTATAATTACAGGAGACCAAAAACATGTTTTCTCTAGTTTTATTCAAAGAGAAAAGACCTTTACATATCTCAGAAAAGTTTGGCAAGAGGCTAAAGAAGATTTGGATGAATTTTCTGATATCGAGTCGGTACGGAAATTTTTATTTAATTTATTTGTGGAAAGTCCTAATTATACCGAATATTCCGTAAACGGAATTAATGATATAAATAATTTTATAAAATAAATAAACCTTAGATATTTTATATATACGGTGCGACGATAAATTTGGAACCAAGCTTTTAACTTAATTATGCAACATGTTTAAGAAAATCCCTTCAACAGGTTAATTTTTTTTAAATGACACTATTGACAAGCAAAATTTAAATTGTAACTCTAGTTTTTGCAGGGTAACGTAATAGCTAATTTTTTCAATGGCAGCCCCCAATTTTTTCTCTGATTTTTGACAAAGGGACTTACCACATGAATGACGACGTGAAAAAATTAATATCTTACATAACAATTTTATTAAGAAAAAGTCATTTTTTTCAGGAAATGACAAATTTTATTTTTGACGAAACCACAGTATAAAAATTAGCAAAAAAAACAAATATTCTCCGATTTAGAACAGCGTTCGTCTCAAATGTTCAAATGATCAGTGAAATGGCCATCGCGGTCTCCAGATCTAACACCCTTAAATTTTTGGTGGGCTATTTGAAAAAAATTAACTATGACGTTACCCCGCAAAAACTAAAGACGTTATAAATAAAATTGACCTGTCCGAGGAATTTTCTTAAACATGTTGCATAATCAGTTAAAAACTTGATTCCAAACTTTATCATCACACCGTATATATTTAGGGCCAAATTTAAATAAATGGTTTTTTAATAAATATCACAACAAAAAGAAAAATTGATTTATTTGGTTTTCTTTTTTGGATTATACCTTATATTTTGTAAAATGAATTTTGGTTCTGCAGACTTTCCTCTAAACTAGATTTTTTAATGTCTGGTAAAAACGGGCTAAAAGTGTAAGCAAAAAAAAGTTAAAAAACTAAAAAATCTTATTCAAATTTTTGCCATACTGTATGTAATACGAACCAATATCTAAATTTTCAGGACTCAGAATCTCCACATTTCTCTGAAGAGGAATTAGATAAAAACCAACAGGTACCTGATGAACAACAGGAACAAATAGGTAATTTAAATTAATGTCTAGGGTTTAATTAATATAAAGTAATTCACTTGAATAATAAACTTTACAATAATAATTATCATATTTTCTATCTTAAATTAGATAATAAGTTTTTTTGATTTATATTTAATTACAATAACATTTTTCCTGTCTGAAATTATTTCCTGTGTATTTTACTTCTATTTAATTGTAACAACATGTTTTGTAGGTTCTCCATTATCCGAAATTGCGACTGATACTAAAAGTAATAGACGACTTTTTACCTATTTATGGTATTTCTCAATTTTTCTTATTGCCTTTTTATTCATTCTGTCAGGAATTTTGTTTTACAAAGTAATGAAGGTTAATGATACATATTCTTCGATGTTCGCAGACGATGGAATCTTTAAAACCAACCCAAAAATATTGAAGGTGTTTCGGGAAATCTATTCGAAGGCTTATTTGTCTCTCAATGAATTTGTAGATAAAAATATTGATACAATATCTGACGTAAGTATACCAATTATTAGAGATATTGAGAGATAGTTTAAAAATATTAATAGGTTCCAAATTCTTTTACTTTGGATTTTAAAAAATGAATAAAAGTTTTATTTACAGCGATAGAATATTAATAAGTCGTTACACGTCAAGTATTTTTCCAATGTCTTTTCTTATTACTTAATTATTTTTTCTTGTTACAGGTTAGAAAATCCTTGGAAAGTTTGTCCACGATATTAAACGATGAACAAAAGAGTGCGTGAAATTAGACCACTGTTGAATATTTTAATGTTTGTAATTTATTTTAATGTATATATGGATTTATAAAATTAACGTATTTTAAATAAAGTTATTAGTTAACTTAGGAAAATGTTTTTGTTGTTTTGGTTATTTAACGAGTCAAAAACGCTAAAAATCGTTCTCTCTGCCCACGCTTAAACCTAATACCTATTATAAGTAGAGAAAAAAAAATGTGTTCATGAGCAAAGAATTTCAGAATTATAGAACTATATCTTATAAAAAAAAAGGCTAAAAGAAAACATTCAACAAAGTACGACACAAGTGACTGAAATACAAGATCGCCCTATTAACTTGTGAAAGATTTTTATAAAATATTTGGCATAAAAGTTGTTTTCATCTTGGCCATATTTTCAAGCTTACTCTGGAATTAATTTTATTTTTTCTTGCCGAATCTTAATATACAGAAACAAATTAATAACTTTTCCTAAAATATTTTTTCAAATAATTTTACAAAATGGAAATAAAAATATCGACCGATCCAACTAGATTTTCATCAATTTCATTGTAAATATGTTCGAGAGCTTAAAAAAGAAGATAGTGTAAAATCGGACAATGAAATAATTAAAAGAATTTCAGAACTAACAAAAATAAATGATCATGTCATGAAAAACGAAAATGAGTATATTGTGTTACCCCCCTTACAACACATCTTTATTAGATTAAATGACGATTCATCCTCAGAATTTGAGTACGAAGATTTATAAAATATATTTTTATTTAAATAACCAAAGAAATAGTTTTTCTGTATGTAA
Source organism: Hermaeophaga mercurialis (assembly GCA_951812935.1). Classification (NCBI taxonomy): domain Eukaryota; kingdom Metazoa; phylum Arthropoda; class Insecta; order Coleoptera; family Chrysomelidae; genus Hermaeophaga; species Hermaeophaga mercurialis. The sequence goes on along the minus strand of OX638359.1, from coordinate 36,410,377 downwards.
CCTTTACACGACGAAGTTATATACAGATTTTTTTATTTATATTTAATAATGCAATGGAAGAAGTTTCTTTTAATTTTGTTTTGTTTATGCATAGTTTAGTTTTCTATTTATAATATCTATTTCGTCATGAAAAAGCTTGTTTGAAATTATTTAATTTTCTTATACAAACTAGACTGAGCCAATTTCATTGAGTAATAATATGACTGGTAACATAATTACAAAAAATATTGAAACTTGGAGAAAAAAAATATCTCAAAAATAAAACATTTTATTCGTTAATAAAAACTAAAAATGAATTGTAATTATACATTATGTATAGGGTCCTTCTTTTATTATTTACAAGAACGTAAAATTTATGTAGATGCTTAAGCACCTACGCCCATGGATCTTCTGTGTTTCTTGGATTTTCATGAGCTGTTTTTTAGAAATACTAACGGCACCGCTGTTTAGCTCATTGTTCAAGAATTGCCCCTGAAACACTCGATCAGGATTTTCCTTCCCAATTATTTGCGAAACTCTTCTTCCTTTGGCTGACAGATGATATTTGATTTTTTTTAGTTGAAGTTCTGGAAAGTATCTAAGTTTATCTTGGCATTCTCGGACTCGCAGCTGATTACACAACTGTTTAAAATGCCAGGTTGGCTAGACTATGCAACCTGATAATTTCTTGTATGGAAGGGATTCTCTTTAAGTTTTGGTCACATACATCCGGCCCGTCATCAAAGAGTAAAATTACAGAAAATCTCTGCTTCTTACTAAAAGGAAACTGCTAAAACCATTGGTACGTTCCAGAATACTGACATAAGCTAAAAGAAATGGAAGACAAAAATCTAGATAGATAGCAATAATTAAAAAGATAACTCTGAAAATGTACTGTTCCAAGAAAATAATTTATCTCTTCGACCTAGCAGTGACACTTTAATTCGGTCACAGAGCAACTCATTTCATAAGAATATTCAAGAGTGCAAATAAAATGCCCTATCAATGATTTGTACATTACAAATGAAGTAAATTACGAATTTATTGATCTTATAAACATGTTCATTGATTTTGATCAGAGTTTTGAAGGAATCTACAGTGCTCAAATATCAGACGCATCAAACAAAACAAAAACCCTATTTTGTCAAAAATTCGATTATCAACTTGGTGTTTCTCTGTAACCGTCGACTTTATATATACTAAACAATAAAGGTTTAACATGCTCCACTATAAAATCTAGCTCGAATGAAGGAAACACGGAAAAATTACAGCCTTTAGCTAAAACATGAAGCAACAAAATCACTTCACTAAATTTTACAAACCAGATCGTCCAACGGGTAATAACCAATACAAACGACAAAACAAGTATCAACTTCAAATATAAATATCTAAATGGGGAAAAATTTAGAACTTGAACTAAATATATCGAACTCTTTCAACATACAGCGTGATCCATCTACACTGGAAATAGTATTTGAAGTTATTAACCGATTTCAACAAAAATTTTTTTTGAAATATTTTGCATCAAAAACTTTATTTGGGGGCAGAGTTTCAAAGAGTTATTCCTATTTTTAAGGGAAACTACAATTTTTTTTCATAGCTTAAAATCCGGAAATCTTACTAAGGATTTTTTTATCAAAAAAAACGACGACATCACTGGATTTAAATAGCACTCAATAGATGTAATGTAACTTTTATTAAAATGTGTTTGTTAACAAAAAAGTTCATTTTAAGTTAAAATTTGGTAAACAACTTATTCTGAAAATTTAACTATCCATAACTGTTTTATCAATAAACATATTTTAACAAAAGATGAGGCACATATATTTTGGAGCCATCTAAATCCAGTAGCGTACTCTTATTTTTATAAAATAATCCGTAATAAGATTTCTGGATTTTTGACTATGAAAAAATATCGTAGTGTGACATAAAAATATAAATAACTCTTTGAAACCTTGTCTCCAAATAAAATAAGTTTTTGATACACAACAATATTTAGATGGATAACACTCTATGAAGATGAATTTATCCTGCTTATTGTTAATATAAACTAGTGAGAAAACTTAAAAAAACTAAACAATTTAGGTTATTAATGTTATTAATAAGTACGAAATTTAACGTAGTTTAATAATAAATTTTGATAATTGTTGATGATGATTAACTCTTTAGTATCGTAAATTAGACAAAAATTACTAATTAGTTTATTTTGGACCAAAATGTATTAATAGTGCCATCTAACAGATGTTCAATTAAAAAATATCTGACTAATATCTTGTGCATAAGCACATAAATATTTTGTAAATCTTCAATTTCCTCGTTTCTTACAACACGTCGTCATTTTTTTCAAATATTTATTAACACATTAATTATAAAAATGACAACAAAGCAACAAATAGTCTAGAACTGCATCATTATGTTGTTTCGAAGCATTTTATCTGTATAAAAAAATGCATGATAATGTTATCTAACCGATAAAAAAGTTATTACTTGTATCTTACCTAGTTATCTTATTGTTTAAACTATTTTAGTGAACTGGATTACATTTAGATTTTTAGAAATAAAAGCAACTTTTTAAGTAGCAAATTATTTATTTATAAGTAAAAAACAGTATCAATGATTAACTACATCATGTCCATATTTCGAGCACCTAAAAAACTAAAATCTAAAACTAGTTACACTTAATATAAGTGGAAAGAACAGTCTTACGAAACAATCAAAGCGATTTATGATCATGATCACCCTTTTTGCATTTAGTCAAAATATTGAATATAGTCTTGTAGAAAAGGTATTTTATAGTCAGCATGCATCCGACGAGAAAAATAAACCCATGAGGTAGAAAAATGAAATAAATTAAATAAATAGAATAGAAAAATTGCAACAGAACAGTGAAACAAGCAGCGTAAACTGCAGTTTTAAGTAGGCACGTAGGCTCGAAACAATTTGAGAAAATTTCATAAAAATTCGGTACGACAGACGTGGACTTTTTTATTATAAATTCAAATCGGACGTTTCTGAATAAAGTCAAGTAAATTTTGAAGAAGGTGTTGAGGATTAAGCCACGCAGCAAATAAATGCAGCTCTCGGTAGATGCCTGTAGTCCCGACTGCGAATTCTTCAGCCAAGTCAACAATGCTGGAAGGATATAATATTGTTGGGCGCAAACGAACGTGTATTTCTTGATCTTGTCTAGCGAGCTCGACCGGCTCAGCCTTGCTTGACTCTTTTCCATATTTAGTTTTGTGATGGCTTTCATAGAAATCGTTTTTAACTCAGTTGACATGTTTGCTATTTTATCTGAAACAAAAAACTACAATTAGCGATACTTTAAAGAGCTATTTACTTCGAAGAATTACTAATGTTCGGAATCGGGGAGATCTCTTAGAGGCAACAGAAAGCTACGTGACATTAAGCCGATAACGCTTGTCTTCCACATTAATGAAAAATTAGTTAGTTATTGAAAAACATTAATATAAGCGAACGAATCAAAACGGTGTCAAAATACGATCCACTATACTTTTCTAATGTATTGTGTACATCCAAAAACTTCCGTTTAATATCTGGAAAATATTGTAATAAAACAATTCAATGAATAATAAAAGTCTTGCGTGATTTATTTTTACAAGTCTGGTAACACAATATATTACAGATTGTCTGTCTAGGTCTTATCTTGCTTGGTAAACAAGGAAATTTCTTCAGTCTCGTGGAGTTAATTTCTTAGATAATTCATAGACTTTAAACCTGTTAATTCTCGGAAACCCTAATAAGTTAATATTTATCATTAATTAGCTTGGTATATGCATGGACTGTTTACAAATTTCTGATAAAGTTTCATCATACCACGTATTGAGCATTCACCAATCATTCTCTAATGCATGGGTTCTAAATGCCTTCTAAATGATTTTTTAATGAAGGTGTATAAGTAGTTATTAGGATTATGACTGATATTTTAAAAATAAGTAATTCAAAAATGGCAATGCTCTGAATGCAAAAGTATTGAAAATATTTGTACCATTCAAAAACTCATTTGAATAAAGTAATTACTTGTTAATGGGTTAGGTATTTATTTTTTTCAGTTTGCTCTCCACATACGAAACTGGCATGTAAACAAATTCCGAAAAAATGATAAGCAAATTAATAAAACAAAAGTATCAAAAGTGGATAAAACTCATCAAAAAATATTGGGACTCAATATCCATTAGTTTTCAGGTGTTTTGTTCGGAAATCAAACTGATGGTCATAAATAATGTTTATCCAGGACAAGTTGTTCTTATTCGCGTGTAGGTGACTAATTGGCCTCTATCTTATAGACTTTTATCTGGTTTTGGTATAAAAATGACTCGAATTACTTTCAACTCCTGACATTTTTACTTCAAGCGCTACATTTGGAGACCAATGTCATGTATGAAAAAGTTAAGGCTGTCAGGTCAACTTCATGGTACCTTAATCGCCAATTTACAACTGAGAGATATGAGGAAATTCTAAGTGGAAACTTTTTTTCAGGGGCACGGCAGATAACAACATCGCAGGAACGTATTAAGTTCCTGAAACGTATCAAGTTCCTGAAACGTATCAACGTCATCGAAAGCAACAATATTTCCGGTTATCCCATATTATATTACTAATATACAGAGTGGGCCACTCAAAACAGTCCATCCTGATATTTGGCAGTATTCATTAAGTTTTAAGAAAATACTGAAACACGTCGATTTTTAATCCAAAGGTGACACATTTTCACGATACAAACATCTGTCATATACCAACCCCCTCCCTTCCACGTCTCCAACCCCTTAATTTTAAATAGGGAATATACCATGTGTGGTACATCTTTAGAATGGTATTGCGATAGACTAATCAGCCATATGTGCTTCCATGAGTTTTCTTTCAATATCAATTCTATATTTGTAAAAAAATCTTAAGTCTAATACCTCTTGAAAATTAAAAGCAATGGCTATGTTTGGCTAATGTGTCACATTTTTTCATCACGTCAAAAATAACAAAATTTGCTAATAATTACTAAGTAGTTACTAAGACATTTGGTAACGTTTATCAGTGTTGCTAGCTAATCCAATAGGTATTTTTACGCCCAAAATGGTTTATTGTGTTGCAGAACGAGTTGAAATTATTTCCACATTAGCCAAACATAGGCGTTGCGTTTCATTTTTAAGAGGTATTAAAATTTAATAAAATTAAAACCTTTTTACAAACATAGAGTTAATATCGAAAGAAAAGTCATGGATGATCATATGGTTGATTAGTCCATCGCAATACCTTTCTAATTCTGTACCATACATGGTATATTCCCTATTTAAAATGAATGTATTGGAGACGTGGAATGGAGGGGGATGGCATATGACAGACGTCTGTATCGTGAAAATGGGTCCCCTTTAGAATAAAAATCGACGTGTTTCAATATTTTCTAAAAATCTAATGAATACTGTCAAATATCAGGGTGGACTATTTTGAGTGGCCCACTCTGTATATGTATAAATAAGGCCCTTTTTACTTCTTCAAATTACTCAAAAAGTAGAATAACAAGTATTAGAATCTTTTTAGCCCCACTCCTCAATTTAATCAACCACTTATTAGCCAACCCAATGAAATATTTTCTGTTGGATGCGACAGAGCGGACCAAATTATTGGTTTTTTCTTCGATAATATTGAAAACAAGTATCGTATGGATTATTATCTCTCAGTTCCAATAAAAATTCAAATGCAAGCAAGGTATGTCTGTCTAATAATTATTATAAAAAGATGATACTACTTGCGTGTGTTCACAGAACTCACGCAAATGTTTGAAAATTGCACAATGCCGAAAGAATACAGTCTTAAGTTTCGCATAACTATTTGATTGGGTTTTCTTTCTACTACATTCGGCAAGATATTTGAGAAAAAATCTTGAAATGTTTTTACCTGAAAATATTTGAACGAGTAATTTCTTATGACTTGTAGCCGTTTACAGGATCGGCTTTAAAAGATGTATTTAAGAATATACATAGCTGGCTTAAGTTAAAAGTATTATTAGTATTACTACCTAAATGGAATTTAGCATAAAGTATTTTATATCATTGTATTTTTTTAGGTAAAAAGGCTCGCTTAATCTGTTTTTCATATCGAATAATGTTTAGTTTTTTTAGTTTTAGTTTTCTTGTGAAAATAAAATATGACAAAAAATTATTGTATTTACGTTACAAATGTTTACATTACAAATTCAGGAATTGATTTATTATTATACACATTTAGATGGTTATTTCTAAATGAGCAATAATGAAGTTGAATTTAAGTTGACTGCATTTTTTTCAATAATTTATAACCATAATAGCAGTCATATTGATCGAATCAAACACAAAACAAGCGACTTAGTTTTATAAACTCAAAAAATTGTTTTATTATGTTTTACTGTTAGTTGTCAAAGTAACATAATTAAATAATAATATTAAAGAAAGTGTTCGAATATGGTTAACCATGAACATTTGTCCCATAATTTCATTAATAACAAATTTATACCTACTTATTTTTACCAATTTATAGCAATATGTGACGGAATTCTATTTTAAGTTATATTAATGTATTTAAAATTAAGAATAAAAGTTATTTTGTAATTGTTTACTTTTAGTTAAATTTATTTTAAATAATCCAATTTCTAAAAAAGCTATTTACTGTGATGTAAAATATTCGAATCTCGTTAATTGTTCTGTTTAATTGATTCACTTCAAAATATTTAAAAAAAGTAAAAAAAAATATTTATGAAATAAAACAACATTGCTCAAGTTGTTTTTTGGAAATTCTTAAAATAATATATTTTTAGCTCATATGCTGATATACATTTTTTAATAAATGACAATAATTTGTAGATCGTGAATATGACGTCGTTCTAAGTTACTCAAAATAACAACAAAATATTTGAAGTAACACAATGAATCATAATACCCTAAAAAACGAATTTGATGAAATAAATTCATTAGTATTCTGTACTAGTCTAACTCAACAATATATTGCGAATACTTTCATGCTATGATTAGTTAAAATGACGTTACTAATTTTTATTCATGTAAAATACCATTACTTGTTCCATACTAAATATTTCGCTAATATTTCTTTATTCAAAAATCTACCGTGTTCAATATAAAGTTGATTTTTTTAAGCAATATATTTTTTGGGACATGATTTCCTATCTGAAAACCTCAAGCTCGAAAGGATACCTTATTTTAAGGTTTCGATTCCATATATATTGTTTTTCTTTAATTTAAATCTTGCTTAAAATATTTAACTATAGGTACATATTATAAGATATATATATATAGATAGATGCTTTTGCGTTATATTTCTAGACTTCAATTGAACCCTCTATTACATTTAATTTTCTTTTACTCTTTTAGTATGTATCTGCAAAATGTTAGTTATAAAAATAAACGTGAGCGATAGCCGTACTAAACTGATACAGATTGACGCAAATTAAACATTTATCAGTAATGATATACCGAAATAACACGGTTTATCATAGAAGAGGTAATGTTTCATAATCACGAAATATCTTGTAATTTTATTGTTAATTGCCACAGTATCTTTGTACATTTTAGAGGTCATTCACGGATCTCATTGATGGTATTATAATGCAGTTTTCACTGTAAAATACCTATTGACCTCTAAACTATGTCAGATTATCACGGGCACTATACAAATTCTGTATAAATGAAGATTAAAGAAGAAATTATCATTTTTTATTGTGTTTCCCTCATTTGCTTCTTCTTTCAAATAGAGTTGTCTCTTGAAATGGTTAAATCTTTTGTCATTTAATACGCGGTATTATTATTATTTAATTATTATTTGTATTATATTCATGTCTTATCAGGTTTTTTCTTTTGAAAGTTCATCTAAAGATTTTTGAAAGCTACTGTTTTGTTTGAATTCTTAAGGAAAATAGATATGGCAAAAAGTTTGGTGCAACCAGCAAACGACGTATTTTACTTGGATTTGAAAAGGTTTACGGAAATTATAGAATTTGGATGCCAAAAGAAAGTTGAGTTGAAATTAGTCGTAAAATGTTATTTTTATGTTGAACACCTGATTTATTAGGTCAAGGTGAGTAGCACGTCAAGGAGATGAGAAAAATGAAGAAAATAGGTAGATGTACCAAACAGGACTAGCAATTAGTAAGCAAAGGTGTGATCTAAGAGATCGTAAAACGATGAAAAGCAAAAAGATTTGCCTACTTATGTCGTCAATTAATTATTCTTTTACTAGATGCTCGAAACCCCCAGAAAGGGAGAGTTGGTCTAGAGCAATGGATAAAGGAATGAATTTCCATTGGAAAATTGGTACGATAAATCATGTAGAGCCGGATGAAGGAATTTCAACCATTTATGTCTAAATTGATATTTCGAGTAAAAACTAAATCGAATGGAGAAATTGGCAGATTGTAATTCGAGTTTGCTATTACTCCATATTCTATTAAATTTTTATTTTGGTTAGATATTTCACAAAAGTTGGAAATCTGATAGTTTGATGGTAAAACGATCATTTTGATTGGATTTTTGGAGAAACCATTTTTCATATTTTAACCTGAAGGATACGATGATGGTTCTAGAAGAGTCTGTAAGTTACTTAGGCGTCTATGTGGACTAAAACAGTATTAGAACCAAAGACACGAAAATTACAGCTAAGTTTCGAAATGACAGTGGTGCACTATTTTGAAAAATGTTTTTTACGCTAAGGGAAACAACTCACATTTGCTAAATTTTAGCAATCTAATACAAGAGTGGCTTTTAGTCTTTACTCTATGTTTAAAGTCTGTTCAAAATGTTTCCCTAAGTCTGCTGTATTCTTTTCCTCAAGTTAAGATGAAGAGTTCGAGTTGTTTTAACTTTTGATTTCACATGTATTTGAGATAAAAAGCTTTGATGCTTCGAGCCATAACGTTCAGTTATCCATTCCAGTATTGTTGTATAATCTTCCTGGAAAGATTTACACCCATGGGCAAGAAAGTTCGTAAATTTTTTTTGAATAAAAACAAATGAAAAAAGCATTAATAATATAGTTGCTATTTATTGGATTCAATGAGATTCTCAGCTTAGTTCGGTTAGTTAACGAATCAATAACACTAACGATCGTTACAATAATTTAGTTTTCGCACATTTATACGTAGCTTAATCAGTTGGCATTATAGTTAGATGGTATGTTTTCTGTTCATAATCAAACCTTTTGACATCGTACGTGGGCGTTTTTGGATCAGGTTTCTTATTTTTCATAATTCGTGACCCGTTACTTAGAAGTTCCCCACTTAGATGACAAAAGCCAACTATTTTAGCATTTTCCTTTGATCTTGTTTTAACATTTTAACAGTACTCTCCTGCTCTTTTCCGATTTTTAATAGTTGCTTTTGAAATTAATTGTAGACTCAAAATATAAGAAAAATGCATCAAACAATGTACGTTAAAAAATATGTTAAAATAATTGTTAACCTATCAACCACTTGCAAACCAAAACGATCTATTATTTACTGTATATTTCATGATTTATGTCGTAACATGTTAATCAATATTACATTATTACAAAATTTAAAACAAACGTTAAATTCGCAATATAATCGGTTTTATTTTTATGTAAATCATCAGTTTTGATCATTTTTAGAGATAGAGATGTTACGTAAGTTAATAACATTGCACCTTATCTTTTGGTTAACTCATGACCTCAGCTACTAATAAATTAATATATTAAAGAAACTATAATAATTTTAGTATTATGTTGAATTAAAAAAAATCCACCTAAATGGTCACGTGTTTATCAAAATTGAAGACATGCAAGAGAAATTTTAGAGCAAATAATATAATTGGAGACATTCTGCATAAACATACGTAATAAACAAAGTTTTATTTTTTATTATTTATTGTAAAACTTGCACTTATTCTGATATTTGAAAACCACCCTGTACCTAATTGAGATGCAGGATGTAGATACTTTGTAGTTTTGGGTAATGGTGACAGAGACTTATTTTAATCCCTGTGGCTGCTGGGAGGTTAATAACTTCATACCAGTTTCTTCTATTTATTTTTAGTCAAGGATATATATAATTCTGAATAGAAAAAAGATGAGATTTGAACACATGCTTCACGAAATGATTGGAAGAAGTAAATACATAGTGAACCATCAATTATTACATTGCAAAAATTGTTGAAATAAATTTATTTTTAATTCAAACTAGACCTATTTTTTCAATATAAACGTCTGTCATAATTAAACCCTCTCTTAGACATTCCTAAATCTTTATAATTTTTAGTAGGGAATGGGATGAAATATTCAGTTGATGATAATTATATCATCTATAACAGTTCTTTCGATATTACTTCCATCTTGTGTAAAAAAGTTACTAATTAATTTAAAGTGATGATTACTGCCAATATCGGACTGGGCTGTTTTCTGTAGCACACTCTGTATTCATTGTCCTATTTCAAGCATTTTGTTGTTGTTTTAGGGAACTTGGAACGACGTCGTATTTTTAATTTCTAGTTGTTGTCAATATTTTATAACAAAAAATATATCAGAATATTACATAACGAAATTGTTAATTTAGATTTCAAAAAAAGTTCAAAAACCTGATAGATAAATGTTTTTCGGAATTGACTTAAAAATAAATTAAAGTGAAAAAAAATTATAGAAAAGGATTAACGAATTTCGGATATACATATTTCATTATAAAACACAATATAAATTTTTTTATAATTCCCATAAAAGTGGTAGACTGTAAATACGATTAAACTAAATAACTTTTGGTACTTAAAGATAAGCTTGATATTTTTATTTGTCTTGGGATTTTAATTGGAACATTTTTTGAACAACTTGAGTAATTAAAAAAATCATTACATTTCATACATGTTGTTCGTAATTTTTTCTAATAATTCAAAGCGAATTAAATTAAAAACAACGACGTGACCGAATATTTTACATTCTAGTGAATAACTTTCATTTTTTTAGAAATTCAGTATTTCTAAATACCATTAAAATTAACTAAAAAGTACAATTACAATAACTTTTGATACCTTCCTAAAGAGTTGATTGATATTTTTATATTATGTGCCTTCTTAAGTTTGAAAACATAGATATGTTTATATATTGAAATAAATTGTTTATTGAAACTAATAGATAAAAACAATTTATACAAAAAGCAAAGATTAGGAAATCTTTGCTAAAAATATAGGACTCATTTCTAATTTTTAAAACTTCATACTAGAATGATACAGAATGTTGTGAGAACTTACAACAATCTTAAATATTTTTGATTTTTATTATACTTATTATATACTTATTTAAAAAAATTGTTGACAATATGACTTAAGTGGATGAGTTTTGGATGTTAAAAACTAGATATATGAAAGTTATTAAAGATAAGACTAGTAGATCATTTTTTTAATCCATATCTTCAATTTTTCTTTGAAACGGAAGACCTTTGTACACAGCGTGGTTCGCCAAAAGTTTTTCTTAGTGATCATTGAAACATTTTTGTAGTAGTATTAAAAGTTAGATATAGAAACTTAATAATAATAACAGTAACTAAGAGGGGGATATAATGAGTAACCCTGATGTACAATCCTCTACTATTAAAAAAACAACATTTTTATTATATAAAAAAATTAGTCCATTTGTCAAAATCTCTAAAGCAATATCTCTGACTCCCCTGATTCCTTAATATTCGACTCTATGACATTTAAAAAAAAATACTACTTACATGTTTTTAAAATTATCACAGCTATTTAGACCAAGTAAAGAAAACAAGAAATAGGTGTGAATTGAAAGTCAATACTAAATTTCGAAGAACACGCAGTATAAAGTGTGTAGTAAATTCAATAAACCATTTTCCATGTCACAATTTATGTGTTAACAGCGCTGATAATCACTCTGGAGTAAACTTGTACACTGAATCTGCCTGAACCAAAACAAACCCATTATAGGACGTGAAGCATGAGGATTCCTCGTGTTTTTCCATTCTGTGTGATGCATTGTCGCTGTTGCCGTATATTCACTCGGATACATCGATCTTTCTTATGCTCATTCGAGGTTGCCAATGTCCTAAGTGTCATATACCTGCTGTATAAACATCCGGATTTTTGCCCATTAATGAATATTACAAAATAATGGGGTGGACTTTAACTTTCGCCGGTATTGCTTGCCCCAGAACGCATGTTCATAATAAATATTTCACTGTATAAAGTATATACACTGCACAAAATTGGTATGATTAAATTATATTAATACACAACACCAATTAGGGCTGTAATTTCTTATGTCAATACCCGAAATACAAAATGAGCAGAGGTTGTTAATAAAACTAATTACGGTTACATATCAAAATAATCAGTAAAAAACTCTTTAGGGTTAACACAGACATTAAATGGAAATACAAAATTAGTTTCATTTGACGTTAGTAATATCTTTACAAAAATTCCTACATTAACAGCTAAATATTAACCTACATTTAATTAATGATATTATAAACCTATTTAATTTATGTATCTGTGAAAATTACTAAGTTTTTGTTGATACATTTTATATTCAAAATGAAGGATTATCAATAGGTACTCCAACATCAACAATTTTGGCAAATATTTTTATGGATAATTTGCAACAAAAAATTTTTGATTCAAATATCTTCAAGAATGTGTTGTTTTGGTGTAGACATGTTTGATGTTTTGGATGTTTTACAGGTAGTGATAAACAGTTGGATGTTTTCTTTTGTTTTATTAACAATTTACATACAAAAATAAAATTTACTGTTGAAATTGAAGGCAATATTTCTATAAATTTCTTAAATATAGCTATGATAACAGTAACCTGTTATCTTCAATATATAGTATTGAATGAACAATTAAAGCTGGAAAGTTCTATTATTTTAGGTTACCTTTTGGACTGAATACTTACATAATATTAAACCAAAATTTTTAATAAAAAGCAAAAATGGGTTGAGATGTTTATAATATGAATCAAGTACGCTTATAAAAAATCTGCCAATATTAAGTCACTCTTTGATAATGCAATTTAAGCGAAATCTGGTCAGAGAAAGATATTAGAAATAGCTTTGGAAATTCATGATAAGTATAATATATCTTTTTTATATTTATTATGGATAAATTACACAAAGTAATAGTAGAAACGATTAAATATATTTTTGCTATTTTGGTGATTTATTTAAAAGCAAGAATCAAGGATATAACTTTAATGGGAACTTTCAAAAGAACAAAACCTGACAAGACATACTAATAATACATATGACATCAATTAAAAAAATATAAATCACCTAACCATTGATAAATATCTGTTCATCCGATACCTAGAAAAAATGTTAACCCGAAATTCGATATATGCTGCAACACTCTTCATAAAAAAGAACTTCATATTGTGCAAATTAATCCAACAAACCAATTTTTACTCTTAATTCAGTAAATTTTAGAGGTTTTGCTAACATATCTTAAAGTTAGTTTCCTGTTGCGATATACTTCAATTAAATGTCCTTGTTGTTCAGCATTACTTGCTAACCTTATTGCAGATTGGTTATCGACCCAAAGCAGAGATTTTATGTCTGGTTTAAACATTTTAATAAGATATATAGGCAAACCAAGTCTTTATCAACATTTGAAGCTGTTGTCGAACTACAGAGTACTATCCCAACATCAACTGTTCTGCCAAATATCTTAGAATACCTTTCAGAAATTTCTAAAGTCAGATGTTGGTTGTGATAACCACTGAAAAGCTATTTCTACTGCAATTGCCAAATCAGGTCTTGCAGTAATCACAAGATACATTAATATTTCACATTAGTATTTCACGGATAATAAATTCACAGATGCTTTATCAGCAGGAACTTTTGAAGGACGAAAATCAATCATTCCTAACATTTCTAGAGTCTTCAAAATGTAAATTTTTTGATGAATTTTAATTGCACCATCCTCAATCGTTCCACTTGAAAACCCAGAAATTGGTTTATTTCGTCAGACGTACCAATTTCATATTCATTTTTTAATTGTTATATTTATCAACGTCTACATTTTGTTTTGCAATAATTAATCCATCATCAACATACACACCGATAATAGTTAGTTCTTCTATATTCTGTTTGATGAAGACAGAAGAATCATGTATAGTTACTTCTTGAAAAACCAATTGAATTCAAGTACACACTTAGTCTTTGGTTCCAATACTTTGTCGCCTGTTTTAGTCCGTATCCTTCAGGTTAAAATATGAAAAATGATTCCTCCAAAATTCCAATCAAAATGTGAAACAGCTAACCCAAATAAAATTCTAATAGAATTATATGGAACAATAGGACTGAAAATCTCATGGTAATTAACACCAAATTCTTGTTCAAAACCATGAATTACAGTCGTGCCTTAATTCTAACAATTTCTTCACTCGATTTTGTTTTTACTCGAAATATCCATTATGGTATAAGTGGTTTCATTCCCTCATCCGGCTCTACAAGATTTCATGTACCATTTTTCCAATGAAAATTCATTCCTTTGTCCATTGCTCTAAATCAACTTTCTCTTTCTGGGGTTTTCAATCTTCTTGGTTTTCAAATTATTTTACGATCTATTAGACGATAGCTTTGCTTGCTAATTACTCGTTGTGTATGGTACATCTGCTTATTTTCTCCATTTTTCTCATCTCCTTGACGTGCTATTTACTCTTGACCTTCCCTTTAAATATTCCATTTTTTTCATTATCTTTCTGAAAAAGTTCTATTAAACCTCTGACATTGGGTTTTCATGAAATTAAACGTCACGACTAATTTCAACTCGACTTTCTTCTGGTATCTAAATTCTATAATTTCCGTAAACCTTTTCATTTACAAGAAAAATACGTCGTTTGCTGGTTGAACCAAGCTTTTTGCCGTATCTATTTTCCCTAGGAATTCGAAGAAAACAGTTGCTTTGAAAAATCTTTAGATGATTCAGTGAATATTACCGACCATGCCAAATTTCAACAGGCGTTTTTTCTTTCTCTCTAACTTTAATGAAACTTTCAAAAGAATAAAACCTGGTAAGACATAAATGTAATACATATAATAATAATAATAATTGTAATAGTAATAGTAATAATGAAACGTCTTTATTGCATACATGTATAATAAAAAATAAATAGTGAAATTTTTCACTTCAATTTGCAGATTAAAAAAATACAAGAATAATTTGGAACAGTCTACTTTGTGCACAAAAATTAAACAAGTATTAAAGCGTGTCTTAGTGCAATATTGTAAGCTTATATTTTAAATAATAACTACCACATTTTTTACAATCAGCTGAAGTAAAAGCTATGAGAGCGCACTTCCAGTTTTTGTGAAAAACCTATGAAAATTAAGATGTTAAATGGATTGCCTCATATATTTTTGCACATTTTTATCCTTTGTGTCAAAATACATATGAACCAAGTATTACATACCATTTTTGTAGCATTTTCTTTCTTTCAATCTTTGAAATTGTTTATCTAATCTAATAACAATTTAAACGCTGAGCATAATGTTGTCGTTATCATGAAAGTATATGCAGAACATTTAAATAAGCTGGAACATTTTCAGGAAAATAATAATAATAAATACTCACACAAATATGTACATTTAAATTTTCAAAATCCGTGTTCTTAAGCACATAAGCGAACTCTGAAGATGTGTGGTATTATTTACTTCGTTTAAATTGTTATTAAATACACAATTTAAACAAGGAATAACCTGTTTTTTATTAAAGAAATGAGATTTCCTTTCAAAAAACCGACAAAAATAGATACATTTTAAATTAACATAATTATAATAAATTGAAAAAAGTTGATATTTTAGAAGACTGAGGTTCAAAAAAAATTATTCTTTTATCATCAAAAAACCTTTATCTCCTGAATGGCGTGTAATTTTAAACGTAACATCAAATAAGCAAACATCTACAGGGTGTTCCATTTTAAATCTAATTTTTATAGCTTTTCTCAGAAAATAGGAATTTTTAGAACAGTTGGATGGAATTTAATCCTAGTATGAACATCTCAAATTTCAAATAAGAGAGGTAGGTCTGAAAATATAAAGCTTATAGTCGGCCCCGTAAAGAATTACTCGATTTAGTGTATTTCCAGAGATTTCAACAGTAAAGTTTACAAATTTCTCATTATAAATTTAAGAAAAACAAAGTCGAACTATAATTAAATATATTTTAAAACATACTTATTTTTGGCCCGCCTTACAAGGGACATTTTCAGACCAGAATTCCTACTTTACTTCTCATGATTTGATAATAAGAATTGATTGCATAGGGCAATTGGCTGTCGAATTTTGAAAAACCCTGTGCTCTTTTCTATTCTTTAAAAATTTCGTATTTATAGAATAAGTTAACCTTGTATTTTTTTAATTAAAATATTATAAAACGTAGTTTTTCTCTTATCTATAATCTTTGTTTGTCTCTTCTTCTTACATTAATTTTTTAACACCTAATTATTTATTTAAATCATAATTCTTTAGCATATAAATAGTAGAGAAAAAATATGCGATTTCCGTTTACGTTATCCTTATTTCTATTAAGAACTCTATAAACAAGATTATTACATAACAGAGCAGTTTAAAGAGACTAAAAATAAACCAAACCTCGCATAGTTTATTAAAGGGGAAGCGCTATAATGTCTGCATATTAGTGCTTATTGTTTTTGTCAGGTATCAGTAGTTATGCTGAATGAATTATTATTAAATAGATAATCATAGTATAATTTAAAACGTTTCGAATAATAGTCCAAGAAATATTTTATTTTATTCATCGACTGAAATATAAAGTTTAGCAGATTAAAGAATAATGTCTCCCTCCTATTTTTTATTTTTCCCGCTATATAACTGAGAATGAAAAAAAAACAAAAAGTAATTTTCAAAATTAAAGACTTCATTCTACATATTTTCTACATAATTTTTCAGGCACAAGGAAACAATCGAATAAACACGATGTTGTTAAATCCTTAGGAAAAAAAATATTGGAACTCTATAGAAATAATTGTTTATCATTTTTTCTTACCAAGAAAACTGCAGATAAATTGCAAACATGAAAGTGGCAATTAAATTGAAATTTACCTTAGAAGAAATTCTGAGATGATTTCAAAAACTGGCGAGATCAATTATACAGGAAATTTGAACCAATAGATTTAAACCAAAGACCATTTTACTGGATTACATGTTTACTCCAATTTCCCCACTCTCAGTGAGTTTTTCTTTTTCACCCCTTTTGAGGGTGATCTTCCTTATTTCCTATTTCCTGTAGCTTATGGAATAGCATATTCTCCTCTCAAACATACGTTTCATCCATTTATATTGGATGTCAGAGGTTAGGGGCAACTGACTAACCCTCTTCTTCCACTTGGTGGATAATTTTTTGTGACCCAATTCACTTTCCTAGTTGGTTATGAGTGATACTCACACTGGTCTCTACCTAATATTGGTTGCCAGACTGGTGTGTCCACTTACCCTAATTGGCATTCTACCCTACTGTGGGAGTTATTTTTCTTCTCATTCTACCTACCCATCCTATGTTTAATTTTGAGTCGTTGGCTCCTTTCTTCCTCCTCACATAAGGATTTGGCTCTCATCATCAACTTTACTTTTTCTAACATCATTTTTTGGTTGCACTGTTTAACAAGTGCTCTTAAAACTCAGACCCACTTTTGTTAATTTCAATTTTACCTCAATAATATTTGTTTAACCTTTAAATAATAAATGTTTAAGATTGTTAAGTAAACCGCATACTTGTTTCAATAATTTACTTAATTTTATCTTGTATCCTTTGAATTTTTACTTTTCTACTTCTTATGTTAACTTATAATGACGTAATTTTGCTGTTTTATTGTAATACTTTTTTGGTTTTGAATGTGTACTTATAAAATAGTTATTTAGGTGTAATAAAATTATAGGAATAGAATGTTACTAGTAAAACGACTGATTAATTTGGTTAAATTTATGTAAAACAACTCGTAGATTTAACATATTACTGGAACTGTTGAGTAAAAGAGCTGTTGAATGTCACACCTACCAAATTTAGTTTGTGATATATAAAACTGGTGTCTGCGGCCTTAAAATGTAATTATTGGAGAGTATAGTCTTGATATTTTGTGATAATATAAAGGTATTTAATACAGACCTCATTTATTTATATTAAATACAGATCTAACGCAAATTATATTTTGCGTATATGTAGACATGTTCTATGTCAAATCCATGGTAAAACTAAGAAAAGTAGAAGATTTTAATTTTTTTAAATTCTTCGCTGAAGTATAAAATGCCATGAAATTTTCATTTTTTCCTTGGTAAAAAATGACACTCCTTGAAAATGAGTGAAACAAATTTGCTACACGACACATTATTTAAATTTAATTTAATAAATGCAGTGTTTTTTGGGTGTTGCAATAACTCTCTATTTGATGCTTTAAAGAGTATAATATTTTCGAACTTTTAATATATAAATATGTCTTCAATGTCATTTTAAAAACAAGATAGTTTTAATTAAATTCGTTATCACATTGGTAATGATTCAGAATCTTCTAAACTCAGGCTTATGTTCCATTTATTTTTAATCAACATTCTGTCTGTAAAACACAACACTACAAAATGAATCGATCTTATGGTTAATGCGGTTTATTGAGATTTACAATTTATTGTTTATTGTTTACAATGTTTACTTACAGATTTAAAGTTTGTAAGGTATTGAAAGTTAACAAAAATATTTTTACCTTTTCTAAATCTTTACACTCTTAAGTGACTAAACACTTGTTTTAGTTTAATTTAAAAAAATCTCTAGTATAGGATTTTTAATACAAATCCCGTTGCACGTCATATATCAATTATGAGATCACGACCCTGCAGTGTTGTCGGCTTGTCTAAATTTTTTGGCATTTTGTAGAAATAAACGTCAATAATCAGCTTATTCACACTATGTTTTGAAAAAAACAGTATTTTTTATAAGTTAACTATCTAGCAAAGCAAAAAAATAAAGACAATATTATAAAATTACCGAAAACGTGGTGAAAACACACAACTGGTTGACGGCCGGACGTCAGAAATCGTTGAAATATTTCAATCTAAATACTCGACAACGTCGCATCAAGGCATGCCAATCGCTACAATGTCATTTCTTCATCATAAATACGAGTCTCATGGGCGTAGAAAATTTCAAAATTATTTAATGTAAATTATGGTTTTTTGAGTACTAAACATATAATAATGATTTATAAACTTTATATTATAAAGAATAAGACTTATATAAGCCAATATAATTGAAATAATTCTAAAATTATCAAAATAATTACGATTACTTTTTCGGTTTTTTAGTACTGTGACTACGTTCATGAGTCCTCGTGAATTTTCGTGATGTTTCGTATGATTTATCTTAGTTAGGGAAATTTTAATTAGTTGGCAGTACTATGACGAAAGAGGTACGTCACTCCTGACGTGCAACGGTATTTGTACTAAAAATCCTATATCTATATGTTAACTTAATAGTGAATCTATTCGTGTGAATTGCTTACGTAAAGAAGATATAGATAATGAGGTTAATATTTTTCAAAAATCGTAATATTTTATTTTATTTACAAAATTTGCTGTTCTAGAGAGTAACTTTAAACTTTTATAAAACCGTAAACTTCGCGTATAAATTTTAAATCAATTAAATATTTTAAGAAATAACATTGTTTTAATATATGATGTTTCCAAAATAAAGTACGTATTTGTTCAGAATACATGAACGTACATGCTTTCCCATATATTGAATTAAGAGTCGAAATAGGCGAATGATATTACCACAATAAAATACAGTATGGTCGAAATGAAAGGAATAAATTAATTATTTGGTAAATCGGTGATTTTAGGGGAAAATGCTGAAACCAGTCAATTTTTATTTTTAAATAGCGCTTCGTCAGATCATCTTAATTTTTGACGTCATCACTGTAAGCGTGATGACGTCATCAATAAAAATTTTAAATAGAAAAGTGGGTCTTGCAATACATCATTGAAAGGTCTTTTAAATATATATTCGCCCATGTCAATATGTCTACGTAATGAATTTTTGTATGTTGTCAAAAAAATGATTTATTACATTTTTAATGTTACAATAAATATAATTAAGAACAACCAAATTTAAAGCAAGTGCTCAAATTGTTTGCCGTCAGCTAAAATACAATGCGAAGGACGAGCAGGGAACTTTTCTCGAACTTTCGCTATAACTTCCGGAGTTATTTTTGCAGTCTCAATGCGTATCCGTTCTTTGAGTTCATTAATAGGTTGTAGTCTATTTATGTACACTTTACTTTTCAAGTATCCGCATAAAAAGAAATCGAAAGGAGTTAAATTAGATGACCTCGGTGGCCACTCAATTGTTCCTCTTCGACCTAACCCAGTGACTTGGGAAAACGTTGTCCAAGTAGTTTCTCACCAGGACAGCTTAGAGCGGTGGTGCACCATCTTGCTGCAGCCACAAATGATTTCTGTTTGGGAACAACCGGTTTAATTCAGGGAGCAAGAAGTTCTGCAGAAATTGTAAATATCGAGAAGATGTTAAGGTTTCTACGATAATCCTATTATCTATTATTCCCACCCAAACATTCACTACTTCGGGGTATTGAATACGGTACTCCTGCATCCAGTGTGGATTTTCTGTAGCACAATAATGGAAAGTCTGATGATTCACATGACCGTTTAGGAGAAATGTAGCTTCATCATAAAAAACAACTTTTTTATTAAAAACATCCAGTCTCTGTTATTTTTTTCCATTAAAATTTCACAAAATTCAACTCTATCAAAATCTTCTTCCATAAGTTCCTGCACGAACTTTAGTTTATAGGGAGGCCACTTCTCCTTTTCTCCTACTTGCCCTAAACTGGTATAGGGATTATCTTCAAACATCTAGTTTCTTGTTTTCAGATATTTGTTTTCTATTACCTTTAGGGAGGTCTTTTACATGTCTCGCTTCTATAAAATTTTTCTCAATTTTGCTTACTGTGGACTGTGTAATTGGTTCTCGGTTGGGATATTTATTATTGTGTTTTATCTCCACAACCAATTAATATTAGAATTTCAATTCTTTCCGTTTCAGTCAGCATAATGTTGGTTAAAGAATCAAAAAGTTTTTGATTTTGTCTACTGCAATATCATTAACCATTTGACAGCAATAAATATGTTGAATGTCAATAAAGGAATTTTGATAAGGTAACTAGTTTTTTTTTAAAAGGTAAAAAGTAGTTTAGACATATTTTCATTGTCAGTGACGGCCTTTACCAAATTTATTTTTGGGTATCAATAAATACATCATAACAATTCTTAATAAATTGAGAAATCTGTTCGACTGTCATTAATACTACTGTTAATTTATTCATTTCCTGTACTGTATATTTTTAAATAGTATGTAGAACGTGTCATTTGCAACGAAGTATTCTAATACATTTTTTTCTATCGTCATTAGTTTACCCAAAAATTCACTTTTAACATCTGTTCCAAAATTTATACCTAGCAGCACCTCACACTTTTAATAAAAATATGTGTCTTGTAATCAAGGAATCTCTACCTGATGAATCATAAAATTGTATTAGTTTACAGATGATTTATGATTCGGTAAAGTAGTCTCAATAATTCAAATCAAGAATATTACGACATGTTAATTAATAATGAACACCGTTTAGCTTTAAACCACTTTAAGAGTGAATAATATTTTAAGGAAAATTTCTTAACCTTAATTTCACAGTTACCTTTAATGATAATTAATATTGTCAACTTCGTTCAATTTAAATAATTAAAACTGCACTTTTATAACTTTTACAGATTAATGTCTGGAGCGGTTCTTTCTGAACCATTGTATTCATAAATACCTATATACCTGTATCTCTGAGCCATGGCATCGATAAGATCTCTAAAATTTCTGAGCCACTTTTTTAACAGAGTATTAGAAATTTATAAGTCCTCATTAGTCTTCCCTTTAAGTAAATTAAAGAGGTTTGGGGATAGTCAGGATCAAAAGTATTTTTAAATTTGTTTTCCAAAATAATTTTAAATCATTAATTTTTAGATCAGTGATCGCATATTGTTGATTCTTGATAAACATTGAGTTTGACTATGATTATAGTATTTAATTTAATGATTTAGGAAAAAATTATAATAAGCGTGTGTAGTTTATGAACAAAAAAAAATACACAAATATTATTTATTATAAATTTTTCTTCAAATTAATGATAAAGAAAGAAGTACAAAGTATACATGATGTAATTAAATAGATAAATATGTAGAATTTTTTTATTAAAAATATTTTTGCTTAATTAAAACTATTTAATTTCAACGGTGTAAATTTTAATTAAATGGCAACCTGAACGTTTGCCTTCTACGTACGTAAATTTAAAGTTATAACATATATGTGTAAAAGAAAACACGTTAATTAAAAAATGTGTTATCAACATTTAAGTCAGCAAAAAATCCAAAATCTAATAACTCAGATGACCTTTAAAACATGATCTTATTATTGACATATACAGCATTGCCACTTCATTCACTAGTTAGTAGCTGAAACTGTAAGTCAATTAACTTTCTGTTATGTATGAAAAATAAGTTTAAAAAATAACATACTGAAATTTGATTTTTTTGTGGGGTCAAGAAAAATGTTCCAAATATAAATGATTTTTACTTATTTCCCATAAGACACCATTTTATTATTTTCTCATTAAGGAGCACCTAATTATCTCGATTTTGTCACAAAAAATTTTAAAACATAATATTAATCTTAAAAAAAATTACTTTTTCATTTTCTCATTATTTTCGCCTAAAAACACATCCCTTTAATGCGTTATTTTGAATTAGATATTGTGCTTAATGTAGCTAAATTTTCTGAACGTTTGATGATTTTACATTGTTTACATGATGAAGAAATAAAATAGTATAGACCAGAGTAGATATTTTAATGCAGTTTAGCTGCTTTTAGCTTTACAAAAAGTAAGATCAATACAAGACATATTAAATGAAATTATAAGTAATCGAAATAGGTACCTATATCATACCATTTTTTTTAAAGACAACGTAACAGAAATATAAATTTAAATGTATAATTTCGGTTGCACTTAGCTCTGAGAGGTTGCTTACAGTTAATTAAATAAATGAAAAAAAAGTAGTTCTTTATTGACGTAAATACGTTCGACTAACCTTCTAGATCTTTAAAGCCTATTATGTAACAAATGTTTTCGTTGTGGACTTAAAAAAGCCAATAATGTGCATCCGGACTACCTCAATGCAGTTTGGATTTAATTCCCATGCGAGGGCACATATAATAGTACAAGTAAATTATCACAAATAAATTTCTTATTCTTTCTATCATTGAATATAAAACTGTGGAGGTGAATTTACTTTTTTTAAATAAACTTTCGGTTTTGGGATAAATCGCACGCTTTCCGTCAAGAATATCTGAAACCGTGAGTTCAGGGTGCACAGTAACCGAAACAAAATGGTAACATTGGTCATTCGGGTGACATTCTTTTAGTTGTTCACTTCGTAATACCTAGTATTGAAAGTGACGAGAGGTACTGCAATGTTGCCGGATTGCCAATGACCACAAAGGTGAAAGAGGCAGAAAATGGAATATTGGCCATAGATTAACAAAAAGTACAAGAGCGAGTTGCTGCTTTAACATGTAAATATAATATATAGTAATAATATTTACATTTGTATGATTGATTTTAAAAGAGATTTTTATTTGAAAGTAAACACATTTTTTGAAAATATTTAGCGTGACGGATATTACATAAGATATTTATTCATTTGCAGGTGTAAGTTTATTTAATATTAAAAAATTGTGAAGGAAGAACGACAAATTGATGATGGTCTTGTTTCCGGATTCACATCACCTAGAAAACGCAACAAGAAATCTTTGAAACTAGCATTAGAAATCTTCGATAATAATAAATTTTACATTATATTAACTTATTCAGTTACAATAACATAATAACAACAAAATATTCTTCTACATCCTCTGTGTTTGAATCTGAATAAAAAATAACGGACTGAACATTGGAAAAAATATGTTTAGCAAATATATAACTAATGTAAATAATTTTATTATTAAATTAATACAATGGTTTATTTGGTGTAAAATAGGTTCTACCTGTTTTAAATACGGGTATCAATTCTTTTGAATATTATAATAATTCTGTACTTTCCACTGACCTTTCCAAGAATATACAAAATATTGGTAATGACCGGCGAAACATTTTAATACCAATGGATTAAACAGGTAAGTAGGCTTAATTGCTTTATAAAGATAAGGAAAATAATCCCTTTTTAGAAAGTTCTCACCAGACTGGCAGCATATTATTAATTTCATTAAACAGTGAGTATAATTCAAAATTATATTTTTTAACGACAGTTAAAAATAAATGCTGATCTGCTCCAGATTAAGTTTGTTACTTAAAATTTGAACATTTTACAATTTATGGCAACATAGATTAACAAATCACTCTGGTCCTATAAATTCTTCACCTGCTTCTAATTTGTGGTATCCGTCCTTCTTCAAGTCACTGCGCATCTCGCGGTTTCAGATATTCTTGGCGGATAATATATAATTTAAATGAAAACTTCTTTCTCGTGGCTCCTGCCTCACTTTATCCGTCTGGAGTACTTGTATTTCCTACCAATTGGCTCTCTTGGGGTGCGGCCCTAAATTCATCCCCAAATAAATATCAACCGATAATCTTACCTGTACTATTTAGTTTTGCCTAATTATAAAGATTTTTAGAAATTATTGCTTTAAATGGATATTGTTATCATTTGTTGTTCTCCCGGAATTTGAGATTACTTTTGGATAACTTCTCTCCGATCATTATTCGAGAATTATATATTAATAATTATGGAAAAGTTTGTCAGTTTAATTTGGAAAACAAGTATATTTAGTTGCCTCTGTGAAATTTACAAAATACAACAAGTGGGAAAATATTTTAACCAGTTACAGACCGTTGTTGTTATCCCTAATATTCGGAACAACATTTACAATAACAGACTAAACACTCTTCCACCATTACCAATAAATGTAGCAACTGTTTATAAACAATAAAAGAAAACTGTGTCTTCATTATCGATGATATTAACAACTGTTCTGTGTAAAATTGAAGAATTACAAGTTGACGGTAGTGTGCTGACCACTTTTTGTTGTTGTTTACGTTTCATGTAGTTATTAAATCATTAGTGTTTTGTTTACTACCGAATAAACGAGAGTGCTCGTACAAATACCTTTTTGAAATTTTCCGAAACAAATTAACAGTTTTAGTTTAAATCTGAACCCAAATATAATTGTAAAATATTTCGAAATAGCAATTAACGATTATGTTTTCAGTGATAGACTGAAGGTTTGTTTATTTAGCACATGCTTACTTTTGTAAAATTCAAAGGTACTACATTTGTAATTTTTAAAATTCATACATTAATACAGGACATTCACACACATTCGTACTACATCTAAGCTTACGTCAGGTTGGAATCACCTGGAACATCGGGACCGAATGCCGGCTCTCACCACACTCAACCGCCGAGGTCGGCCAAATCTTAATTTTGTTCCTGAATATAAAGACGAAAACAGTTCAATTGGAAAATAGCTGCATTATCTATTTGGTTTACCATTCTTGGTTCCATCGGAAGTAGGTAATTCTTTTGCTTTCGATTTTGCAGAATCTAAAGACGTACACGTATCAGGGTTTGTAGGCAATCTTTCAAAGCTATATTCAATTATGGCTTTAATTCTATACATTCAACAATTTTTACGTTTATTGAGGCTTTGAAGCAGAGGTGAACATCAAGGATACGTGATCAAGCCATATACTGCAATATAAAATGTGCATTGGAAGTAAAGTAGAAGAATATAAAAATAAATCTACGTCAAAATTAGAATAAAAATGTTTTTTATTCTTCTATAAGCGTTAAAACGACCAATTTTGTACTTTGGTAATTTTTCTTAATAAGTCATTTTTTGCGTTATTGTAACTCTTTTCATTTGAAGTAATACAGCAAGAAGAAATTTGAAAATGAGCTTAGGTACGCTACTCTTGTGTATCCTCCTTTATATAAGTTATATTTTTAGTTTTTCTCTGCATACTTCATTATCATGTCTCTTCTATATTCTTCCCGGGCACCTCATTTATTATTTGTCTACTTTGTGAGAATTCAATATAATAGTGGAAGGTTTACTACTTTTTAACAATTTGTGCTTTTTAATTTCACTTGTTATTTGATGGAAAATGTTGTTAAGAGGTTATTTATATTCGATAGACTTTTTCTTTTTCTTGCTACTCATTCCATTCTATTATTGTTCATAAATATTTTAAATTCTTTCGTTTCTTCGGTACACTATCGTTCTAATGGGATATTACATTACCTAGAATTATATATTTTTGATCTTAGTGTTTTCTTATAATTATTGAAATACTTTTTATTCCAAATCATTTTAATTGATACTTTCGTAAATATACTTTAAATTAGTTGTTTGATCCTTTACTTTGTAGAATTTTTGCATAATAAATAAAAAACATAAATTATACTTATCATGAATTTCCACAGTATTTCAAAGCTTTACTTATTTTGGAGATATTTCATATTCAAAAATTATATCTTCTACAATACCTTTTTAAGAAAGAAATAATGTGGGTTCATTTTTATTAAATGTCAAACCTAAAATTAATAAATTAAAAAAATCAGGTAATTAAAAACTAAATTGTCCGAATAGAAATTTTGAAATACGGTACAGTGAACACTTACAATCTTATAGATTACAACAACCATAAAAGTTACATAACACAATTGAAACAATAGTGGAGATACTTAATAAAAGTGACAAAAAAGAAGGACTAGGATTTTTTGGAGGAATTTGAAATAAAAAAATAATTAAAATGTCCTCAGTACATAGTATTGAATGAACAATTAAATCTGGGAAGTTTAATTATTTTAGATTACTTTTTAAACTAAATATCTATACAATATTAACCAATTTTTTTAGGAAAAAAAATATTACATATTACATTTTTAAAATGTTATAGTTAGAAATCATACGTACATATTGTTTAATAATAATTGATTGAAATATTTATGTTATGAAGTCAAGTATGCTTACAAGAAATCTGTCAATCTTATGTCACTCTTTGAAAATGCGATTTAGTGAAACATGGTTAGAGAAAAATATCTAAAAAATAGCTTTGAAGTACTGTGGAAATTCAAGGTAAGTATAATTTATCTTTTATATCTAAATAAAAGTTTTACCTGAATCCAAATTGGTACATTTTCTTATGTATAGTTAGTATTATTAACAACTAGTTAGTACTATACCTAAAGTATAAATAATATTTTTTGTAGTTTTTTATTGATACATAATTAATTTATATATTACTCATAAATTTGAAGTATTTTAGTCGTTTATATAAATTAATTTAATGATATAATAAAACATAATGATGCAATAATCAATACTTTCGTTATATTTATACGGAAAAATTTCTATCTTATTGATACCACAGTGCCAATAAATTAAAATAACTAGTTTCTATATGAATACGCAAGCTAATATAGAATTAATATTTTTTTTATATACAAAAATTCTTAATATAGACGCGATGAAACGAAATAATTCAATAAGATAAAAAAGTATACAACTATTTTAATAATAAATATTCCTCCGTAATAGACGACATTGACATATGTTTAAACTTTTATATTATTACCATTTATTTAGGTTATGATACAAATGCATTAAACTTGTCTGAACTTAAAGTGTAACAATCGTTGTATTTGATAAAAAAAAGTTCAATAAACTCTAGTGTCTCAATTGTGCATTATTTACTAGACATTTTAAGGATTTTTAGAATATTGACACAAGTAATATTTATTTTACTTAATTCAATTCCACTTGAATTTATTTACTTACCTATACAGGGTGTTCCATAGCTGCATGCATATAGACGAAGGCAAAACAACCTCAGTAATAGTTTTTCCTACGGCCTTTTTTTTTGAGTAGGTGTCTAAAAGCATAAAAGAGACTATTTCCTTTAATTAATACTTTTTACAAGGTGATATTGCCCCGAAAGAATATAGGTACTACTTTAGTAGGCGACATATGAAAAAGTTTTTCTACAAAAAAATATAAGGGCCGGTTTCAATTTATTGACTGTGGTCATCATTAGCATAACCTCATATTGTATAGATTTTCATAAAATAACTATTTGTAAGTAGTCATAATTACATCATACAGGGTATTAAGAAAAAGATCAAATATTTGAACAGAGTATAGTATGGATCAAAATAAGTCAAAAAGTCTTAATAAACAGGAGTTCGCAAATTGACGGTTTCAAAAATACAGAATGTTATTTATTTTTGCGTTTATACATTATTTTTATTATGTACAAACAAGCGATAAAAACTTATTATTATTTTGGGTTGTATATTTAATTTTATTTTATTCTTTTTATTTATTTTTAGAATTTTTTCAATTATTTTTATATATGTATGTAATAGGATTTTTATTATTAAAAT
The DNA here is from genome assembly GCA_951812935.1 of Hermaeophaga mercurialis. NCBI lineage: Eukaryota > Metazoa > Arthropoda > Insecta > Coleoptera > Chrysomelidae > Hermaeophaga > Hermaeophaga mercurialis. The sequence continues at coordinate 36,381,870 of OX638359.1, read as the reverse complement.
ATTATTAAATTTTATGTGCTAAATTAATTTCATATAACTATTGGGTATGGAAAATAATGGAATTCTAATCTGGCAGAAATTAAAAAAAAATCTTATATGTTAGTTGAAACAAAGTAATAGTAAATAAAATTCAACAACAAGAATAAACTTTAATTTAAATAAAAAAATACCAAATAACATGAAATCAACTTAATTAGAAAATTTCAAGCTTAATCGAATGAATAATCAAAATGATTTATTTCTTATTTTTTGAATAAACATAGAGAAATACATATATTGGAAACTTGTTATGAAGCACTATTTTGACTAGAAATCAGAAATTAAAATTTTTACATAATAAACTCTAACATGATGTTATTTGACTATTTCACATCTAAATATTAACAATATATTGAAATTTTCAAATAAAGCTCTACAAATTTTGAGTAAAAATAAAATACCAATCATACTATTATTGTTGAATTGATTTTGCAGGGATTTGCAAGAAATTGTGAATAAAATTGGATAATTGAATTATAAAATACGAAAACAAGACAAACAAAAAGTATACTATATATAGTAATAAATAGTATTAAAAAATATTATAGTATTTTAAAGAAGAATGAATGAGCTTTCTTAATTTGTAATTGTCTGTTTGTGAAAGATTATGTATGTAAATATATCATAAGTTAAAATATACATATATATATATATATATATAACATAATAGACATAAAAGTGTGATACATCGTTGAAATTAGCTCGGCAAGAGGTTTATAAAAATGTAAAAATATATGGGGTATTCCATTACAAAAACATAATTTTGATATGCTGTGACCTTATGAGACACCCTACCCTGTATATTACAAAATAATTTTAAAATGTGAAGCTTGACTCCATCTATAGCTTTTATTTAAAACATTCTTTCCTATTTCTCAAGATAACGGAAATATCAAACTTCGGAGTATAAGTTGATCACCCTGTATAAATATTGCAAAATTTTTCAAAATGTCCGATGTTTTGTTTTAAATTAATACTTTAGAAGCCTGTGATCACGAAAATCTATAAATTAATTGTCAGAATTTTAAAAGAATTAATAATAATTTTTTTTGAAGACCTTTCTTATGAACTTTAGATATTAGGTTGCATAATATGATAAGTTTCAGTAATAATTTGTTGCACCCAACGATAACATTCTAATTTTAATAACGTAACCCTGAGATATATTAATACTTAAAAATTATATACTATTACAAATATAATTTATAATGTTATACTATTACATTGTATATTAGTTATTAGTTCCTTTTTTGTATTATACAATACATTTTTTTAATCCACAATTTTTCACAGTTTTAGTTTTATATTAGTAACGTGACGATGAAGTGTATGGATTATTTTAATATCATGTATGTTTATAATTTGCGTTAGATTAAACGGTTTCATTATTTTATCAAATTTGTATAGTTCATCTAAAAGCTGTTTATTTTTTTCATATTTCTGTTACATTCCATGATCATGTATCGAATGTTCCTCCTTCGGCACAATCACATAATGGTGACATGTTGATTTTAAATAAATGTGATGGAACAAGACCGTGATTAAATCTAATACTACCAATACTATACACTACTTCTTTTCCTAAATTTTTAGGTACTATTAATTATTTTTGGTTGAATACTTTTATAAAATATACCTTTACGGGATGAGTTGTAATTTTGTTACCAAACTTAACTTTTTTGAAAGTTTATAATATCATCTGGGATACCCTTATAATTTGATCTGTTATTCAGTTTAACAACGTTTTTTGCTAAATTATCGACTGTTTCATTATGCGTTATAACACATTGGGCTTTTACCCAGGCAAACTTAACATACTTTTCTTGTTCTGCTAAAATTATAATAAATGAAATTACTATGTATGACATTTTGAAATTAGGGTTGATTCCTTGGTGTTTGTTTATATCCTAATAAGAAAACACCGGGGCAACTATGTTCAGGCGCACCTCCCACTACCCTAAAATTTCTCCTCATTCTAGTAACATATAAAAGTAACAATATGTAAAAAGTACTAACAAGAACTGGAACAACAAAACACAACAGTGATACCAATAAAAAATCTGGGTACTTTTAAATTGCCAACTTAATTCTATTGCCTTTCGTTCCCCTACAATAACTGAAGAGTGGAAGATAGGTGAATTTTGACTAACTGTAATAACAATGAACTTTTCATAATTTGTACTATTCTCAATATATTTAAGAGCTTCTAATATTGGTACTTGTTCTGCAGAAAATATTGAAATTTTTTTATTTAATTTGACCAATTTAGTTTCTTCTATAATTGGATCCCAGATGTCGCTGGCAAATATCTTGTTGCTAATATATGTTGTAAATTCTGAATAATCTCTTAGAAAAAATATATTAATTTTAGGTAGATGTGACAAGTTTATTTGGAAACTAATATAGGTATTAATAAAAATGAGGTCTTTTCGATATTGCAGACATCTTTCATAAACTTTAATGAGTTGTAATGATTTATTCTTTTTTTGAATTTTATTTATTAAAGTATTTTCTTTTAAAATGGATTTACATACAAAATATTTGTCTTCTATAATAAATTGTTCTCTATATAAGTTAGTATTGGAATAGCTTCAAAGTGTACCGATTGGTGTTCTAAAACTTTTGTTACAATAGAAATACACTATAGTTTCTTTTTAAAACATTCCGCACATATTTAGACATAAACTAATAATAAAATTAAAATGTTGGGGTATATTTAATATGTTAGGTTTGAACAGTGCAATATATACATACACAAATAAGCCCAAAAACTTACAAACAAAATTTAATGTTTAATACATAAAAACGTGAGAATAATACTAAAATCACTACCCATAACAAAGTAGTCAAAGAACAACAAAACACACTAGTTGACATTGAAATAAAAACTTCGTTAAAAACGGTATAAAACTTAAAATATTAGTAATACAATTTTTAATGAAGTTTTTATTCAAATGTTAACTAGTGCCTTCTGTTTGTTTTCCTTTTTCGTTATGGTTATGATTGTTTAATTATTCTTACATTTTTAGGTAACTATTATACAAATTTTGTTTGTTTTTGGCTCATTTATGGAAAGTCCTTATTAAGTTTTTAAATAGACCGGAAGCTTGACGCACTAAACAATAAGTGTACTTATATTTATCCTGGCCACTTAAGCTTTTATTAAAAACCCAGATCAGAAACGTTAGCTATTGTTTCTCTCGAATTGTTTTCTTCTCAATTAGTCAGTTAATTACCGTTTATACAGGGTGAGTTTTTTCATGTTTTCAACAGAAACCTTCAAAACTAGCAGAGTTAGAAAGATGGTTAATTGGAGAAAGATTTTTAGTGTTGCGAGTCCAATACTAACCTTACCTAAAAAATTGGCTCTTCTCAAAACCACCTTTTTTATCGTTGAAAAGTACATAAAAATACCTTTTTAATAAGCTACAGCCAACTATGGTTCCCTTTAAAAAATTGTAAGTTTGTGTCATAAGTCAAAAATGACAGGACGTTTGGAGAAATTGAATAAACCATCAATTTTGTTAATATATAAATTTCGCCAATAATTATTATAATTTTCATGCTTGATGTCCAATGTGCATACTTATTTAGTTCTCAACTTAATTTATTGTTTTTAATTATATTCACTGGGTGGATCTTTCATTTCTAATTAATATTTTACAATTAATATTACCTATTCCAGTGTCCTGATCCTGATGAAAATTATAATCAAAACAGAAACGTAGAAAGATAATAAATGCAGCACACTTTTTAAGGCTTTCACTTTGAATCTGTTTGTCCTTTAAACATAATATTTGTGTAACACAATACGGAATTATTCTTATCAGTATTAATATAAAATATATATTTTGTATAAGCAGCTCTTTATTGTGAATTTTTTTATTATTTACTTTTATAGGACTAAGAACGTTGTACACTTACCATCCTATCAATATCGCGCTTTAGGAACGTAGGGGACTAGAACTTTGGGTTTGCCGTAAATGTTCTTTAAATCTAGTATGTATTGATCTTATGGTTTGCCCTATATACTTCTTATTGTATAGTCTACAAATACAAATTCGTATGTGACACGTTTTCCCAGTAATATTATTTAAGATATCGTAGAACTGAAAAATCCTGTGTTGCTGAACATGTTCTTAACAGAGGTCATAGGGGTAACTCTAGATAATTAATTAGAAATATTAATTAATAACAGAAGATTGCTTGCATTCCATTATACCAAAATATATAAATTTACAGATGTAAGAACAACCTAAATAAAGACAAAGTCCATTGTATTTTTTGCTCAAAGATGGCAGATTTTTATATATTGATAATTTATATTTTGGTATTCCTCTTAACTGAATGAAGACAAGGATTCATGTTTAAGATAACTCTTATAACTAACAAACTATATTTTATTTATTAATTCCTGACATCGATTCTTACTATTTAAGTACATTTATTTAATTCATATAACCCGTATATCACAAATAGGTAGGTACTTAAACATAAAAATAATTCAAATACCTTCTCTATGTATTATATTATTATCATTGAATACTTTTTATGTAACATACCTGCAAAAATGAATATGATTTTTAAATATTGTACCACTATCCTTCTATCTGGAACTCTGGGTAAGTTTACTGAGGATTCTAGTTTTTTACAAAGACTCTTTCTCATTTTTTATTTGTCGTCTGCCGTATTAAAATGTAATGTTTCAAAGTTGCAGCTCACAATTTAGGAATCATAGGAGGTCGTGATGCAAAACCAGGCGAATTTCCATACCAAGTTTACGTATCTTAGCAGGGAATCCAAGATTGGTGGTTTCTTTGTGAAGGTATCATCCTAAGTCGAAGCTGGATCTTATCTGCAGCTAGCTGCGTGAATAGGTCGGCTCCTTCTTACGAAATTATTGTCGGCATCGCCAATTTGACTGATACAGAAGCATCTGATGCTAACAACCAAACTTTAACAGTGGAAAATTTCATTGTGCATCCTAACTACGACTCGTAAGTTCAATATAAATCGTTTACTAAATATTAATAAACTATGGTGTTTATATTAGAAAACGTTCCTCAATAATCGGTCTTTAATGACACTATCATCTCCTTTTACGTTCAATGACCAAGTAAAACAGGCCTCTTTAGATAGTAGCAAAGTTGATTCTAAAAATGGAGATGCCCTGTTTTCGGGATGGGGAGCTACAGGAGGATTTAATCCTTACCCGGGAAATCTTCAAGTCTTAACCAGCAATATTCTCTCATTCGAAGGTAAGTTATAACATATAAGATCTCCACTTTTGTAAACCTTTGAACTTTCCTTCGAATGCTATTGCATTTATTAAAAATGATCTGTTAACCAATCTCAATAAAATGTTAACAAACTACGAGCATTAAAATATATCCTTGATTTCAGAATTTAACAACACTTTGCAAAAAATCATGGGAGACACATCGTACAACGTACATCCGGATGCCTTAAGAGCTTTAGATGATGCAACGCGCATTTGTACAGGTCCTTTGGATGACTTTAAAGGCTCTTGTTTTGGAGATGAGTGAAGTCCCCTAACTAAAGAAGGAGTAGTTATTGGAGTAGCATCCTTCCAGATAGAACCTTGTGGCAGAGAATTCGCCCCAAGCATATTTACCAGAGTCAGTGCTTATATTGATTGGATTAAAGCAAATATTGACGAGGATATTATTATCGTTTAAATAAAATAATTATAATGCGAGCTTTTTCTAGATGTTTAGATTGAGCAGGAATATTTAGATACCAGAGACTCTACGGTGACTTAGCTTTAAAATGAGTAGGTGCCTGGCATTAAGTATGAGTTAACACACACTGAGGGAGTAATAATGCACATTACCTACCTGAAATACAATTCGTTATTATAATTCTACTATCTGTTAAAATTGACCTCCTAAAGAGCCATGGAAGTGGCTAGTCAAATCGAGGGGAAGAGACCACCTGAGGTCTACTGTGAGAAAGTACTCACTACACTTTGCAATTGGTTAGTGAAATGTTAACGTTTGTTACAAGGGAGAGATCTAACTCCCAGGGACGACTTGCGTACTATACACAGATAGCTCAAACACCCCAAATGGGGTAGGAGCCAGAGTGTATAGTAGAAAACCGAGAGTTGACAATTCAATAAACCTCAGTAAGTAGGCGGAGTACTTCGTAATAGTACTATGAGGTGCAAGAAAGTTGGCAAACGATCCTCTTACTCGTATTAACAAGAGTAGTTACATTCTGACAGATAGCCAGGTAGCTCTAAAAGAATTATTTGTAATTAAATGTTACTGTGGCAAAAGATACAGGGTGTTAAAGTTTAAATATTTTTCGCGTTTGGTATATGTATACCGGTTCCAGATCGCAAAACAATACTGGTAGACCCACGGTTTCAAGCTTAAAAAAAAGATCTCCTATCCTTCACCTGCTAAACATGCCTCTGCTTTGCGTTTGTCAGATCGTTCTCTGTGAAGAAATTTACACAAAGACCTAAAGTCCCACCTCTACAAGATGATGATCGTGCAAGAACTTAGTAAACGAGACTGCGAAAATCAAGAGCATGTTCCAAAGATTTTCTTGAAAACCTCCTACAAAATGCTCTTTTAATAATGAGTAACGAAGCTTATCTTTACTTATCTGCTTGTGTGAACAAGAATAATTTTCGCTATTGGGCACCAGTCTTGTGCACAAAGTTCTTGCACGTTCATCTTCTTAGCGTTGAACTGCAGGTCTTTATGTAAAATTCTTTTCACATTTGACAAACATAATGCAGAGACGTGTTTAGCAGCTGAATGAATAGGAGATCTTTCCACTATTTCTCTTACAGATGCTTTTTTTTTATAGCGTTAGAGCACTTCTAGATCTGCTGTTGATTTTCTTTTGAAGCTTGAATCTGTAGTTCTAAGTTTGACATGCACAATAATATTGTTTTGTAATCTGGAACCGGAGGATGCATACCAAACGCGAAGTGAGTACAAAAAGTTCTTTGCATCGTAATCACAGATCGTTATTTTGTAGAAATGTTTCGATAATGAAGGCACGATGTTCGTTAGTCCAATTCAGGATGACAGCTGAATGGCAACACACACCATGCATACTGAGGCCGGGTCTCCCATCTTCCATATGTAGTCTACTGATATAGAAGACAGTGAACCCATTCCACCAGCACTGGTCTGCTCGAGACCAGTCCTCATCATTCACACTTCCATTTTCTCTCTCAATCATACCTGTCTTTTTGCTTTGCTCTATCCGGCCTGGTAGAGCATAGCCCTTGTCTCTGTCGTTTCAGGAGTATGTTTGTTTGAAATATCAAAAATTATATCTCGTACAACATCTTCTACAATATCTTTTAAAGTAATAAATAATGTAGTTGCCTTTTCATTAAATGTTAATCCTAAAATTAATAAGTTTTCAAAATCGGATATTTACAAACTAAATTGTCCGGATTGTAACGCCGTCTATCTTGGCCAGACATTAAGAAATTTTAACATACACTAGTGTGTGCACTTTCGAGCTTACAGATTAAATCAACCAGATAACGCAAAACACCTCATTGACACCAAACACAAACGTAAACAGTGAAAGCACTTCATATAAGGAACAAGAAAGATGACTTGATTTTTTCGTGGAATATGAAATAAAGAAATATCTAAAATATCCTTAATATACAGTATTGAATGAACAATTAAACCTGGGAAGTTCTATTATCTTAGATCATCTTTTTAACTAAATACCAAATATATTTTTAGAAAACAGTAAGTGTAATTCCCAATTAAATTTTTTAAATGACAGTTAAAAATTAATGCTGATCTGCTACAGATTAAGTTAGAATACAATATCGTTACTTAAAATTTGAATATTTTAGAAAATACGGCAACATAGATTAACAAATTGCTCTGGTCCTACAAATTCCTCGCCTGTTTCTAATTTGTGGTATCCCTTCTTTAAGTAACTGCGCATCTCGCGGTTTCAGATATTCCTAACGGATAATAGTTGTCCAATATTCTTGATTTTTTTAAGTTACATAAGTTTAAAATAATTCTTTCGCCTATAATTAATGGAAATGAACAAAGAGCATTATTGAGCTATGATTTTTTACAATTTCAAGAGAGGCTTATAAACATAAAGAATGTTCAAGCAACTTTATGGAATGGTGTGGAAACAATTAACACTATTTTACAGAAACGTTTGAATCTCCGTAAGCTTCGTTCTCGGTGGATTCCCCACAACTTAACTTGAGCTCAAGAAGAAGACCGTGTGAGATGGTGCAGATCTACACTAGATCGCTTTGACCGTGGATCGTCTAATTTTATGTACAACCTCATGACAGGTGATGAAATATGGGTGTACTGCTATAATCCCGAAAAAAACAACAATCCTCACTTTAGGTCTTTGAAAATAAGTCGGCTCCAGCAATAGTTGGCCGTAAAAAAAGTCTAAACAAAAAGAATTACTGGGCATGTTTTCACTGTAGCACTGGAGGACGGAAGTACTATTAATTCAGAATGGTATACTACAGTTTGTTTGCCTCAAGGTCTTCAAAAGGTTCGCGAAAAACGTCCAAGAGGAAGGATCATCTTGCATCAAGATAACACTAAGGCTCACACTGTTGCTCGAACAAATGAGTATTTGAATGCCCAAAACATACAAATAATGGATCATTCGCCTTATAGTGCAGGCCTATCCCCTATCGACGTCTCCTCATTTCTGCGGGTAAAGGATAAATTACGAGTTGTACGTTTTACATTGACAGAAAAAGCGATTTATGATGAAATAAACAAACTAATGGTTTTTTGCGGACGCAAAAATGCATTAACTGTTGAGACTACTTTGAAAAATTATAAATAAATGTTTTTGTAAATAAACTGTCTTTTATTTTATTAAGCTCAGCGGAAAGAGAACAACTCTCGTAATTTGGAAATGAAGAATAACGCACATTGACAAGAACACAACAAGGATCTTGTACATATATGCTTACAAATCTTAGCAACACAAAAAATTATTTGTCTCTTGAAAAGTGAATATACTATATACAAATGTTGAGACACATTTTTCTTCTTTTAGTGATTTCCGAGAAATATTCCTTAATAATTACCTACATCTTAAAAATTCAATTTGAAGTCATTTCTTCCTTACACGACGCTACTGTTTAAAAGAATAAACATCTGCGCTATGCGAGATAAATTAGTGAAATTAATAATAACACAATCCTAACCAGTTGTTACATTGATGCAATAAACAAATAGCACCAGCAATATGCATATAATAAATAATAAGAATCATCCTCTGCGCACGTTGATGATAATAACCTTGAACGATAAATATTTTCGGCAACGAGATACGTTCAAGGTAATACATATCAGTTGTTAATCTACAATTAAATTCGTTCTAAAATAGAATTTAAAAATTATCGCTTTTTTTGTATCAGTTTCGATTTTTTATTTCTCCAGATTTGCAACTTCGTCCGTCTCGTTATTCACATTATAATTTAAAAATTTATTCAGCATTCGCACGAATCATGGAGACTTTATTAGAAAATAATAGAGAAAAAGTTTTGTTGGTTTTGGAAAAAACCGAAGAAGATTTTGTCAAAGACGTGACCACTTTTAAAAACTGGATCAAAACCCAAACACACCTGCCAGAAGTACCAAGTAAGAAACCATTTTTTTAAATAATTTATCATTCAAATTTTGATTTATACTATGTATATAATACGAGTTACCATGGAAACATGGGCTATATTATGTAGTTACGCGTCTAATAAATACTTTAATTGTAGATATTTATTATTTGATAAGCACATAATATTACAAGAGACTGATTCATACGAAAACAGTAGCTAATGTTTTAATCGTTCGGATCGAATATTGTGAGGCAATTTCCATATAATTACTTCATCCACTTAGTCGCAGAAATTCGTATTCACAATTACTATAATCCATTTTGGAAATTAACATTTTAATATTAAATCTTTCTTGTGCTTGAATTATTAACCCTAAATTGTTATTAAATTTCCAATTATTTGAAAGGTTCGTAAATCTAGATCACGTGATGCATAGATGGAATTTCAAATTAAAAAATTGAAAACAATTAAACTGTTTGACCTGGAATTGAATCTGATGTATTCCCGAGTGGTACGAGGGTTGCTATTTATGTATTGAGAATAGAAAGAACAAACAAATGAATTTTATCAAAAATATATTTACTGCTTTTCAAAATATTCGCCTTTAAGCTTTGTACACTTTTGCATGTGATTGAACCACCCTTCAAAGCACTTTGTCCAGTCAAAAATGATGGCTCTAAAACATGGTTTTTGAAGGTCTCAACCGCTTCTTCGGGCGATGAAAATCGTTGTCCACGCTGTTTATCTTTAATTTGTGGGAACAAGAAGAAGTCATTAGGTGTCAAGTCGGGGCTGTAAGACGGATGACCCATCAATTCCATCTTTTGTGTGTCCAAATACTCGCTTGTTTCACTTGATGTGTGTGAGCTCGCATTGTCGTGATACAAAATGATTCGTCGTTTTGGATTGGTTTCTCCCAATTTAACGAAAACTTCTGGCAAGCAAATGGTCGTATACCACGCTGAATTAACGGTCTCTTAATTTTCGAGAGCTTCTTAACACTTCGAGAACGAGTAACTTTTGTTGGCTTTTCTTCACATTGAAACTCCGAAACTGCCGATTGGTCTTTTCTTTCTGGCTCATATACATAAATCCACGACTCGTCACCTGTGACGATGCTGTATACGGCTTTGGATTCACCACAGTTGTATTTTTTATTCATTTTACTGCACTAATCGACACGAGCCTTTTTTGAGCATCTTTCAACAAATGTGGAATCCAACGCGCAGACAGATTCGGAACACTCAAATGTTCTTGCAAATTCTTATGTATGCTGGTCATACTAATACTTAAACGTGCCTCGATTTCACGGTATGTCACATGACGATCTTCTTCAATTAGTTTGCTCGTAGCATCGATGTTTTCTGGTACAACGGCCGTTTTGGACGACCTTCTTTAACTTCGTCCGTGAGCGAACTACAGCCGCGTTTGAATTCAGTGTACCAGCGACATACACTAGCTTTGGATGGTGCTTCATCGCCAAAAGTTGAATTAAGTTGATTGAACACTGTTCTTGAGTTACACCACGTCGAAAGTCATAATAAATCATAGCTCGAAAATTCCATTTTTTGGCCGAGATGAGATTTTCAACTTACTGTAAACAACACAAATAGTACTCGCACGTCAAAACGTTCTGAGTACGTATACTGTGTCAAAAATGTCAAACTTTAAGATGGCAATGACAGATTTCACCTGGCAACACTGGTGTTGCCAGTTCTCATAACATAAATAGCAACCCTCGTATTACACAATCAAAGTAATGCATGTCGAATAAACGTAATCGCAATCTAAGTTGTGATCATATGCATCTGAAATAAAAATAATAAAGAAGGTTAATGTGGATAATTTATTACGGAAAGATTTTGCTCTTCAATCATAGATAATAAGCCACCTTGAAAAAGTATTATTGTACTTAGTTTTGGTATAAATTAAATAAACATCATGCGACTACAGAATATTATTATTATTATTAACAAAATTGTTAATTTGAAATTTACTGGCATAGTTCGAGATTTCTTATTGACTGTCGGAATCTGAAGCTCGGTACATATTCTACTTGAATCAAAACTAATCTTTTTTTAAAAAATATCCTAGAACCAAAATTAACCTTTTCTTCTATGAAAGTAAAAAAATAAATACAATAGCTAAATGAAAGTATCCGACATTTTCTTATTTCATATACACATTTTTTATTTGTATTTTTTTTTAATTAAAATTAAAGGTGATAGATTGATAGAGAATTTTTTGATAACAAACAAATTTAGTATTGACAAAACTAAAGCAAAATTGGATATGTATTATACAATAAGGACATTATTACCAGAATATTTCAAAAATAAAAAACCAAGTCAGACCCACATGAAAGAAATTTCGCAAATTGTGTAAGTAAAATTTTATTTTTTTTGTACATAAAACTTTTTTATCTTAATATTTATTAAACAATGAAACAATAAAAGTAGAATTTGGTTCTTTAATTATACTCATTTTTTAAATCAATGTTTTATATTTGATATCATTTATCAATGTTTTTATATTATTATGTCTAGTTATATTAATTTTAGTTGCATCAACTTTAAATTCTATTTTTTTTTTTCTTAAAAATAAATATCAAAATACAGGGTTTGGAAGATGGGTGCATAGCTTTAAGGGAAAGGTAGTATAGACCATTTTAGCTATGGTTGTTTTAGACGAAATTTGACTATCTTTTTATCTAATTTTTAAGATTTTACAGTTAATTGCTAATAAGGGCCAATTTGAATAATAAGTGAATTTTAGAATTGAACTCAGTTGTTATTTCGAACATAAAAAGTAATTTTTTGAGAAAAATATTTTTTTATTATTAGTCTGCCTAAAAATGTAAATATTCTCCCTCAATTTGGTTTGTAAGTCCTAATCTCAATAGTAGATGATATCTCAAAAGAAATAGCAAAAACCGAGCATGTTTTTAAAAAGATCTGAACAAAAAAGCTTCGTCCGATTTTTAAAAATTCTGTCAAAAACGGTTTTCTTAAATTTTTGAAAATGTTGGTGAACTTCAAATGGATGATGACACAAATGATTAGAACATGATTTGTTAGATTGCCTACACATTACTTTAATTAAATTAAATAAAAAATCACTTATCATTCAAGCTGGCTTTTGGAATTTTTTGCCAAACACCTTAAAAATTAGATAAAAAAAATAAACTTCGTCTAAGACAACCATTGCTAAAATGGTTCTAAATGGTCTATGCTACTTCTCTTTAAAGCTTTGCACCCATCTTCCAAACAACCTGTTTATCTGGCTCTTTTTAGTTATTACTTTCCTATGCCGCAGCTCACAGACGAGCTATACAGGGTGAACATAACAAAGATAACAGGTGATACTAAATTATTCAATGTATGCAACTTTTTCGCCCATCAACTGAATGTAAATGAGATCAGACTTCAAGAAGAAATCAATTTAGGCGATGTGTTAATAGTCGATTTGAAAGAAATATCTCTGGGACATTTGCTAAAGATTACGCCTGCTCATCTGATGAAGGCAACATCAATTCTAGAAGTACGTAACTTTTTACTACATAAAATATTTTTATTGAACACTTGTTTATAAAAATTAAACTAATAACTAATGCAGGAATTACTCAGTGCATTAATTAGAAAATACTCAAGTTGTAGCTTATAATTCTTGTTGTCTAATACTAATAATCTAAGGTAAACATAATTTTTTTCAGAAAGTATTTTCAAACAGAATCAAACAGATACATCTGATCAATGTTCCAACTTTTGTGGATAAGCTCGTATTCGTATTAAAATCTGTGATAAAAAAGAAAATATTTGAAAGGGTAAGTAGTTATATCATTTATTTATTTTATTATACGAAATTTCCCAAATAAATATATTAATAAAAAAACTGATTATTTTCTATTACTTCAAAACGCGTTTAAACCAAAAAATTAACAAAAATCTCTCCGATACAATTTCGTAACCCGCAAAACGCTCATAAATTATACTTTGAAGGTAAAATTTTTAGTCCGCGGAAAAATAAAAAGTAGATGAACACGCTGAAATATATAACGCTTCCTATTGTCTAATTAAACAGAATATATTTTTGTTCGCAGATACATGTACACAAGAATTCAACCACGCTCTCAAAGTATGTTTCAGTTGACATTTTGCCTAAAGACTATGGAGGAAATCAAGCATCTCTAGATACATTTAAAGGTAAATTTAATATACATCTACAGGGTGTTTCGTAAATATAGCAACATTCTTTAACAGTTAAAAGTGCACCTCTAAATATGAATAAAACTTTTTATAAACAAGCCCTAATAAATATCCCATTTTTAAACTCAAGGCATAAAGATGTTATCCAGAGAGTGGGAAATAAAAAAAAACAAAATTACTGTACTTTAATATTATGGCCCTGTTCGTTTTGAAAATAGTAATTACCTGTATTACTTTGAAGAATTAATTAACTATAAGATTAAAATGCATTTACCTTACTCATTTTTAAGTAGAAAAAATTTATTAACGACCATTTTTACCAATAAGACTTTAGTTTTATTCACATTTTAATATTAAAAATAATATTTTTATTACCTGAAAATCTTCCATCACACTTTATCTAGGCTTAGGACAGGCAATTTATAACATTATTCGCTTTAAGATTTTTTCGAAGAGATAGCTTTATCTATTAGCGTGTTTAAAAATTTATTTTGCTTTATTTACAAAATATACAAATAATATAAGCTTAAAATATAATTAAATATACACAAATAATATTTTGTTCATCATCGCTTTTTGCGCTGCTATTGTTATCTTCGTCCAGGTCGATCACCATTTTCCCATGATTTTTTAAACGAGGTTTGAATCATTTTCTCTGTTGAGAAACAGCACTAAAGATAATAATTTTGCGTTAATGATCATTTCTCAAATAGGATTTTTAGGTAGCCCCCATATTATCGCAATAGGATCTAAAATACACTGATATTGAGATAACCTTAAAACAGCGTGTCCATTGTCTGTTGCTATTACATCTATAACATAACTTTTTTCAAAAGTTTTTCAGTTCACTGCTTCCAAAAGTTAATCTTTTGTATATGTCTCTTCATATATAAATCATGTGTCATAAGCAATTCCTTAATTTTTAATTTTGGAATCTTTTCTCTTCATCTATTGTGATAGCTTGCATTATCAAGTACTTTAACGCTATTTAGTGGCAGTTTTGGTAATAATAGTATATTTTGAAATCAATCCTCAAAAAGATCTGCTGTCATGTCTTCGTAGAGTCTAAGGAAGAGCCGTTGATATTTTTAGCAAACAAAAATGTCAGTTAACAATAACACGACCAGACTGAAAAATTGTTTTGATGAAACTAAAAGTTTAATGCGGGCAGTACGATCCAGGTAAAGAATTTCTGAGACGATAAGTGGATATTTCATTGCATAGCCTCAGGCGGTCCAAATAAATATTGTGAACCTTTACCTCAAAAGCGGCCGGTATGTTAAATATTTATTTTCACATTTAGAAGTATGCTTCGACCTCCTAAAGATTGTTGCTGTATTTAGAAGTCACCATGTATATAATTATTATTTATTTAAATTGGATGGAGGCCTAAAAGTTGTGTATATATATATATATATATATTTTTAAATAAGTTCATTGCGTGTAGGTACATACATGGATGTAAATAAACAGAAGATTAGGTGATAACAAAATAAATATGGTTTAAAGTTATTTGCATCTATTTTTAGAAAAAATGTATATCTTTCTAATCACTCCAACATTTATGTCTTAATAATGAGAACATGGTATTATTTTTGTGATATTTATTCCTGTAGTTGTTTGTTAACTTATATAAAGAGTATAAATATCTAAAATAATAATTTAGTATTTTAAAAATAAATTAAATGTTTTTTAGAATTATGGTCTCTGAAACTACAGGAATATAGTGATAGATTTGACAATTTGGATTCGATGAAAGTCAGTGAATGTCTTCGACCTACTTTACATAAAAACGACGACGTTATGGGACATTACGGAAATTTTAGGACCTTAAACTTTGACTAATAAATATTTTGCTTTAATGTTATTTAAGTTTCTGATTTTATTATATTTGTATTGATGAGTTTTGTTTAAAATTCGACACATTCTCTGAGCAGTGATGAAAATCTTAAGAGCATAATATAATATACTATAATTGTATATACAAAACGTTGAAGTGTTACCTCTCCTCACTAACTTTCGTATAAAAAAATATTTGAAGAAATGCTCGGACAGGTCAATGCTTATTTCTGATAAAGCTCATTTTGATTATAAAAATAACAGTTCAAATATGTATCCCAAGTCAGGGTAGCTACCCCTTTAAAATGTGGTTCTTTGTGAGGGGGTAACTTAAGTCTAAAATTTATCAAACTCTGTATGAATCGAAACCATGCAAAATGTAAGGAAAAATATTTTATGCCAAGAAGTTAATGGAAAACATTCAATTATAAAACAGTGGCGTGTTGTTTTTATCTGGTTAATATATTTTAAATTTAATTTAGTTGAAAATTAATAAAGCATATTAACAATTATAAAGTTGAATAATGAATTAAAAATTATTTTAATTGAGCCTTCATTCGACCCCTATTACGATTTTAAATTTTGGGGGGTAGCTGCACTGCACTGGAATTGATATTTGGATTGTTGTTTTTATAATCAGAATATACTACTACACATTGAAAATAAGCCGTCACAAGTTTTTCTAGAAAGCGTAAATATTTAAAATTCTATTTATAATATTATTTTTTCATACATTTATTTCTGTCATATTGTTAGAATATATGTTATATACATATAATAAAAATAGCCAAAAATGGATAACAGTAACTAGTTCTAGTGCTTGCAATTATCTAAGAGTATCTAGTTGACCTCTAACTTGAAAAATGTCTTAGGTCTATAATAGAATGGTTACCATATATGGCACTACATAGACCAGTTACATGTATGTCACAAACTGAATAAAATCTTGCAATTTTTCTTATTATTGTGCCGTCCTCCGACCAATACAAGTAAGTAATCATTTTTTACAAGACAAAATTCAATAAATATCTAAAAAAAAATTTTGCTATCATATTTTTTTTATTTTTGAAAAAGATTTCTTTATTTAGCTCCAATTGACTAGATAAATCCAAATCTACGACTAATAAAATGATTTATTTTTCAATAATTTAGTGAAAATCTAAATAAAATACATAACAAATTACATACAATGTGTATTAATCACCGAACACAAGTATGATATATTTTTGGAATCGTCTTGAAATTTGCAATCTAAAAAAATTAAAATATACAGGGTTGTGCCATTTAAAAAAAATGTCGATGACATCGTTACTCACAAATGGTTTACCTTGTATATTTAATTGTTATGTAAAAATACATTAAATTAAAATCAAAAACCGACCTGCCTCAGGATTTTTCCTCAAAATTGTTTGTTTAGCTTAAAATTAATATATTCCAAACTTTATGTTCACACAGTATAAAATCGTTGTTATTCTGATATTTTAACGGATAAAGAATATTTTTATAGCAAAATGTAATAAAAAAAATAATTAAAAATTGCTATTTTTCTAATTGTCATTTATTTTGGGACATAGTAACATCAAAATGGCTGAAGGAATCTTTAGTTATTCAAAACTGCGTTTAATGTCATCTTCAAAACACAATTATGTCGCATTAGAACTACTTTTGGTCACAATTGTGTGTACATTGTTTGTATGGATTGCCCAAATTCTTTGGAGGAGGAGAAAATTGTATTATTATGCTAATCAAGTGACTGGACCACCGTCTTTGCCATTAATTGGATCATCTTGGTATTTTATGGGAAATTCATACGGTATTTCATATTTTTTACATAAAATTTAAACTAACAAACTGAATATACCTCCTATTATTAATTGTATTTGAACAATTATTTACTTGTCAGATATATAGTCCAGCTCGAAAGACCAATGTTTTTTTTTTACAAATTTTTAGAAATCTTTTCTAATATAACTAAAATGTTCCAAACATATCCTGGAGTGTTTAAAGTGTGGTTTGGACCAAGGTTATTTTACGCCGTATCTGAACCACGGTATTTCGAAATATTGATGACCAAATGTTTGGCGAAAGAAAAATTGTATGATAAAGCGAATTTTATTGTTAGGAAGGGCCTATTTACTGCTGAACGTAAGTACTTTTATTTACACTTACTTGATTTTTAATGCGACTAATGCTAATTCGTAATCACCCAAAATGACAGAAAAAAATAGCGGTAATGCAATAGCGAACACCGATTTTCAGCGCTTTACTAGTTTTCAAACAAATTCAAAAGCGATATTCATTTTTAAAAAGATTTTTTTTTATTTATTAAACCGCTTCAACCATTATAGGTTGTTAGTGGGTGGTAAGGTAAACATGTTCTGTGTAGGCTTTGTTACTATTTACTTTAGGAGCATCACTGTTAATTTAAACTTAACAGTGAATGCTCTACTACTGAGCGAAAAAATAAAATTTATTGATTCAGTTTTATAAAATAATTATATCGAGAAAGCCGGTAGAAATAAATGTCTTAATATTTTTAAATCGTTTATAAATTTTTAGTCGATACTTGGAAAAAACACAGAAAACTACTTGCTCCTACATTTAATCAACAAATTTTGGATAATTTTGTCGAAATATTTTCCGAACAAGCCGAAGTTCTTGTTGAAAATTTAAAAAAATACGCTGACAAGGGAGAATTTGATGTATTCCATAGTGTTTCCACATGCACTTTGGATATTATTTGCGGTAAGTTAAAATATATTTTCAAAATTCTGATCTAGTACAAAACTATCTTTATTTTCCAGAAACTGCAATGGGTGTTAAAGTCAATGCTCAAACTACTGACGCTCTTTATACTAAATGGGCAGAAAGGTAAATGTATTTCTATGTTCACAACTTTATAAATGGATGGTTTCCGTAATCTCTTACACGTTTACTTTTTAATAATGACGTGGTTGGTTATAATATTAGATTTGCCACCATCTCAATCTATATAAATGTAGTGTGAAAAACCTCTTAAATCAGAATCAGACTTTTGACCAAACCAATAATTCCTCTGTCTAGCTAACTACACTAGGTTTTTCTTCTTCTAATGTCAGTGATATTGGCCTTGATAGACCCTCATAGAAGTTTAATACAAGGTTGGGTATTCATAGGTTTTTCATTCTACAGTGTTCTGTCTGGTGGCTGGTTACTATTCTAACCTTCCTCTTATTATCACTTTGTTATATTTCCTTAAGGGGTTCCCTAATGAACTCTTTCGGTTGTCTGTGTCCTGGTGAGTTTACCCACCAGAGTCTAAATGATTTCTTCTTAGGTCAGACAGGTGAGACTGCCTCTTTATGACCTCTGTCCCTTATAGCCAGTCTAGAGTTATTCTGATCATGCCTTGTTTTGTAGGGCATTTCCACCCTAGTCTTATTCCTTTTAGCGCTGCTTGGAGTAAACAGCAATAATGCTATACGTTATTTGCTCCTCTGCGCACTATTGTATTATTGTAATGTTATCTTGTATCGCTTTTGCATATTTGCCTAAGTTCGGTAAAATTCTTGTCTGTGGTTCCGTATATACCAGCTCTAATTTCATCTTTGGTTTTGAAGCCATCATGTATCATGCTATTTCTCCCATTCTAGGAGTGCCCTTATTCCCGATATATTTATCTGAATAGAATATTTTGGAACTTTTTGGTCAAATATTTCTAAGCATTTACTGTAAATGAGAATTTATATATTTAACCATTACGTAATTGGTGTAATTGTAACGTATGCTGTGTACACTAAATATGCAAGATGAGGATATTAGTTTTGTGTCATTTATATAGAAACTATAGAATAGTTCTTATGGAAAGGGATTTTGTGTGTATGATGATTTTTATTGGCACTGGTTAGGTAACCAGCTGGCCAGTCTTGAATTTTTTATTTACAAAACTTGGTTTAGTGACTGCATTTGATAATTGTGTAGTAAGTTACAATTCTCTTTTATTTGCTAGTACTTTCGAAGTCCTAGAATTAAAGCTGTGGTTTAGTTTTTTGCTTTTTTTTTGAAATTAGTATGTTTTTCTATTTTATTTTAATTAACATGAGTAAACAAAATTTTTAAATACATCTAGATTCTTGGATTCAAGATGTGTAAGAGTAGTAGTAGTGAAACATTAATTTGAACTAGTTTGTAATAAAAATTTGATATGTCGATATAATTCAACGAACATTCTAATAGCAAATTCTTCAGCTCCCAGAATATACACTTTTCTTTGTTTATCCAACCAACTTTTTTTTATGCTGGTGTCGTGATGTGATTGTTTCTTATTCTGTAGAGAGTTTTAATAAAACCTCTGTTGGAAAGTTTAAACCATGGGTTTGTAGGAATTGTGAGTTTCATATTTTTATATTTGTCAAAATTATTGTAGTTCTTGCCAATGTATCCCTTTAAGGGCTCTGATTTCGGAATATATATCTTCCTATGGGAGTTGGTAAGTTTATAAAATTGTGAGGTTTTATCCAACACAGTACTACATTTTCCCTCTCTTTGCTGCCTCGTTCTTTAGTGCAATAATTTCATTGATAATGTAGTTTTTGTTTACTATTTTAATCATTATACAGGGTGATTGGAGGATGGGTGCAAAGCTTTGAGGCGAAGCTAACATAGACCATTTTATTTAATTAAAGTAATTATATGTTCATAATCTAACAAATCATGTTCTAATCATCTGAGATTTTCAATCGTTTAAGAATCCATTTTTGACCGTATTTTTTTAACAAACGGATGGTGGTTTTTTTGTCCAAACCTTTTTGAAAACATGTTTGGTTATTGCAATTTATTTTGAGGCGTCATTTATGTGAATCTCACAAACTATTGAAATTAGTAGAGGTAGAAAATTTCAATTTTTAGGCAGACTAATAAAAAAAACATATTTTCTCTAAAAATTACTTTTTATGCTCGAAATAATAACACTTCAATTCTAAAATTTACTTATCATTCAAGCTGGTTATTAAAAGCAATTAACTGCAAAATTTTGGCTTTTTTGCTAAAAATTAGATAAAAATATAGTCATGCTTCGTCTAGTGCTACCATAGCTTAAATGGTTCTAAATAGTCTATGCTACTAGCTTCACCTTAAGGCTTTGGACCCAACTTCCAATCACCCTGTATTTCAGTTTTTGTATTTCTTCTTGCTTTAAGCATATTTCAAAGGTTTCTTCGGATGCTATTAGTTCGGTTATGAAAGTTGTCATTTTGACAGACTATTTTTTATTTTTATATTTTTTGAGGTTATTCTATAGCATAACCAATTTTTCCAGCATTTTTCTGAACCATCTTTATTTAATTGCTGTTAATTTAACCAATAATTTTGTACGTACTCGAGGTGGTCAATTTTTGCCAGGAAATCTCTTGCGTTATTCTTAAGAAGCTGTAAATAGAGTTAAATAATCTTCGTAATTTGGAGTAAATATGACGTTTCTTCTCCCTGATGGGTGACGTAAAAATAATTTGAAAATTTAAAGAATCTTTCTACAAATAGTCGCTAGTTCTTTTAACTCAATAATAATTAGTTAGAGATGTGGAGGATAGTTGTATAATTTTGTTTAAGAAATATATCGATACAGCAATCATGAAACCACAGAACTAGAGAGAATATTTACCCATATATTCCCAATACACCATATGATTTCTGATGTGTCCAAAAACGAGTTCAAACTCAAACGCAAGCAACTTACCATATTGCCACATGTTTTGAATCGAAATATAAAAAAATAAATTTTAATTTTCACAAAAATTAATAGACACTAGAACGATCTATTTTTAATGTATTTAAAAAAAATAATAAGTAATAACCAACAAAATAATTAATTATTTATTCTATTTGCCGAAAAAAACCATACCAGTCGTGGGGTTACATGACTTCAAATAAAACCCATAAAACACAATATAAAAATGTTCTCTGATATACCCAATCAAATTAGCAAAACGAACTGTCAAATTAGATACAAACATTTATTGACGTTTACATATATATATATATATATATATATATATATATTTGTGGTGTAACTTTGACAGCGACTGATTGCATGTGACAATGTCGAAAAGAATTTCACCCCAATCTTCAACCAACAGACCAACAACGAAAAAAGAAATATCTAAACCTGTAGAATATGATAACTATTTAACAGCCGAAAAAACGAATCTTGCATCCTTTACTGGCGATGACAATATATCGATATCATCAAGCGATTCGATAACACTTTTCGTAGCGAAAAATATTGTTAAAAATATTCTAGAAGAAAAAGAAAGGGAAAATAACGAAGATGCTGTCCTTGAATCTGAGCTTAATATGTGCTTATCAGATATTAATCCAAAAGACACTAAACAAGGATTGTCGTTAAAGGTAAAATTCCGGAAATTATTCGGAATTTACACGCCAATGTCCGGGGAAGAATACGAACGTCAGTTGTACAAAGTTTACAAATGTTGTCTTAAAAGTACTAGAGATATGCACGAATTTCACATACGGCGTACCAAAGGATTGCAATTATTAACCGACTTGATAGAAAGAGGACAAACCGAATTTATTACAACAAAAAATGTAATCTATTTAACGTGGAGCATGATGAGCTGTATTCACCACTTTCATTTGAGACTACGATTGACGTCAGGTAGGATTATAGCCTGGAAGAGAAGAAAAGAAATGAAATATTGTTTCAAAGTTAATTATAATTTAATAAGAATGTTCCCGGAAGAAACAATCAGAATTGCGTTAAATGCTATAATCATGTTTTATAAGGAAGGAAAATTATGGGAAATGGAATTTGTGTGTATAGAATTAGTATTACATATCCTTAGAATTTATCAGAATTTTACTGAAGCTTTAAAAGACATTATTTACCACGCCGAAGCAGCTACTCTGTTCGATATAAAGGAAGCGCAAAATATTATGCATCTCGTCACAATTGTATTGAAACAAATTAAATGGACCAACTTTCCTGAAAAGCTCTTCAAAAAATTTCTAGTTATAATGGTGCATAGTATTGTGCCTACGCCCAGCGATCATTTTCATTATGAACCTTTAAGAAAGCACATCGAAAATTCTATTCGAAATATAATTCTAACTATAAATAAAGATTATATTACTCTAGTAATATATCTTACAACTAGAAAAATAAATGAAAATATCAATAACATGGAGGTTGTTACAAGTCTTGGTAACATTGCAACATACGCGGCTAAAAAATACATAGCCAAGTCAGCTAAAGCGCCCCTCGGCCGCGGTCCTCTACCGATTGTCCTCGAATTCCTCGAAAGCGACAAACCTATGATAATACTTATGTGCATGAAACTTTGGCAGAATCTAATAGACAGAAACCGAAACTTACATATCTTCGTTACCCCGAGGTTATTCTATCAAGGTTGCTCCCACGGTATAATCAAGCGTAAGTGTTTGAAGAAGGACAAACTATTTTTCAAACACACGCGACACCTCATATACGAAATAATATTAAAGAGTTTCTTATTGTGCCACTCAAGGAAAGGACTAGATTATTCCTATCAAACTGTCGCCCTAACTTTAATAGAAATCCCCTGCGGTTATACAGCGTCTTGTTTCGTAACAGTTGCGATGAGTTTGCAAGAATATGGTTTCGAAATGTCCTCAAAAGATCTTGTCAAGTCTCATCATTTGCACGCCATTGTTATGTCCCTTTTGTCCCTTGTATGTCACATACACAACGCCACTGTCTTTTATCAGTATGTTAACGCGGTTATGGAACGAAGAGCGGAATGGGCGCCCCATTTAAACCCCCCTTTACAATCGCATTACAACTACGCACAGCATCACATCCTTTGGAATAGGCCAGACTTATTTTTCGAAGACTACGAAGCGAGGTTCGGACTGTGGAAGTGTTTTAGAACAAGGAAAAAAACGATTAACAACTAACGAGTCCACTAGTAACATACTCATTGTATTTATGACTAAATAGCTGAAGTTCAAAATTCATTGAAGGCGTTGCAGCGTGTATAAAGTTACAGTTATTACTTCTTGTAATCTATCGATATATTCAGATATTCACCATTGACTCTATTTACGACGCCATAATTATAACGATATAAATAAAATGATAATTGAATACGTAGTCATTTTCTTTTAATGATATTTTTGCGGCATGAAGAGCATTTTGACTAAATCCTTAATTTACATATCTCAATCTTTATAGCAAGTCAATGAATTGCAAATACGAGTATTAATAAAAAAAATATTAAGATATTCTGTATAGACGCTTTGTCTCCAAAGAATGATGTCTTAAGAAATCTTAACTCTTTGAGGGGATCTAGTGAAAAAGTGTGCCCAGAAAGAAAAACCTTTACAGGGACACTGATGCCACTATTTCAAACATTTTTAGCTAACGGAACAACCGTATTATTCAACATTATTCTTGTAGTTTACCGACGTGTACAAACTGGCAGGAAGTGGCGCTAAGTGGTTTTTGTCTATAGTATTCATTATAGATTCAATTTTTATGGAGAAACGTTCTAGAAAGTGACAGTGTGGCTAATTTTTGATAACAGTAAGTAAAAGTTTATTTAAATGCCAACAAATTGATACATGAATGTTATGATATTGATGTGGTCTCACAAAATAATTGTGTTATAATTTTGATATTTGAAAATTTGTTGTGGTTCAAAAACTTTGTTTTTTTTTCAGGTACTCATTTAAATATGGATTATTTACTATTTAAATTAAAAAATGTGACATATCAATAGTTACTAGAAGAAATGATGATCAAGCAGATTCATGTGATATATGAAACAATATTATTGTGGATGATTATGAAACTGATCCAGAAGATGTTACTTTGCTAAATCCGAAAATAACCCAAGTTTCTATAGGATCAAACGATTGGTCATCCTTCGTTATTTTATAGCAAAAGCTGGTATTACAGATATTGTCAAAGAGATGGCAAATCCAACACCTTCCAAACTTACTCAGTTATTTTGCACTGATGATTTACTAAATGATATAGTCTTTAACAGCAATTTATATAATCAGCAAATAGAAATCCACAAATGTGGTAGAAATAAAAACTTTTTTTGGGCATAAATTTGTTGATGGGAGTAAAACGTCTATCTAGCTACAGAGATTCAGGAATACTGTACCCGAATTGAATGATCCATGTATCAGTTCCTTGATGCTCGTGAAAAGATTTAGCTAATTCTTAACACATCTTCACCTCAAAGATAACACGATGTCGCCAAGAAAAGGTGAACCAAATTTTGATCAACTTTATTAAGTTAGATCTTTAAATGGAAATTCAGAAAAGTATATAGCACTGACTAGAGAACTGTCAAGCGATAAAACTATGATTAAATTTAAAGAGAGAGGTAGCTTAAAACAATAGAAACCAAAAAAACAATTAAACGGGGGTACAAAATATGGATTTTGGCTCACATAGCAAGGGTACTCTCAGAAATTGGATATCTACACCGATAAAAATGAAGATGTTGAGAAAGACTTGGGCGCTAGGGTTATAAAAAATTGGTAAAGGATCTAAAAAGCAAAAATAACATAGTTTATTTTGATAGTTTTTTAATAGCACTGAGGTCGGAGAAATTCTAAAGGAAATTAGGATTTATACTTGCGGGACTGTAAATCTCAATAACTTTACCTAAATTTACAGCGGATATAAATCTTAAACGTGGACGAACCACTGGAATACTCTGGAAGTCAGAAGAAAGGAAAAAATTATAGTATCAGCAAAGGCTTTTATCCACAAGCACTAATAGATTGTATTGCCCATATGAATTTGATGGATAAATTCGATCAAAATTTAAATGTGTACAAAGTAACTAGAAAAACAAAGGGTTTTTTAATTTTCTAGAAGCAGCTGTTATGAATACTTTCGTCTTATATAACGAACTCGATTTGCCGAAAATGCTTATGAGAGATTTTGGAAGAAGTATATTACAAGAGTTAATTATAGACGGTAAAGCTTTTACTAAAACTCTCTAAGCCATATATAGCTCTGGACATTAGGCAGACAGAAAATATAGTACTTCTAAACAACAAATCCTCGCAAATTACATGCGCTCAATGCACAAAGTTCCCCTTTGCCTGGGAAGAATAGAACCTGATTACAGGGTTTTCACACATCCAACTAAAGTTTACTGGGGCTATGGTACTAGAAATGTACCACCTTGTCACATGCCAGTTTTTACAACAAAATTTGTTTCGTGCAAATTTTAAATTTATTTTAACGACAAAATTTGGTTTTGGTTGATATATTTGTAAAAAATTTTATAAAAGCTGTTGTGTTCCTCTAGACTATTTATTTGTCAATTTCCATTGGCCCTCAAAGAGTAAAAAAATACGGCAGGATATTCTTTAAACTATCATTTAAATGGCCTCTATAATCTATACTGTAAAATGATACGAAGAAAAAAATATATTCATCATAATATTTTTTCATGGCTTTATTGTTAAATGGAACTAAAACTTTGATCTATGTTCCTTCAGATATCTTAATAATTACACACCGTTCTCGGTTCGGTAATACCTACATCAATATGGCAATACAAAAACTGATCACGATGAAGACTTCTAAAGAACTTCAGACAACGGCAAATTCAAGATAATTGTTTCACACCGACAATGTCTTACAATTTTGTAAGCAATTTAAAAATATATTGATTTGCCCACCACAAGAAATGCACTACATAGGAAAACCTAATTTTATTTTATGATTTTGTCGTACTTGTCTTCATCCCCAGCATCGAACTCATTGATCTTGAATTTCGTCCTCCTGAAACAATGCCAGAGACCATACCTGGTCTCCCAGTCTTCAAAAAACAGTTCCGGTTTGTTCCATAGGATATGATGTTGAGCGTAGCTATAACGACTTTTAAGAGGAGGATTCAAATGCGGTGCTAATTCGGCCCTACGCTCCATTATAGTGTTTACGTAGTCGTAGAAAACATTAGCTTTGTGGATGTGACATATTAGTGTCATGATGGCCATCACTGTCGCGTGTAAATGATTGGCCCTTACCAAATTCTTCTCCATAATACGAATGGCGTACTCTTGTAGAGCCATGGCGACCTACAATGTTTATTTTTTCTTGAATACTTAGGGTATTATAGGCCAAATTAAGTTAGAATTCAAGTATAAGCATATATATCCAGACATTTTTGCACGAGATCTGGACTTAATATGTTAAAATTTTACCTACCGTGACAAAGCATGAAGCAGTATAACCACAAGGAATTTCTACCAAAGTTAAAGCTATAAAATGATACACATTTTCCAAATACATTCTGCTGTTTGCTTTTTGAAAGCATTCGAAAGCTACTTTCACAACAAGATGTCTGAACTTCTTAAAGAAAATCTTGTCCGTCTGCAAACATTGCTTTTGCTTAATTTTATAATTGCAACCTTGGAAAAATATTTTCGGAGTAACGAAAATGTTCAAGTTATCATTTCTGTCAATAAGATGTTGCCAAATCCGGAGCGCCAATATTTCAATGTGTGGTTTTTTTATATCGAAAAGACCAAATACCAAAGGAAAGGGTCCTTTTGCTAAAGGTTTTCTGCCAGCTTTTTTTTTGTACACCTTTGCAGCAAAAACAACAGCTTTTCCTGAAAAAACAACATCAAAAACATATCTATTTTTTTTATCTTTTATACCTAACGCCGTAATGACCTCTTCTTCTTGATCATCAACCAAATTGACTCTCTTTATCATAATATAAATCATGAGTATCAGATCTTTAACGCCGAGATTCACTGTGATATTCCTAAGACAATTCTGTAGACCGTTTCTCAGAGGTGCGTACATGTACAGATCCGTTGGTTTAGGGGATATACTTGATTCAGCCATCGATATGAACTTCGTCAACAAATAAATAGACATTTTATCCCACCTCAATTTGTCCAACACCGAATAAAGCACTTGTGTCAGATATTTGGCTTGAATTTGGTCAGTTAATGAAATACGTTCTATAGTAAATATTATGTCTTCAAAACCTGAAATAACCTGAGGATGCTGTAATATATGCACACAAAAACGTCCAACTATTATGGGATTTTCTTTGTTTTGT
This sequence comes from Hermaeophaga mercurialis, assembly GCA_951812935.1. NCBI lineage: Eukaryota > Metazoa > Arthropoda > Insecta > Coleoptera > Chrysomelidae > Hermaeophaga > Hermaeophaga mercurialis. Next base: position 36,354,082 of record OX638359.1, on the reverse strand, counting down.
TACCTAATCTACATACGGCAGGATCTTACCGTTTTCTGCAATATCATAAAGCGTCAGTAGTTTGATGATCAAATGGGTACAAGCAAATTCCATCTCCCAGAGTTTTCCCTCTCTATACAAGGTTAAAATGGAGTTTAGAACCACACGATGCATAGAAGGGTTAATCTTGTCTATGAGTTTTGAATATGTTTGTAGGCATTCATCTAACTTTCGCTTTCTAGCCCAAATGATTACTCTCAACGACATAAGTTTTAGTCTAAGTTGAAAATGGTGAATGCAGCACATTATGCTCCATATTATATGGATGACGTACGGCACTTTTATGAAATCTGGATGCGCTCTTTTTATAATATCATTAATAATTTTCAAACCTAGAAAAAATGTCAGTGCTTGAATATAAAAACAAGAAAATAAGAGAGGTAGGTACATTACTAATGGTTAGTGATGCATCAGATCAACCATAATAGATACTTGAACCAATACAAAAAGAATACTAACCGAAGTGATAAGGTTGTTTGAAACACCTTTCAGTCACAAAAAGTAGATTTAATAATGAAAGAACGAACCTAGAGTTCTTCTCAGATGTAGCTCGTGCAAATCTTTCACTCCAGTTAAGCAACATTTATAAAGAGTACGAGTAGAATCTAAGAACTCATTTTGGGTCATCGGTTTGGATTTTTGACACAGTTTAAGGCATTTGTTCTTTACTGGATATTTTTCTATCACTTGCTTGAACGTACATTCCGAAATACAAATATTAATTTCGTCAGAATTTTCATCATAAAGAAGGTTTTCTGCAGAAAATGTTAGATGTTCTTGACTACCTTCTCTCGACTCCATCGAATAAAATCAGAATCACTTGCATCATTTTACAATAAAAAAAATTAGTTTATTAAAAATTGAGAAAAAATTAATCATCGAATAAAAAATATGACAGTGACAAAAAACATATTCTTCTTCTACTTTGTTAATTAAATTAAGAATTCTAGTATGGTAATATAAAAAAAACTAACTAATTATTTAAACTTCTAAGCTCCTGAATAAACTCTAAAAGTGAATCTTTTTAAAATCTATATTATGTATATTTTTCAGAGTAATGGAAATAATACTGTTACGGATTTTTATATTGTGGTATCACAATGACTTCTTTTTCAACCTACTTCCTTTGGGTAAAGAAGCGCGTGAAATTCGCAACAACATGCACGAATTTTCTGGAAGGGTAATAATCTTTTTTCACAATTTTCTCTATTATGAATTTAGAAATAAATAAATCTCAATCAACAAAAAATTCATTTTAGGTAGTGAGAGAGAAGAAAAAAGCGTTTTATGAAAAAATGAAAGAAGGAAATAATCTATCGAGCTCGTATGCTGAGGAAGGTAAACTTTTTAAATGTAATTATTTAAACAATAGTGCATACCCTGATATCAACAAATATTTTGTATATTTTCTTTATTTAAAAGAAATATTATATTTTCTTTAAATATTTATTATTCAAAATAAATGTTTATTAAATATTTATAATATGTATATCAAATAATTAACGAATATTTTTAAATTTTTGTTTTAAAATCAAGACTTATTCAAATCTGAACTTTACAATCTCGACTGTAAAATTATGTTTCAGTACCGCGTAAAAGGAAGGCTTTCTTAGATTATTTGCTTGAAGTAACCCATGATAACAAAATTGAATTTACAGAACAAGAATTGCGACAGGAAGTGGACACGTTTATAATTGCTGTAAGTAAAAAAAACTATAAAACGAAGATTCTTTTGAAAAATATGTTTTAGCGAAAATTAAAGATAATTAAAATTTAATTTAAATGTTGATGGATTTGATGTATTTTTAAAAACGTATTTTAATTTAAATTCGGATTACTTATATTTTTTAACATATCTACAGAGGTTCCAAATTAGAAAATCACATAGTTTTAAAATCATTTTTTGGTGTCTCATAAAACAAGAAAATTGGTACACCCTATATATCCTTTCTTTCAGGGTTCAGATACAACAGCCACTACAAATTGTTACGTTTTGACTATGCTGGGTCTTCATCAAGATTTACAGGTAATCTAAAAGGACACAGATATCGATCTTTTATTTTGTGGCTATATTATTTTCAATCTAAATGTATTTTTATTTGTTGTCATCAATATATAAAGTTTTTTCGTAAATGTTAGTGACCATTGTGTGTCGCTCTACACTTTCATAAAGTTATCTCAGCGCATTCGGGTAAATTAAGTGAGATAATTGTTAGCATTTTCGAAAATGCACTATAAGACATTTTTTTAGAAAAAAAAATACATTTTCAGGAAAAAGTTTACCAAGAGATAATCGATGTCATCGGCCAATCCCGAAAACCTGAACCTAATGATTTACCGAAACTGAAATACTTGGAAAGGTTTATAAAAGAAACATTAAGGATATTCCCATTAGCACCATATATTGCACGAGCCGTAGAAGAAGATATTGATCTAGGTAATAAATAAAAACTACAAACAAATAACTTATGTTTCTTATCAATTTTAACACACATGTATTCAAGTCAAAGTTGTCCTCCTTAAAAGTATCAATTACACAAACAATAATTAAAAGAATTTTGCCAGAAACAAAATAGCCACTTCAAATTGTAATGTCTTATAATATTAATAAGCTAAGTATACAGAGTGACAGCCTGGTGATATCGCATGATAATGAGACTAGGTTTGCGCTAATATTACCTTTATTTTCGAATTGATATGGATAAAATTTGGTATTAATTTACTAATTATAATTTTGGATTAACTGACGAATATAATAGACTTCCGATTTTACCGAAAATATTGTTTATCAAATTTCAATAGGTAAATAATTATAAAAAGGAGTAAACACATATTTTTCATTTTAAAATAAAAATTGAATAATGTCTAATACTTTAATGCATATAAGTAATTAAATTTTGTAAAAGAAGATGAAGTTCTCGAAAAAAAACTTGTTTTTCAAATTTTGTTTTACCCAAAAGTAGTGAAATAAATATTTTTTTTGTGCATTCTATTTACTTATTCATTCCCTTCTTATAACAAATATGAATTTGGCTACATACTCGTTTGTAATTTGAGATGTAGTCTCCAAAAAACTAAATATACAAGACTAGTTAATTTTTTCATGTACTCCTACGTGTACGTCCCCATCCGATGGTCCAAGGAAAGTAATATAATTTTTCCTTGCCTAACTATTTTAGCTTTCCTTATAGGTAATCCAAAAATATCATATTGCTAATTACGCGGGAATTCAACACTTTAATAGCTGCTATTAAACATTCTCTGTGATTTCTTTTAATGTTGAAATGAGCACTTTTTTAATGGCTTGTAATTCCGGTTCAAAAATACCTGTAGAATTGTCTCCGAGCTTCCAAGGAATTTGGTTGTGGGTCCATATAATCTTATTCCAGTTACCTCTACTATTTTGAAGTTCTCTGTGTATGTATCTACCATTTGGTGGTTTCTAATGTCTAATATACCAATATAAAACAAATTTTATCAAAATCAATTCATAAGTAAACAAGATATAAACACTATCCCAGTCTTACTGTTACCCTTTCCAGAAACGTAAGTAATTTTTATTATACACAACTGCTTCATAAATTTTCCAATTATTTAAATAAGTATTAAAGTTAAAAGGAATCCATTTTTTATAGGCGAGTGTGTAATACCAGCAGGTGTGTCAGTAGTACTTAGTATCCTAAGGGCACACACTAACGAAAAATATTGGCCTGATCCTTATAAATTTGACCCAGACAGGTTTTTGCCAGAGGCCGTAGCAAAAAGGCACCCCTGTTCCTATCTGCCGTTCTCATACGGGCCAAGAAATTGTATAGGTAAACCACTTATCATTTATCAAATCACATTCGGTTAAACTTATTGGATGCAGTATCATTTTATAGCACCCTTAAAAGTGGAAAAACCAAAACCAAAAAAAGTGAAAGGAACCAAATTGCATTATAATTAATGTTGAATAGAAATATATTTTAATCTAATATGTATTTCTGTTCTATTATATTTGAAATAATTGTGTAATAAAAATTTTGTTTTTAGGACCAAGGTATGCGATGATGGCCATGAAATCGCTACTTGTTACAGTATTAAGAAAATACAAGATATTTACGTCCTACCAAAGAATACAAGATATTAAACTTAAAGCGAACTTAGTCCTAAGGCCTAAAGATGGATTTAAAGTACATATCAAACACAGAATCTAATATTTTATTAACAAATAAATTTATTCAACAAAATAGTTTTACAACAAATATAATTTGTGCTTTATAAATTCTCTATATGTCTAACTAACAAACACAAACAAAAACATCAAAAAAGTAACAAAAAAATAATGTAAATTGTATAATCATACAAAAATAAAACAATTTAATAAAAGGCACTTTTTCTCAAAAAATAATAGTTTTTTGACTTATACAGTAGTTTTACCTTAAAAATAGTTTTAAAATTTAATTTTGTTCAATCACATTTATATATAGCATTCTTCTCAAATAACCACAAAACATAGGGTACTAGAAAAATTTCTGGATAATTTATAAGGATGACTTTTAAAAAATATATTTTCTTTACATTAGCTACTTTTTCATTGTTTTAATATTTGGCCAAAGCTATAGTAGTCCTGCTAGGTATATATACCTAAAATAAAAAAATGTTACAAAATTGGTGCTTTATTATTTAATACTAAATAGTGTCATACCTGGAGATAATTCCTTCTGCCACAATGACCCTCTGGCACAGTCTTAAAAGTGACAGATTTATCAATCCTGTTGAAACCTCCAAATTCTGAATCGTCTGAACAAAGAATTACTTTGTAGGAACCTTCATCCTCAATTCCGATTCTATAGTCGGTGAAACTTTTACTTGGATGGAAGTTGAAAATAAATAAAACTCCTGCCCTTTCAAATGCAATCATCTGTAAATAATTTTAACTGACAATAACTATGACAATATAAGATTATGAAAAACTGAATACTGTATAAGATATTTTTATTGGTATTGTCATATTCATAACAGATCACTAATAAAATATTGATAGTTGAATAGACAACGCAAAATATTATATTTATAACTTGACAATCACACGAATGAACAAATAAAGTTTTAAAAATGGTTCAGAATTCTTGACTTTTTGTGCTATATATTACAATTACCTTATCATCCTGATGTTTTAGGTTAACATAACCGGGATGGGCACCCAACCATCCATATTTGTTTTCGCAATGATTCATTGCCGCGTCCCAGTTGTTCAAATACTTGTATTTGAGGAGATCGTCATCAACGAGATTCCATTGCCTCCTGGCGTAGTGATAGGAGCTGTTGTTACCGGCTCTAGGAAAATCTAACCATTCTGGATGACCAAATTCATTGCCGATGAAATTTAAATAAGCCTCACCACCCAATGCGTGTGTTATAAAACGAATCATTTTGTGTAAAGCGATTCCTCGATCAATGATTAAAGATGCGTCAGAGGCGGTGCTCATATGAGTATACATTTCTTTATCCATTAACCTAAATTAATAAAATTTAACACATCCTAAAGAAAGTATATAAAATCTTACCAGAATGCAATGGTTTTGTCTCCAACCAAAGCTTGATCATGAGATTCAGCATATGCCACATTACCCTCCATCCATCGTCTATTAGTAAGTGTATGTACAATGTTACTCATATCCCAATTATCATCAGACTCGTGCTTTAACAATTCTATCCACTTGTCAGGGATTGCCATAGCTAATCTAAAAATTAAACCGTACATATATGCAACAAATATTTGGAAAGTTGACAGATTTACAATAAAGCTAGTAAACAATCTTACCTGTAATCAAATCCCATGCAACCTTCAGCGACAGGTCTACATGTGCCAGGCATACCAGAAACATCTTCGGCAATAGTGACAGCATCTTTATGAAACTTGTGAATCATGTAATTAGCTACCATTAGATATACCAACCCCTCAGTGTCCACTCCCAAACCAAAATAATCATCATAATGACCGCTAAAACCTTGGCCAATTCCTCTTGAATGGTACAGCATGGATGTTACACCATCAAAACGGAAACCATCAAACTGATACTCTTCCATATACCACCTTACATTTGATAAAAGAAAACGAAGTACTTCAAATTCTGAATAGTTGAAAAGTCTAGAGTCCCACAAGGAATGTTCTCCTCTAGGACCAGAATGGAAGAAACCTGACACACAAAAAATTACTGGTAAAATACATAATAGATAATGTTAATAAGAACAGTACTTACATGAATCAGTTCCATCAAACTTATTAAGTCCATCCATAACATTTTTACTGGCATGTGAATGCACAATATCAAGAAAAACCATTAAACCTAATTCATGAGCTCTATCTACTAAACGTTTTAGCTGTTCTGGGGTACCATAACGACTTGAAACAGCATAGAAACTTGTAACCTGTTTTAAATATATTTTTTATTACAAATTAAAGTACATATAGTTGAACTATTTTTGTTTAGTAAGGTTTTCTCTTTTAAATAAATTTAGGTTGGTACAACTGTACCTGATATCCAAAACTTGCGTAATAGGCATGTTCCATAATAGCCATTAACTGTATGCAATTGTAACCTTGTTTGACAATTCTAGAAAGCACATTGTCAGTAAAATTATCATAAGAGCCAACTTTAGGTTCTGATGTAGCTATTCCAACATGACATTCATAGATCCTCAGACTTTTAGGTCTTGGTACTTTTTTATGTTTGAATATGTACCTCTAAAAAGAAAATCATGTAAACTAAAAATATAACGGTGGTTTTAATAAAATACCTCAGGTTGAGGTGGATTCCAAAATTTCTGTTTATAAATAGTGCCTTCATGTTTTGGGGGTTCTTCTACATATGTGGCATAAGGTGATAATCTGTCTTCTTTATGTCCTTCCCAATTTTGAACTACAACCTGCAGATAATATGTAACTTTAAAAAATATCCATTTTTGTATAGGTAGTTACCTTAAGTTCTGATAAATGTTGAATGGCTGGAGATCCGTCTCCATTGGGGGGTAAAATTAATTCCCATTTACCATATTCAAGTTTTTTGTATGGATGGCTGTCCCTGTTCCAACCATCTGCAATTTTTTAAACAAAAATATCAGCTTAAAACAATGTTAAGACAAGTAATTAACTTTTAACTAAATAAACTATATTCTTACTGAAATCTCCAGTTAGGAACAACTGTTGAGCACCAGGTGCCCATTCTCTACAAAGGATAGTGTTATTAGGTTGAATGTTGACTCCATAATATTTATAAGCCTTTGTAAAATTATCCAATCCTCCCCCATTTTCTTCTATTGAGTCTTCTATGTCTTTGAAACAAGCATATCTAAACAAAAAAATGTTATATCAGTGCTTCCAAAAACAAAATTTTAACTAATGGGTTAAACAAAATATCTGTAGGTATAAAAGTAAAATAAAACGAAGTTTTGAATAAGGTGTACTATAAAAAATTGTTAACGAGTTCTACTATAAGCTTAACATTACTATATTCATAAAATTAACTATTTAAATAACGCCTAGCTAAATACATTCCTTGACCTTCCCAATGTCAAGTTTTTTAGATTACCTTCTTCTAATTTCCCTTTCGTAGGGTTTTAAATAGGAATCCCTATTGAGTAAAGAGTCAATTTCTGGTACTTCAACTTGCATGGGATCTAATTTTGTATATTTTCCACCCATTTTAATTTCGAAAATCGGAATTGGAAAAATAAGATATGTGGACTGTTATCGGTAAACCTGCTCACTGAAATCTTAAGGTTAAATAGAAAATATAATTTTGATAAGGAAGTGTCAATAAGTCAATAATTTATTATCGCACTATAGCAGTATTTTTACTCTAAAATCAAAATTTATAACCAACATCTAAATTAGGTTAAGTTAATCACAAAATGCACAAAACATTCTAAAAACAGACCCTTCCCTCTTTGTCTATAACATAAGTAAAGTATTTCCTTCTTTGTTTGTCGAAAACTACTATCTCATTTTTAAATATCCTCATTTTTAGGTAAACAGTCTTACGCCAAAAACTATGAAAATAAGAGCAAAATCAGCCTCATATATTCGGTTTAATCGAATGTCGAATTTGCTTATGTTCCGATATATATATATATCTGAAGAAAGCAAAATCTTAAATATTTAAAGAGACTAAAACCAGTATTAGGATCAAATTATAACTGTTATCGGGGTAGGTAACCCAAGACGTCTTCTTTTGTATAATTTTCTAGTGCGGTTAGATTATTTAAGATGCATTTAATTGTCTATTTTATATCATATATATGATTGTTCCATTTTTTATATACACAATAAATAACAAATCTTATCTTAAAATTCGAAATGTATTTTTAGCTTCTCATTGGTTAAGAATTTGTCACATCTGCCCTATAGAAAACGTTGGTAAATGGTTAAAATACACTCGGCATTAAAAAACCAACAGGTTGTTACGTATTTTTGAGATCTATGGCTGGTTAATTTGAACAACCACGTTGCCAAGCTTCTTGGTTTCATTGTGTCTTAAAGATATTTTTAAATAATGCAAATAATAATTTATATCAGTTTGTGATAGTCATTCGTAGCACAAAAAATGTAAAATTGGATTAGCCGAGCCACAAATATTTCATTCTTTTTTTCATAGAAATGGCTATTTTGGACAGGAAATATAAATTATGAGTATTTGTAAATTAAATTTTTCAGCAGATTTTTGTAAATCGTGCTACAGTGATTCGACGTTGGAGGAGGTTGGCGGATCATAACACAATATGAGGTTTGTGATATTGGCTTGTTTTGAGGATATCGGATAGTTTTGAGTGGTTGTTTGGGGGTTTTTGGTAAAAATTTAATAAACTCATGTGATTTTTCTGTATTCAAAATAATCAACTAACTAAAAATTTTACCGGAATTAAATATAATTAAATTTTAAACGTGTAGTTAACCTAATTTTTGAAACTAATTTTATCTTGAGTTCTTCAGGCAACCAGTATCTGTAAGCATTTTCCAGTCAATAAATATCCTATTTTAAATATTATTCATAAGCCATTGTATGGATATATTGAAATTTATTACGTTACTAGTAGTAGTTTTTGTATTCTTTAAAGAATTTTTGCTTGAAAACTAGATACACAATGTGCAGTGCAGGTAGTTAACCCCTTCATTTAGTTTAGGTCCATTTGCCACTTCTATGATGTAGTTAAACTTACTCGGACTTTAAAAAAGGCGTGATAAACTATAAAAGTATCCTCTAATGTTAAGGGAAATATTAACTCTGCATAAAAGTATACCTAAGAACAATATCTATTTCAAATACATAAATTACTATTAATTTGAAACATACATTTATCTTAAATCCTTCACTTCTCTCACAAAATTAATAATATTTATCTTCGACAGCACGTTTTTATAGGACCAGAAAATGCAAGTTGAATTTTCATTTTTTATTAATGAATTAAACTGATTTCAATTTATATAAGCAAGGGAAATTTCTACAAAAAGAGCACTATAACAAAATTTTGCTGTGTCTGTGGTAGAAATAGAGAAAATAGTAATAGATTCCTAGAGTATGGTTAAAATTTCAAGTAGTCACTGAAACCATAGGTTTATCCATACACTGCTTCTTTTTACTAGTACTAGTTCTAACTGTTAAAATTGGAAAATTAAATTGCACTTTCTGGGACTCCTTTTAAACGGCAAATGTTATATTTTATATCTTAAATATTTTATTTTAGAACTTAAAATGTCATTCCAATCTGAACTATTGTGTGCTGAAGATCAGAATTATCTATTGTAAGTATTTTTTTTTAAATAAATAATAGAGAATAATATTGTTGATATATTTTAGAGACCATGTTGATTTGAATTTGTTTCAAGAGATAAGCAATGAAGAAACATTGAGTGCAAGTATTTCTATATAATCCTTTTTATAACACACTTGATATAACCATCATTATAATAAGTATTCAAGTTGATGTTTTTTATTTGTCATTTATTTTTACCTTATTTTAGATGAATGAGCTTGAGAACTACAAAAATCAGCCAATAAAAATAGAAAACTCTCCAACAATTTTAAGTAATGAAGCATTTGATGGATTGTATGATTTCCAAGTTGATATCATTCCTAATGGTGCAAAAAATGCTTGGGTGGTAAGTAATTTTTTGACCAGGCAAACTTTATAAAAAAATATATATATATGCATTGTAGGTGATATCTTAACATTTTCAAGAAACTACATGAAAGGTAGAGTTTTTTGATAGTAAATTTAAATTTATATGTTTTTTTTGTTATTAATGAATATGATAGTTTGGACAATTTCATACAGAATGTTGAAATTTAAAAAATACAAATGCCCCATTATAAATATTGAAAGACAAATAAACCTTATCTTGAATTTCTACAGTCTTCCAAAGCGTTTTAATATGTATTCAAGTCTACCTAGGTTTCTGTATCTGACAATACCATTTAGTGTTTACTCATATGATTTTTTACTAAAATGCTAATAAAGAATATAACGCGTGATTAGTCAATACAACAATTTTGGCACTCATTGTTTATTTAATATATGCAGTTTATTACTTGAGCCCAAAAAACCTGGTTACAACATTAAATATTTTGGATTCTGAATTTTAAAGTTTATTTGTATTCTTCATCCTCTATCTGACTTGAATCCTTAATTGTCAGTTAAACAGATTCCAAATTTAATCATTACATAGAAAACATTAAAGTTTGGTGTACAATATTCATATTTTGGATTTTTTTTTATTTCAAGTACTCTCAATTGCTAAATAAAGTCTATATGGACATGAAGTCACCATTTCCAGTAGACTTTAGAGTGAAACAAAGACCAGAATATCCTCTGTTCATAAGAATCACTCCAAACTTCAGTTCACCACAATACGCTCAAGAATGCATCTACAGATGCCCCAATCACGAGTCCATTGACGCATCATCTGAGCGTAAGTTAATTACAATATTAAAATTAACCAATAGATTAATCATAAGTAATCTCACACATATCTTTTTTTTTAGAATTCAGACTAATAAAGCCTCATGTTCTAAGGTGCCATAATCCCAACACTCATTACTTGGGGGAAAAAGAAAAGAAAGAGAGGCTCTGTCTATTTATTCCTTTTTCTTTTCCACAAACTGGGACTGATAATGTACGTGAAATGTTTGAGTTTGTTTGCAAGAACTCTTGTTCTCCTGGTATGAATAGGAGGCCAGTTGAAATTATTTTCACACTGGAAAATGAGATGTAAGTAAAAATTTCTGCCGCGAGACCAAAAAAGAGCAACCTGAAAAAGACTTGCCTGTTACCATTCATAATGAATTAACTTTAAGAACTTCACAGTGTTTAAAAGTTTGTCTTTAGACCACTATTGCATAAAAATAACACAAAAACGCTCTTGGGGAAGCTGTAATTATTTTTTAATTGTAAAAAATAGCCAGTTTTTTATTTTATTGGTTCATTTGGTTACCATTTTATATGTTCTTCCTCTGCCTATGAGAAATAAGTAAAAGATTTTTTAGTACGCTGACGTTTCGTATTTATTTCAAAATTTTCTCCAATATACACAGAACTTGAAGGATTAACAATGAAAAACTATTCAGTTTAAGAATAAGAAATTTTAAAAAGATATTTTTTATTTAAAATTCATTCCTTATCTATTTACAATTCGGACGTTTTTCTGTATGTCTCTCAGTGGTCATTATGATATTCCACTTTTTGAACATATGAACTGAAAGATTTTAATCGAATTTTTGAAAAATACCCCCTCCTGTACGTTTAGCAGTAATATTTTTGAAATGAGGTAGAGGATAGTAATCAATTTGGACTTGTTTGAACACCAAAAATGCAGAACATTCAATGAAATTTAATGCACAATGACATAGAAAAAGACGAATTAATTTATTTTAAAAATCACATATCTATTTATTTATTATAAATAATTTTTAATCGTAGCTATACTATTTTTAGATTATACTGTAATAAAAATATATAAATATTTATTATATTCGTTCAGAACTATTTTTTTATATCAGTTTTGTCTATGTTTGTGGGCTAATAGTTTTTTAAAAATGTTGATGTTTTTCGTTCTCTTTGAATGTGTAAAATTTCTAAAGAAAATGGTTATATCAAGTCTAGTATACAAAATTTTCGGTCTTGTCATAATAAAATTTTAAAATTGTCTATCCATGCAATATTTTAACATTTTCACATAGAGAATATCAAAATACAATAAATTAATTCTTAAATGTACTCTATGAGACAAATAATAACAAAGTATAAACAAACGCCACATAAAAAAAAGTTAGCTCACCAATTTGATTTTGGCTGAGTAAAATAATTTATTCTGCCGTTTCTAAGATCAAATATGGGCTACTATTTACTAAATTATTGCTAGATCATAAATACATAAATTAAGTCGATGATTAAGTTAGAGAAAAGTTGCATCATTTTTAAGAAATAAATAAAATTATATATTGAAATTTCTATTCTAACCACAGGATATCCAAAAAAAAACACTTTTTGTTTTATTTTAGGCAATCTTTTAACTATTTCAGATTTTATTATTGAAAGAAAAATAAAATCGACACTGTTGAATTATTTGAACATCTTTGGGGATGATCCGAATATTCCACAAGAGTGTTGCTATTTATTAACAAAAATATACTAAAATTTATAAGTATATATTTGAAAAATATAATTATTCTTTTTACATTATATATTACCTTTTGATAAAAAGGTAAGATTTCGTACATATTTTTTTTTTTGATGATATTTAGATTTTAATTTTTGAAATGTTTTGTCAAACTTTTTTATTATACAATTTTTAAAGGGGAGAGATATTAGGACGAAAATCCTTGAATGTACGTATTTGCTCTTGTCCAAAAAGAGATAAAGAAAAGGACGAGAAAGATAATGCTGGAAAACCGCCGCAAGGCAAAAAAAGGAAAATCCAAGATAAACCGGCCAAAAAACTCGTCACATCTAATCAAGACTTTAAAGAATCTACTCTAATCGTAAGTTAAGAATAAAAAAATAACTATTTCTTATATTTTTTCTATATTTCATTACGTTTAATAATAAGTATTTTTTTTTTCAAGTTTTGAAACATTATTTCAGGTCCCCGTTGTTGGAAAACACAATATCGATAAGATATTGAGTTATTGTCAAGACTTGTATTCTGGCGAAATAATTCGCTATGGAAACACTGCCGAAGCAGTTCCTTTCAAAGCAGCACTAGCTAAAATCAATGCAATTATTAGTAAGTATTTTCAGTAAATTGGTGAAATAAAGAAAATTAACAATTTTTTGTTTTTTAGAGGAACGTACCCAATGATTTAATCATGCAGACATTTTATTTTTTTTAACTCGCCTTTTTACATTTTATTTATATCTTTATATGTTTACTTAAGGTTTATTTCATATTTTTTACAAGTATTAGTTTATAATTATGAACAATGGTGTCAGATAAATGTTCTTTTTCTGTTTTGAACAAAGGCTAACCAATAAAGTAATTTCATTACAACGAATAAATTTTAAAATTGAGTAGAGCTGAATTATGAAGGTGACAAATTTTTTTGATTTTTCGCCTTTTTTGACAATTTTTTATTGATTTTTTGTCTATTCCCCTATATACTGGAAAAATGTAATATTTTTTATTAAAATGTTCAATTATTTACCACAGTCACAAAGTTAGTTGTTAAAATTTATCTTTTAAAAATAAGCAGTTATCATTTCCGAAAAAATTTTAAAGTTAATATAAAAAAACGGTAACCATATTACTATCATTATTATTATTGATGACAATTTTTTTGTTTGTTTGATATATATTCTATAAAACATTTTGTTAAATTATATATTTTTGGTTGGCTCAATTGCTTAATCACTACTTATCTAGCCAAATTGTGTAGACGAATGTTAGTTCGAATTTCAGTGTATTTGTGTAAATGTGTGTTCGTATGTGTGCTTGTTTCAAATATTGACAGCAGATCTTTCCTAGGATGAATCTTGTATTTTTCGTTGATTTACATGGTTTGATAAAACATTTATTTAGATAGGACTTTTGTCGTTGGAAGGTTTTGAGGTTTTTCTTACCTAGTAAGAAAAATGGTACTATCACTCATCTGCAAGTTAAAAATAGCCGTCTCAGTTGTGTTTTAAGTAGTCTAAAAATTGAGCCGACATCCCCCATATTTAAATGATACTACTATTTTGATGTAGGTTACAATTTAAAGTATTTATATGCTTTTTTTTATTAAATAATTTAATTTTTTGCTTTTTTATCGATAATAATTCTATTTTTCTTCGCAACCAAAGTTTTTTATTCAGTTATCAAAACCTTTCAAACTACTCGATCCCAACTGATATTTGTTTACCATCACAATATATTATATACAAATAAGAAATTATGCTAGATAACAAATTATGTCAAATTTTGAAAGTAACAAATCAAATCATGTAATCTTTAGTTTCTATAAAAACGTCCGGAGAATGCGGTATTATATAAAAATTGAACAGTATAGGTAAAGTTTTCGCCCTGCGGTTGTCATACAATATTTTTACTAAAATCGCCAAAAACTGACTGTGGCCAATGTGGATTGCACTTAATAAATCAAAGAAAGCCACCGGCCGGTATATTTACAAATATTATTTATTTAGTACGTTTAAAAAGGGAAAAAGAACATGAAAAGTTGATTTAGTGATATGAGAGGGCTTCTTTTTAAGACACTGCTTTCAGGTTTTAAACCCTCGTTTTTATTTTTACTTTACCTTTCTTAATTTAAGTTTTTTTGTTTATTGTATTTCTATACATATAAAAAAAGATTTGAAACAACAAACGAGTTTTCAGTACCGCATTATTTATACCAGATCTTAATTTCGCTCCTTAATAAATGTAAAGATTCTATTGGCGATTCAAATAAAGATTTCCCGCTTTATATTGATCAGTTGATTTGATTTAGAGAGAGTCACTTGAAGTCTGTACCTGTTTTACATATTTAGAAGCCTCCCCAATATCATGAAATATGCGTGAAATGGAAGAACTTTTGAATGCTAAGCTACAATTTTCTGTTAAAGTTAGCTAATACTAACTGTATATAGCTAAATGCCACTTGAGGTGACTCTCTTTTGCAAACTACTGTTAGCTCCTCTAAAGACCATATTCGATAGCTTGAATGGCCAGTAGGGTTTCGATATGAAAACTGTATTTATCAAATTATACATTTTTAAAATGGAAAATATTTACTCTATGAATAATGTATTTTTTACTGTTGGTACTGAATATTTATATTTAAGAAAAATGTTTCAAATCTAACAAAAAAAAAATGTATTCGTTAAGTATATAAATTTGTAAGCAAACTGGTTGCAATAATATATTTGCAATACTTAATTTTGTTTGTTATATGAATGTTGTTTCACATTCCAGTGATTTTTTTCTATATTTTTTGTATTTGAAAATCTTAATGATTTTAAGTAAATTTTTTTTCCAATACATGGGCTTTTCTTAACACTAAACATATATGCTTCTATTGCAACTGATTGGCTCTTAGTTTAAATAAATAAAATCATTAGTAAAAACAATCAAACAACTATAACAAATTTATTTTTAAATAATCATAAAGAAATACTTATTTACTAGCTGAAGATAATCTGGATATACAAGTATTGTAAAACTTCAAAAATAATATATTTTTTTTCAAATGTCTTCAGTGTTTTAAAAATATATATTACAAAAGCACTTCTAAAAGATTTATACAGACTTTTCACTCCATTTTCAAATCATCTTGAATCAACTTTATGTCTTCATCAGATATATTTTTCAAGGGAGGTCTACATACTCCCATATTCAGATTCGAAACTAAATTCATTGCCATTTTCATTGATGAAACCAATAAACCTGGTAAACAAAAAAATTAATAAAGATATAAAAAAACTATAATACTTTTACCAAAATTTGAATGAAATGCCCAGCTAGCATTTAACTGTTTTTGAATTTTCTTTGCTTGATTGCTATTTGATTCTTTAGCTGCCTTCATCAATACAGACACTTGTTGAGGAAAAATGTTTGCTGATGCGGATATTATAGACTCAAAACCCATCGAAAACGCAACAGACAACAACTAAAAAATGAAAACTAGTTAGTCAGTAGCGTAATGTTAATATGTTTACTTACCGAGTCAACTCCAAAAAAAATTGTATACTTGCTCTTGTTTGCCTCAAGAGCAGCTACGCCATCATCCAAATCGGTAGATACATATTCTAAACCACAAAAAGTTGAAATATCTGATGCGAAATTGTTTAAAAAGTCAGCCATATTTACTGAAACATTCAATAAACCCTTTAATGGTCAAAATGTAGAAGCAACTAATAAAATATAAAACCATTTAATAAAACTACTGCTTACAAGTAACTCCAGTAATTTCTGGATTGTGACTATAAAAAAGTGGTTTTTTGGGGGCGGCTTCACTGATAATTTTTAAATAATCCGCCAGTTCTTCATTTGTAGAAGGTTTAAAATAAAGCTCGGGTACACAAAGTATAGAGTCTGCCCCAGTGCTCTCGGCATGTTTCGCTAAATCTATGACATCTGGAAGGGGACAACCTCCAACTTGAATCATAACGTGCATTTTTAGAGATTTAGCAACATTTATCCATTCTTCAGCAGTAAGTTTTCGCTCCGCTACTGACATTGACATACCTTCTCCAATACCACTATTTACTGAAAGGAAAATTTTATACTCTATCCAAATAGTAATAAAAAACATACCAAGAACACCTTTAATTCCATTATCTGAAAGATACTGTGCATATTGTGCAATTGTTCCTACTTTGAGTGATCTAAAATAAATCTTGTTTAAAAATATAAAAGTCAAATAACTCAAAAATACCTACAGGTCATCCCTAAAAATACTAAATACAGGTACACAAATTCCTCTATATGTAAATTTAATCTAAAAAGAAACAAAAGGTAGTTTAAAATGTACAGATATTTTTACCCATTTACCTTAGGTTCTGGTTCATCTGGGTCAATATAAACTTCTATAAATTCAGAAGCCTAAAAATATATTAATTCTAAAGTATAAAACAAATTATTTCTCATTATATATCTTCCTACTTGCATATCATCAGATGAAGCTTCATCTTCACTTTTTACTTCTTTCTTTAAATATCCTTTCTTCTTTTTTAATCGTGAATAATCTGGTTCCTATAACAGGTGAGATCAAATAAGACCCCATTGTTTAAAAGGTATATTAAATTTAAAAGATACCTCTATTTTCTCTAATGCATGGTTATGTTTTATATTCATAGCTACAATTTGTAAAGCTACACCAGAGTTAATTAATTTGATCCTAAAGTAAGCGGGGCATTCCGTTTTAGGGCTGGAAAATAATATAATAAAATCTAAGAGCAATACAACCGTTATATATTATACATTTTAATAGTGCGCATTTTCCTTTTCCTGTTGTGTTCTTTGATTTTGTGAGTACGACCATATACACAAATGAGTTTTAATTCAGAGTAAACAAAACTTTCTTTGGCGCTAGCAAATTCATCTGTAATTAATCTAGAGTCTTTTGTTGTAAACTTTGTATTTGTGGCTTCACAGTATTCTCCGAGCTTTTCCATTAATTCATTATAACTTTTGAAACATGATCCTATTTCAAAATACTCCATAGTTTTATGTTTTTTTTATTATTTTATGTTTTTTTTATTAAAATAGGCTCCGTTTCTAGTCAAATAATATAAACATAAAAATGAGGTTAAGAATTTGACAATTAGTTCTTCTTTTTTTTTGACTAAAATTTTATCAAACTCTCAAGTATATATTATTTTTAGAAATTTGTCTTATAAAACAAATATGGAAAAGGTTAATGTGTTTAGTTACATTTAACCTCTTGTATTAATTGCTTTGTAAAGTCTTGACCTCTGAAGATTATATAGATTACCAACCGTATGGATTCAGTTAAAGAAGAAGAAGAAGAATAGAAGTGTATTTATTTTTAAAATGAACCCATGTAAAATTTGTAATTTCACAGTAATTTCTATTCGATTTTTGTAATTTTTAGTAATATGGATGAAGTAACAAGTGTAGAAAATTTCTTTAAGTCTTATCAGGTGCACCTTTCTCGTGCTTGGTTAGAAAGTTGTATAAATTGGTGTAAAGAAGAAAATCTGGCTCCTAATTACACCTTAAAAGATCTGCAATATAATGTTTTTGAACAATGGTTACTATTAGATTTAAGAGAAGTTGAAATACCTTGCCTTCCCTCGGATTTGTCAAATAAATTAAAATATACTTTAGATAATACTTATACATTGCAATTAATGCAAATTGTAGACATTTCAAAACCTAAATACTCCCAATTACAAAAAATACGAAACGGTAAGTTTTATCTATATTTTTATAATCTAAATAAATATTTGATAACTAGATTCTTTTTCTTAAAGGAATCTCGAAAAACTTAGAACAAGAGTTTCAATCCTCAAAGAGAATGCTACAGCTGACTTTAACAGATGGAGTACAAGAAGTTGAAGCAATGGAATACACACCAATAAGATGTCTTAACCTGAATCTTCCTCCTGGTATAAAAATTAGAATTATGGGACCAATACAAGTAAGAAGAGGCAGGCTAATGCTAGAAGAGAAACATGTAAAAGTTTTAGGAGGAGAAGTGGACTCTTTACTTGTATCTCATGCTGCTGAAAACGTTTTAGCTCAGTGTTTGAATCAGCCTCTGAATCTCAATCCAGAAGGAATTGAAGAACATATGTTGGCAGTGGAAAATGATTTTAATGAAAATGGTAAATAAGTAAATGAAACAGATTTTTTATTAGTAAAATTATATTTTTTATAAACAGTTACATTCTATAGTATGTATAATCGTTTTTTGTATGAATTGATAAACAAATATCAAAATACTTTTTAGCTGCTTCAACAGTAATGATAAGAAATAATCCAATGCAAAATAATCAAAGCATTCAAAGAAACATTCCAGTAGTACACAATCAAATAAATATTGCAAATATTCCACAAAATAACCTCATCCAATCTAAAAATAATATAAATTCCTCAAACCAAAATGATTTTTCAAACTCAGAATATCCCGAATTTGATGATGATTTAAAAATAGAAGAAGAAATTGAGATGTTAATGGAAGTTGAAAGAGAGTTAGAGCAATCAAACAAAATTGAAAAAAAAGTACAAAATAAAACCCCTGATATGTTTGGAGATATGGATGTAGATTTTGAATGTATAGATATACCAACTACTTTTGCTAAACCTAAACCACCAAATATTAAGAAACAGCAAGAGATAACCACATTCTTTAATAAACCTGAAGAAATTAACAATTCAAAGAAATCAAATTTTAAAGAGGAAATAATTACTATTGCTGATAGTCCAGAAAAAAATCCTCTATCCCCAAAACCCATAATATGGACTGTTAAAAAACTTGTGAATACAATACCCAATGTAACCAATGGAAAATTCAAGATTAAGGCAAAATTCAAGTCTATTGTTGAAAAATTGGTTGTAATCAATAATGAATTCCATTTAGTCATAGAGGTTTGTGATGATAGTGATAAGGTGGCACTTAAAGTTCACAATGATATAGTTGCAGAGCTGATGGGGTACACCGCTATATCTTTTATGGGCCTTAAGGAGGAACTAGAAAAAAATAATGTTGATGGACACAGAAAAGCCATAGAGGTGAGTACATAATTTTCGATTTGTAGCGTGTTTTTTTATGGCCTTTAATTTACGTTCCTGCTCTAGAAATGAACTGTATTTAAACTTTTTTTTATGTAGGCTCTTATAAATTTCATATGGAAATTATCCCCACTTGTAAATTATATCTTTTTTTGTTTATAATTACTTAGATAAGATACAAATATATGGTAAAATTGGAACAGATTTGCTGCTTTATTAACCTTATTAATACTTTATCTAATGGTTTTATTCTAATAAACACAATTTAAAAAACATTTGGTATACATTTTTTTGAGGTTTTGTTAGAAGTCAAACTACATTTTTCCCAAAAATTGTCTTCAATAGATATATAAAGTGGTGTGTGAAGTAAATATCTCTATTTCTTCTGCCCCATGAGGCTATGAACTCAAATCGACACCAATTCGTTTAAACTATTTCTGTGAAACTTTCAGAAGCAATGTGACTTCAAGTTAAGTTAATCTCCTCTTTTAATTGGAATACCCTTCGACGCAGATCCCTTGGGTTCAACAAGATAACCTATTCTGAAAATATATTTATAGAGGTTTTATCTCTCTCTAAAGATCCTACATTCCTTCACTTATACCAAGCTTTCTAAGGTGCAATTTTAAGTTAGAATTCCTGTTAGTATGTGAACTTTTTTTTTACTTAAACCGACATACCTATTGAATCCTTTTTTTGTTGTAATTTCCCAAAAAATATAGATATTTCCAAGATGTCTGATCTTGTCTTCCTCCTTCCTAGTTTCCTCTAGCATAGTTTTTTACATAATTTCCAAACCAGTTGATAAGGCCAGAGCCCAGCCCTGTAATTCCATGACAGTAGTTTTTCCAAAACTAGAAATATTACACAATAGAATGAATTTCTGCTTGTAAAAAACTGAAAAATTTGAGAGCCATGCACATAAAGTCTGTGATATTTAAATTACCTGCGTTCCTCTGTTTGAGATTTGCCTCTATGGATTAAAGTTTTATTTTTGCAGATCAACCTTGTGGCAAACTTGTCAACTCATTCATAAAGCTGTGCTTTTTCTTTTTTTACATTCTGAAGGACTAATCGGTTTCTTAGGAGTGAATTTACCAACTTGCATCTGATCACTCTTTTCCTTCTCATTTTGTTTGTCTCATTGCCACATTCTTTGAGACTCTACTCCATACTTTATACTTTATGTGCAGTCTTTAGCTAATGGTGCACTAAACAGCTGCTAATATTTTAAAAAACGATTTTAAATATGGGCCTGTATCGATGTCGAAAGAAAGTGACATCAGTGTCAGATATACTCTGAAAATACATACTATACCAGGGTCCTATTACCATATGTATTGCACTTAAAAAGCCAAATTTCAGTATAGTTCTAGATGCCTAAAATTAGTTTAAAATGATCTCCAACGGCTTTGACACATGCTCTAATGACACCAAAAACTATGAGTTATTTTTAAATAATTTAGATATTTTTTAGGCTTTAAAGTCATTGCAAACTCGGCTGATAACTCTCGACAATGTGCTAGAAGTTTTGGTGAATGTTAAAGAAAAATTTCCCATAATTGTGAAGATTCTGTCAAAAATTTGAGTAATAAAAATATTAAAATAAGATTATTTATACTTTATCGAAACTGTTTGTAAATAAATTTTTATTAAAAAAAAACCAGTGAATTTTCTTTGTATAAATGTATAATTAAATCAAATGCAAGCGAGCTACATTAAAATCGAAGCAATCAGGACTAACATTGTTAGTTGGTCCTCACAATTCAAGAAATCACAGATTATAAATAAAAAACTTAATAAAAACTAATAAAACGGAAAAAAACAATTTACATTTTGAATAATTTGACTGATCAGTACAAATATTTAGACTTACACAATCTTACACCTAGATAAAAATTACTTAATAAAATATTAAAGCAGTTCGATATTGATTTGACACTGGGGGAATCAAATTTTAGAGTTAGAAATACATTTTTGCCTAAAATTTGACTCCTCTTTATCATACGTTTATATAAACACGAATGTACAAAAATGTGTAAACGTTTCCAAAAAATTTGATAAATTGAATACTGGAATGCGTATATGGAATTTCAATATACAAATACTAATTTTGGAAAATGAAAAAAATATATCTTAAAAGAGTATATCAGCACTTCCGCCAGAACTGAATGGCTTGTCGATTTCATCCAATTCGTAGTCTGGTGCTGGTTCAGGTCCTTCTGGTTTTAACGGGCTAGGAACATTTTGGACCACGGATTTAGTAACGCCAGGTTGAAATTTTTCAGTGCTCTTTGGCTTATAATTCGCTAAAGATGAGCCTAAACAAACAAATAAATGATTTTACTTGCAAATTCAGAATAAATGCTATAAATATACTTAACAATCAATTATGATAACTACTTTAGATCAAAGTAGAAATTTATATTGAATGTGAGTGCATTAGACGTAAATAGAAAACATTATTTTCGTACACAGAAGTTAATGCTTCAGAAACTCACCACTTAGGTTAGGAACTGCATGACCAAGTTGTCCAGGAGATAATGGTGAATCATCTGACATCATCGATGTTTCTGAAGGATATTCAAAAACATCTGGTCCTGACTCCATAAACGAAATTTTTAACTGAAACAAAAAATTGGAACTAATAATTATAAAAATATGTAGGTCTAACATTATTTTATGATAAAAAATAATTTTGAATTTAAAATTATTTGTAAGGTGTAATAATTCTGAATGTTTTAAAAGGTTATAGAAAAGATATATGCGAAAGTGATATTCGCTTATGTCAAAAATCAGTTAACTGATCTTTATGTATATTTAATAGAAAGCGTGTATTATTTGAAAGTTGTATCCGCAATTTTTTAGTTCTAAATATTTTTTTATTTAAAAAATTGTTTTTGCTTTCATTTTTAATCTTTCCGTTGTCTGTTTAGTATTTTTAAAACAAGCAGCTGTTAATCGTAAAATACCAGTGAACGCATATTTTAACTTTTACTAAGTTTTATATCATGCATTTTATGAATCTCTGAGCATTAGGTATTTCCGTTATTGAATGTCATTAATGTAATTGATAAAAACTAATATCTTCAGAGGTCATTTCTGTTGCGTATTTTTATTTGAAAAGATTTACTTCATTTATTAACCTAGGCTTCTTCTATATAACGGTTTATTAATATATATATATATTTTATTAATTTAAACTTAAGTACTGCTCCAACTATTTACAAACCATTTAAATTGTGCTAGTATTTCGATAGGTAGGTTGTTAATAAAATGCTTTTGCAGTCCTGCGGTTTCCTTCATTGTCGACGGAAAGTAGGGTAAAAATTATATTGAATCAAGGCCGTTGATAATTTCACTTCTTGTCTTCTTTTAATTTTGTTTATTTTTATTAAAAAAAAAAAACTGCGCGTTTCTAACAATATCACAACGCAACTTGAGAACTAGGTCGATTCGTTTTGTATCTAAATATTTACATTAATTGCACTAATCTTTAACTAATCGATTATAAGATTTTTATTCAAGGATGAAAATATCAGCCATTCAATCGAGTAATTTCAGATAACTATAATCGTAGTAAAATGAAATAAAATGTTTGATTAACCGAACTAATGTGTGCAAAATTAATAAAAATAGGCTTGAAATAGCATCCGAAACCAATTAAGAGAGAATGTAGTTGTAGAAATACACTAAGGCACAACACTTCGGTAAAATATAGTTACTGTTTTTACTTGTGTTCAATTTCAGGAATGAAATTAAAAGCTACAATGAAAACGGAATCCTCTAAAATTGTTTTTAGATGAAAATGAGTGTTTAATTTATATAAAATTGTTAAACGTTCTATTCTTCCAAATAATGTAGCAGAATTTGTGGACATTTTAAGAGATTAAAAATACATTTTAAGACAGATAGAATAAAAGTTGCACGTTGACAGTAAAATTAAATGTATATTTGACAATGTCAATCATTGAACACCTCCGTGCCGCTGGTTTGATAATATTGAATTTTTTTTTGTAATTTCTGTTGCATGCTTATTTGTAAAATGTGGATAAATAATTGTGTTATATAACATATTGGATCACTGTAACTGGAAATCTAGCACTTCTCTCAATTATATAGTTTCATTTAGGCGTTCAATAGTTTCCATACCTAACGAGTAGCTAGTTATTTTGAATAACTTTTTGGACCAAGATGATATCAGCATATACTACGAGGGCGGGTCAATAAGTCCGTGACTTTTTGAATGAAACACAGGTTTTTAGATAAAAAGTTATTTTATTTTTCAACGTAGTCTCCTTTGAGCTCTATACACTTAGCCCAACGTTTCTCCAGTTTTTTTATCCCTTCCGAAAAATATGATTTGTCGAGGTCTTCAAAATAGGCATTTGTTTGTGAGATGACTTCGTCATTGGAGGCAAATCTCTTTCCGCCGAGCCATTTCTTCAAGTTTGGGAACAAGAAATAGTCACTTGGGGCTAGATCGGGTGAATAGGCCGGATGAGGGAGCAATTCGTAGCCCAATTCATGGATTTTTGCCATGGAAACTGCACATGTGTGCACCCGTGCATTGTCCTGGTGGAAAAGGACTTTTTTTCTTGGCCAAGTGCGGTCGCTTTTTCTTCAATGCCTCATCGAATCGACCCAATAAGTTGCTGTAATATTCACCATTGATTGTTTTTCCTTTTTGAAGGTAGTCAATGTGGATAATACCGCGTGCATCCCAAAAAACAGTCGCCATGACTTTATTTGCTGACAAACCCACCTTTGCCTTCTTTGGCGCCGATTCCCCCGAGAAACCCACTGTTTTGACTGCTGTTTGGTCTCCGGTGTGTTGTGGTGGATCCACGTTTCGTCCACGGTTACGAAACGGCGCAAAAACTCGTTCATATTGCGATTGAACAACGCCAAACATTCCTGCGAAATTGTCACACGGTTGCGTTTGTGGTCGATTGTGAGCAAACGCGGCACCCATCTTGCGGAAAGCTTTCTCATACACAAATGATCATTCAAAATTGAAACGACTCAGCCATGTGAGATGCCTATGGCTTCCACAATCTCTCTCACTTTTAATCGCCGATCGGCTAAAACCATATCGTGGATTTTTTCATTTGTTTCGGATGTGGAGACCTCAACTGGGCGTCCAGAACGTTCGGCATCTTCCGTGCTTGTACGGCCACATCGGAATTCAGTAAACCACTTTTTTACCATGGAAATGGATGGTGCAGAGTCCCCATAATATTTATCAAGCTTAGCCTTGGTTTGCGTAATGGATTTTTTCCGCAAAAAATAATGCTTAATGAGCACACGAAATTCACTTTTTTCCATTTTCTTCTCAGTCAACGCGGTAGTCTGATATTAACGGCTGTCAAAAACAAACTAAATGTCGCAGCTTGTTCAATTTTTCACAAGAGTCAACTGACAGATGACTGTTGACGAGAGCAGTGTTGCCATTTCAATTAAGAGGCGGGAAATTCAAAAAGTCACGGACTTATTGACCCGCCCTCGTATTTTGTATGCAATTTGGATCATAAAACGATCATTATAGCATGAAAAAAATTTATGAAATGTATTAAATTAGATTACAGTTTACTTATTGTATTATTTATAACACTTTCTTTGCTATTGAAACTACAAACGGCATAGAAAGTAAACATATGATAATTTATGCGGAATTAATATTAAGTGGTTATTAATTAATCTTAAACATTGTGCCACATTCCATAGAAACTTACGGTATTTAATTCAAGAAATGTGGATCCAACTACACTTCTGCTTTCGACATTTTTATCTCAGTTATGCTATATCAGAACTATTTGCCCCACCTTTAAGAAATAGTTCTACAAATCATAAAAACAAGTAAATATATTTATACATGTATACTAATATATATAATAATAATATTTATAATTTGTAATAAAAATTAAGTGCATTGAAAAAATAAAATATATACAGACTCTGAAAATAGGTTATTTTTATTTTCTCTAACACCAAATTTATGTACCCGTTTAATATGATTCACGACATTCTTTGTATGTAAAAAAGTTTTCCCTAGCGGTTGATTTTAGTTTAATTCCTCTCACAGGATGTTAATTATCTCAACATATTATCGTTCCACTGTTAAAATAGCGAGAACAGTTAGGTTTGTGTCACAGCTCTCGTTATGCTCTAAAGGACCCAGTTTTGGTAGAAAAAATATTCAATTTAATATCTACTTTTTTAGGATGGTAGTTGTGAATATAAAAATATATGGAATTATATTCTTTTTCCTACAAAACTGTTCATTTTTATGAGAAAAAATAAATACTTTTCCGGAAAATTGTGTAAATGACACAAAAGGTGAATTGATCCATAATAAATAAATTAAAAATGTTTCTTCCTCTTTCTTTTATAAGCTTGAACAAGACTTTTTTTAAAATGGGTTTCATTTTAATTGTTATAGGATATTTTCAAAATCAGGAAGTTCAGAGAAATCCTAAAAATATTACTCCATTCTAGATTGGAGTTGTTTCTGAGCACCTTACGGAATGAATCATATTTGAAGTTCAAGTGGGTACACGTGCACCTTTTTTGCATAATTACACGTTGGAATGCTAACCACTGCCAATGGCTATATAGCACATATAAATATAATTTTTTATTGATAGAGGCTCCACATACAAACACACATCTATCGTCGTCTCTTGGAATGTTTCTTCTGACCAACGAGTTCCATAATCATAAGTCATTAACGTAACGACGGGTTTAAAAACCAGTCGATCAGTTTAAAAAAAATTCACTATGTATAGGTAGTTCATGATTTAAGCAATTTTTAATGCTAAAGTGTAGGTACTTCTACGACTCCCATCAATTGATATTGAATGATACATATTTAAATTTTATAATAAATAACACATTTTTCCATATACTTAAAATACAAATAAGTAAACTGACTTTTGGAGCACTCGGTAACAAGATCAAAAAAATCCTTGCACGAAGGTATCTTATATTTGTTTATGTTTAAGCCGAATTTGAAAGATAATCATAATTATAATTTACCTAATGTAAATATTAATTCAAATTTAGTAGCTCGTAACTTGGTAAATAAGGTTCCTAAAAAATGTAATATTTATTAAGAGTACGCACTCCTCAAAAAAAATGTAGATCGCTATTTTTATAAATATATTTTTAACCCATTTAAAAAAGATGTTGTACGGTTCTGTACGAGACTTTGAAAAACAGTTAGTTCCTTTTAATAATTTATCGATACCGTAAACCAAGGCTGTTACCGTCCATCGGTGTCTGTTTCGATTTTATGTCCATTTTATACAAACACAGACTGATAAGAAGACTCCCGTATAACTATTGTAGAAAATAGGACTATGCAGATTTTTATCTCAGAACAGCTTTATAATACAATTATTTTCATCAATTAAAATTTATTGCAAGCATCTTAATTCATGGCAATATTCGGTTTAACTATATAAAAAACGATTACATTCAGCATGAAGTATTTTTGATAAAACAATACTCGTTTATTACTATTACATTAGTAACTGATTAAACACCAATTCTTTGACTGTCAAAATGAAAAAATATATATATATACGCTTATAATAAGTAACAAAATAGTTTATAAAAACTTTCTTCACTGCCTTACAAAAATCTCATTATTTTTTTTCTCTTTATAGACAAACGATCACTATTCCTTTTATTTTCTTTTTCCCGAGTTTCAAAATAGTGTATAAAATTTAAGAAAAATGTGAATTATTTAGCAAAAATTAATTTTTCCATGTTTCCTAAGAGTTTCATTATTTTAAAATCATAAAGCCCCATATTTTGCAAAATCAGTATAATATTTATAATAATATTCAGTAACGATTAATTACGAGTATTGCCGATTTATAACATATTTTATATGAGTTATAAATTTTTATATAAGCTAATTTAGTTTTTGAATGTTTTGTCTTATCTACTATTGGGTTGACATTTTTATCGCTTTGTTGGTTAATGCGGATAATAGAAATTTGTTTACTTTCGTACCAATTATTTTTTGATAAGAAACGCCTTGCCATCGAATTTTATGTCAATCAGCGTCTATAATTCATATCTAATTCATGACAGTAAATAGAAAATCAATAATTGAAAAAGAGAAAAAATGAAGTATTATTTAGGAAAAAAATAATTACCTATATATATATAATATCACTTTGTATTTAAATAAAATATTAATTAAAATTAGTTTTTATAAGTTGGTACAGTAAAAATCAGAAAAGTGAAACGAGAAAAATGGTAGAATACATAAATAAAAGAAAAACGGGAAAAATACCTATACAGGGCACTTAATAAAGAATGATACATTTTTAACCGTAGGATTAGATAATTAAAATATTATTTTTAGGATGTTGAGTTTTTTTTATTGTGACAATATATTGATTAATGAACTGCTCAATGTTTCTATGAGTATCTATAATTAACCTGATTTTGGTATTCTTTTGAGTAAGTGATATTTTAAAGGACTACATTTTTTGAAAACTTATATTTATACCATCAAGACAAGTTTACTTTCTTCTACTTTTTTTGTTTAAATATACACGCTGTATTGTAATCCCTCATATAACATTCTGAAAATCTTACATAAGAATTCCTCAGTCCAACGTAAAGAAAACCCTTCTTTATAAGATCTCAAATTTGATAAAAACTTCCTTATACCAAAAATCATATTTGCACCAACTTTTAAGTAAATTCATTAATTATAAAAATAAACACCCTCCACTTAATTTGGAAATCATATTATGTATATAGACTTTATGTTATTTAGCGATATTAACATTTAAAGCCTATGGAGGTATGGTTAAAAATTCATCATTGTTTATGAATTAGCATGTATACAAGAAGGACAAAGGTATATAAGAAATAAAAGGAAAAAGGGTAAAAACAGCAAAATCAAATCCTAAGATTTTTGTTACTTTGCCCTTGCTATGATATAAATTGAGGCCTATTTTAAATTTCGAGCATTACTCAGTAAAAATAACATTCAATAGGGTTTTTTTATAATACAGATAAGTGGGGTACAAGGCCGCTAAAAGTAGTAGCGTCACTGTTTAGGGGGTATCTATTTATATGCACACGTTGTTAATTAAACCAACTGGCAAAATTTTATTTGGCTCACAGCTTTATTTAAATTCACTATGAGACGACACCATCTAATACATTGTATATGTTCGAAGATTTTAGTTTAATTAAGGTAGAAATTTGAATTGGAACCCGATAAAACCAAAACTTTTTAAAAATTAACGAGGTATAGGAAAGAAATGATTATTGCAATTGGATTAAAATTTTCGCAGGCATTGGCCCTGTTCGCGAAATACAGCATGTTGTCCCGTCACCGGACCGAAGAAATGTATTCAGTAGGCAAGCGGTATAATTGAAATTTTTACTGAAATTACCGCAACGATGACGAATATTGGGCCAACCGGAAAATAATTACATTGAGCGTGATTATATAAAAATTAATTAATTATTATTGTGTACTTTCCCCTTCATGTGGTCAAGAGAAACAATTGATTTATTTATTCATAAACATGTTCGATTACAGTTTAATTGTATACCTCGATTTTTTACCTAAATACTCTTTTCATCTAACAACAGGATTTGTCGTAGAATGTATATTAAACGTTTATTTTTTAATTGCTTCTACCTTTATTCACTGGGTATCTGGACTATGAGATATTAACCAATTTTTATGTCATTTCCAGTTCAAAAGATTTTCAAAAAATATACGCACTAGTTATAAAAGGAAAATGGCCTCAGGTTATAGAACAATTTATTCCTTTAAAATATTCTATAAGTACTGAAAAGCACTATTACAGTTCAAAGAACTCCTAAAGAACAAATGTGTAACTTGTATAGAACATATCTTTAAGGGTTCTATAGGTGACGCAAAAACGATTATTATAAGTAAAATATAGAACTTTGAAGCAATACATTTATAAATGTTCTACTCGATATGTTAATAGATTCTTTTCTTGCTTCATACTATTACATGTACGCATCAAATTAGTATTTTAGTTGCAATAAGTTCTATAAAACCATAAACATATTACCTGAAAGATGTTATAAGTTGAACCCCGTTTTAAAATAAATATTCTTGTGGTAGTTTGCTAATGATTAATCGATTTTAATTATCGCTTCAAAATCAAACACATTATAAAACTTATTTTTGTATGAACATGCACTAAAAAGTATGTTTAGAATAAACAGCGTTTAATAATGCATGTAAATATGTGTATTTAAGAATAAAAATGCAGTAATGCTGGTATCAAATACCGGTTTCAGTTATTATGGAATTTAAAACAGCTTTGTTCGTCCTTGACATCTGAGCAGCGAAAAAAATTCGTAACCCAATCCGCTTGTTGACCTAGACAACTGTTAAGTAATAATTTAGGACTTGCTTTTCAAATGCCGAAAGTTTAAAAATATTAATAACAATTAAGCACTTTTAGATTAAAGTTCATTCAATTGATAAGAGACAAAGATTAGTAATCTAATCATCTTTATCGAAATTGATAAGTCCAATTCAGGTTCATAAAAATGTTGTTTTATTATAGGTTGACAATGACAAATTAACCCTTTGCAATAATAAACATTTTAAATTATTACTTCTTGAAAAAAGTCTCAGAGATCTAATCGAATTTAAAACCTCACTTGTTTTATATGGAAACCTTGCTTTCAGCAGACAATCGTATTACCTCAATTCAATATCTATGTTAATACTGTTAGTAAAAATGTAGCCATCAAAAAAGCAATTTCAGTTAGTTGACTTGAAGAATACGTAGCAATATAGAGCCGAGTACTTTCCATTAACTTTTTCTGGCGCACATGGTAGAGGAAGAAGCATATTACGTTTCTTGTACACATTTCTTCGAATCCTCGTCTTCTTGACTGACTGCATTTCCCATGAGGTCATATTACAGAATGGCTTCTGATATACATTTTTTTATAGTGACATTAACTCAAAAACAATTATCCCTTTTGTTAAAACGATAAAATAATTAATGATAAATAACAGACACATTTGTCTAATAGTCAAACAGTCTGTTTTATGTAAAATAATTATTTTGTAGGAGACCAGTTTAAGACATTACTTTATGTATATTTTATCATTAACAAAGTCTATTTGAGACGCACTCTGTATTCAACATTATTTCCAAAAGTCAAAAACCAATAAATTTAATAAATACCGTCATTAATCTTTTATCTAGAAAGTATTAAATAAATAAATAAAATACAATCCATTTGTCTTAGATATTAAGACTAGCTGATAATAAAAGTAGATTCTGAATAACCATAAAAATGCGATAAATATATGGAAGTAGACTCATGTATATTTCTATTTCTATTCAAGTAGGTCAATGTTGTTGTTTTACATTTTTAACAAAAAGTGCTATACGTTTAAGTTAAAAAAACCTATTTCCGTTATGGTGATGGAAGCGATGATAATTACAAATCGTGAATAATAAGCTTATAATAACACTATTTTCAGAAGATGGTGACTGATTTTACAGCAATTCAAATAATTTCTAATCTTCAAATACTTATAAAAAGAACAATGTGTTGTGTTTTTTACTTGTTGCTATCAAAACAGTCATAGAAATATTTGATTTAAAATGAACTTACATTTAACATAATTTAAAAAAATGTTCCATCTAAAGAATTAAAAAAAAACATGAAAAAAAAATAAATTTACCGCATCTCCTATCGTTTCAGAGAACTGTTTCCATTAAAAAATCATACATATTGATTTTACACCGTATTTTACTAAAAGATGCATTGGATGTGCCTTGTATATACATTTTTTATTTGCCATCACCACTTAAAGCAAACATAAACTAAAATAAAGCCCATATGGTTCAATTGTTTGTTGAACCAGAGTGTAACCACAGCAAAACCAGTTGGTTTGCAGTGGCAGAGAAGTTGGGTAGTTATGAGCACCAACAAATGTCAATTAGTTCACTCTGGTATGATAGTAATGTGGATTCTTATAAAACTAACGCACTCCTATATTTGCTCCGTTTAAAGGAGTTTATCTCCAATCTAAGAGCAAAAATTCGCCAATCTTAGAACAGAGATAAACATGACCTAAGCTCTCTGTCTATACGAATAGGGTTTGACTAAAGTAAAACGTGAAGAAGATAGGTCTGACCCCAAATATAGATTTTCGATTCTGTGATACTGGAGAAGAGCGCATTCTTTGAAAGAGGCTTAATTGTTATTTATTTAACCAAAAGCCTTTGATATAAGCAGGTTCCGGAGAAAGCAATCTTGGACTTCATTAGTAGCACTGAACTGCACATTGATCTTTAACTTTATGGATGAGCAACAATTTTTACACATAGTTCAATTGCTTGTTGAACCAAAGTGTAACAACAGCAAAGCTGGTTGGTTTGCAGTGGTAGAGAAGTTGGGTCATTATAAGCACCAACAAATGTCAATTAGTTCGCTGTGGTATGATAAGAATGAGGATTCTTATAAAATGAACTCCCTATTACATTTCTTTAGAGAAGGTTCCTGCTCTCTTCCCGAAATGGAAAAACTAGAAACAAAGTGCTGACTTTATCCTACAAACCTTTGCTCTTTTGTTACAATATCTGAAAGTGCAGAGCTGCTACCGGACTAAACTGGTTTAAATCTACATTCATGTCTTACAACTTCTCTGTATTAGCAATAAGGCTAAGGCACTGTAAAAGGAAATAAAAAAGCAAGAAACACAGTCTTAAGTTTAAAGGACATGAACCATTCTTGAATAATAAAAACATTCACCTACAGAAGAGAAGTTTCAAGCTTGCTCCGTTTGAAGGAGTCTATCTCTAATCTTTTTAAGATCAAAACTCCTATATTGACGATTGTGTGTGCACCAGAGACAAGAACTTTTTTTGACAAAGGTTTATTTGCTACCGATTTATTCAACCAGAAACCATTGATTTAAACAGATTCCGGAGAAAGCGATTTTGGATTCCATTAGATTGCATGTTGATCTTTAACCTTATGGATGCGCAACAATATACCTAATAATGGTCGCAGAAGAAAAAGCGAAATTTACTTTCGTAATAAACAAGTTTTTTCTCAAATTTAAGGAGTATTTTATTAGCATATGGATGAAGTCATAAGTTTTAATGATTGCTAGTTGTTAACATAAAAAAAATAACGCAAAACACTTTTTTTATTATAGATGCCTTGGTGACGTATTTTATGATGCTATATATATTTTACTATTTCAATATGGAATAAAATTATAATTGCATATGTTATGTTTGAAACATGTTACTCCAAAATAAATAAAAACGGCTGATGTGGACAGACAAACTCGACAGATGTTTGCATCAACTAGTACCCATAGCAAAATATTGTTTAGAAAACAAAAATCTAGGAAATGACCAAACTCAATGTATGACTCAACGAAAACAGTGGTAAGTAATCAAAGATTAGCGAAAATGTTCAAACACATTAGTAACGTGATCCAACAGGAAAATGCTGACCGTTTAAATCCAATCCCTTCTCAGCATTACACAATGTGTGTTTGTGCCCACGCGATAACCAAAAAATAGCAAATACCGCATGAGTCATATTTGAAAATGAATTATCTCAATAAATATGACAACTGAATTCTGTTTTGCAAACTGGAATCATTTAAATAAAAAAAGTATAATTTCTGATGCAAAAAAGTACGACATATATTTTAACTGAGACAAATAAAGGATTTCCAAACAAGTTGAGTTGTTGGAATGGTTGACGATATAACTTATTTATTTCAGTTGTTGGTTATAGGTATTAATTTGATAATTAAAAGAAAAACACAATTTTGAGTTAAATAAATATTAATTTGCGAATGATATTGTAAAATGACGAATAAAAAACTATAAGCCCGCTTGTTTGAACTAAACCCATATTTAGGTTTTGTCTAAGTATAAATGTACTACTGTACGTGCATTGGAAAGAATATTCCAACTTCAAAATTTGGTTTCATTAAACCATTCTTTCGAATCAAAATAAATGTTTATGAGCTAAAAAGAGAAAGACATATTTTAGTTTCTCACTGATTAAATAGTTACTAGATCCTATACAACAGAAGTTTACAGTTAATTAATAGGAATTAGTACTCACGTGTGCACGTTTAATTTTTTGGCTAAGACTAGATTTTCCATCGATAAGGATATTATCGTTGATGAATGTGACGTCACAAGGACTGGGAGGACCTTCCAAGGAGCGCATAAGTTCTTCATCTTCATCGGTAAATGAATCTAAGATCGTGGCACCTGGTATTAATATAACACCACCTTCGCCAGGCTGAAACAAACATAAAAAATTGTTAAATGAGTATTATGAATGAATAAAGTACTTCTACTTTACATGGTGTTCGAAATATTACTATTAATAAATATAAAAACTTATATTTCTAAAAAAAGAATATTAGTCCGTTAGCCAGTATTTTTATTGTGATTATTATTAAAATACAAAGTAATGAATGAAATGAAAGACATAATGCGTTAAAAATTAATTGTAACTACCGGTCTCCTCTTTTGGGAACTGGTTTTCGAGATCTGGTTACAATTTACATCCTGTGCATTGAACTTGCTTGCTACTAATGAACAAAAAATTTAAAACACTACCAAGGACGTCATCTTCGGAGCTGCAGTCCACGGCGTTTTTTCTCAAACAATTAGTTCAACGAACTTTTTTCCATTTCAATTTTTACTGAGAAAAATTTCACAAAATTGTTATTAAAGACGTACAAAATAAGAAATAACAATGTAGTTATAAATTTTAAACCAGCGCCAGATCAGCTAATTTCAATGTGGCTGTTTTATATTTGCGCGAAACTTTTTCAATTTCTGATATAATAAAATAGAAAACGAATTTATTTAATATTAATTTGTCATTATTTTAACAACCTCCGACTCCGGTTGGAAGACCTTTATACCTATATTCATATTAATAAATGTTTGATGTATCAGAATTCAAAGCACGTGCCTTTACTAGAAATACACTGGTCAATATCAAAGGTGGATAATTATCCATAATTGCCAGCTTCCATTTATGTCAGCAGAGTCATCGTTATCGTTTTCGTTGAATATGTAACCTGCATTTTCGATTAAATAGAAATTGGGACCATTTTCATTTCGTCATAGAAATTTATCAGCCCACATACCGAAATGTGGGTTCCTAGAATGTAAATATTAACTCATTTTTTTGTGTTATCAGAAATTGTATAATCACTTATTACCTAGAAATAATTTGTTACTAATCTAATTTAATTGATTTTTTTTAATATTAGCGGCAAAACTCACGTAAAACACATCAAAATTACAATAATACTTCAAACATATATATTTCTAATTGATCTACATATGCATTAAAGAATTAATATTAAATATTGAATTAATTCCTTGTAATAGTAGAATTTTTATG
The DNA here is from genome assembly GCA_951812935.1 of Hermaeophaga mercurialis. Lineage (NCBI taxonomy): Eukaryota > Metazoa > Arthropoda > Insecta > Coleoptera > Chrysomelidae > Hermaeophaga > Hermaeophaga mercurialis. Next base: position 36,318,885 of record OX638359.1, on the reverse strand, counting down.
ACGCCATAAAAACCGAGGGATTCAGATTAGGGAAGCAAAGAAGCTAAAAACAAAACTTTGTGGGGTTAGAGCATTGCAATTATAAGAGAATTTGTTGATTCAAGTCTCACCAAAGGAGAAAATTTATCAAAAATGGATATTATTTTTGAAATCTTCTTTATCATTTTCTACATCTTTAAATTTATCAAATTCTGTAAACTGATCTTGCAAATTTTTTATTTGTCATTTTTAGAAATAGTATAAGTGCTGCAGCTCCTAAATTGGGGCTGGTAAACAATAACAAAGTAGTCTACAGAACACGAAACCAAATAACCACATCGTATATAAAAAAAACATCAGCTGCCAGCCAAAATACAGGTTTTTTGGAGTACTCGATCCACTTTGCGTATATTCACAGCTAAGTGGTGCTATAATTATTATCTAATTATTTTGTTAGTTTATTTAACTATTTGAAACAAATCTATACGGACTAGAAACGAGCCTGGTTAAACGAATAATTAAGGTGAGCACTTTTCCGTGGTAGATTAACTTCATCTTTTTTGCTTTCTCCTAGACTCAACAAGCGGAATTGATATTATATTCAATCTTAAGCATCATTTATGCGAAACGCTGACAAGATCTAAACGTTGTCAAAATTGTGAGCGACGTTTTGGTGGTCGCTTTTGGCGTTAACTAACGAATATTCTCTTTGATAGTTAAAAACGGTTTATTCGTCTTTTTGCGTGCCGATCCGACTGGTGGAAGTAATTAGTTCCGTATCGAAATACCGCTACGACCTCTTCAATTCTAACTATTTAATGACACCGAGACGTCGGATTCTCGTGTTAAACAAATTAAAACTGTTTACTTTGAACGCCACGCGCGTTGTCGAACTAGAAGATACTATTTTGATACAATTTTTGGTAGGCATTTGATACAGTACTTCTTGGTTTGAAGTTGGAATTTCATTCAAAAGCACTACAGAGAAATCAAAATTTATAACTTACTTCTACATACCCTGGTGAAAGGCATGCTAGAAAAAAAGAACCTCTTCTAACATTATCACTATATCAGCCGCACTCAGATGCTTTTGTCTCCAATGGACTAATCTGGTTTACAGATGGGTCCAATCGAGAACGGGCAGTTGTGTAGTGGGACTATACACAATCTCTACATATAGTAAATGTGCATCTGTAAAGACAGGAAAACAGTTTTGCATGCTCTAGTATCCATCTCCTGAATGGTTTTGGAGTGTCTTGATCCACTGAATCTACTGAGTAAAAGTAATCGTGAGACTAGCCCGACTGCTAATACAGTATAAGGAGGTCTCAGGACAATAAGGCATAAATATCTGAGGGCAACCATTTTAGATCCCAGATATTACAAAAATGTACAGGAAACTGGTGGGTTCTAAATGAGCGTTCTTCTGAAACTGAAACACCTTAGTAATCTTGAAAAATGGGGTTCGAACAAAGTAAAATTAAACGTTAATAATAAAAAGGAAACAAGCACAGCATTTTCAGTGTCAGAAAGTGGACGAGGATAAGCACATAGTATTGGTAAGCAGATGGAGAGCAGGGATAAAATTTAAAAAAATAATTTCAACCCACTTCGAAAATTTTTGTTTATCTCTCAGGACGCAATGAAATATTTAAAACACAATGGAAATCCGTTTCTAGACATTTCAACACCACTGTAAAATACCCAGCAAATTATATTTTCTTTGGAAGAAATCATTGATCGCATTTTTAACGAGAGATGATGATTCAAAGATAACTTATATCCAAATAAGTAATTATTACTAAAGGTCAATATCTGAACGTAAACAATGCAAAACAGGAAACTATTCCGAATGGTACATCCTCATTTCGAAATATTTGCCTTGCTCATTAATGGAATCATACACAGATAAAAAAGCATATTTGGTTAATTTTTCAAAGAATCTGAAATAGATACAAATAAGTTGTTTCAGCACAAGAATAGGATAAAATTCAGACTCATTTTTTTTAAAAACACCTTATAGAATTCACGGTGTTTCAACAAGATATATATTTTCAATATTAAGCTCCAAGAACTGTTTAATTTAAGGTTAGTAATTCTTTATTGCTGAAAAGTTGTAGCAATTCCATATATGCTACTTAAATTTTCAAAAATATATTTCCCTATCCATTTGGTACTAAATTAGATTCGCGTTGCTGAAGATTAGTAAAAATCCTTCCCATGCAACAAATTTAGGAATAGAAACAGTATTTTCGTGAATACTCAACAGGACATTTTACCCTTTTGAGGATAGAAAGTTTCGCAACTCGATAAATTTTTACCTATGGAGAATGGGCAACTGGTACGAATATTTATTTTGCTCATTAATGAAATCATACGTAGATAAAGAAAACAATTTGGTTAATTTTACAAAGAATGTGAGATAAGTACATATATGTTGTTTCTACACAAGTAATGGAAAAGATTCAGGGCCCAAATATATTAATATTTTGTTTATTAACACGTCACCAAATGTTACTACTTACTACGTTTAAGAACAAAAATTTAAAAAAACTGTAAAAGTCCTCCTTAAGCAACAAATTTAGAAATAGACACGGTATTTTCTCAACTAGTGACTTCTCGACCGGACGTTTTACTCTTTTACAGATAGAAAACTTATTAAATGGAGACTCGATAAATTTTTTACTTACGGAGACTTCGAGACACGGGACTTGTATAGACTAATACAGTTAAGAGTAGGTTAAGATTTCATTTAAATAAAACCAGTCAAGATAAGAACCCTAAATCACGAGTTGAAAAGCTCCCATTTTCTAATATACACTAGAAGCAGATGTACTTTCCAATAGTAAATATTTATAATTTTTTGGTTTAAAAGTTTAATAACTGTCTAGTGCTGAAAAGTCGTAGCTAGGTAGCATTTACGTATTTGCTACTTAAACTGTATGCAACTAAATTCTTAACTTTTTAAGAGGTAAAATTGCTTAAACAATTTTTCAAAGTTCTAGTTTCTTCGCAATAACATTTATTTTTCTTGAAATGTACCGTTTTGTCCGGTGTGAAAGTTCAACATATACTTATTGTAAAATGCTGTTTGATCGTAACTTTCTTTTTTAGCTAATAAACAAAAGGATAAACCGATAAACCGGCTTCATTAGGTAAAGGTGACAACGATGTTTAAAGCTTTTAAAATGCCATTAAAACAGTCATGTTCTGTAATGATTTTTGCAGTAGTCCAGTCACATCTCGATTCCTCTTCTAAAAATCACCTATTGTAATTATTAAATTACACGAAAAAAAAAAGGAAATCATCAATAAATGTATTCGGAGACCCATAATTTAATTATATTTATCAACATTTTTGATGAAACTGATAGGTTTGTGTGTACTCGATTTTTTAAATTATTTTCCAAAAGCTAATTGGGAATTTTTCTTAGTATTGTAGAAATTTCTTATAGTTATTTTCAAAACATCTAGTTCTTCACAAGTTTTATATAACACAAAGAATGTAACACTGTCTGTTGATATTTTATAATTGCTCGTTTTCTACCTGCTGCAGTTCGCGACAGGTGCTTATACAAGGGTATTAAAGGTTATAGTTCTGAAACCGACATTCTCAAAGGGTTGTACTTACACATAATATTCGCTATATCGACAGGTAAAATATTCCATAGTCAGGGTCTTAAAATTCTAAAAATATACAGAGTGGGCCTTCAAAACAGTCCACCCTGATATTTGGAAATATTCATTGAATTTTAATAAGATGCTGAAACACGTCGATTTTTATTCCAAAGGGGACACATTTTCACGATACAGACATCTGTTATATATAAACTCCCTCCCTTCCATGTATCCTATCCCTTAATTTTAAATAGGGAATATACCATGCGTTGCTCATCATTAGAAAGGTATTACGATGAACTTTTCATCCATGACTGTTACGAAAAATTTTAATATTATTTTTCGTCCATAAAACCAGGGTGTTTAATAACTAAGTATTGAACAATCCCACAATGTGAACGTATATTCCAACTTGGCGTGACTTTCCAAAAAAAAAAAAAATTATTACACTATTAAAAACAAAATCCAACACAAGGGCGTTTATTTCAACAGCAATAATGTAGGGAACAATCATAAACTAATCACTATTAAACATTAAAACTTTAAATTGTACAGCATACCTTCGACACTTTTAAACAAGAATTTTAAGAATTGTTTGTTCATTAAAATTGCGGAGCTGTTGAATTCCTTTAATTCCGTTTAATTGATTGGAGGGATTTTGAGAAAACTATTTACTTATCTGGAAAGGTAACTAATTTCTGTGGAGGTTTCTGGTGGGTAAAATCAGGGAAACAACTAACAAAAACTTATTGGTGCTTTCATTATTGCAAGAAATTGTAGATAAATGAGTAGTGAATCTTGACAGATATTATTTATTTTCTACCAAAAAAGTCAAAAATACAGGGTGGCCAAACGAAAACGAAACAGAGCCATTATCTGGAACTGCGTCAACGTTTTAAAAAAACGCAGAGACCCGTCGATTTTTGATTAAAGGGGGACACTTTTTTCCGGTATTTTCGACTTCGCTGCTTACACCTCTAAGCGAGGGTAACAATCACCCCAAAATATTTAAATGGCATTAGGGGTCAAGTAAGGCACCATTATAAAGCCCTTTCAATTCTCTTTATGACAGTCTTTACATTTTAAAATTAGGCCTGATACTTTTTAAAAAATTACATTTTAAAATTTAAATTATGTACTTGTTTAGTTTTTAATAAGAGTTTTTAAAATTGGAATTTATTTCATTTTTGTCAAAATAGTGAAAATGACACGTGTCGTTGAGTACGCCAATGGTTTAAATATTGATTTTCTTGCTTTGCATTGTTTTTGTAATTTTTTTATCACATTTGTAAAAGATAAATGGATACGATACGGACACACAAAGAACGTGAAATTAGTGGATTCGTATATCGAAGCGAAGGTTTGTTTAATTGTGTTTTTGAATATTAAATACCATGGTTTATTCCATTGCGAAAAGGGAGATATCATTTCGCTTTATTTTATGAACAATAAGTGTGCAAATGTAACGGCCCCGTCATTTAATGAAAAATATCAATATAAACAGGTCAGTAGGAAGTATGTTCTAGAGTTAGTGAAAAAATTTCAAGCGACTGGAAATGTAGCTAATAAAAAAGGAGAAAATAGACCGCCCGTAGTTAATACAGCTAGTGAAGTTGCAGTTTTGGGACATGTTCATCTAGATCCTACGTTAAGTACAAGGCAATTAGCATCTGTGTATGGGATCAATCGAATTAGCATTCAAACCATTTTGAAGAAGAACAAATTCCATCCGTATAAAATACATTTAGTACAGGAACTTAATGAGGATGACTATTACCGCCGTTTGCAATTTTGCGAAATAATGAGTAAGCGAGTAGCGAACGATCCACAATTTCTTTTTAATATTTGTTTCTCCGATGAATGCAGCTTTTTTATGAACGGTACCATAAATCGTCATAATTTTCGCTACTGGTCTGATTCAAACCCAAGAATTTTCCAGGCGGTACATACACAGCAATCGCAAAAATTAAATGTATGGGCTGGCATTTTCGGTGACCGGCTGGTGGGTCCACAGAAAATTGGGGATCTCGTCTTTCACCACGCCGTCTTCTCACCCTTGCACGACCGTCCTGCATACCCAACCAAAATCTGGACTCATCACTGAACACAATTGAATTCCATTCTTGGTCCCAATTTGCTCGTTCTCTACACCACGCTAGAGGATCACGTCGGTGCCCAGGGGTCAGTGGTACCACAAATTGGGGACTGTATGAAAAGAGCCCAAAGGTTCTTATCCGGCGATAAACAGTTCGCGGCCCAATCGCCCTTCCATTGTCTTCAAACCACTCTTCCGCAATCGCCCTTGTAGAAGAGAAGCGGTCCCGTAGAACCAATAGTCTAAAACAGCGATCTTCGCGTTCTGTGGTTCTTCTAGGACGTTCTGTACATCTCGCTCTTCATGTACGGCCCTCTTGGTTCCATGCCCGAACACAGACTGCCATAACGTTTAAACTCCTTCGCGTTCTAGCGGCTTTATCTCTCATAGAAAAACCAACCTCTCGCAATCCCAAAATTCGACCCCTATCAAACTCGCTCAATTGCCCAAATTGTTGGCGTCTTCGCAATCGAGGCATTGTGATTCAATTAAAGAAGCTTTTTCATATGTGTTACACCGCTTAAATGACAACTGTTCCTACAAAGGCTTCATTTTTTGTTTTAGACCAATGCGTTAGTAAATATTTTTGAAAAAGTTAACACAAAAACCGCTAGAGTAATATCGCTGAAAAATTGATCGTTTTTTATGTTATGATAAACAAACTTATTCCCAAATGAATATTTCAAAATATTAATTATTACTGGGTATTCTTCTTTTTATGTCACTTAGTATATCTCAAACATAGGCGTTGCGTTTAATTTTTAAGAGGTATTAGACTTTAATTAAATTGGGACTTTTTTACAACATTGAGTTAATATCGAAAGAAAAGTCCTCGATGATCATATGGCTGATTAGTCAATCGCAATACGATTCTAATGAACTTCCACATACGATATATTCCCTATTTAAAATTAAGCGGTTGGAGACGTGGATGGAAGGGGGTTGACATAGGACAGATGTCTGTATCGTGGAATTGTGTCTCCTTTGGAATAAAAATCGACGTGTTTCAACATGTTCTAAAAATCTAATGAATACTGCCAAATATCAGAAATGCCTGTTTTCAGTGGCTCACTTCCTATAATGGATCAGTATAATTATTTATATCATATTTTTAATTTTTTTTCTTTACCTTCTACGTCGCTGTGCACTATACTGTCATCCATACTTTTTTCTCTCGTATGACTTTCTATGAAAAAAGTGTGAAGATGTAAAATGTAAAGAAATTTTGTTTTCTATTCCAGGTGCTGTATAAAGTTTTAGAGCCAGAGAGGAATATTACATCATTGTTATATCTATTTAGAAGATGGACATTTTTTTTTCTGTATTTATCTAGTAGTAATATTTTTTCACTTAGAAGTTTAAGAAGTTCACTATTAAGGTAATTTGATACATTATATGTAATTAGAATTACATTAATTTTCCACATAAAGTAGGAAAAATATGCACGTCTATGAATAGTAAAATTTAACACTTGTAAATACCTTCTTAATACTCTTCAAAACACAAGGACCGTAAATACATTTAACTATATGTCATTGAGTTGATCTTCCATGTTAAAACCACATTCAACCTGTAGGATATTCACATTAGCGCTACTACAATGTTATAGCCTGTATGCACAATTTTTTTAACGTACCTACGAGAAATGAAGTTTTTATGTAAATAACCGACCAAATGGCAGGTTTAATGTGAGAAAAATAAATATTTAATAAGATGTTTTTCTCACAAAGTATTATTGCTTATTACTTTCTATGAAGTTAAATTGGTAACCATTTATATTTTAGCTTAATAAGTTAGGTCTTTTTCGCATTTAAAAAACTGAAACTTAGATAACTTATTTGTCTAGTTATCTAAAAAAAGTGAAAAACTGGAGTTGCCAGTAACACGGTAAGAAAGCAAGATGCCCGGTCGAGCAAATATGAGGTCATAGTAAACCACCGTAACAGACAAGATGGAATTTCAAATGCAATAATGCAATACTGCTATCAGATCCGTATTATGAATTTCAATTTGTACTTCCGTCATTAACACAAATAGATTCATCAGTTAAAAGTCGTGAAACCCGGAAAGTTATATAGAGTTAAAGAGTAACTTTTGACATCTAATTTTCAAGACAACCAAGAAAAGCATTATTGTCTATTTTGCATGGTATGATAATTTTACCATAATCACGATTAATGATTACTTAATATATATACGCACTTTCTTTTCTAAAGAACGAATAGACTAGAAACCGCGTTTTAGTTTTTAAAAAGGTAATCGGAAACTATTTCAGATTATCTCTAAGATAACGATAATTGGATTAAGTAAGATGGTAGCGTTTTGTGTTTGTTTACATTACTTTTATAATAATCCCCAAGCAGCAAAAAAATTCATAAAGTGGCTTTTCAAATATTATATTGTTTGCATGTTTTCCGTAATATCATTATTTGATAAAAAGAAATATTTTATTAAAAAAATACGGTCAAATTATGACCACATTTTCCAATAACATCTGTAGGTATCATGCTAATATTTCTACAAATAAAAATTAACAAACAACGACTTTCATTTTTTTTTACTAAAATTCGAATACATATAAGAAATTTAAATCAACATGCATTATTTTAGGTGTAAATTATTTGCCCTAAAGCAAATCAACCTCCAACTTGTGAGTAAAGATCTACCATATTTATTTGGACCGCTTTAAGGCATGTAATGAAATAACCATTAAAGCTTATCGCCACATAAATTCTTTACCTGGACCGTATTGCCCGCATTGAACCAAACGCTAACGATTTCTGAGTGTAGTCGTGTTATTCATTTTTTTTATTTTGTTGTGTTTTTTTGTGGTGCAGAGACAATAAACATGTATCTGCTTGTTGCAAAAAATTGGTGGTGAACGTTTATTAAGGTAAATTTTAATATAATCTTATTTTTTTCGTAAAAAGAGAAGTCTGAATCTAGAGACTCATTTAATTAAATGGAAAATGTTTATCCTTCAGTTTTCAGTATATAATTCTTAACATGTAAAAATTTAGTTTGAACTATTGATAATATTTAGAGTTAATTATTTGTTAGGATAGTAAAACCGGGTGTATTAAGTTTAAAATAATGTCACAAGTGATAAGTCATTGCAACAAACAGATTATGTAACTATGGAGAAAATGTAACAGAATATTTCTTTATACGATTACTTCGAGGCAACGATAGACCAGATGCCTGAGGAAAGACTTGCGAGTTAACGAGGATTCCCAAAACTACATTAACTTAGAATTTTAGTAAGAACTATGTCATAATAAGAAACCTCGTTCTCAGAAAGGAACTTTCAGAAAGTTGAAAGAACATGACGCAAAAACTATTGAAAAAGACATCTATAAGATTTGAACCAAAAATGAGATTCCATTATAAGTAATTACTTTATGTGAACTTAAATTGTGACAGTGACTATCCTAGAATAAATTGCTCAAGTGAGATTTTAAAAAAAAATTCTAATAATGATGACATTTGCATTTAAAACTATAAACAAGCTACAAGCAATAATGGAAACAGAATGTATTCAGAAATACAGGAATGATTAGGTCGAACCATTTTCTATTTAGACGAATCTTTATTTGATACTCACGACACGGTGAAGAAAGGATGGACTGATAAATTTTCAAGAGGTGTATTTAATGTTCCATCTTCATCTACCATGAAGACATGACAGTAGATCTTTTTAAGAATTGGTTTCAAAATACTCTATTAGCCAATTGCCACTAAACAGCGTTATAGTATTTGCTAATGAACGCTATTGCAGTAGAGAAAAGATTCCAAATAAATGGGACAATAAATTAAAAATTAAGGAATTTCTTATGACTTATGACACATGATTTATGTTATGAAGAGACATACACAAAATATTAATTTTTGGAAGCACTAAACCCAAAAATTTATGTTATAGATGCAATAGCATCAAAAAATTGACACGCTTTTTTAAGGTTACCTCAACATCACTATATTTTAAGTTAATAGAATATCTTAAGAAGCCTGGCAAAAATTTATACACCATGTTAAAAAGATTGAAACCACATTTAATAAATCATCTTAAGTGAAGTAAAATATTATTGTTCAAAGAGGTGATTAACTGTATTTAGGAATGGTTTATCAATTTTTTCTACTTAAAGATGAGTAAGGACATTTTAATCGTATAGTTAGTAATTCTTCAAACTGACTAAGAAATAAAATTGAAGTACAGTAATCTTGTTTGTTATTTTCTAAAACAAGAAATGCAGATTATAGACCCTGCATGCGTTATCTTGAATACGGTTCTGTGTTAACAAGACAAGAATCACTCTTTGTCTCCCCTAAAAAACTTATATGCATGGCGCAAATTTGGTTGTAACCAAAACTTATTTAGTAATTGATAAAAAATATATTATATATATAGATTACCTATAAATATTTTAAAAGAAGATGCAGATAAGGTACCAACCTGTATTTCAATTTTTAATTTAAATTTAGTCTTATATATAATTTTTTATTTGGAATGTGGTCGAAGCGATAAAAAATGTTATTTTATGATCTTTAAAGCATATTCTAATGAGGTCAATCCTTGTCTGTTTTTGATAGATCACGTCCTGTCGATAAAGTACGTGGTTTTACAGCGATCCTAAAAATATTATTATGAACTAATAAATTACGCTGTAATTAATTTTATTTCCCTTCACCACAGCAAAGAAATCTTAAATATATGCTCTTTAACAAACAATGAGCTGATAATAATTTGATTACCAGTTTACTAAATAGCTATTATTTAATTAAAAAAAATAGTGCATTTTTGCATTATTTGCTTTTATTTATTAATAAACTGTTGTCTCGTTTCTCACGAGAATTAGTAGATTATTTATAAGCATTGTTGCTCGTATTTTCATAATTATTTATATTAACTCATTCAAATAACTTATATGGAAAAAGTAGGTGTATAAAACATGAGAAAAATTATTTTAACGTACAAAAACAGGTTACCATTGTTTGCTAATTCGCCACATTTATATAAATATATTTTATATGGATACCCTTTTAAGTCAGGCTTGAACCACGGATTAAAATAAATTGCACACCACACAGATGGATATCTGACTATTATAATTTTATTGATACATTCTATCTAGGAGTTTACCACTTACATTAAGAATGTCTAGACCACTTTCAAATACTTAGAAATGATCCACACGGATTTTTTTAAAATCACTATTTTTTGAAGTGTGCAAGTTGATTGGTTTAAAATGGCAACCAAGTCAGCAAGTAAATTATTTCATCTTCTTGAATATTAAGCTTTCGGAGATTTCATTAGTTTCTTTTTGTTTGCATGTACAAACTTTCTCATCTGTTCCTATTTCTAGACATCCAATTCCAGACTTTTTTAGTTTCTGTCTCCTTCTTTGGAGCTTTCATAATTGTTAAATGTTCAAATCATATTACTTCTTCTATTACTTATACTTTTTCCTTTGGCTGATTCCACTGTTATTTAATATTATATCTTTGTTCCTCTTTTTGTATCTCCTGTTTATAACTAGTAATCATTGTGTTACTTTATCTCAGTCGTCTACAATATTCTTTCTTTTCTCCTTGTGCACTACTAACTGATCTTTGTCGTAGTTAGGCAAGAAAACTTTAGCTCGGGAATTCTTCAAGCCTTCAATTTGGGGCCCTTATTATTTATTTTGTAGATTTTAAGAAAAATTCCATACTGTAAGGGCTTGATATATAAAAGTTTAGTAGAGTTAAGAAATTAAAAGTGCCATCTAAATAAAACTTTCTGTTATGTTATGACGTATTAGAAAGAAATTAATATTGTTAAAATTATATCCCTTAGAAGATCTAAAAGTTTAACTTGGGTATTTATTTAGAAAGATAATTTCAAAAAATATATTTTAAGATTTAATCGCTGATCTTATTACATACCTAGTTTTGATAAGGCCTTTGTTTAAAATTTTATTGAAATTGGCCACCATCATAGTTATAATTTTATTGCAAAAGCAATAAAAATCTATAATGTAAATTTTTAAGTAAAGGTCACCAGAATCACCAGTTTTTTTTTTCACGAACAATAAAAAAATTGTAAACATTTCTATTGTGTTTCTTTAGTTTTAAAATATCAATACCAACCTAGGTAAAATTGAAAATAATATCATAGTGAATCAAATCCTATGACTCGATGTTGATTTTTCGATTCGTTATTATTAATAGAACATTTAAGAAATATTAGCAATGATCTCTAATGCAAGAATTTAAAAACAAGAATGAGAAAAGGATTATTATTAAAAAAAATTTGTACTGTGATTATGAAAATGGATTTTCTTTTAAATCATACAGAGTGTATGTAAATCATGATTCCTGTTAATCATTGAAAACAAAATAATGTATTTACCGTTGCGTTAAATCAATAAATTCCTTCGATATCACTCCCGATAGTAATAAAAATATTTTTTCTGCGGAAAAACTAAGTACCATTGCTGAATATTTCGTCATGCCTTTAATAAAGTTAATATTGAATCAAATAAAATAAAATCAGAATATCTTGTTGCTGTATGTGTTTATTTTTGAATATTTTAATTTGGAAGGGGTTGAATTGTTTTGATTACACACCAATTTATGTAATGATCTATCAGAGCTAATACTGATAATTAGATACTGTTAGTATCTTATCCATACTTCTTAAATAAAAAAAAATAATTTAACTGTAATTTCTGAATTAATTTAAAAATTGATAAAACCTTGGACATATTTAATATTGACTTAAAATGGTGCTTAGAAGTACATGCCAGGAAGTTCCCAGTAAACAAATTTTTCCGAGATGATAGCTGTGAACCACAACTAAAAAATTATGTTCATTATATATTTTCCTAATAAATATTTTTATTTGGGATCGAAAAAATTGAGGGGATTGAAAAGTAAAATTGACAGAACTTCTCATCCTAGCTCGAAAAAAAAAATAAAAAAAGCCTATTTAGCATAGATATATTTAACTAGAATTATATGTATTAGGAAGATGTTTATTAGACAATAAGTTACTTATTACAAGAGTAATGTAATAAAACGCTATAGTGTTTCTTCACACTTTTGTCGCTATAACGATAAGTTATTGTAAAAATAGAAGACCCAGAAAACTTAACTCATTTTAAGACCAATAGCTTAGTAATTAAAGCTAACCCTACATACAGATACTTTTGAATAACGAAAAACTTCATAAACAATTAGAAAATATTACCTTTGGCAGCTCAGGTTTCGTTGTAGGTCTCGACGTATCATTAGAAATATAATCGGGAACGTCCCTTTTAGTTCCCACAAAGCTAATAACGAAAGAGGAATCTGAAACCGGTTTCCTGGGCCTTGCGGCTTTTTTTGGCACTACATTTTTATTCACAACGTCGACACTCTTGGCATTTTCACTAGCAGCACTGGTCTTATTATTCTTCGCGGCGTTTATTGAATTTTTCTCGATCTCCGTGACCGTCAAAGACTTTTCAACTATGGCGGGTGGAGGCGGCGCCGTAAATTTAGGAGGAGACCGAACCTGCTGCAAAAGCTTCACCCCGTTTTCAGAAGGTTTTGAATCAAGACCGTTTATTTCGATTTTCAGAGGCTCGGAAGGCGGAATTTTGGTTTCTGAAACGTTCTTGTTAACCGGTAAATGGTCTTGGTTGACCTGCTTATCAATAAACTTGTAAACAATACTTTCAGCTTCTTTAGAAATCTTGCTAATACTAGTTGGAGATACTTTTTTGATTCCCGAAGTATCCGAATCGTCGCTAATTGATCTGGACTTTGTAGGACTGGAAACTGGGCTGAAATACCTGTTGTAATTGGGACTAATCAGTGGACTACTTGGTTTAACTCTAATGGGGCTTACTAGGGGACTAGTCAGTTTGTGATGTTCTTCAAAAATTTCAGATGAGTGCTTGATGGTTGGTGACGGAAGCGACGATAGTGGACTAGAAGTTAAGATCAAATCAGGAGTTTCTGATAAGTTTGTTTGAGATATTCCTCGTTCCGATTCTCCCAACTGGATTCTGGACACATCTGGTATAGGACTAAGAAGAGGCACATCTCTATCTTTTTGAGGCACTTTGTTGAGCTGTAACGGTTTTGGTGGCAGTTTTGCATTCGATTTTACCGGAGATCGACTTTTTTCGCATTTAATTGGTGGTTTTCTCGAAATTTTAGCTTCTACTTTACCCTTGACGATAATATTATTATAGCTATCAACTTTAGCGGCTACATCACCAGTTTGCAGAGGCTTCTTTGTTCGCTGCTCAGGTTTTCTTTCGAAAATCATTTTGGCTTGTTTCACAACGTCTGCAGGTGGTTTTTCTTTTTCGCTCATCATAGGCTGCAATCTCTTAGGTCTGTTTATTCTCTGACTGAATTTGTTTTCTGATTTAGATTCAGTGCTATCGTGCACTTTCCTGTAGTTGAAATCATTTCCTTCCTTTTGAACGGCGATAAGGGTTTCTTCATTGAGTGACTGGCGATTAGTAACCACATTTTTATCATTAGTTTGAGAATCTAAGCGAGATATAGCTTCTACAGATCGCGCTCTCTTAACATCGGGATGCCGACCAGTGGTTCTGTAACGAAGTGGCACATTTCTAGCACTTGTCGAATTAAACCGAGACTCATAGTGACCGTTTGACTTATTTTCCTGGACATCATCGTCAAGTAGGTTTTCCAGAGACGTGGCTTTTCGCATATGAAGAATTGACCGTCTAGTAGAGCTCTCCCGAAGAGCCAAACTGAGATATTTGTTTTTCAATTTTTTCACTATGCCGGGACCATAATGCAATTCTTCTGAAGAATCAGAATCGGTTTCCTTGTGGTAGCCGTTACTGTTGTATTCTTCGCTCACCATTTCAGCGAAATGATTGGGCTTGTTATCGACCCAAACCCGTTCTTGTACCATTTTCGAATTCACCTCACTCGATGCATGGATCGGCCGCGAAACGTCTGACGATACTGATACTGATACACTCTTGGCTGTTGCTGTTAGGTTAGGTTGTTGTACCGTTCGAGTTAAAGAGTGATGGGGGGCAGACTGATGATCTCTGTTGCCGAAAGATTTATTTTGATTCCTCAGTCTCGCGATTAAATCTTTTTTCCACTGTGGAACATTGTCAGCAATTGTACTATCCATCTTCGACATTTTTTCTCTCTTATCTACCGATAACTTCTATAATTTTCCAAACATATTGTAGACAAATCAATCACTCACGAACCTCCTCATGCATCGATGAACATAACTAACAAATTCAAATAATTCTAACCTTGGTTTACACTGCAAATGCACTAAATGATTTTTCACTTAAAATTACAGTACACTTAAACAATTATATCACAGAATGAAGCAGGTGATCAAAGGCTGATATCAGACTAGAGTACCTAATACCTATCAAAATTCTAATCTACTTTCTACTATAAATACATATTTAATACCCCAGATATGTTAAAAATGAAGGTAAACGTAACCTAAACACAAACAATAATGATGTAAGGACATTTACAAATTAACATTAAGGCACCATCTACACAAAAATAAATGCACCAATAATTTTACACTAGAAGTTAACTGGAATCACTGTTGCTATCATTAGAGGTCTCTCTTCGTTCTTCCAAATGTAGTACAATTTTGTCTGACAAAAAAACTCATCTAAGCACTGCATATAGGTACATCTTATACAACGAACAAACTATTACTAATGTTATGTCAAAAAATTATTTTAGGTTATATTGCTATATAAATAAATTGTAAAGACGAATTCCAGTTTTCGTGGCATTTAAAATTATTTCATATTTCAGTCTACGATTATGAAGTATTTATATATAGTGTTCATATTTATTTTATTTAATTTAGTGATAGATATTAGCTGCCATAATAAATACAGTAAGGAAACAAATAAAGATGCTAAAAAGGAAAAGAAAAAGAACAAATCTAAAAATACTGATGATAATATTGAACCGATAGATTTTCGTCCCATTTCTCTTAAACATTTAGACAGACCTTTTCGTATGTCTAAATTAAACCTTCTATGGTCAAAAGCTGTATTGGTAAGTAATTAATTGACCCCACTCCACTGCCTTCTTAGTTTTTTGTTAAAACATTATGAACTCTGGTAGAATCAAACTATTCGAAAGGCAATATTTTATTTTGTTAAAGATAATTTGATTTTTGTTTCAGAGGTTATCGGAATCAGAGTTAAAATCAATGTTTAGTGAGTTGAAACTACATGATAAGGAAGAAATAACTTGGAAACACCTTCGGGCGGAGGGTAAAGACAAGGATGGGATAATGGAAGCTAAATTAAGAAAAAAACTGTTAACTATAATGCAAAATTATGGCCTCATGGACCAGGCAGATGATGTTACTGATGAAGAAAAAGCAAAGAGATGGAAACCTTTAAATGAAGCTAGTGATAAACATATCAATAAAAGTCTATTCAAAGATAAGAAATTAAATAAATTGTGGGAAAAAGCTGAAAGGGCTGGTTTTACCCAAGACGAATTGTTAGCTTTAAAAGAAGAATTTAATCACCATCAAGATAAGATTGATCAATATTATGCACTATTACATGATGCTAAAGGCAAACCAGAAGATTATGAAGGAAGTAAGTATGAAATAACAGAAATAAATTGTACTTTTACAATGTTTATTCATCGATATATAAATATATATATTTTATAGATGCCGTGGAAGAATCTTTAGACAAATATAACAAAATAGAGATACAAGAAGAAAAAGAACCAAATAAAGACTACCTTGATCAAGTAAACTTATTAAGACAAAAACATACAGAAATTAAAGATGGTTTTGATCATCTTCATTTGTTATCCGCTAAAGGACCTGCAAGTAAAGAATTTGTTGAACCAAAAGTCCAAGGATTATGGAAAATTGCTATAGAAAGTAACTTTACCCCTAGCGAGTTACATTCTTTAAAAACTGAATTGCTTCATTATGAAAACAGACTCTTGAAATTAAGACATCTTCAAGTTGAACATGCTTTGAATGAAGAAAAATATAAGGAGAAAGAAAAATTGAATTTGTCTGGAGTTAAAACTGATAAGGCTTCTTTAATGGTTGATAACATTAAAAAGCATGCAAGGAAGGTTGAAAAGATACACTTAGATTTAGAATCTAGGATACTAAATAGACATGTTGAGCTCTAGGAAAGTATTTTAAAAGATTATCTGATTTGATGCCAAAAATCTCATAGGTATAGGTTTGTTTGAGTCTCTTTTAAATTCTATTTTCTTACTAATATTTTCTATCTTTTCTTTTTATGAAATAGCTTTTTAATAAATGTTTATTAATAAATCACTGTTTTAATTATCTTGTATTTATTTATATAACCTTAATATGTGAGATTGTGGTATAGCAGGATCAGTCATCTTGTAAATAGAAGTATTTATATTAGCCCAAATTTGAAAAAAATGACTACTAAAAAGAACATAGTTTTTAGGCTTTCTGCAATAATTCCCATTATAATGGTTTTATCAATTTATAAAATCTTACAAGCTACAAGACAATAAGTGCCTGTTTTATTTATAACACACTGAATTTTGAGTAATACAGGTATCTACTAAAGGTTTTTGTAGACTTAAAAGGACTTGAATTAAAAGTTATTGTTACAAAATAGTAACTTTATTATCTATTGCTTTTTATACATGAGGGGTATACCTATACTTAAATTTTGCATAATTTATATCACAATAACGGATTAGTAAAGACTAATAAAATATAAAATAATACATTCGCAGCTAAATAAGTTTAATAGTTAATGGAAGTATACAAGACGAAACGATCAATAATTACTGTATCAGTACAACATACAAAAATAATATGTACTAGACATTTTACTGTTGAGTCATGTATTTAAAATACACCAACATGTCTATGTTTATTGATAATTACAACAGAAAAGAATGTTATAATAGTTATTCTCCATTGCAAAAATACCTGAATCTCTAAATTTTTACTGGCCCTCAAAAAAATGTAAAAAGTATTTTCGCGACTAAAAAATTCTTAAAGTTTTAGAAATTCTGAACAAAAGAATTTCTAATACGTGACAGAATAGAAAATTTCAGTAAATAAATAAAAGCATTGATATGTTGGCCCATTATAAATATATGGTTCAATAAAAAATAAAATGTATATAACAAAAAATAAAATTTATTGAGTCTGTTCCTTTTCTTCACTTACAATCCTCTCTGTAAGCTCTTCTATTAACTTAAAAGTAGTTGCCTTCATATTTTCCGCCAGAGCGGATTTGATTTCGTCATATGTATAAGAGTATTCTTCGTTATAATTCCTTAAAATTTTCTGGTACATTTCGTTCATGTACACCTTAATCAAATCGCTCATATTTTGAACTTGTTTATTGTGTTTCTGCCGCAAATGATCTCTCTCCAATTCCGATTTAGTAAACTTGTCCTCATAAACTTCTAATCTTTTATTTAAATCTTCTACTACTGCATTTAAAGAATTCATTGCTTCGTTCTTTTTAACTGCTTCTTTATTTTGGTCATAGAATTTTTCAAGTTCAAATAACCTGGCTTTCTGGTTTTTTATGGTTTCTTCATATTCTTGAATATTATTTTGGCTCTTATTTATTTCTTCTGCTTGTTTTTTTAACTCAGCGATCTCCTCATTTGCCACTTCAAGTTGTAGTTTCAATGTTGATATTTGAGCTTCCAAATTACTAATCAAAAAATTGCTCTCTACCAACTTATTCTTATCCTTATCTATCAACTCTAGATATTTCACTTCCAACTCTGCGTATTTTTTCTTGTAGTTTTCTGCGACTGTATGTAAATTGTCAGCTTTCAACTCTAGTGCTTTAACTTTAGAACTGAAAGTGGAGTTGTCAGTACAAACTTTTGGAATGTTGAGATTATCTATTTTCGCAGAAATGGCGGATAAAGTCTGTTTTAGTTCATTATTCTGAGCTAAAATGTAATTGGTCAAATCAGGTTGGGGAGGAAACCACATTGGAAAGGGAGGGGCAGTTATTGAAGGAATGGCCATAAGATTATTAGAAGGGAATTCATTTAATGACATTTGACCTCCCATCAATTGGCCTCCCTCCACTGGAGTCTCTATTGTTTTGGTTTTCTCTGAAACTGCCTTTTTTGGTTTCCTATGTTTCCTGTTTTTGGCAACATCATTTTCATGTTCTGAACCATCTGAACCGGAAAACGGCTTTGGAACGATCTGCTGTCCCAATTTTGTTATCCTATTTAATATATTCGCTCGTTTTTCTGAACTGTCAGAATCTTGATCACCAGTGCCTAAATTCTCGGGTTTTGGTAATAAATCAGGTTTGTCATTTTTTTTAATCTTTACTACCGAATCTTTAACAGTATCTATTATTTTGGCACCATACGATTTTATTTTAGCGATAAATTCTTGCTGATCATGGCTTTGAAATTTCACTAACCAACTTTGAGAATCATTGTCATAAAATGAAGAAAAGTTATCTTTTTGAAGAAAAAATAAAAATTTTTCTGAAACCTTTGCCCTTAAGATTACTACATCTTTTGCTTTATAAGCTATAAGTTCTTGTGAGGTTACTTCACTAGATCCTATGAGACCTAATCCATGCTTTCCTAAAGATCTATATGTTTTATCCTCCCTGAAATGAACCAAACAATGTTATTTGCTTATTTCATAATAAAGTTCAGGTGAATTTTGCCTTTTAAGATGAAAAAGTGCATGAAATATCTTACAAGATTGTTCTTTCAGAATTTTATTTATTTAACGATATGAATTCAAATAAAATAAAGAAACCTTAAACTGTCATGTATATTATTTTTCAGAAAAAAATATCATTTTATTCTAGTAATCATTAGATACACTTTTAGATTACTAAAGAAACCTTTTAGGCTTACAATTTCCATAAAGTAACAACTTTGACCATTAAAACTTCTGGGATTGGTTTGACATTATGTGTATCATTCTGAATATCTTTCGGTTCGATATTAGGAAGACTAGGCTGTTTAGGAGCTACATACATCAAATCCGTAACTGAAGGAATTTCTGGCATTGACGATCCAAATAGTGATGCCAGCTTAGAACTAAAAAAATAATATTGAATATAACAATAGTTTGGTATTTTTAAAAATAAAATTACCCTTCTGAGGGGTTAAAATCATAGTCTTCTGTATCTCCAAACTCTAACATTTTCACTAAAAATTTTGAAATTCAGTTTTTATAACAAAAATTTTGACATTTCTCTGTCTTGTTTTTCTTCTTTTTCTGTTATATAATAATAATGTGTTGCCATTCTAAAAATAACGAGCATCTAGCAACACCGCCTGATCTGTTTCTTAAGAGATATCTAGTTAATTGAACAATATGGTATCTCCCATCATTATTTGGCCTTTTACTGTATGCGTTTTCAGTTCTTTTTATTATCAAAAAAATAAACAAAAAACATTATTTGTAATAATTTATTATAACAAACGAAAACTAAACTATTATAATCTATAAACTAAAATCCTGAGATCTGTATCTTAATGTAGGCATGTTTAAAGTATTGCACACAGTATTTGAGGATAACCCACTATAATTAAAGTGAGCATTTGATAAAAAACTACAAGCTTGTCCTGAAAGATTGTTAAAATTGTTTGTATATATTTCGTGTTGGTTGTATTGAGTGTAGGAACATTTCCAAGGCATTATATATTGGAGGTCGGAGTGTGTCTGTGCTGAAGAATGCGTAGAGACAGAAGATTGATAAGGAAATAATGGTTTTTCGGATAAATCGGGTTTTAAAGGTACTGGAGAGGTCTTAGGAGGTAATTTTGTAGATGGCGACTGCTGTAGATTTAGACTTCTTTCGTTTCTTCTAAATTTAGCACGACGATTTTGAAACCAAACCTGTCAAAAATAAAAAGAGCAATGTTATTCAATGTACTGGAAATATAAGCTATTAACTCTTTATTAAACTACCAATTAAATATGCAATTTCAATAAAACGGTAAAATTTGAAATATTGCACAAATATTTGCGTACAACGAACTCTCCATCTGTTGGTTAGAAATTATAAAATTTGCAAACAGATGTCGCCACACACGTGTTTTTAAATTGAAATTTTTTTGATATGTTTTATCAGAGAACCCTCAAATAATTATTTGTAGTTTAGCCATTAATGTAGAAATATGAAGTATATAAGAAATATTTTAAAAGTTATATATTAAGAAATAGTCAATAAAATATAAAATGATAAATATTTTTTCAATCTAAATTAAATTTGCAAGTTATTGACCTTTATCTCTCTAAGAAAGTCATGCGCAAATTCTGTTTTCATTAATCCATTGTAAACTGAGTCATATTATTTGAAAGCAAAATACATTTGGAGCAGATAACAAATATCTAGTTACTGTAAACATATTTAAAAGTGGTTCATTTGAATGGTACATATATTTTATTATAGTAAAAAATTGGTAAGTGTAATTAATATATACAATGGCATTTATATTAGAGTATTAGAATTAAAATATATTTTAAAGAGTAGTTTAAATATTTTATAAATCTTGTACTACAACATATTATTGTAGATATATATATTCATATCAAGATCGCAGAGTACCTACTTTTTTATTTTTTATTTGCGAGGGTGTTATAATTTTAGGCTCATTTTAGGCAGATTCTATACTAACAGAAAAATTTCCACTCGTATCCGTATTGAAAAAATTTGGTGCTTTGCTTGCTTGTCTTCTTACTATTGTTAAAATGTTTTTGAGGATTGTCCTATAATTTTAGGCTCATTTTTGCAAGTTAGTAGTCCTCAAGCTACCAGCAGAGCACGTGTTTTTTTCCATCAAGACTAAGGGATCATATTATGTTGGTATAAAATTAAAATCTATTTGAGAATTACTCCATAATTTTGCGCTTATTATAGACTCTTATACTAACATAAAAAAATTCTTAGCACTTGCATTCAGAAGAAAAAAATACGTTCACCTAATGAACACATTAGGGTTTTTGTTAAAAATGTCAGATACATCACCTCATTACATTTATTATTTGTCCAAAATTAAATATTAATAAAAGTGTAATTTTAAGTGTCTTTGTTATTACAATAATTATTTTAAATTATGAAAGAATAGCCCCTTCAGCGTAAATGTCCAATTCTGATTTTATTACTACCTAATAATCAATATTAACCAAAAATTAACCAAATTAATAAATAACAAATAGTTAAAAAATAGGAGTATCCGGTAGACAGAAAGACCCTCTTAAAGATAAATTGAACTATTTGTCGCCTAAATTTTTTATATGAAATATTGCCTGGAATAGTATTTCCCCATAAATCCGTAATTTATGCATATAAAAAAGAACGAATTTTAAAACTTCAAAGGTGCTCTGCAAGCTTGATATCATAATAATGAGTACCTGTAGGTACCAGTTTTATGTTAAGTATTAGGTATAATTTGCTCATGATTTTATTTATTTACAGTAAACTACAAACATGGAACAACAAATTATGATTTCTGATACTGCACCAGATGTGAAACTGCAGAAAGAGGATCCGGAGGTGACTATTCAAAAACTTCAAAGTCAAATAGAAAATTTAAAATTGAAAATGGAGGACTTTGCAACACATGTTAAGAAAATAGAAATCGAGAAAAGAGAACGTGTCCGCAAAAATAATGAGAAAATAATTCTAATTGCTGATATGATTTTCACACACATGGGCGAGTTGCACCAGAGGGTTTTAAAGAAAATAAATGGAGAAGTAGATGAAAACGTTTCAACAGAAATGTGGCAAAATACTGAAAATACAGCACTGAACATCATTGAGGATTTGAAATTTATTTACAATGAGGGAACAAACGTCCTAAATGATTAAATGAACAAACTTCTAAATATATCAGTTATTTTTTATTTTAATTTCTCTACACAAGGCCGAATTAAACTTTTAGGGATAATTTTATTTAATAATAATTATTATATTTACAACTGTTTTTTTTTCGTTCAATTTCTTTTTTTATATATTTAAGAAGTACTGGTCCTAGTTTAGCTAGAGCCCTAAGCAACTGCTTTGTTTGCTTATGCATTAATCCGGCCCTGTCTCTACATTATATGAAATAAAAAATTAACAACAATTCTGAATTTTATTTTGAAGTAAGCATTTGTAGTGAAAAATAAAAAAATTATTTTTAGAACGGTAATTCCAATTGGGTGCCTATTTGAATTGGTTAGAATGGGTCCATTCTAGGGAAAGTTGGGAAATCTGAATTCTCACAGAGGATAAAAATGAAAAAAATACTATAAATATGAAAGGTAAAAAGTTCCTTGATATCGTCAAATATGATAGGTCATTGGTAAAATAATTGGCATAAGATTTTTAAAAGAATTTTATAATATATAATATATAATTTTAAGAAAAATATTGTTTATCCTTGACATTTATAATGGATAGATTCCACAAAGTAAGGATATAAACAATGACTATGAAAAAAGATACTGTTTAAAATTATTTTTTTTTTGTGAAACGTGACCTACTTGAACTCGGGCTTCACTGAGACTGACTTTGCTGGCTAAATCTTCTCTAACAAATGCATCAGGATAATGTGTCTTCTCGAAAACTTTTTCTAGAGCCGCCAGTTGTGCCGTCGTGAAGGTGGTACGATTTCTTCTTGGTTTCTTTAGTTTTTCTTCACAGGAAATATCTAGAAGAAAAAAGACCTGTAAAAATGCAATTAGGATATATTTATATATAAATATATGGCTTTACATCACATATGGGATAGTAGCCTCTATCTTCTAGCTCTTAGACTTGCTTTCTTTACGAGGAGTCACTCCATGTGCTTTGTTTATTTTTCTACAGCTTTAATACTTGTCTATTTTTAATTGTACTTACATATTTTTTGTCTTGTTTTTCAATATTGGTACTATCATTCCATTCCGGCATTCTTCGGGCATTGTTTCCTTCTGCCATATTTCTTTTATAATTTCATGTCTGTATGTTTGTTCTTAATTTTTATTCAGCTCATTTACTATTCTGTCTAGGCCCCCTGCTTTGCTTTATTGCAGATTTTCTGTGACCTCATTGAATTCTTCTGCTGTGGGAGGTCAGCCTTTCGTATGAATCATCGGTTTTTTCTTTCAGAATGTTTTCGAAGTACATGTTTTATCTATTCCTTTTTGTTAATATTTGCAGTGATTTTTGTTTTATTTTGGTTTATTATATAACGTATTCTTCTGTTAATTTTTATATCAAGTTTGTCCATTTCTATGTTATCAACTTTGTGTTTTCTTTTTTTATGCTTAATATTTTTCGACTCGTTTTGGCCCAGGTAATTTCAATTCTACTTTTTCTTGTTTTAGTGTATTTTCGTTTAATCATTGTTCTAATTTTTTGTTATATTGCCTACTTTCGTCTTTCATTGTCTCTAGACCTCATGTTTTTCTTTGCCACTGTTTTCGTTCTTTAACAACTATCTTCAAGTTCAAGTTTCTCTATTGAACTCACATCCTTTTTCATTATTTGTCTCTTTTCTTCTGACCTCGTGATCATTTTGATTACCTGTTCGTATGCGTGGTATACTCCACACGTTACTTTACATTCAAGTTTCATTTTTGTTTCCTCTTATCATTGGTTTTATTGTAATGGTTTCTTTCGCCTTTGTCCTCCTTTTCCATACTCCTTTAGCTTTTTTTCTTCTTAATATTCTTCTTTTCCATATGTCTATTCTGTTTTCCTCGTCTTTTTTCAGTATCCATGTCTCACTTCCATATGGTGCAGTTGGTTTTATAACTGTTTTGTATAGATGTAGCTTCATCTTCCTAGATACTTTTTTTGAGTTTATTTTATTTAGGGTTCCTGCCTGCTTGTTTCCTTTTGCTAATCTTGCTTCTATGTTCTTCTGCTCATCATGTTTGATAACTATATTTGGGTAGATATAGCTTTGGATTTGTTCAAATTCCATTGATTAGTGTCCATTAAGTTATAGTTGAGGATAAAAGAAAAAAATGAAAAACCCTTATTTCAAACTTTTAACACTCTGTATATTTCGGAAATGTCTTCATAGTAAGTATCTTATCAAGTAGTTTCAGTGTGTGCCAAAAAACAGCAAATTTCATAGAACCTTATGGTTAATATGATGATCGTTTTTTCCCACTCTTACAGAAAATATACACTTTTCATTCTAATTTGAGGGAGTAAAGGGCTACTTACTAGGAGAACTAGTAGAAGGTATTAGACGGGAGTAAAGTTTCTTTTCCTCCCATCGATGAGGTTTATTACTCGACGCTAAGAGCTCCCATTTACTTAAAAGTTGTGGAAAAAAATCTAATATTTATTTTGGACCCTGCAAAGACTATTTTAGTAATATGGATGACCCGAATAATGTTAGTGATTCGAAAATGTATTTCGATTTGGACATTTAGAGTCTGTTGTTAATGTTTCGAATTCCAACAAGTCATGGCTGGAACAGAAACACGGAGCCGAATTAACGACATTATAAATTTTCTTTTCAACCATTAAAATTAAAAGGTACGACCGTAAAATCGAAAATTAAAGATACAAACCTGCGTAAAAAAATTGTAAAACGCCAATAAAAAGACTAAAATTAACGCGTTTAATGTCGGCATCAATTTCGGGTTATACTGCCACATGCGAGATGCAGTTGCCTTTGAATGTTAACATTTGACAGCTCGGTTTTGATATTTCTCTCCTTGAACTAAAGATATGCGCGTCGGAAATTGCCATTTCAAACAAATTCGAGAAATGAATGGGTTAGGGATGGAAAAGTGTTTGTAAACTTTGAAAAAATGGTGCTTTTTTAATACATTTTTTTAAAATAAGATATAATCTTTGGTAATGTACCTACTACTTGAGAATAAATAAAATACACAGTGAAGAGTGTAATTTAAAAGTTCTAACAAGCTTATAAAAATTATTATTATTTTATGAATTCCCCTTTTTAAATGAATATGAATGACATTATTTTTGAAAAATTGAGCTCAAAATGGAATAAACCGTTATATTAGATTTAAGTGAAAGTGTTGTGATGCTAATTTCTTATCTCGAAATATGTTATGTTTGTCAAATTATTGTTTTTGAAGTGTGATTTTATTCTCTATTAAAATAATTTTTAATACCAAATTCTTTGATCTGATTTTGGCGTATGGTGCTCCTGGGTGAAAGCCATGAAATTTATTAATATAAGAAACGATTTTCTAATTGTAGAGGTCCAAACTCCCGTATACTTGTGGGTATTTTCATTCTTTTAATGCATACTAATATTGGAAACGATGGAAGAGGACTTACTTTTGAAATTGGAGTATCCCATTTTGTTGCTTGGCAAACTCAAAAAGAACAAGGTTTGCATCCTTACCACAGATATAAAAATATTTTATTTACTGATGTGACTAAGATGGAATATTTAACATGCACAAGACTATAAAAATTTTGCTCAGGCACAACCATCTGATCGGACCTTATAGTCTTAAAAATCTTCTAAATGGACCTAGGTATCTTTAATTCTTCAGGGAAGAATTTCCAATTCTTTTAGAAGAACCATCTCTCGTAATAAATCAAAGGATGTGATCTTTTTTCGACGGTGCATCACTTTACTTTGCTCTAAATTGGCAGCAGTTTCTAACTGAACATTTCCCTCCGAGTTAGATTGGACGTAATGGACCTACAAGTTGGTATCTTAGGTCTCCATACTTAAATCCCTTTGTCTTTTTTGGGCTATATGAAACGATGAGGTTGTAGTGTGTCCATTAATTTCTTAGAACAATTAAATATGGCAGGAGTAGACATTCGAAAGAATCCCGAAATAATTGGCAGGACTCAATTTCTCTTCAGCAGAGAGCAGAGATTTGAGTCGTTAGTTTTATTGGTAAATCTTTAACAAGTATCAACTATGATACTGATTAATAATTGAACAGGTAACGTCCCATCTAATGTACTATGGTACAATTTTTTTTAAATGATATTTGATCATATGTACGAGGATGGGTTGATTAAATCGCGGTCTACCATGGTATGCCATGGTTTTTCTTTTTAATTTTTATGTTTGCATCTAGTAACATCCTGTCGCAGTTGGACATTAAAATTTTGTTCGAGTCTGCCAAGTAGTTTTCATTTAGTGTCTTTACAAAGTTTGTAAGTTGTCGGTGTTTGAAAAAATGGAGAAAACTGATATTCGAGCTGTGATAAAATATTTTTATATTAAAGGATTAACATCTACAGAGGTTAAAAATGAAATAGATTCTACGTTAGGTGAATGTACAAGAATTAAAGATTCACCACGTCTAGGAAAGCCGAAAACCGCCACTTCTGCTGAAATAAACAGCGAATACTACGCTAATTTACTAGAACAGCTCTACCAACAAATTCAACAAAAAAGACCCCGGGTTGGCCGAAAAGAAAATCCTGTTTCATCAGGACAACGCACCATGCCACAAGTCGGTTATTGCGGTGAATAAAATTAATAAGCTGGGCTTTGAACTGGTACCTCACGCATCCTATTCCCCTGATTTGGCCCCGTCGGACTTCAGTCTATTCCCCAACTTGAAGAAATTTCATGCGGGAAAGAAATATGCTTCAAACTTGGAAGTGATCGAAGCGACAAGTTATTTTGAAGAATTATCAGAATATACATACAGGGATTGGATAAAGTGTTTGGAATATCGATAGACCAAGTGCATGCAACTAGAAGGAGATTATGTTGAAAAATAAAAATAAATTTATTCTTCTAAATTATTGTTTTCTTGTTAGGCCGCGATTTAATCAACTCATCCTCGTATAGAGCCGAATACTGTTCGAAAAATTTTCAATTCTAGAATTTTTCAAAAAAATAATAGATATCGTAACTTTAATATTTCTACATATTTCAATGACACCCTGTATAGTCAATATATGTACATACTCTATCCAGTATAGTAGTAAAAAGATATGTAAAATTTGATGCTAGGAGCTATCTAATATATTTTATAACAAAACAAGAAAAAAAATAAAAACTGATATATTTTATGAGCAAAATTTAAAACAAATGCAATGTTACCTAAGTTACTAAAAAATGTATGGTCCTTCGAATTTCAGTATACTCTAATTAAATTTCGTAAAAAAGAATGCATGATGCACGGATATAGAAATATAATTTTTATATAAACGAGGGGAATATTGAGTTCCATTTATACATTTTTAACAAGCAATTAAATAGTAGTGTTGGCTATAATAATTTTAACGATGCATATTTGCTTTTTTATATTTCCGGCTAGAATATTTTATATTCGAAATATGCATTAACTTTCGTATTTACGAAAATTAATAATGGGGCATTTTCACAGGCACTTTATCTAGTTTTATAGGAACAGTGATATAATAATGTTTAATAGGCTTTATTTATTTAATCTTATCGTACTAAGCGAGTGAATTTTCTATCTTTAACAAAAATACTTTAAAAAGTGTATAGATCCCGTTAAATTTAGAATACCAGTAGTTTAAGAAGAATACCCCATAATCTGAAGAAATCATAGCGCTGGGGTTTTTGGCCGATTTATTGACCTTGATTTTTCCTGGTGGTGCTTCTCTTTTTCACCTCCATTTCATCGTCTTTCTTTAGTATAAAGGAGCAAAGTATGCATAACCACACTTACATATATATTTTCTCCAAATGCTCTTTCATAGAATTTTCTCCAATGAGCTTAGTTATTTTGTTAAAATGAAAATTCTGATGTTTATCACATACTGTTCTGTAATGTTTCTTCTCTGTTATAATAAGATCTCGTCTTCATTTTGTTCTGCTGTTATAACTATACTGGCCATAATAAAAGATGTAATTAGAATTATTCCACAGGCGTTAATTTAGTATACTGGTGCTTTTAAAGAAGTTTTTGTAAGTTCTTTATAAGTATCGTTGCTACATTTACAAAAATCCTAAACCTCTTGTTGTTGTGTTACTGTTAAATATTTATTAAATAGATATTATTTTAAACGTCCTTAATACATCCTATATATCAATAACAATAATTTTGGCTTATGGAACAGTCTTTTGTTAAAAACCTGTGCCACGATTAAAAAAATGCTTTTAATAATTTCTCAATGTTGCCTGTGATACTTTATGAATGATCAATTAACTGAAGCAAATTGAAGGAAGGACGTCAAGTCCTTTGGTAATTTGAGGAGTCTTTTTTGAAGAAAATTCGAACTCTTGGTTGCCAAAATCCATTTTAAATTGAATTAATTGTTTCAACTATTACTTTATGGAAACTGAGAAAAGCTTTTTAAATTATATTTTATCGACCAATGTTTCGCTATTTATCTATAGCATTCTCAAGATTGACTGACATAAAAAAATCTGTATATCTTGAGAATGCTATAGATAAATAGCGAAACCCGGGTCGATAAAATATAACTAAAAACTCTTTGTAATACTGTGGAAATTCAGTATAATTTATCTTTTCATATCCATTTTAAATGATGTAAAAATATAATCCAAATCGTATAGGGAGATTTTTTGGAAAATATATTCGTATACAAGGTTTTCCACATAACATTCCCACGACCAATAATTCGGAATTGGGACTGATTTATGATTCTGTCCATCTTGGTATTTCATCCTTTTCCCACACTCATTATTATATTGTATATGCTATTTCTCATTTCTTCTTCAATCGTTTTCAGTACCTCCGCAGTAATACCATTTTCACCTGGTGCTTTGTTGTTCTTTATTTTCTTACTTATTTCTTCTGTTATTGGTGGCTCTTCTTGGTTATCTATTTCCAAATCTGTTTCGTCTATTCTAGATGTTTCATTTTGGTTTATTTCAAAAACTTTCTTAAAATATTCGGCCCATCTTCTCAAACTTTTCTTTATGTCTCCCACTAATTGTTCTTTCTTATCTTTACAAAATATTATTTTATGTGATGATTCTTTCTTCGACCAGTTTTTACATTTTTATAGAACTCTCGTGTTTGCTTTTTGATATAAATGTCTTCTTGATGTTTCATTTGTGATTCAACTTAATCTCTTTTCTTTCTTCTGCATATTCTTTTAACTTCCTGTTGGGTTTTTGGTATACTTTTACTTTCCTTGTATTGCTTTGTAACATTTTCATAATTGTTTTTCTCTTCTTAAAATTACTTCTTTACAATCGTTGTCGAACCGTAATTCAATAACTTGTTCTAATCGTAATATTTCACATAAAAACAATATCATATGATAAACAATTTCATGAATAGCAACAAATTTGTTTAAAGTGAATATTTAGCTGAATAAAGTTTTTCAAAACTGCGATATGAAGATCAATTGTGGTTATAACTTAAAATATTTGGACGTCGTTCCGTTACGCAGGAAACACTCTGCATATTTAACATATTGTATATAATATATCTATATATATATAATTCCTCAACCTCTTTTTCTCATGCTCAACCCTTAGCAACAAGTACACTGTGTTAAAAATTCCTCAACCTTGACATTCAAAAATAAACTTCCGTGCAGACAATCGACACGAAATTATATATAAAAAAGTGGGAATAAAGGAAGTAAGTCACCTTCGGGATCGAGATCCGGGTCCGAACCAGAATGTCTCCTTTTGTGGCCCAATCTCAACAGGCTGCTGACAGAAAAGTGACGGGCGTTTGGGGAACAATGCGAGCGTGCATTGTAGTCCTGCTCTGCGCCGAATTCCGACACATGTCCATCAAAAGTGTACATTTTAACCGAAATTTTGAGCGGATTGTTCTCACAAAACTTATTTTGGCACTTTTATTGTCGATACATCTTTTTCAGGGGGAATCTGAAACACATGAAAAAGGATAAGATAAATTGAGTTTCGGGATTTTAAAGTAATATACAGAGTGTTCCAGGAGTTTGTACCCAATACTTGGGAGATGATAGAGGGGATAAAAATAAAATTTGTTCCTTACGCCCTTCGTTAAAGAACTATAGAGTTCTAAGGTTAGAAATTAAAAATGGTTTTTCATAACGTCCGCTTATGACAAATAAAATTAACAGTTTGAAAGAACCTCTTTAAAGAATATATAATTATTTCTAAGGTAAGTAGGCTTTGAAACCGACAAGAACGGAAGGATACCGCATCAAGTATGCCTTGAACGCTATTTACGAATTTATATCCGGAAGTTTTTTCTTGAAAAAGTTCTTGATGTATTATTCCAAAATTGATCGTTTTTAAATAAATTAAAACTCAAATATTTGAGGGACATTCTATGGACAAACAATGAAATATTCATTATTGTCGGTTTCAAAGCCTACTTACCTTATAAGACACTTTTTGTTATTAACCGCAAATTGCACGTCTACTTTTAAGTTTAAATTACTCGAAAACGGTGCTATTTATAGAAACTTATAAAGAGTACTATTTTGCGTATCGTTACTCACAAATGATTTGATCTGTATATTTCATTGTTATGAAAAATACATTAAATTAAAATAAAAAATCATTATTTTTCCTCTAAATTGTGTCTTTAGTTTAAAATGAATTTATTCCATACTTCATGTACACACTGTATGTATAGAATGTTTACATAAAATGAAAATGCTAACTACGTCTTCAAAAATCATGAAAAAATTTAAGGTGCTGAAATACTTTATTAAACTTCTATTTTTTTTCGAAAAAAGTCCACGTTGAATAAAATTTGTCAAATTAAAAGTTGTGTTTAAAAATTTTGTAAAATAAAATTTTATAGGCAGTAACATTCCTTCATTATTTTTTTTTTCTTGAAATGGGCCATTTTCTGAACTACATAGGGAAAGTTACTAAACGGCTAAACTACCCCTGGTTTTCTGCAAATATAAGCAAAATTCATTTCAAAAGAAAAAAATAGTTTGTAGACTATTTTATTGTAGTGTTTTTTTGAACCAAACTGAGCGTTCCTTAAGTGGTTTCCATTGCATCGGGGATACTCTGTATATTAATAATTGGATGTATTTTAATAATTGAATAATCCTGGGTTTAAAATATTAAAACATATTAAAAATATTTAAC
Source organism: Hermaeophaga mercurialis (assembly GCA_951812935.1). Lineage (NCBI taxonomy): Eukaryota > Metazoa > Arthropoda > Insecta > Coleoptera > Chrysomelidae > Hermaeophaga > Hermaeophaga mercurialis. The sequence goes on along the minus strand of OX638359.1, from coordinate 36,287,207 downwards.
ATATTAAAACCTGGCTCCTTACTGAGTTACAGGATGTTTTATTTAAAAATTTAAAAATTATTTATGTCCAATACTTTAAAAGTATTTGACGTACCCCTATCATATTTGGCAGGAAGTGTAGTTACTGTACATCGTATTAAATTACGTTAAATACTCTTTCTTCGTAACGATAAGGTAATTATTTTTCGAGATATTTAAAGATAAACATAAAGCTGGACAATTTTAATGTATATTAATCATGCTGGTGTTTTTGGGCCATAGGGTTACTTTAGTTGAATTTTATGCATGGCATAATTACTCTTTACACAAAATTGGACTTTATTTTAAGTCGATTCTTACTTAGAATTATTTATACATAAATCCTAACTGCTTATCTTCTTGAACAAATCAATTTAATTCAATAAAATAACTAATACACTGATTTATTTTTTAACAACTTTAATGAAGATAAGGAAGTTCAACATTTACACTTTAACAATAACTTCAATAGAGTTTTTTTAGTGGTTTTCATAATATTTGGCACAAATTTTCACGTTTTCACTAATCATAACTTAAGCTAACTTAATTTTAGATATTTTGTCTGAAGACTCATTAAATTTTTAAACTTCAAATTTGGGTGAGAGTTTATATCATAAATTATGTGAAAAGCTATAAACAACTTGAGAGAAACAAAAAATGAAAATCGTAATTTTATTAAAAACATTCTATTAACTGACGAGGTCACTTTTACATGTAGAAGAATTTTCAAATGGAGAAATAGCCATAGTTGGGATATTGAAAATCCCCCGCTATCCCGAGACATATTTTCACCATGAATTTAAGATTCATGTATAGTAAATTCCTCCAATTTTATTGCCAATCAACCAAACATATTTTCTAAAGTTAGAAGATCGTTTAGTGAAAAAATCTATAAACTTATTGAGGTAAATGTAAGTCACATTGAACATTTTTAGTTTTGTTCTTATTATTTTTTGTAGTAAAAATGAGAACAAGGCTTTTTGTAATTATGCATTAGTAAAATTGTTTGTTAATCTTCTTGTTAAACCGATGACATCAATTATAAATTTTCATTTGCGTAATAAATGCATGATTAATACATTTTAAAATTGTGCACGTGTATGTTTAACTTTAAATATCTCGAAAACTAATGACTCTCTTATTTATATGGAAATTATTGGAGAATCGAAACATTATGCTAAAATGACAATTCTATCAGTGGCGTAACATTTGGGAAGGGTCAACTTCTAACTTGCCCCTTTCGTACGCCTCTGTTAGTAGCCGAAAGGCTTATTTGACATAATTTAGTACACTTTCTAGCAAATATGATAGGGATACGTCATATAGTTTTGAAATAGTGGACGCAATTAATTTTTACATTTTTAAATAAAACACCCTGTAACTCAGTAAGGAGCCACATTTTATCTAAATGTAGATAATTTACTTGAATGCAAAGCGGTTGTAGTAAGTAAAATTACATTTTATCTACTTTCGTAAAAAATATTTTATAGGAAAATTTCAATTTTTAATGAAATACACGAATACTAAAATTTTTGTAAAAACTAAAGACGCGTAATAAAATTGACAAGTTACCTGCAGAATTGATAAGTATATTTATTATATTGTCTGTCTATTTAACCAACACAACCATCCGTTATCTGTTATAATTATTACAAATATTCACAGAATCACAAAATGACAAGACCTGAACGCGCGTTTTTCGAATTAAACTGTCAAAAGCAATTCAAAAATGATATCAGCACCTCAATTAAAACTCGCGGCGCGCGAGTTTGACGCCCAAAATGAATATTAATGCTTTGTTTACCGATTTCCATAAATCGATTACGGCTCGCGTTAATGCTGAAACTGAAAACTGGCAGAGATTTCAGGGAAGACCTGAAAATAGTCGCGAGGCGGTTCGACTTATCCCCTCCTGTTTGTAATGACTTAATTTCAGATTTAAATGGGCGGACTTTGCCGTCGTCAGGAAAGACGTATGCCTTTAATTTTGCTGCATAATAATTAGTTGATTAATTACGATTTCTATTAAATTAAGAATTAGTTAACTCTAAACTGATTTCAAATTAATGAAGACGGCTTAAAAAGTGATTGTTTCTTCCTCTTCCAAAACTCTACATTGAGGGCTTTTTTGAAATTTTTTATCTTATTATTTTTTCCAAAAATACTGCCCCTCAGTATTCCTTGATATAAGTCAGGCCTTTGATAAGGTGTGGCATGAAGGCTTCCTTTTCAAAATAAAACATTACCTTCCATCTTACTTCAAATTAGTCAAGTCTTACTTAACAAGCAGACAATTCAGAACCAGAATCAATGAAGAAGTCTCAGACACTTTCTCGATCAAGTATGGAGTACCACAGGGCAGCGTTCTGGGGCCATTATTTTATTTACTATATACAGCAGATCTACCTACGACTGAAAATACTTTTATTTGATATATATCGACTTTTTGAAGTCAATATTTCAATGAATTTTGTCTTTAAATACGAAATCTTAAGAAAACCCAACCAATCAAAAACATATCGTGTTTTTTTAAGACCTCGATTTTAAAGTCAAGATTTTAAAGAAGGTTGATTTTAAAGTCCAACTTTTAAAGCAACATTCTTAAAATAATCACTTTTTTCTTCAAGATCATGATTTCGTTATCGAAAATTTTATTGAATATCACTTTTAAAAAATAACTTTAAAAATATCTACATTTATTTCCAAATCTCGACTGTAAATTCTCGTGTTTTGCTTCAAAATCTCCACTTTAAAGTTGGCATTTCAATAAATCTTGATTTTACATAAGAAATCTTAAAATATAGCGTTTTTATTTCATATACATTGACCTTTTGAAGTCAATATTTCAATGAATTTTGTCTTTTAATACGAAATCTTAAGAAAACCCAACCTCGATTCTAAAGTAAATATTTTCAATTTTAAAGCAACAATCTTTAAAAAATCACTTTTTTGTTTAAGATCTGGAGTATAAAATGGAGATTTTAATTAATCTTGCAAAATTATTTGAAAAAATCTCTGTTTTACTTTAAATTTCGGAAAATTAAAAAAACGTGTATTTCTTTAATATCTCGATTATAAAATCTTGATTTCATATTCCAAATTGGAATTAATTTGGATTTTAAAGCAACAATCTCAAAAAATGCATTTTTTTGTTTAAGATCTCAATTATGAAGTCGAGATTTTAAAGAATCTTGCAAAACATTTTTGAAAAATTTTCCGTTTCACTTGAAATCTCGGAAAATTAAAAAAACGTGTATTTCTTTAATATCCCGATTATAAAATCTTGATTTTAAATTCCAGATTGGAATTAATTTGGATTTTAAAGCAGAAATCTCAAAAAATTCATTTTTTCTTCTTTAAGATCTCAATTATGAAGTCGAGATTTTAAAGAATCTTGAAAAAATATTTGAAACATTTTCTGTTTTACTGTTTAAGTTCGATATTTTATTGAATCCCAATTTCTGGCAAAAATATTTCTAATCGTTATTGTTTAAGAACTTGACTTTAAAAAAGATATTCCTATGATTCTTGATTTTAAAGCAACAAATTTGGAGTTTTCTTTCAAGATTTTCGACTTTATAACGAAATTTTAATTAATTTCAAATTTAAAAAGACAAATTTTAATAAAACACAGTTTGAAACAAAAAGTTTAAGATTGGGTGAAAAAAATGCCAAAAACGAAAAATTGAGGAATGTTAAACTTTTACATTTTGATACAATTATAATTTTCATTTTTTATTTTTTATTCTGAAAATATTTATTAAATATTTGTATAATATAAGCTCTTGAAGATATTGTATACGTAAAGAAACCAATATTTACTGTATATTATTTAAAATATTCATTAAATATCTGATATAAATAAAGTATAGCAAATATTTAATAAACATCTAGTTTGGATAACAAATATTTAAAAAGCATATATTTCTTTTATATAAAGAAAATATTTACAAAAGATTTGGTGCTATCAAGGAAATGGAGGACACCAACAGAAAACTTGGAAAAGAAAAAAATATGCCATGTATGGATGGCATTTTTGGACATATTCTTAGTGATATTTTTCCATATTTTCTTTTTACATTTTTTCATACGATATTTGTACTTTTACGTTGCGAACTTGTTTCTCACACATTTACTTAAACTAACCCGATTTTCGGAAATGTAATTATTAATAGAGTAGGCGTCGTCAGGCCGTCGCTACTCGTCCAACCCACCGTGTCTGTTTACGTCTCGGCGGTCGCAGCGCCACCCATCACGTCCAACTCCGGCACGCATTCCTCAAACGCATGCAAATCCTTTCTAGATGTCTTGACATGCCTCGGTCTCTTCACTTCTTTAAAGACATGTGGTTCCAGTGGACCGTACTCAACAGGATATTGGTAACAGGGTAACGATCAACTGGTTAAGAACTTGACAGATATTCAAATTGGACTGATGCGAGCCTGTCCCGATTCATTTTGGTGAATATATAAATATGTATATTCGTGTCGTATGAAAATAGGAAATCTTTATATTGCCTGTAAAGTCTAAATAAGTGATATTATTTGCAACGCATATAATTAGTTATTAAATAAATTGTTCCAACCCTAACTTTGTCGAATTTATCCTTAATAAATTTAAAAGATAAATTATACTTATCTTGAAACTACAAAGTATTTCAAAACTATTTTTTTAATATGTGTCTCTAACCAAGTTTCGCTAAATTACATTTGCAAAGAGTGACAGAAGATTGACAGATTTCTTATATGCGTACTTGTCATCTTACCGTTAACATTTCAACATTATCAAGCAATATGCACAGTGTGATATCTTGTACTATAGACTGAGGACATTTTAGGTATTTCTTTATTTCATATTCCTCCAAAAAATCAAGTTCTTCTTTCTTCTCACTTATATGAAGTACTTCCTCTGTTGTTTCAGTTGTATTATTAAGTGTAGGTATGTATTTAGTGTCAATGAGCTGTTTTTCATAATGTGACTTGTACCTTACTTGATAATTTCTAGGGGTTTGGCCAATATAGATGACGTTACAACCCGGATAATTTAATTTTAAAAATCTGATTTTTTTAGGTTTCGTATTTAATAATAATGAACCAACATTATTTCTTTCTTAAAAACATATTGTAGAAGACATAATTTTTTATATTTTATTTGAAATATCTTAAATGAAATAGCTCTGTATGATCCGTTTTTTTAGATTGTTTCGGAAATATAAGGTTAAAGGCAGCCTTTTCTTCCTTTTTATTAATCAAACTATTTATTAGATGTAATGGATAATTATTAGAGGTAGCAATATATAAATTTCTCTTTTAATATTATCCATGCTCATTGGTATTGTAAAAGCTCTATGTACCATTGAATTATACGTTGACAATTTATGTAATAATTTGAGTTATAAGTGATATTCATATTTGTACGAGATGGTTTTTGATATTTCGAATATTGAAGATTACAGTTTACTCTTTTGACAATTATGGCTAAGAAATTGATAGAACTCTTCTCTTTAATTCCAACAGTATATTTTAGTTTTGGATGTAGATTCTTAATAAAATTAAAGAAAATATTCAATTGTCTATCACTACCTGTAAAACCAGCCGTAACAAAAATTATATTTTGTACATCTTCTATAATATCTTTTAACGTAGGTTCATTTTTATTAAAGGTAAAACTTAAAATTGATAAATTTTAAAAATCCGGTATTTACAAATTAAATTGTCCGGATTGTAACGCCATCTAATCTTGACCAGACCCTCTGAAATTTTAACATATGCTACTGTGAACACTTACGAGCTTATACGTTAAAACAACCAGAAAAGTTAGATTATGTAAAACACTTCTTTGACACTGAACCCAAACCTATATTTAACAAAACAATTGAAACAACAGTGGAGGTACATCATATAAATGAGAAGAAAGAAGAACTCGATTTTTGAGACGAATATGAAATAAAAAAATATCTAAAATGTCCTCAGTATATAGTGTTGAATGAACAATTAAACAATCATTATAGGATCTTTTTAAATTTAAAATTTACAAAATGCTTTTGAATTAACCCCTAATTTACTTTTTGGTCTATATGACTTGATTTTGAATGTTGATCTTTGGAAGAGAGAATTAGAGATTCCGCCCCTAAACGAATTTCCAAAGTTATTGCCCTTTTAATTGGAAATAATAGTGTCTGTTGATGTGTTGACATTTTTAGGAGCTTCCGTATGCGTTGGCCCTTTAATAAGATAGTTTATAACCATTTCTGGTGTTTTCATGTTCACGGTTGTTATTTTTTTTTAATGCGATACAGACGGACTTCTTTTTCTGCCGGCTGATCCCTGATTTATAACAGGAAACAGACATCTAACTGAAAAATTTATTTACCACAATTTTCATTGCAACTATTTCAAATCTGCAAGGTCTTTCGAAAAGTTGAAAACATTTTTTACAAGACCTTAAGTTTTTTCTGCAATATTCTTTAAAAACACAATTTAGAAACAATTAAAATTTCAATATCTTTACCACAAAATTGTTTTTAATGTCACAAGATTAAATACATTAATGACGACTAGTTTTGGCTTATAAAGCCATCTTCATTACAACAAAAATTAAGAATTAGTTGCTGTTTAATATGTATGTTTATAATTATTATGTAATCTATTCAATGTTAATAATTTATAAGTTTTTATTTTCAACATTTAATTAATTCAGTTTTAAAAATATTATTTATAATAACTTTTTGCACACGTGAATATTTAATTTTGTGTTTAAATTCACATTTGATTATTATTGTTACAAGGATCATATAGTTGGTAAGTTGTAAGATTCATTATTTGTATTATTTTATGACACTGTTCGTTGTAATTTTAAACCTAAAGATAACTTTACAAGCCAAATCTAGTCGTTATTAATATATTTAACCTTGTGAAATTCAAAACAATTTTGGTATAAATATATTGAAGTTTTGATTGTTTCTAGTTCCCAATACCACATTTGAGAAAATGGATAATCTTTATCAACAAAAACACAATTTGTATTTTCTGCAGGTTAAATATTTCAAAGTTCGTTGCTTCTTTTTTGCAAATTTTTTGGACTTGCGTTACTGTTAAACAAATAATCTCAGAATCTAACGTAATACAATTTTTTTCTGTACTTACCGGTTTAACTTTTGTTGTGTAAATTGGAATGATACCCTCAGAGTTCAAATTCACCCCTCATATTTTTTTGTTTCTTAGCCCATAGATAATGTAATGCATTCTTTAGTTTAGATTTTAAAAGGAGGTCCCATCTATTCATTTAATTCAAACACAGAACAAGAAGATACAGGTAGGATTTTTTATTTCTGTTGAAGACGGTAGCAGCGAAATTGTTGGGCTGTCTGGATTAATTGTTTACCATAATGAAATATTTGTTATGCAACTTGAAGAGTTGTAATGGGAGGACTTACATAAAAGGTTGTACTATTTTTTGTTTAAATAGATTTCTTTTGATGTGTGTTACTTCGAAAATTTTATGTAGAATGAAAGACTATCTTTTCGGTCTCTTTATACATATAATTCGTAGATAATGAAGGTACTTTCGAGGTTATTCACATCAAACTCCCCAAATGAATATTTTGGTAATTAATAAGAATATTTAAATTCGGTGAAACATATTCTGTAGATATAAGAAATAGTTAAAAGTTCAGCCATTAATAATTTTTATTAGTAGACAATTTAGTATGATTTCTACTTTTTTGAAATTATTTCAATTTCAGTTTTCTTAAATTACTAAATTGTTTTTTACAGTTTTACAACTAACTCCGTGGAGTTCTCGTATGGTGTTATATTTTAAATATATTTTTCAAACAAATCTACATCTCCAACAATAAATATATTTAGCCAAATTTAATAACATAAAGTCAAATACGTTTTGGAGTAATTTATTGAATGCCTCTGCTAATTCAAGATAATTATTATAATGTGGTAAGAGTGTTGTATGATACATTAATTAATATTTTTATGGAAAATGGGAAAATCATCGAATCATCAAAAGATTCATATAGTGTCTGTCGATCCGATGAGTTAAGCAACTTTAATATGCGGTCACTATTGGGATGGGTGACTCTATAAAATTTTTATTCAATTTAACAAATCGTCTTTATTGTACAGATTTAGTTGGATTTGAAGAAATATCAAAAAATTATAAAAACATGGCGTAATGCAGAAGGATTATATTTAAAGATATTTAAGTTTATTTCTTGACTGCTCAAGGCATATTGAAAATAATTGTCAACCTTTTTTCTACTACTAAACTGGGCACTTAAATTGCAAAAAAATGAAATAATTTATAAAAAAAGATAATCCACATCATTCTTTGTAAAATTAAATATTAAATAATTCTGAAATTACTGATTTATCAAGAAAATGGTATTCCTACAATATTTGATATAACACCTAATCATATACACATTTTTTTTTTGTTCCATACATGTCTATACTTAAAATAAAAGACCAGAAATAAAAAACTTAAAACACTCTCTTTCAAATATCTAGTGAATACTTTACATAGAAATTAGGAATCCACGTTAATTAAGAAAATATTTAGTTGCGGATTTTTTATGTATCTCCCTATATATTATAAAAACAACGTGTGAAACATTTCAATAAATAATATTCATTTTCGGGTTTTAAACTTTAACCATTTGTATCTCAGAAATGGGAGGCGCTAGGACTTAAAATTATTGGACAAATAAAAACAAACAAAAACAGTAGTAATAGTTTTAGTATTTTTATTTATTGAAAATTATTTGTTGTCTATTGTTTTAACCAACTATAGAATTAATCTCTCATTTTGTTTGATCTCATATAGGTTTATATCATAATAAACAGTGAGGTGCATATGTATGGAATAAACTCATTTTTAACGTTAATATGAACTTTTGAGGAAAAACCTGAAGCAAGTCGATTTTTATTCTTAATTTTACAAGTTATGCTACAAAAATATTACCACCTCCTATCACCCCCTCTGAATTATGAGAACCCCCTGAAAATTTTTAAATAAGAAAAAGGATCGTTACCTCTTTTGAAAGGGATTTTAATTCTCTGTTCAGAAATTTATAGATTTTTAAATTTGCTGCATTTATAACTGATTGATTTCGACAAACTCTATTTATACTTATTTGGACGAACTATTCACACTTAGAATATTGAGTTGTTTTTTTGAAACACCTTGTATGCATAACTAATAGAATGTAAGTTATATTTTATATACACGTTTTGAATTGTATGTATGTTCATATGTTGGTAAATGAAGTAATAACAAAAGTTATGTTTGAATAAAAATCGTTTATATATGTATTCTATTGAATAAAGTCCACACAAGATTTCAATAATTTCTTTCTTACAATAATTGTAATTAGGTTTGTACGTTAGAATAGTAATAATTGTCGGTTATCCTGCATTACAAATATTTGCAAAAAGAGCAGAATTAAAAAAATAGGACACCGGGCCCCGCACGTTCTTGCATTAAAGAACAGACCTTCGGAATGGTCATTTAGGGAATTCAATAAATAAATGTGGCCCGCATTTCGTAAAATTTTGTAATAATAACAGAACGAATCGATTTAGTTATTTCACCACCTTTGCTAATATGTAAATGAATCAATATAAGGGTAAACAGTTCTAACCGTTGGGGTGTATTAAAAATAGTGATAACAAAAATTAAAAGCTTACCATTGAGTGTACCTAGTGCTGAATAAATATTTTACTATTGTAGTTTGGGAAACTGCTTAATTACTACTGTCTTCTTATTACTACCATATAAAGAAGTAATAACTAAGTAACGGCCAGGTTAATGTTACTTAAAGGCACTTATTAATTTATTTTCTTTATTTGCTGGTCCTAAATATTTAAAACGGATTGCAAATGTTTACAGTAAAACTTTTTGAAATAAAAATATTTAACGATCACTTGACAACCTGATTTTGATGTTTTGAATATTGAAGAAGTCTTAATTGGCGCTGCAATAAATTTTTACGATTTGTCACATAAATTGTCCTGACATGTGGTAGTTTCGAGCCCCACAAGTTGACACTTTGAAAAATTTACGGAGCTGTTGAAAGATCGGCTCATTAACACTTTAATCGAGGGAAGAAACTCTAACTCGAACGAAATGACAGAAAAAATCATCAAAGCGAATTTCATTTAAGTAATATTTTAAATTAAGATATGGGTATTAATCCAATAAATCAGGATATTTTATAGTAAATTATGTTATTGCAAGCTAAATATTAAAAATAGAGAATATACAGGATAACTCATTAGTGTGGCAAAGTTCGATATGTACGCTATTATTGGAGTATTTTAAAAAAACTGTAGGTAGTCTTAAGATTCACATTTTAAAATTAGTCACAAATACACTAGGTGTTCAGAAACGCAATGCCAGGCCAATGTTTCTTATATTTTTTATTTCATATGTGAACTGTCACCCAATATACTTTTTAGGTGTTCTAAAAGTAATGACCACTTTTATGTTAAAATCTATGTGTATTTTATGGCCTGTTTTTAAAGAGGGAAAAATTATTTGGAATTTTTTACACCATTGGGTACTTTTCTACTTTCCTCTATTTAAAAATTCATCAAAAACCAAAATTATATACCCATGAATCAAAACTCGGCATCAACATTTTTTCATTTCATTTAAATGGAACAAACACCCTGTATTTTTTTTTCACTTGGATAGACATTTAATAAGCTCTTTCATTTTCTTAAACCGTTCTCTTAACCTAATTCTAAACTTTCATGAGATATTTCAAATGAAATAAGAAATTTATTTTTTTAAATTAAGAGGTGTGAAAAACGAGTGAATGGTCGATATTTTTTAGATTTTTTATAAAATCATTTAAATGATGCTCGATCGTCAGATTTAACAAAATTTAATTTTTTATGTAGGATTAAGTAAAAGAATGCATATTGTAATAATTTTTTTATATTATTAAATTTTATATAAATAATAAAACAACACTCTTTTTTTCTTTTTTTTTTGTTGGAAACCGATATAAATTAATAAATTAATTTGTCTAAAATTGAACTAATTAAAAAGTCTTACGGATCCCGATTGCAGAAATATTAGTGTTTTCTTTTTTATTAATTCTTGCTTTTTTCAAAGACATAACTATTTCCTGTTAAATTATGATATTTGTTCTTAGAGCGCGTTATAATAAATCTTAGTTTAAAGTATTTTATTTGACATTTAGTTATTTCTTTGAAAGCATAATTTGACATTTTTGATACAGATATTGTTCAATTTTAACACAATTTTCAAAATCTAAGGTTTTAGAATAATTTCAAAAAATAAAATTTATTTAATTTATACTTTTGTGTATTTAATAGGTTGTTTTATTGTATTTTGAAATATAATTACATTATCTAAGCATATATCTCCCTACACGTTACCATGTAGGAATTATTATTTAAATTTACTAATTTTGAAAAACTTAAATCATGCTTAAAGTTAACTTGTCATTTTGACATACTATGTATTATTTTATCTCTTTAATTTATATATAATAAAAATTCATGAACTTGAAGTTCGTTCAGGTTTACTTCTAAAGATAAACATTTTGCTATGATCTGTTCAAATTTCAGTAGTAATACTTTTAGTATTTTTATTTATTGAAAATTATTTGTTGTCTATTATTTTAACCAACTATATAATTAATCTCTGATTTTGTTTTATCTCATATATGTTTATATTATATTATACAGTGAGGTGCATATGTATGGAATAAATTCATTTTTAACCTTATTATGAACGTTTGAGGAAAAACCTGAAGCTAGTCGATTTTTATTCTTAATTTGAAAATATATTACTCTCTCCTGAGTTATGAGAACCCCCTGAAAATGTTTAAATAAGAAAAAGGGTATGTTATACCTCTTTTAAAAGAGATTTTAATTCTCTATCCAGACATATACAGGTTTTTGAATTTGGTGAATTCATAACTGATTGATTGATTTTAAAAATGTAAAATTTTGATAATGTATCAGTTTAAAAGTTTACATAGAATAAAGCAGAGAATCTCACATAATTTAAAATGTATTTTTTAATTTATTTTACAATTATATGAAGTGTTTAAAGAGATATCCATTTACTTCTTGACAATAAGCAATGAGATCTTGGAATTCTCGTAGAACACTTTATATAACCTCAGGGCTTAATTTTTAAATTATGAATACTCCAAATTTAAAAACCTATATATTGCTGAAGAGAGATTTAAAATGCCTTTCAAAAGAGGTATTACATAACACCTTTTTTTATTAAAAATTTTCGGTGGGGATGTTAAAATTTCCGAGGGGGTGAAAGGAAGGTGGTAATATTTTTATACCACAATTTGTAAAATTAAGAATAAAAATCGACCTGTCTCACGTTTTTCCCAAAAGTTCACAATAACGTTAAAAATTAATGTATTCCATACATGTGGACCGCATTGTATAAAGTACTGATAACAGCACGAGATGATATGAAGAACAGGATAAGAGAAAAATTTCAGAGTATTGATGTAGAGCTATTTTGTTAATTGAAAAAGAACTAAAAAAATATTTTCTTATTTGATTCGAAATTTATCATAAACAGTCACAGTTAGGTATAGGGGAAGATTTCATTTAAATAAAATGAGAAAATGTTGGTTCCGAGTTTGACTCTCCCTGTACTAAAGTAGACTAGGTACACAAACTAGTAGTAATGCATCACCCGTACGTAGATCTGAAATAAATCTTATATAAATTATTAGTATATGTGTTGTTCGGTGGCTAACGTACTTTTTGGGTAATAATTCAAAGTATGGTCGGTCCACTTTCTTTCAGTTGAAATGTGGAAAGAATAAAGCAAGATACGTAAACAAAAAGAAGACAGCGGGCACCTTTAGTAGAGAAAGGCCCCATCCCATGGCAGCTGATCGAAATGTCTTTGTACGAAACTTTATTTGAATTAGTGCAATTTATATACTTACCTAGGGCGAGCCACAAAACAACTACTCCAGAAAGTGAATTATTCCTACTAATATTTTTGTTTTTACTTGATACTAACAAAAACAGTTATTTAATCCAACATCACATATATTTTACAATATTTTTCTATGCCATAAAAATTCTGGATGTGAATAATTTATATCGGAAATAAAAATGGTGTTTCACTATCATAAATTAAATATATGATTTTTCGAAGTCAAGGAATTATTGCTCAATCACTATATTTTCCGATAGTGTAGCTAGAGTAAAAATGACAAATTATAGGTTGCGATGCCTTGCACTAAATTTTATTGCGAAAAATATAAATGTAAATTTCAATTTGAGAAAAGTTCCAGATAAACTGCTTCAGCTCGTGGTTCGTCACTAATTTTAGTCACTTAAGATTAGAAAATCAAATCATAAATACAGGGTGTTTGGAAGATGTATGCAACGGCGAAACAAGCATAAACCATTTAGAACCATTTTAGCTATGGTCTACTTAAACGAAATCAGACTATTTTATTTATCTAATTTTTAAGGTGTTTGGCAAAAAATCCCAAAATTTTACAGTTAATTACTGATAATGGCCAATTTGAATGAAAGTGAATTTTAGAACTGAATTTCGAGCATAAAAAATATTCCAAATATTTACAATTTCACTAGTGGTTTCAGTTACAGTTTTTAAAATTACATAAAGATACATTCTGTTGCAAAAATTGTGTTTTTAAGTAGATTTCACTCTCTTTTCACTTTCATATAATGAACTGGTTTTTTTCAGATCTCACGTTGAAATTACTTCTTAGATTCAATCTTCTTTCTTCTGCTTCTGCAGATGTATACCTTGTTCTTATCGTGTTGTGCAATTTTAAATAATAAGTTATTACAAAGTGTTGGTTATACATAGTTTCCAATTCCCTCACTTCGGCGCCAATTTGAAATAATATTTGTAATTTATTTTTTCCAATCTGACTTTTCTTTTTGACATCTATATCAACTTCTGAAAAAGTACGTAGTTACCAAAATTAGTTCTTGTTCATTATGAATTTTAATTACAATACTAAATTGATCGTTATTAAAGTGTTCATCTCAATAATTATTGGTAGTTTATAATTGTTACATTAGTTTGTGCCTACTTGAATATTCTGTACCAATTGTTGCTTGGTTGAAGTGTTGTGATTGAAAACTTATTGAAAATAAGTGCCGGTTATAGAGCTCAGTTACAAATACGTTACAAATACGTAGAGTAACCACAATTATGCCCTTATAAGGAATTTAAAATGTTCTTAAATAATAATACAATACAGTGTCGTTACGTCTCCTAGCACGTAATTTTGAAGAAAAAATTTGTTAAAGAAACAAAATATTTAACTTAGGTTAAGAAGAAGAAGTTGATATAGATGTTAGATTGGGAAAAGCAAATTACAAATATTATTTCAAATTGGCGGCCAAGTGAGGAAATTGGAAACTATGTATAAGCAGAGATGACTTCAAAAATAAAAAAGGGATCTGACGAAGCGTCCATTTAAAAATAAAAATCGACGGGTTTCAGGATTTTCTCCTCAAATCGCCGATTTACGAAATAATAAATTTATTCCTTTTATTTAGACCATACTGTATACAGACAACATGTTTAAGTTTCTTCTTGAAGACCAGATTGTTGGTGGACACTTTTGTTTAATTTTTTGGCTGGTACCTTAAAGAAGATTCTAGTTCCTTTTTATTGAGTTGCAGTAAGTTTACAGTTATTTGCATACATTTTTGTGAAGTTGATACTTTTGGTTTTTACTCTCTTTAATAATATGATTTTTCAAAGTAACTTTATATTTACAGACATTATGTCTTCTTTTTAATAAACACGAAAGAGAGATTATATTTATCTTGAATTTCAATAGTATTCCAAAGCTTTTTTAATAATTTTTCTGTGACTCAAGTTTCACTAACTGACAGATTTCTTATATACATACTTGACTTGTTATTAATTTTTTTTAATAATAATATTATTTTTTTTACTGAAAATTTTGGTTTATGTTATACATTTAGTCTAAAACGTAATAATCTATAAAAATTGAATTTTCCAGTTGTAATTGCTTATTCAGTTCTATATACTGAGGACATTGTAGATATTTCTTTATTTCAAGTTCTTCCAAAAATTCTTCCAAAAATCACTGTATATATAATCAGATGTTTGCGTAATGTGACTTATCTGGTTGTTTTTATCTATAAAATCGAAAGCTTTCACTGTATCTTATTTTAAAATTTCTAAGGGTCTGGCCAATATAGATTATGTTATAATCCGGAAAATGTATCTTGAAAATACCTGATTTTTTATTTTATTAATTTTAGGTTTTACATCCAATCAAAACGAACCTACATTATTTTTATTTTAATAGATAATGTAGAAAATGTAGTAAGCGTTATAACTTTTGATATTTTATTTGAAATATCTCCAAAATATGTAATAATTCTAAATGTATCTGTAAACTATTACATATTTATTACGGCTAGATTCCACAAAGTAAGTGTAGAAACAGTTAATTTTCTTCTTTTTAACTAGGTATAATCTTTTTTTCAAACTATTGACCATGCGTCAGAAAGTTGTACTATTATTTCTGATTCTTTTCAAATAAATTCATAATCATCTAACTGTTATTTAACACACAAAATTTCAAAGACTACAACTAACTAAAATAGACACATCAATATCGCCATATGGAACTTCATTAGCAATAATTTTCCAACTATGTGACGTTAATGTTTTTGATTCTATTGTAGTGCCCATCTTTCGTTCCCACCCATCCGCTAGTTTAAAATTCCGGACCCAAGTTGCTGAAATATTGCGATTTTACACTCAGAACTGGTCAACCAAATCTAATCTCCAGAATAATGCATACAATAGAATTAAATAAAGGGAAAAGGTCTTTGAAATTTATTAAATTTCAGAGGTTTAAAACGGCAATTGTACGTATCAAAGATTATGCCTTTACAGTTAATTTAAAACTGAGAATAGTTTCTGGCAAATTCTAAAAAATATAATTTTTCAAAGTTCATTTGTAAGTAGAAGTTTTATTTCCTAATGATAACAATTTAATAAATTTTATACTTTGTAAGATATTTGAGAAACTAATGAATGAAATAACTCGTCGGAGTTAATCTATGGTCTATCAAAATAAAGGAGGTTAAGGATTATGTTTTACGTTTTCCTAATTTACAACCTTTAATTTTAAAAATATCCGTAGGGGCAAAATCCATCCCTGCTTTTTGCTAATATTTTACCGAGCGTGAAATACTGACACAACCTAATATTGAGTTAACCCTATCCATGTCGTTTTTAATTTGAAACATATGGACACTGGCTCGGAATTAAACGGAATTTTACGCACAACTTGTTGTTCAATGGTGATGTTTGTGGTTTAATATAAAACACCCATTGATGATCAAAAGGAATAACTGGGTCGGCGGTGTAAATAACAAACTTTTCAGAATTTTGATGCGATCAAGCCATTCCTAGAATAATGCCAATCATATAAATTATTAGGTAGATCTAACAAGATTATCAATTATCTCAAATGTGGTAACTGGAATTAGAAACTATCAAACTAGAAATATTTACCACAATCTTTTTTTTTCTTAAAATATTAACGACAACTAGTTTCGGCTCTGTACAAAAGCCTTCCATCTTCAGATCAGTAAATACAATAAAGGTATAACTAAATATTGTTACAATAATGAGAACAATTAAGTATGAAACTTACCAAAACATAGGATCCTAGTTAAATTATGTAACATTAAATTATACTGAATGTGTGGCAAAAAATAATAAAAAAATAACTAATAAATTGAAATTTCAAGCAAAGTAAAAATTAAAATTAAATTTGCTTGAATTTCTAGAAACACACAATGGTCTTTACTTTGTGTTTGAACAAACAAATTCAGACAAATATCCCAAATATTTTCATGAATCTCCCATAATATTCTGTTTTAATGTTTATTTTGTATTCTAACCTTCTTTGTATTCTCTTCTTCGTTCCTGTTTGAACTTGGTTGTTGAGTACCACCCTTAGGTTGGCCGGTTGGTCTACTTCACAATGGAGTCCTAGCTCTCTTATCCCAAAACTGTCAGTTTTACTGGCAGTTGGTTATTTCATTCAACGTGTCGTTGGTCATACAGTTGAATTTCTGTTCCTATTCCTACTGTTTACAAGGTTTTTCCAATTCTGACGACGGTTTTTGCTTTCCACTAGGAGTGGGTCTAATCCCTTATTGGTACCCAATTTTATGGTTTTTAAGCACAAACCACTTAGTCCTTTTACCAAGGACACTAACATTTTTTGTCGCCTCTGATGACCTCTTGATTCTGCGGGATCTTATTCGGAAATCTCGTACATGATTTCTTGCCTCAAGTTAAGTCTCTTGGCTTGGAAGCCATTTCTTTAGTTGGTTTTCATCTTTTTACCATTGTCAAAAAACATTCCTTGGTTTCTGTCCTGGAGACTCAACGTTTTTGGGTACTCCATCCTCCCAAGTTATTATTTAAGTTGTTTTATCTGAATTTATTTCATTTAAGCTATGACACTTTAGTTTTGCAATTACAATTCTTTTAATTTCATTAATAGTTAGTAGTTTAACGTTAATTTTTTACTTTACTTTATATTTCAATTTATTAGATAATTTTTCATATTTTTTACCACACATTCAGTATAATTTAATGTTATATAATTTAACTAGGATCCTATCTTTTGGTAAGTTTCATACTTTCTTGTTCTGTTTGTTGTAACAATAGTTAGTTATACTTTCATTGTATTTGCAGACCTGAAGATAGCTATTGTATAGCGCCAAAACTAATTGCTGTTAATATTTTATGGTATTAAAATATATTGGGGTAAAGCTTTCGAGTTTGATTGTTTCCAGGTCTAACAAGTGGCTAAATTGGCACTTTTTTCAGTAGCAATGAAATAATGTTATTTTCAGATGTAATAAGTAATAATACTAATAACCCACGGATATCATATCTGATCTGTTTCGAAAAAACCTTCAAATAAGGAAAAAGGAGGAGAAAAAAACACGTTAGATTAGTTTCCATTCAGGACTGATCTTCAGTCAAATTGAAAATTTGCAGATATTGTTAATCTACAGGTATTTAATCTTGTTATTGAGGTTTTCTAAAAGGTTTACAGGTTCGAAAGTTGGCTTCTTCAATTTTTTCCCTGAATTGATGAAACCCATCTCATCCTAAGTTTTGAAAATAGGAAAGTGTGTACAAAGCGGTTTTTTTTCTTCTTCCAAATAGAACTAATTCAGTCCTTCTTCATGCATTTTTTTAACATCCATTGTAGTTTTTCGATCTTGATTTCTATTTTACTTTTAGCTTTTGTTCTAGAGTCTTGCGAAATCCTATGAAACTTAAAAATTGTTATCTTAGTTCGCACCTGAACTTCAACTTTCACTTTGGGGCAGTAGTTAATTCTCCCGAAAATTTTAAGTGGCCCGGCGAAGCGGAATAAGTGCATTTTCGATTCGACCGAGCACGCAACCACAAATACAAAAATTTCACGTCGTTCCAAGCCCCAGGAACCGTATCAGAGCACACAATTTTTATTTCTTTTCACATGCGTAATTTTGCCGTCTTGGGAAAATTGAAAGGATTAGTCAACCCATATTTTTGATTTATTGACCTCATGAAATTTTTTATCAATATTTTTCTTGGAACATTGTAAACTTGTAGGTTTAGTATCATTATTAAAGTATGAGCAAATAATAATTTTAGAAGTTAGTATTTAAATACTGAATATATAGGTACATATATAAATAGAAATCTAGGAAAGTAGATTAAATAATTTTGATTTCTCTGTATTTCTACAAATGAATAAGTATTATTTGTCATCATCATCAATTATTTAATCTCATAATACATTCCGAATATTAAATCAGAAATAGAAATAAATCCTTCTGAAGTACATTTCCCTTTTTTCCCCAAACGTCCGTAAGTCTTAGCCCTTCAAGATTATTAATTTTTCATAATTGCACCGCCTTTGATATCATATGGACTTTATTTGGATGATGAATATAATTTTAAATAAGAACGGGTTTTTCAAACATCGTAAGCTTTTGTCCAATTGGTCAGTTACAATGCTCCAATTCTTTTAGCTTCTCTTCTTGGTTAGACTACTAAATAAATTAAATAATATACGTAAATGGTTTCCTTTCACTATTTTTTTAATTTCCCTGCTCTTTTAGTTAATTTGGTTTTGTTTAACTTTCATTTACGTAATCCACCTCCGTTACAAATTATGTTCTTTTCTTTGTTAGTTTTTTTCGGGGAATTTCTTATTGTTGATCCTAGTTTTTTGAATTCTTTCTTTTTGTACTTTTAATGGCTTATGTTATTTGGTTGCCTACTTTTCATTTTTCATCTTCAAAACAAGTTGTGCTCTTTAGTTTCTTTTAAGTTTCATATTTACTGTTATTGTTTTCCTTTGATACTGAGTTTATTATCAATATTTTTTCGTATTGGGTTGTTTTGTTTCAGTAAATATATAATAGAATCTAACTATTGTCAGGAGTTTTTAACCCTATACGTAATTTGGTTAATGGAAATTAAAGAGGCTGAGTAAAAACAATAACAATAACAAATTATACTTCTTGCAATAAATAACACATTTAAGTGCAGGGGTAGGCTCTATCAACTTCTCGATCATCCGAGATCCCAAATTTGATTTTCAATTGCTTTTTATCTTTACAACCGAGAAGACTCCGATGTTTATTAATTTTGATTACTCTAACAAAAATATTTATTTAATATTCGTTCGCATCCTTGACCCATAACTCTCGCTCATGTAATAATTAGGAAGTTCTATGTACAGGGCGATGCCTAGCTAGATCCCTGTATAAATTATCGTAATAATATATTTTCGTCTTTATTTTCATTTGCCCAATAAATTAGTATTTTCTGGGTCTTTATAATTTTAGAGTGTTTTCCTTGTTAATATGTTTCATTTTTCTTTTTAATTTATTTTTATTATTATTTTATAGTTTCGAGTCAATCGTTTTAGAGAAAATAGTAGCTTAAATAAATTTTGTGTAGAATTTAGAAAATTGTAATGCGTTATAGATAAACAAAAAAAGGGATAAAGTAAAAACAGGTCGACAGAGAGGAGAGTCAATCGAAGAAAAATTAAATAAAAGTGACAGAACAAAAAGAATTGATGATGATTCTGCAATGTTTTAGTATATTTACTACGAAATTAATAAAATTCGTGTATGTCAGTTAATTGGTCATTATTTGGATCTGTTACTTAATATAAAATTGATACATCATGTTTTTATCCCCTGTTAACAACATACTTTTTTGAAATATAATTATGACCAGAGACATATACCACGTACCACATATTAGATAACAAGAGCGTGCATTAACAGCGTTAACAATGCGTACAATTTATAGATATGTAACATATTGTCAAATAATTATTGATAGGGTTGGAATTTCACTAATAAAGGGAGGACATTTGGAGTATTATTAGTCATTTTTAACCAGGGCCAAAATGATGAACCGTTATTTTTAATTTAAAGTTATAAATAACATGGAAAAAAATTATTAAGTACTTGAGTATTCTCCAGATTCAATGCAGATTTTGTATCAATTATCTTACAACTTTTTGTCAAAAACCAAAGGGTTTGAGAAAAATTATTGAACCCATAATTTGTAAAAATATTTTCTCACCGAACTAGCATACTTCTAAAATCTGTTTCTTTAATATTGTATTCAAAATCTATTTTTACTCATAACAGGTCTGTGATCTTCGTTAGAAGGTAATGGTTAAACCTTGGGAACCTTGAACTTCTCTCCAATATACCAATGTACTAATTGTTCAAATTCACACCTCGAAAATAAGAAATTCAGCTCGTTATTTGAGGATTATCACTAGTGTCCGTTGACACATGAAAACGATGAGTAAACAAATGTAGAAGCAGATTCACTCGTCTACATAAAAGGCTAATTGTGTGGTGGCCATATGCGTCTGAGCCTTGCCTTTATGCAAGTTGTTTGCTTAAATACAATCGCCCATTATTGGTACAACGAAAAAAAAAATCAAAATGTAAATACGATAAGAAGTTGTATTAACATCTTAAGTTACCCCTTTTTTAGATTTTGCGCTTGCAATTTTCATTTTAATAAAATACAAGTTAGGCTTCACTACCAAATATATAAACGTATTCACATCTTTCTCTGATCCAATTTTGGAATACAAAATTCGTTCTGTCTCTATGCGAAATAATCAAACTTTGCTATAGTCAAGAGTTTTGTGTACCAAATTGAAAACTACTTCCGAGATGCTGAAATAATAGATGGAATTTTATTTACAAACAAATTCATTTCTATTTTCTTTCCGGTTTAATTTTGAATGAGGGCTAAAAAAGCAAATGAGGTATCAGAAAGGAAGTAGCAGCAATTAAATTAAGAACGAATCTTTATTAAAATGTCAAACACGAACGCTAGTGTAAATGAGCCTTGCATAAAGATCGTTCATTAATTATATCATCTCAGCCGTAGTTCACCACGTTGCCAGACGGTTTTTTTCCTCGCCAGTTTTATGTAAAACATTTTGAATATTCTAACCCAATAAAGGAGTTGATGCATGCTTCTAAATATATTGTCATAGAAAAGAAAGAAGATGAAGATGAAGACTATGGAGGAAACAGTAACGAAATCACAAAAGGTTTGGAAAACTACAACTAAGAGTTGAAAAACTCAGAAAGTGAAAACAATGGAAAATTAAGAATGCAGAAGAAGAAGAAGAACCTTCAAAAAAAATATATCATATGAACTCTACAATTAATGTGACAATTTAAAAACTGTTGTCTATAAAAGCATGATGAGATCTCTACCAGTGTAGGAAACCCTTCTAAAAATCTTCTGAGCTCTCGCTTTTTCATTTTGTTACCAAACATTATTTGCTAAAGGAGTTTGAGCTAGTGAATCTATACAACTTTTAAATAGTTTTCTTTCCTAACGTTGTTATTATATAACAATGAGTTGTTCTATTTGAACGTTCTCTGCTAATCCAAACTTGGATTTTCTCCTTCGTTCTGTATAAATTGGATGTGCATTTACTCTTTCTGCTCTAGGTCGTTCAGTTTCAACAATAAATTCCCTTTCCCAATCGCTTGAAATTGTAAAATTTGTCAAGTTGTTTTGGATTTTTATCTTGGTTTTCGTAATGTGCTTATATTTTGAGTGGTTGAGCAATGTATCGTTGGATTTTTGCAACGTTCAATCGAATGTTGTTTTTTGACGGAAATCTTCTGTGTTAGTTTCCTACTCTTCTCTTTATTACTATCATTTTCGTCATTATTGTCTACCTACACTATCTTTAAATCAAGTTGTTCTTCGGAATTCTTTAATAAATAAAAGTAGTTTCGTGTAAATTTTAAAATATCGTGGCAACGGTGTGGTGTCTTAATGTTATGATTTAAAATGTTACTTTATGGAGGAAGATGTTGACGTGGTGAATTATCGCTGAAGTCGGGCAGTTTACATAATTTGCGCCAATCAGCAAAGCGTTCTGTCTTCTTCCCAGCCTTCATTAATCTTGTCTATACAAAGCAGTTAAATGCCACATTCGTAACTGTCTCAGTCTAGCGGCTAAATTTACTTTTCACTTACAGAAGTGGAAGACTATTTACTATTTTGTGCTCTTTGTTGTTTTTAGATTAAAAAATTGTGTATTCTTTTCAAGTCTGATATAGTATGGATTGCTACACAGAGTTTGCTAATGAAATTAAAAATATTAACGCTCTAATTCAATTGTGGGTTTGCATCACAAAAAAAAGATAACAAATTTCCACGCATATGTGTACGATTATTGAGATAAAAATATGTATACAACAACTGATCGGCCATTAAATGACAAATATTGAGTAAATTTCATTTGGAGATATTTCGTTGACCTGCCACTTGCATTCAGAGAACTATTAGTAAATTCCTCGGTAGGTGGTCGTTAATCCAAGCAAATTAGTACAGGATGGTATTTAAACACCTAATAATTGTATTGCTCGAAGAGAAACTTTGGGGCTACTGGAGGATTATTTTGAAACTGAATTTTAGTTTATTGTATACATTTGATTGTAAAGTAATATGTGGCGTACTTGGTTAAAAAATTTTTTTTGGAAAATTAGATGTCAGCGCTTGAGCATCACTAGTCACTAAATTCCTGGCAGACATTCAAGTACGACCATGTTGTTCTTAGTTTTAAAATGAAGAATTTATAAGATCAACTGCTGGTACTCTCCAAGCAGATGGTAAGTCAACGAAATATCTTGAAATGAACTTTACCAAAGGCCCTAGATTGGATCCTTATAGAGACTCGAAATAGCTACGTATTCAAGAGGATTGATGCCATTTACTTGAAAATTATGATCAATTTAATATTTTTAAAAATATTAAGAAGGATAATGCAGGAACCATGTGACCCTAGTTAGTGAACTAAAATGCTGTGGTCAAATCAAGGCGAAGACCTTAAAAAATCCGTATAAATAAATTATCGTTGAATACACAAGAGACCGCATTCATTATTACAAATCGAAATAAACCTAATTTCAATAGTATATAACAACTATAGAAGGCTCAAACGAAATTATCTAGGAAAAAATCAAATATTTGGGTGTAATAACATGGGACATCCACATTACTCACTTGACACCTTTTGACTAAAAAAATGTTGATGGTATAGAAGGCACTAAGAGAATCTATTTTAAGATATGGGTTATTGGTTTGGTATTAACTTGCTAAAATTTTCATAAATTTTGATATCAACATAATCTGAGATCTTAGGTTTGATGATATCAGAGTTGGGAGTACTAACAGATCTGTTGAAGAAATCAGTAAATGCGTTTAGTATGTAAAATGGATGTTCATCAAAAAAATCTTGTTACTTAATCGTTTTTTATTTACAAATAACCAAAATTTGTTGTGATTGCTAAATATATCCATTTTAATTTTCCTAATGAAGGGAAGATAAGATTCATTTACATCTTTTTTTAATCTCTGCTTTAACACGTTTAAATTCTTCGAGCGTACTATAATTATCATTATTAAGCTATCTGTAAATTTTGTTACAACTTTTTTAAATACTGTTAGTATTACTCATTATAGGTACCAGAATGACTATTTTTCACATTACACAATTTACCATAAAAAGGTATAATTTGTATTATAATATACAAGTACTTTCAGAAAATTTCAGTCTATTTCTGACAGGAACTTTTAGATTAATAGAAAATTTGCTTTTCTAAAATTACAGGTATTCTAAAGACACGCTTGTAAACTATTTTTGGCCTGATACTTAGAACAAATACAATTAATTGTACAACACAGAAGAAATTCATAGCGAAAACTTTGCGATTAACTTAATATATAGCGTAAAAGTATAGTATGAAAAAGTAGAATCAAAAGTACAATAAATTCAGAATTTTATATTATATGACTGAAATAATTAGGACATTTTTAAATAGTTTTAAATAAAATCATTAGCTATTAGACAGCAATAGATACTGGTACAGGTTTATTATTCTTTTCATTGTTATTTAATGATAGCTAAATTCCACGGATAGCTTTCAAAAAGATAATTGATTAGATAATATTAATTTAAACTAACAATCAATTATTGACGACCACCTGGTTCAGTGCAATGCTAATAATAATCTATTAGGCACAGAGGTGTTGCGGAACAATATCTTAAAGTACACACACATATGCCATAGTATAATAATCAATTAGATTATTTCCGGTTAAAAAATATGTTATCTATTAAGCAAATTTGGTCACTAATATATAGTTAATTAGGGTTAGGAAATGTATGTTTTCCAGCTATATTAATTACATTTAACTCCCCTGTATTCTTCATGGTTTACGCTTTATGAGTTTCTTCAAGAATTCTAATAGTTGTGGAACCATATCATGTATTTTTAATTACATAATATATTTTCCCATTGTTTGGTTTGTTTTTTATATGCCTTTAGAGGGTAGATAGGGACCAATATTGCAAATGATTTTCTAGTTTTTCGGAAAAGAACAACTTCAATAACAAGGGTTGGGAGAAAATTATTCTTATTATTTATTAATATTTCAAGGAACAAGAGTTTAAAACATTTATGATTAAAGAAATCTTAAAAATATAATACAATAAAAATGAGTAATAGAAATGAACTAATGAAAAAGAGTTTGATTCTTTTTTTGAAAATTTATTTCTTAGTATTTTTTTTTGGGTAAGTTATATATGTTGTTTTTTTAATGTCTTAACTGCCTAAATCATAAAACATTTCTCAACAGTAAATTGCTTTGTTTGATAACATATGTAGGATGCTTATTAATTTTATGAACTTTTTAATTTTCGCTGAATGAATTGAATAAATCAAAATTTTATATGTATATAATGAATTTAAATTTAATAATATTTAGTTTTGGTTTACTCCATGCTTGGAAGATGTAAAGTACACTTGACTGTTATGTAATTTTTGGAAAAACTCTACTGACAGAATTTAAATATTGAAGCTTACAACAAAATAAAGATTTTTTTAAGTATTTTTATCTATGTAACAAGATTCTAATTTTAAGCAAACTCCTAGTAATATAGATAATTTCTTTAAGATTTCAATATATTTTTCCATGCCAAGTTTTCTTCTATATACAGGGTGTTTCATTGGAAAAGGCCCTAACTTTAACTGTAGATGGATGTCACCTTAATGGTTCAAATATCCTTTTATTTTTATTTATTTTTTATTATTTTAATTTGACCTATTTTTTTCGGAGCTCATAACTTTCGAATTATTATATTATTTTGATATTTGGTATGTGTAATAAACATTATCTGGAAAATCTACTAAAGTATTACCAAAAAGAAAATCTAGGAACGGCATAACAAAATATTTAAAAATTAATTTTTCCAAAAAGCAACATCCTATATATCGAATTTTTTAAATTCGAAGGAGTAGAAAAAATTGAGTCTATTTATGTATTTTTTATTTTTCCGCAGACAATTGTTCTACCTTAATTTTTTTACCTTCATAGTATAATTTATGAGCGTTTTGGGGGTTACGAAATGGTATCGTTGAGATTTTTGTTAATTTTTTGGTTGAAATAAAATTTACTTAACTTATCTAGAAAAGTATCCTAAAAATTGAATTAAGTTTGTATTTTTAAAAATACAAACCACTGAAAAATGTTACTACAGGGCCGTACTTAGGACGTAATCATTCAATACGTTTCGAATGGTTCGAAAATTCTGTATAAGGATATTTGGAAACTATGCACTTTCTACATTTGTAGGTAACAAAACAAATGATGCAAATTTCAAAGTATTTAGTCCATAGTTCCATAGAGTACTAGAAGTATATATACATATATAGTAAGTAGTATGGATAAGTACTTTTATCGCCTTTTAAGCAAAAAATTATTTTATACTGTTTAGCTGTTTATTAAGCATATTGTCTAGATTTAAGGCTGATTTTATTGGATGAGCAATCTATCTAGAATATGAAAATAAAATTTGTTCCTTCGTTCATAGTCATTTTTACATTCTAGTAAAATATTGAGATGTTTGAGAGTTTAATAACGATCATTAGTTTATTAATTAAAATTAATAACGAACAAGAATTATTTTTAGTAACTACACAATTTTTTAAAAAGTTTAATAGATATCAAAAAGAGAAATACTGTCAGATTGATAGAATTTAAGAAACAAATATGTAAAAGAGTACCAGGAGAAGTTCCAAAAGAAATAAATAAACGAAGAGAATGAGTTTAAAATATGTTTTATAATTTTGAACCATAATATAATTGGTTGCTGTTAAGATCATAGATGATTTAGGTACTTTATAAATAAGTTGGATTTTAAAGATATTGAGTCATTGTGAATTTTAATTAGAGGAAACTTGAGATGAATAGTTTAATCAAGATCGTTAGTCTATTTATTAAAATTCATAATGAACAAGAAATAGTTTTGGTAATTATGCAATTTTTTAGATAGTTTCATCAGACTGGGAAAAGTAAAATAAAATTTATATGTTATTACAAAATTTAGTAAGTATATAGCGTGTTACCTACTTCTCTACATTCACACGTATTTTATTTACTTGAAATACAGAAATGGTTAAATGGAAGAGGAAGACAATAAACCTGAACAATGGTGGCTGCGATCGTTCGAGGAGAGTTTAAATAGAAATTAAAGAACCATAACGAAATATGTTTTCATGTATAACCATCGTTTTGAAAGCTACTTTTTATAAATCAGTTCCTTAGTACAACGGATTTATTTTTTACGTTTTTTTTTTTGACAATAGAAGTATTCAGACTTGCGTGACGCTCTCCCTAAAGATGGGGCGAATTATCTCTTGTTGGCACTTTATTTTTAGTTGTAAATTATCGAAAATGCTATAAAATGAAATTGTGGTAAAGACTTCTTTCTGTTATTGTTGAGCAACTTATAGAGATATATTTATTATGTCCCGATTTTACGACTAAGATTTGTAAAATATGAGTTCTTTATTACATTTAAATTAAAAAGGTTTAACTTGCTAAATATTTGTTTTCATGATCTCTATCTATAAAATTTTATATTTCGACGCTGACAAAAAAATGACAAATTTAAAAAATATGACTATCATTGGAAAGAAACTATTGATTACTTTTCCAAAAATTTATAACTTTAAAATTTGATTATCCCCAAGTTTGGTAAATGTAAGTTAATGACTCTGCAATTAGCCAATGGTACATAAAATGCCAAGACTAACGTAAAAAACTGATGTTATAGTTTACAAAAGAACCGATATATATTTTGATGAAAATAAATATATAAGTCGAATATAACTGACTTTTTTAAAGTAATTGGGGATGCCACCCTCGACACGTCATTAAACATTTCACACGGAAATTAAAGTTGTCTTTTTGGTTTTCTGTGCAGTAAGTTTTTCTTATCTTGTCGTTATTGGATTTTATCAAAAGTGACATCTCCATTAGGACATTTTAGTTGTAGTTGTGTGCGAACGGCAAACGAAATTTCATGCTCTGCTTGTTTTCCCAAGAAAATATTCTAGGACATGGCCCAGTAAGATAATAATGGGAAATGTAACCGAAATCTGAAATTCTTAGATTACATTTTTCGACTATATGGAATATTTTCCTATAAACTTTTCTATGTCTAATAGGATGTTTAAAAAAATCAATATTTTTTGCTTTTAAGTTTATAAAGAATGTTAATCTTGATTAACAAAACTGAAATTTTTATGTATGTCACGCATTATTGACTCTACATTAATTTTTTTTATTTCTAATGATCATTAAACCTCTCCAAAAACTGAAATAACCTGTAGATCGATGCGGACATGGTTATTTTTTTTTGCTGAAATCCAATAAAAATTTATGACTTAAATTATATAAATCCCAGAAGTGTACGGGAGCATATCCTACTTCTGAGGAGGAGCATGACCGCAATGGAAACTAGTGTTCATATACTAGTGACAAAAAAACGGTATTTATGCACAATCATAAATTTCATAAACGCATTTAGAACTTTCAAAATTTTGACAGACAGTCCGCTAAAAAAAGTTAAGGAAGACCTTTTTTATCTTATAATTCAATCATTATTAATTCCTCTGTTAATTAAAAAAAATATTTTATGTATTCGTTGTTTGTAGTGCCCTGAAGAATGCCCAATAAAGGACCGAAACGTCGGCAATGAAATAAAAAACAGAGTTCTTGTTTTAATTCTCTAAACCCCATCCAACAACCTCAACCTTCTATATCCATCTGGGTTGCAAAGCACGAAAGAAAGGATATTATTATTATGCTAAACGTTTTCCAATTTTATATAAAACTATTAAAAGAGAACAAATCGATTTTGCTTTATCTTCAAGGGAGATTTTTCTTAGCACACTTTCAAAAATGTTTTCAAAAATGATCAATGTATAAAAGTCTGCTGATATATATAAGGTTTAGCAAGCACATAGTTAATTTATTTTGTTATTTAGTAGTCATATGTAGATAACTGAAGAAATAAGGGAGTAGTCACTATTAATAAAAATATGTGAGAACACTAGAAAACGAATCAAACCTAGAGAATGAACAAAATGAGAGAAATACACTGAAGAATAAGAAGTAGAAGAACATTCAGTCGAAGAATTTAATAAAGTTGAGTATAATAAAAGTGGTAAACAACAGGAAAGCTGCAGAATCTGATGACATCTGCAATGAACTGAATAAAAAAGAAGGATAATATTAAAAGAAAACATGTATGAATTAATAAAAAATATAGCAATATTTTATTTTGAATATTTTGCAGCTACATTCTGTGTATGAAAATTATTTTAAAATGTAATTTATTCTTTTCCTGATACAACTTTTACGTTTTTAAGAAATTAGATATTTTATTTTTTTATCTAGGAAAGTGAACACGCGAAATGTGATTGGAAGATAATCTTAATGTGATGATTATTAGAATTGGAAAATTATAATAAATGTATCGAAGACCCGAATATTTACCAGGAGAGAAGCAGATATACAAAATCACAATCAAATCCTAAGCTCTACTAGCATTTTAAATGCGGTGGAAATATTGGCGGGAACGACAAAAGTTGACGCTAACAATCTCAGTGATTAAATGATGCCCCGATGACTGATTATCTACGTTAGAAAACTTACTAAATTTCTGTTTGTTATAATTAAAATTAACGGAAAAAATAAGGACGCGCCTCCTAAAATCGGTGCTGTTTGTGTACGAAATCAATACAGAAAAAACACCTGGACGATTTCTTACATATACGCAACATTCGGTACCGTCTGCATCTTGCATTATTCCATGGCCAACAAAAGGATGCCTTTTACCACCTTCAGAATTCAGTTGACAAGAATACCTATGTATCGGCTGACTGGCGTCCTGTAACTGAAATCTTTTGATGGTAGACCAGTTGCATAAATAAAACATGTGAGAGGGACTGTGATAGATTCTTAAGGAAGGTTCCAGCAGTGTTGCCGACATTAAAATGAACCATTTTCATATTTATTAAGTTCTGAAGCACACTTTACTAATCAAACATTTATTAGATTTAAAGGGCACATAACGTATCATACTATACACCCTGAGAACACAGCTAAAGGTGGTAGTGCTCCAATAATTAGACACAATAATTTGCATCACTAAGAATTAGAATACAAGAATACAAAATAAATGAAATCTAGGCTACTAAAGTAAGTATTAGCATTAGAAAATAGACCAGGATATGCACTGAAGAAAACGCTATAGAAGATTTTCTAAGTAAACAAAGAAATACATTTATTCTGGGAGGCTACCTTAATGACAAACATACTCATAGGATCCAGACTAACAACCGATAAAGGCAAAGAGGTTTTAGGAGCTATTAGAGAATTAAAATGCAGATCTACTGGCCCGTTGATATCAACAAGATTCCGGATCTGATATATTTCTTAACGATTAAAAACATTTCTCCTTCAAATAGAGAAGGATGAGATATGAACTCTGTTCAATCTCTATCATTTTACAATTAGTGAAAATATTCTAAGAAATGAACCTAATCCTATGCTTACCAACAAATTAACGGACTGGAAAAATGAAAAAAAAGCCTTTATCAAAAAATTAATCTTTCTGTTTCTCTGAGAAATAAACAGCAGCTGCATGGCAAAGTCCTCCAGTTTTTAATAGAAAGACGACTGGAAACAACTATCCTAAAGAAGTTAGAGACCTTATCAATGAAAATTAAGAAGAAAGTGGCAAGAGTCTAGATCTCTGAAAGATAAAAATATTTTTAATAACGTCCATAAAGGCTTAAAAGAGAAATACATCATATTAAAAATGAGTCAATTAGTAACTATCTATGAGAGCTTACAGATGACAACAATACCGATTACTCTCTATGAAAACCTACCATGAGGCTAAAAAGACCTATAATGCAAATTCGGTCAATTAGATAAGATGACGGTAAATGAGCAAGGGAGAATGAAACCACCTAGAAATACAAAACATTTTCCAACCACTCGAAGAACAAGATGAAGAATTGCATTTGGATAACTCCCCTCAAGGAAATCAGCAAAGAGATCTTACATCTCCCAAAGAATATAACAACATATTAATCCAAAGAAACATCCAAAGTTTGACCTAAACAATTACCTAAATTAGCTTTAATTAAATTATATAATGTATAAATATAGTATTAAGGTTAAAATGTCTCCCTAGGCTCTGGAAAGTTACATAATTCATACCAATAAAACCTCCTCATACAGACCGATCTTATTGCTTGTTATGTTGAAGCTTTTATTCACCAGAATAAGACCAATAATAGAAGAAAGAGAGTTAATCCTAGATCATCAATTTGAGTTTAGAAATAAATACTCAACTGTAGATCAAGCAAGCAGAACAGAACATCTGTGTTAACATTTTCGTTGATGTTACACAACCCATCGAAAATATTTGGCACGAAGAGCTTGTGTAGTGTACACACCAAGATTGGTGTGTTCAGGTATCAAAACAACCTGAGGAACACTATTGAATATACCTTAAATTAAGTTGAAATCCTAGTTAGAATCAAATTGCTCAGTGGTCAGCATTGATAAGATTGTTATTATAGCTAAATAGATCAGTATAGATTGCTGTATAAAAAAATCGTAAATGCTGCTAGATGTTCTTGGTATACATTAAGGTAATTGAGTGTTTTGTTGGAATGTTTTGAAATCTTCGTCAAATGTAATATTTCGTTTGTATAAATATATTATCAAAAAGAATTGTTGGCGCAATTTTCCGTAATCGTAATCAAAATATGTTGTTGTACACAATGATTTTTTCAAATTATGATTCTCGCAAACCAATTTATCAAAAATTAATTTCAATGATCTTTGAACTATGCTTACATATATTTACTAACCAGGAAGCAATTTTGTAAGAAGCATGAAAAACATAAATTTAACAGTTTTCATTAAATTCCGTTTTTGTGTAAAAGCACGTAACTGTCTTTGGAACCAACACATTATTATTATTATTTTTCTGAAATACCTGCTAGTTTGGCAACGCCTAAAGGGAGATAATTCTTTTCAATCAGAACAGTCTCCCGCTTGAAGGGTGATCCTTAGCACGAGCCAATGCATTTCCTGAAGAAGGGCAGTAACTAAGACGAAGGGTGGGTGTCATATGCCAAGAAAATAATTATAGATAAGCTTTGGTAATAAGCACGATTAAAGTAGAAGTTCTTTACAATTTATTTTTATTGAAATTACAATATACGGCGTAAGATTGGGCGTATTAAAGAAACCTTGCGGTTTCTATTTGGTAAGGGACAACGGCATGAGAAGAATTGTGGTGAAGTTAGTTTTCGTAATTATAAATTTATTTTTTAGTATTTAAAAATATAGATATATTTTTATTATTGTCATTAGTAATTATTTTAATGGAATTAAGTTCAAAATCACCGTACTTCTAATGCTATCTGCTATATTGATTCCAATCCACAATATAGACCAGACACCAGTTAATATTTTTTTATGTTTATCTGTACAAACAATAAAATTACACAATACTTGAAACATTCAAAGGTATGAGTTTTAGAAAATTGATTTTCAGCAACGGACGGTTTGAATGATTGAGTTGTTAACCATTAATTTAAAGAAAACTACATTGTTATTTTCACTGTTATTGTTGCAAAAGATGCAAGTATAACATATCTAAAAGAATAAGTCATTTTTATTTCAGATGTGACAACTATACACAGTCATTCATATAGAATTTTGCTTTGCACATCCTGTCGATATCACAGGAAACATGAAAGAACCACTACGAAAGATTACAAAAATTTGCACAGAAACGATAGAGAAAATTAACATTAAAACTAGTAAAGACAAAACAAAAACTATGATAATTTGATAGAAATAAGAGAAAACATCTTAAAACTAATTAAATCATGTAAATCTTAAATTTTTCTTCAAAGTGATATAAAACCAAATTAATCTTCTAGTTTTTTTAGTTACTAAACAATAAGACAAGCATATGGCAAACTATCTTTAAAAGATTTAAAATTAAATTTTATGTAGCAAAATAAAGCAGCAAATAATTGGCAGGCGCCTTTTAACGAGCAGCCAGTTTTCTCTTTGATCTGGATGATCGACTCAAACCAAGCCAGAAAACAGTGGCGCTACATGTATATTTCCTAAAAGTACACATCTTATCTTCTTGAATTTCGAATCACTTAAACACCAAATCAAAATACTGTACTTGACGCATGTTTCGCTATCATCAGAAGATGATTAAAACTCATCTTAACTTACGAAGTTTAACTATTTATCCTATTTGTATGTTTGGTGAAGTGTGTGATATTAACTAGAATATAATGGACAACTGCCATTTTTCGATACTTAGTAATAAGAAATAATAATAGTGTAGATTTTGACATCTTTTGGAAGAAAACCACCAGTGATGGTTATATTCCAAATGATTCTTTTCACTGCACAAATGATCTAGTTTTAATTTTTTAATACACCGATTAGTTTTTTTTCTTTAGTGAAGGAAAATTCAATATTGAAAAGAAGAAAATTAGAATATAGTGAAATTGATAGTAACAAACATAAACATAAGGAAAACCTTATAATTCTACTTTATTAAGGAAGGAAAATAGTATAAAATAGTATATTTCAATTCCATATAAACCACATTGTTTCGAATGACTTCAAAAAGTTTTTAAAAACAAATATTTATAATTAGTTTATAAGTCATCAAATAATTTAAAAACATTATTTGAAATCCAAAAGACAAATTGGCTTCTTTGGAAAAAGTGGAAAATACGAAATTAGTCGCGCATCTGCGTTAAGAAGTTTATTGGGCAAACGAGAAGATTAATATCTACAAGATTTAAATAACGTTTAAGTGATTTAGGATATGGAAGAAGTGAAAAATCCTGTGTTAACAAGAATGCTCTGAACAGTCCTCATAGGTAACCCTAAAAAATTTGAAATTAATTAGAAATATTTATGATAGAAAATTACTAGGGACATACAAAAGTATAAAAAATTACAGATGTAAGAATAACCTAAATAAAGACAAGGGATTTATTTTTTACAGTCTTGATCAAGAATGACTAATTTTCAACATTTCACCAAACATACTAATAGTATAAATAGTTAAACTTTGTAAGTTAAGATTACAATAGTACAGTTTAGTACAGAGTATAGTAAGTACATACTTTAGTTTAATTTGGTGTTTAAGTGGTTGAGACTCAAGCAGATATTATGAAGGTTCCAGTTTCCAACGTAGTAAACCCAACCCAATACAAACATTGTATACCTATTGTAAATGAAAAAATTCCTACGTAAGGTATCAAACACTGTACTAGTCACAATACATACTAACATCGAAAATATATAAATTCAAGAAAGTAAATTTCCTTCCGGAGTTTAAGTATCCATCAATTTTATCGGCCTATGCTGCATTTAAGTATGTTTTGGTTATTACATGATGAAGAAATAAATGTCTATTTCTTCTCAATAAAAGTTTATGTTAAATTTAGATATACGTTTTGATAATTTTGAAAGACGTTAGGTACGCCATATAAATTTAAGGATATAAACTAAACAGTATCTCGTGTTTTACATTTTCTTGGCCAGAAGCTGTTGGTCTCCGCCTATGGACAAAGTGTGAACTTAAGAACAGGTGTTTGAATCACCTGTCGTAATTTGTCAAATCTGGCTTAGATCTTTCTCACTTCTGAGGGCTTCTCAGACATCTTCTATGACTAATTATGATAACATAGGAAACACAACTGGTGAGTTATATGGTAAACGGTATGGGTGACTAATGGGTTAGCGGTTTTTTGGTATCGAATTTCAAAAACAACCAATAATGAGGTATATGATGTTGATGAGTTAGTCTATGCAGCTTTATAAAAAATTAAAAATCTGTTAATACTTTTTTTTATTCTATTGAAGTACACACCGTGAAATACAATCTTTACGGCACAAACCTTTAAAAAGGGCTTAAGAGATCGGTAAAATTATTTAACTAAGTTCGTTACTAAATGTCAGATTTTAAATGCATTTTTGATATTTTGTAACCTCCCATTTTCCATAACGGCCTGTTTGTTTTATTACATCACTAGGTACATAATGAATTTTTACTTTGGATATTTGTTTGGTGTGTTTATATATACATTAACAACAAAATCATGACCAACACAGTTACTAAAACTAAGTCCTAAACCCGACAAAATCTTTATTTCCTTGTTAGAAATATCTACTTGTTATATACTAAGTCCGATAATTTAATCCAGTTGTAGCAGCTTTTTGGGAACATTAACGAAAAAACGTTCGTGACTTGTAATTTTGGACACAAATTGACGTATTTTCGAATAATATTAACTTAATTATCTTTATATTCAGAAATATTGCTATTTGTGACAACATATTCCCGTATCATATTTGTTTGTGTTTGGAAACACACTTTCAGAGTTCTCTTCTTGTAAAAATCATAACCCGCTGTTCTCCAATTTAAAAATGCTACTAAAATAGAATATTATTAGTTGACAATATGTCTTCATGTGTAGTTATTTTTTAGTTTTTGATCGCTTCGAAGTATGCCAATAGAACCTTTTCATAAAAATTTTTAACTTCTTGCTCTTGTCACTATTTTTCAAATTTCTCATATACTCTTCATACCTGTTTCTTGATTTACTGGATCATATTAAATTTTTTGCTAAATTAGCTGATACATCCATATCAAAATGCATATCTACATCAGAATCATCTATTTTCGGCTTGATTTGCAATAAAAATTCTCCACTTACAAATATTGTTTTGTGATATGTATAATGATTATTATAAAAATTAATAACGCTGGTAAAAATCATAAAAAAATATGGGATATTATTAATAACATAACTAGTAGTAAATCTAAAAAGACTGTTGAGAATACCAATATAAAGATCGGAAACGGAAACAATACATCAAATAATAAAGAAAAATGCAAGAATTTAGTTTTTTGTAAATCTAGCAGATAAAATGGCTAATCAAATACAAAACGCTAATTTACCCAATAACTTTTTAAATGACCCCCCAAGTAAAACAATCAATATTTATCGAGCCAATTGGAAACGATGAACTAATTATGCGTATATCGAATTTAAAAAACAATCTCATATAACACCAGTATTTAAAGCTGGAGATCCAACGGAAGTAAATAATTATAGGCCAATATCTGTAATAAATAATTTTGTAAAGATTTTTGAACAATCTTTAAAAAAAAGACTGTTATATTTATAAAAAATTCTAATACTGAAAATGCCATTAATGATTTTTTGGAAAAAAACAGTCAGGGCTTTGGGTCACTCATTAAAATGTATTGCAGTTTTTTTGGATCTGGCCAAGGCCTTTAATACAGTGGATCATTCTAAGTTAATTGATAAATTAAACAATTATGGTATTAGAGGAACGGCATTAGAACAGAATGAAAAATTATTTGTCTTGACAGAACTCAAAAAGTAAAAATTGAAAATACTCTTAGTATAGAAGCCACGGTAAAAACGGGTGTTCCTTAAGGTACAGTTTTGGGACCCATTTTAATAATTTTAAGTTTATATTAATAGTATTAATGATTTTAACGGACACCTCATCTGCTATGCAAATTATATTGTAATACTGTTTTTAAAAAAAAAAAACGACTGAAATTTTCAAAAAAACTGTTGCAAAAAATTCTTATTTCTATTTTGCACCACGATTATATAACATCCTACCTATCAATTTAAAAATATTAAAATCATATAAATTATACAAACAAAAACTTAAATTTTATCTTTTAAAAATTTTAAATATTTTTACAATATATTAATATATATATATATATATATAATAATAATAATATTAAATATCAGTTATAAATTACCGTAGCCACTTAACATTCTGTCGTCGGTTACAATATTTTTTTTTACTTATTTTGTACTTTAGTATAACTAATCTGCATGTCATAAATATTTACAAAATATACCTTTTATAAAGTTCTGTAATGGGTTCTCACCACAAAACAAGTATTTAGTTACTTAGCATGGTTGACTACCCTGGGCAGGACCTAATTAGATATATTAAAAAAATGTAAATTTCGTCAAAGTTTTATATCAAATAAGAACAATAAATTGGAAATTTGATTTGAATTTGTACGGACCCCTGCGTTATTACATTTTTAACCCCACAACTCTCTCTATAAATTAATGTTAAGAATTAAAAACAAGAACCTTTTTGAATTAAATCAACCTACATATCCGCCATTGACTTTGACGATTAAAAAAATAATTCTGGAAATCTATTTTACACCTTCGGTTTGCCTATACGATCAGTAAAATATTTTCAAATCTTGTTTCTTATTTCCTCCTGTTAGATTTCTCTAAACATATCGATTTTTAGGAGGACTGTCACTTTCAATACAAATTTTTTATTTCTTTGTTAGATTAAAATGTCATGTTCGAAAATATTGGTATGAAAATCTAATAAATTCAGGCCTATTTACATTTTTCTGATATTTTCAATTCGAGAGAAAGTTGCTAACTAGATATGACATCTTTATACGCACACTTGGCTGATTTTTGCATTGTGAAATACGTATTCTTTCTGAGAATCTTCCCTAAATCTCACCCTAATTCTCATATCCTCATTTTAAATATTTTATGCTCCACGAGCTCACCGCACAAGCACATTACAGAGGGCATGTCGAACCATTCTTCACTTTTTCTTTTGTGTGGCAACAAAAATTATTATAATCAAACCGTTAAAGTAATTTATAAGGCTGTAAAAGATTGGGAGTTATCTGGATCAATATTTGCAAAAAATTTGAATATATTATCTTAGGCGGAAGAAGTACATTGGGATTAAGAAAATTGCAGGTTTTCTTTTGAGTTTATCGCGATTTAAAAAATAATTATAAAGTTTCCAAACATTTTTATTTTATATAAGTTAGTTATGGTAAATACTATTTGAAAGTAAGTCCAAATATAAAATTTTCATTAAGAAATTATGTGTTTTTAAAAACTGGAGTAAATCATTCATTTTAAAAAAATCAAATCAAACAAAATTGTCAAATGAATAAAATCTCCAAAGTTGGAATTTCTACACAATAAATAAGAATTAGATCAATAGAAATTAGAACATAGAACTACGTATGTACTTAATAGATCAAAATCGGAGAATTTGGAAAAGATCTGAAACGTTGTTTGAAGGTAGCTAAAGTATTCTCACGGTTGGGAAAAGCCTAAAATAGGTACTAGCACTAATATATTGGAAATTATCACTATTTTCACTTCAACAAAAATATTTGAATGATTGTTTCTCCGCAGGTTACATGAAATTGTAATTGAAGACGAACTGATCAGTTTGGGTTTAGGGAAATATTATTTAGGATAATCAATCATGTTAAAAATATTAAAGAAAACCTAAAATAACCAAAAAGGTGCCACTTACTATTTCTAAATATACAAGAAGATTTAACAGATCTTTCTGGTGGTCGTACCTCAGTAACGATACTTACAGAATGGAATAGAAAATTCATTATCACTGGAAAACCACAGTGAAGTTTGGGTCCCTTTTATAACTTTTGTTTGCCACAAATTTCCAGACAATATTCATATCCTTAAGGTCAAATGGTGCAGTTTAATTGAATCAATGACCAAAATGACCTCTGCCTTGACGTGATGGTATAGTCAGATATCAGTTTGTTGTGAACCTAATGATTTCTTTTCTGAAATAAGGAATTTTAAGAAACAGGTAGATATCTGTGTTTTTAGCAGAATTTCATAATTGAATGATATATTAAGCAACACTGCATAGCCTTCTAGGCCCTTGGCTTCTAGAGGCCTTAATTTCTAATTTTTTCTGTTATCTACTTTGGTTTTCCAGATTTGAAATCCCACTTTTTTTAAATCTGTTGTTGCAGCTTCTAACTATTTTCTCTTGGGTCTCCCTTTCTTTTTCTTTTCTCCTCTCTCCTCTAGCAATTGTTTTTGTAATCTATTTGGGTTCTTACGAAAAATATGCCCCAACTAACTAATTCTTTATTTTATTATTTTGTGGGTAATTGAGGGTTTTTCATAAATATCTGTTAATTTGTTATTTGTTCATTTTCTTCAAAATCCCTCATGTTTTTTATTTTTCCAAATATCCCTCTTAATATCCTCCTCTCTCAAATTTCCAATTTATTTGCTTCTTGTTCTGCTGGGCATATCATTGTTTCGTATAGTATTATCTTAGCTGTCAAATACACATTCTTCGAGTTCACCATTTCCTTCATAGCTCAGGCTCCTCAGCATCCTATCTTTTATCTATTTCTGGATGCTATAGATTTGAATATAAATCTGGCTTTTAAAGTCTCAGTTCTAGATAGATTCTTTCGATTAGTGCTTGGCATCTAGTATTTTTCCCTGTTTCCAAATGTTAGATACAGAAGTTGTATTGAAATTAAAAGAAGGATAAGTTGTTAGCTTCTTGTTGAACAAGTTAATCTAGATCGATTTTAACTCATTGAGCTGGAACTTACACAGGTCAGTTTACTATTTAATCACCAGTATTTCAAAATTTAACATGAATTTGTCAAACATTCTTTTTTACTTAAATTAATACAGTTTCATTTGTAGTAGTTTTTAAATTATCGATGTTTGGTATCATGGATTAGATACTCTGTCTTATATCCAGATCAAAATCCGATATAGCATGTATACTTTAAGTATGCAGTAGTTCATTGGAAAGCATAGCTATATGCATATAGTTAAATTAAATCAAACTGTATAGAGCTGAGTGTTTGTCTAAGACCCTCAAAAACTAAAAGGTAATAAGAAGTTAAAGTTTTAATTATCATATGATAATACTAACATAGTTAGTGAAACGTGCTTCGAATGCATTATTTATTTGGTCTTTAAGTGCTTTAAGATTAGACAGCTAATGTTTCATGATACGTCAAGAACTACACTTCTCCTATTCACTTAAACACGCCAAGCACATAATGTTTTACGAGAGATTAAAGCACAGACCGTAACAATTACTTAATTGCTCAATTTTATAGGAGTTTCGTGTAGATTAGCAATTAAATAAAAAAAAGCATTATGAATCTACTTTGCGTGCGATAATGAATTTTAATAAAATAGGAAAAAGTTCGTATTACATCTAAACAGGGTAAACTTCTTCTATTTGTGCCCGTCTCGTTTACCAAAAACTAATTTCATTCCCTTCGTTGTTTACCATTCATGTGCTCGATTTAACTTTAATTTCCAGTCTGTTCGAAAATAAAAACTTAGTAATTACAGGTCCAGAGTTAATTCAGTGGCTAATGAATACCTTCGTACAATGGAAAAACAAATCTTTAGCAAATTCTGCGCCACTCATTCGTTAAGTCATCCATTGTAAGGCGTACGCCCTTTGTACGAGAAAAAACCCTTTAGAAATTCTACTTCCGTTGTCGCCAAGCAATCCGATTCGCAAGGGCTGCTTCTTCGATTCCCTTTCAATTCTGCAAGTTCAATTGCGAATTACGGACACAGAAATGTTTAAATACCTTGCTCCAGATGTGTATTTGTTAATTAGTTAAATGGTAACGACAACATTACCAATATAAACGCTCTTCAAAATTTATATTAAGCCATTTTTTAGGCTAGAAAGAGGTT
Source organism: Hermaeophaga mercurialis (assembly GCA_951812935.1). Classification (NCBI taxonomy): domain Eukaryota; kingdom Metazoa; phylum Arthropoda; class Insecta; order Coleoptera; family Chrysomelidae; genus Hermaeophaga; species Hermaeophaga mercurialis. The sequence goes on along the minus strand of OX638359.1, from coordinate 36,246,537 downwards.
CTGTAAATTTGTAGCTTCGAGAAATTAATTTAACTAATTTTTATAATCTTATTTAACGAAAAAACTGATCGTAGTAATCGTTTAGTAATAAACTTTGGGTTGTAATTTTTCCAATCATGTATGCGACTTACAACATTTGTTATGTTGTATAATTTAGGAACTCTGCTGTAGATGGTTTTTGTACCGGAATACAAAAATTTAAATGCGTACATAAAAACTTGGAGTGGCGGCTTGAAAGTGCAACCGAAACTCGTTAGCCGACCATGAACATGTGGGGTAACAATTTATCTCTGGTTTTTTCATATACAAGGGGTTGGCCTGGCATTAAAAGATACATTATACAATTCATATAATCTTTCTAGCAAGTACCTATGTCCAACCCCATCGAAAGGTGCTTTTCTTACCTTTTTATTAACCTGAACTAGTATTACTCTAGGAATTATACACTAAGAAAACAATTATCGACTATACTCTATGTTCAGTAAGTTTGTGCCACTTCCAAGGATCCTTTTCTTATAGATCAAATATTTTCTTTTTTCTAGTTTTGGCATGAGGATTTTTTTTATTTTTGAGGCTTGTGTGTAGTGCCATACGACGGCATTTGTAGTAAAAGTGCTTCTTTTAACTTTGACTTTCAGTTTTTCCCTCGTAGAAAATGACATGTTGCATTTTCTTCTTTTACTAACCTTTATTATTATAGTGCTAGGCTACTGTAATCAATAATCAGTAACACAACAAATGTAAAAGATAAAATATACTTATTTTAAATATCCACCGTATTTGAAAGCTATTTTTTCAATAAGTTTCTCTAACCAGGTTTCGCTAAATCGCATTGTCAAACAGTAACATAAGATTGACAGATTTCTTATAAGCGTACTTGACTTCATATCATAAACATTTCAACCAATTATTATCAAGCAATATATACAGTATGATTTATTGCTATGAAATTTTAAAATATAATAATATTCTACTTTTCCTTAAAAAATAGTTAATATTATATAGGTATTTAGTCTAAAAGGTAATCTAAAATAATTGATCTCTCCAGATCTAATTATTCATTCAGTACTATATAATCAGGACATTTTAGATATTTCTTGATTTCAAATTCCTGCAAAAAATCAAGTTCTTCTTTTTTGTCACATATATAAAGTACCTCTTCCTCTGTTGTTTCGATTCTGTTGTTAAGTGGTTTGTGTTTAGTGTCAATCAGGTGTTTTGTGTAAAATGACTTATTGGGTTGTTTTAATCTATATAAGATCGTAAGTGTTCACTGTACCTTATTTCTAATTTTCTAAGGGTGTGGCCAATATAGAACGTTGCAATCCGAACAGTTTAGATGTAGACACTTGACATTTTTAATTTATTAATTGTACGTTTTATATTTATTAAATAATTATTTCTTTCTTTGAAAATGCGATTTAGCGAAACCTGGTTAGAGAAAGATATTTAAAAATAACTTTAAATATTGTGGAAGATTCAAGATAAGTATAATATTTTTCATATTAATTATGGATAAATTCTACAAAGTAAAAGTAGAAACAGTTCATTCAACCAGTAACGTACCTTGAGAATCACCATTAGAAGACTTTTTTCCAAGAACTGCTGGAAAAATTGGAGCACCATTAATAAGTAGCTGTGATTTACCTTATCAAACTTATCATATTATTTTATTTTTTAAATAATTCCAATATCTCATGAGCTGTGGAATAAATTATTTGAATCTGATCCAGACTAGTATTGGCTATTTCCAGTCTAAATCTTCTAAGATGAAGTGTATTTTTTAGGCTTATTCTATTTATTTTTTATCCCGTTGTAAATATATTTATGTGTTAATTGTTGCTTATGTTAATTATTGTCAAGTATTAATAATTATATATTAGAGTTTTTGTTAAAATTTTGTAAAACTATGTCCTTTATAGAAGAAATTTAAAGAAAATGTATGGGCGATGTATGGGAAAGTCATCTTTTTTGACGTAAAGGTAAAGTAAGTGTCAAAACCATTTCCATTTACATATTAGACAGTCAATGTTTTAAACAAATCAAAATTTGATTCTAGACGATTCTATATGCATATAATAACATCTGTCTAAACTATAAAAGTCTATTTCTTCCTTTCTAAACATCTATAAACCAGATACAAATGAATACTTGTATAAAAAAGATAATAATGATAACAATACGCAAAAATTATATCTAAAAAGCAAGATGATATCTTAGCTCACTATATATAAGAAATAAACTATTCTAACATTTCCATTTTTTTTAGTGTAGCGAATAGTGGTAAAGTATGTCCACTCTCGAGACCGCATGACCTCCCTTGTCGTTAACAATTACTCTTAATCAGTGATATTGAAGGGCGTTACTTATTTTTGAAAATTAGAGGCTTATTCAGAGTTTTTTCTTCAAAGATTGCTCCATATATTAGTAGGTAAACAGTGTTTAATGACTTTGTAGATCTGGGTCAGGTTTTAAGTGAGAAGAACCCTTCTGTTTGAAACAAATAGTTTTCTTCTTAATGGGGTTTTAACGAATGTAGAAACACGTTAACAGAGGAAAACATAGTTAAGTAATCAAGCTTATATTTAAAAAAAATCACATCGCTAATATTTTAGACAAGTTTTTTTAAATTATTATTTTTCTAATTCCTGTTAGAAACATCTTCGTTTTACATTTTTACGATAATAACTTTTCAATTTCAAAAACAAGTAATAACCTGTTCATGAGTTAAAAATTTTTCCAAAAACAGCCATTTTAATCAACTTTTTTTAAATCAAAAACCTTATACCATAAACTCTCCTTCTAACTAATCAATTATCTACCTATTAATCAATTTGCTATTCATTTTCACACCGCTGGATCTCGTTCAAAGATTTTACTGATCGTAAACCACCAGTTTATCATTTACCTGAAAATTATAATCAAGTAGATCTCTTCTTTGGTCCTTCGAGACGTGGTCACGACTATTGACTACCCAATAAAATTCGCATTGCACAAGACGACACCCAATCGAATGCCAAGGTCGCGCTCGCACATGGATCAAACTGAAGAGCGGGACCAGAATCCCAGTACCGGAATGAGATCTTTTCAACCAGAAGCATGGAAATTGAAAAAAGATATGTTATTGTCCTAAAATACGAGACATATTTCTGATGTCAGTTTTTTTTAAACGTGCTTGCCACCTAAACTTCGCATCCAGATTGTTTGCAGATCATCGTTGGGACATAGAACTTACTATACACTCCCTTGTGTCTTTTTTTGGATTTCTGGATTACGCAGACGAGCATTTTCTCTCATCTTGCGTCTCTTCCAGTAATTCTCATAGCTACTTGTACTGGATTCACTGGATTGAAGTATTGTACAACGTATGTCCAATATCCCGATACCAGATATATTAGATTCAAGAAGTTGTTGAACAGACCTTTTTCCTTACAAGTTTTTCTCAATAAGCTCCGTAATTATATGGACCTGGTCAATTGTGGAATTGTTGATCCATGATTAGTTTTTTTTTGTAGAAGCAATAATAAAACCTTTTTAAATATCAGTTTCTCTAAAAGCTTAAATACTATTAAATACTATATGCTCTAGTCTGATTGCAGCTTTGAACAAATATGTTATAATCACAAAACATTTAAGTGGCGGAATTCTGATAGGAAAGTGTCACTCTTTTTTATTCGGATTTAATTTCGTTCAACTTGATTCTCCATCCCTTGGTCCAGATACTAATCTGTTTGTAACTTTTCAACAACTTTTTCGCGGGTATCTAGAATGAATATAACTTTCGTGTCATCAACAAAAGTAGTTACTGTAGGGTTTTAAATTAAATTAAGGGATATTGCTCGTGTCCAACAGATACAGTATTAGGCCAAGTACGCTACCCTGGGGTACTCTCGCGTTGATTTCCATTAAATTATAATACGATTCTTCTAGCTTTACTCTGCAGTATACCTCTGATAAGTAAGACTTTAAAATTTGAGAATATTTTTGTAGGAAAAGCTTTTCTAATTTGTGGAAAAAAATTTTGCGTCATACCTTATCAAAAGCTGGTGCCACAACTAAGAAGATTTTCTTCTAATGATTTCTCAATAATGTGACTCTATGAACTTTGTCTAAGATCGAATGGATTTCCCTGAAACCAAATTGATTGGTGGAAATTTGATTTTATCTTCTTTTTTGTCTTAAGAACCAAGTTTTCAAGAAGCTTCAGGATGGCAGGAAGTAATGAAATGGCTCTGTAGGATGATACTTCATGAGGAGGTGTTCGTAGTTTGGGATTATAATGAAGTTTGTTACTTTCTATATCTAAGGAATATAATTTAATCTAAATGATGCGTTAATAAAGTTGGTGAGTTTTACTAAAGATTTTTTTTACTCTCCGTTATAAGCATGGTTTGCTTCTTTTTTACATTTCACCTCAACATAACGTTTCAAAAAAAAATTCCTTTTCGCGCCAAAACGAACTTCCGTGTCAAAGTAAGACACTTTTAAAGACTGAGGTCCTGCTCTGTAATGGGAAGGACCACAATACAGAGGGTAGAGGGGAGTGTCGAGGGGGTAGACTATAGTCAGACAAGACCAGGTATGACCAGGTAGAGTGACTAGAATGCCACGATCAACACTTGCCGAACTGATCCGGTCGAGAACACAACTCTGTGGTTAGTGACGTATATGTGACTATGATCGTTGCTTGTGACTGTGATCCTGACTTAATGTGCTCATGTTGAGAACTGTGATCAATGAAGTGAACTTTTATTGGATTTCTTGCTCAGAAGTCTAGGTAAGTAAGTGAGGATTTCCTTTTAAGTTAGATGGTTAATGTGACGTTAAAACCTGGTTAGAGGTTACCCTCATACATCATTTTATTCGAACACAATGTTATTTAAATATATACATGTCCATGGTTAACCTCTAAGAGCTAAACATAGATATTTTGTTTATTGGCACCTAATTTTAAATTTGGTATATTTCTAAAATAAGAATGGTTATTTATTTGAAGGTTAAACAAAGGTTTCATTTTTCTGTTGTTCGATTCTATAATTAACCATTTTTATTATATTCGTTATTCAAGAAATAAATTAATAATAAAACTTCATAAATATGACAGAAATAAAATGAGCACCAAATGTCAATGTAATATAATTCAAAAATTTAATATGTAACTTCTTAATGTTAAAAACTCTTAATATATTGAAAAAAAATTAGGCTCCTTTTTTATTTTTTATGAGTTTTAGTCCGAATCTTAATTTGATCGATAATCATTGAACAATTGCAAGATTTTTTCTTATTTAATGTATGTGTACTAATAAATAAAAAATAAATTACACGATATCATAAAAACAAAAAATCATCTTTTTATTATATTACAACCCGCAATCCTAAAAAGAACCTGGTTCGTAAATACAAAATTTAACAAAGAATATATAAAACAGATTTGGCGATTAAGATTTAATCATGGTTTTGCACCATACCACCACTTACACCAAATAATACCAACTATTCATATGGGAAAGTAGCGGATATTGAACATAAAGTTTTAAATTCAAACAAATTCAAACACAGGTTTTTCAATTAAAACCATACATTAATATTACCCATTTTATGGTATATCCCAAAAATAAGGAAAAACTTAAGGGAATATTAATTTAAGTTTGTAAATATATTGTAATAATTCTATAGTAAATCCTCAACTTATCCTTGGTCTATTTGCCTAGAACATTATCTAAGTCTGTGTAAAATTACAAAAATATTACGAAAACGAAAAATAAAAAAACAAAAAATGGATTAAATTAAAAAAATTGAAAGAATATCGATTATTGTAGCATAGAAAAATTTATTTATGCATGTTTTAATTAGTAATATGAAAAAAAAATTAATAAAAATTCATTTATATTTCAGTTAAGTGCAACTGAGTGCAATTTCTTGTATCCGTCCAACTTTTAAAACCATATTAATTAATTTAAAAATAGAAAACTTGGGGAATGCAAAGCTCAGTTATGTGTATTGTGTATATCAATTTTAATACTGATTAGTTAATTGAAAAGATGGGACATGTAAATATGCATGCAATCATAAAAGATAAATAGAAGCAATCTAATTTTGAAAATCGAACAAAATTAATGGCACAAACTTTACTTTGTTCGATTTTTTTTACTAATGAAATAAATATTGATTGTTTCTATTTGATTAAAGTGGAAATCCGTTACTTATAAACCGAACTGTCCGCTATTTACTGTATTAGAACTATTAAACTGTCAGAACAAGAAAAATGATCTCGAATTCACTTTCATCAAAATTAGAATGGTTAAAAAAGCCTAAACGTCACTATTTTCGATTCATCATTCATATATCGGCCTAGTGACCGAATTCCATATAACAACACACAATAAGAACTATGGTATTTTCCCCCTAAATTTGATTGAGAAAAAATACGTCAAATCATGAGATGACTGGCAGTTTTTACCCCCACGGGAATAATATTGAGTGTCGATTTGGGAAGAGAATAGTAAAAGTGATGTATGAGTTTATTAGTTTTACAACAACTCATTGTAATGGATATAATACTTTATTATTTGACACATAAATAACAATGATAAAAGAAAAACTTAACAAATATTATACATCATCAATTTTTTATACCGTACAGGAAACACTGATATTTATGAGACAAATTGATTTAGTATTAATTTACTAAAAAACCGTACCCGTAATCTTATAGTTGTTGAGTGGTCGGCTCGAAGGACCATTGCTTAAAAATTATTGCTGCATTTGATGAAATGACTTATATTGAATAATATCATAGTTAAACCTTTTGTGTAAATACTATTATTGATCGGTCGATCATTAATAAACGGTTAAAAATGAAAATAAATAGAGGAAAATTTGCAGATAAAACAAACAAAATTAAAGATTTAAAGATCATCAACTAAAAACCAGTTCAGTCAAGAATTTTACAGATACGCGCAGAACATCAGGCACTAATAAAGTAGTGAAAACATAAAAATACACTGAGAAAGCGATAAGTAAGAAGTAGAAAGAACTCATGACAAAAACAGAGAAACTAGCGACAAAAGGAGGACGTAAACAAGAAAATAAATTTAATGACGAAGAAGTTTGTAAGGAATTATAAGAAGGGCCAACAAACGCCAGGCGCCTTTAGATATATGACCAATAAACCAAAAAAAAAGCCCTTAAATTACACTTTATAATATGTAAAGAGATATAAATACTGATTACATATTTTTTATTTAATTCCAACCTAGTCCGCTAGATCAAATATCCAAACAAACTCTATTCATCTTCTTATTTTTGACACCTTTAATTCTTCAAAAAACACACAATTACTTACTATATATATATTTCAGTATTTGTGTTTATTTAACGTTTCCCCAAAGAAAATATCTTTTTTATCTACCAACTGCTTTAAATCTTTTACCCAAGAAAGAGATTATGGTAATTCGGGTTTGTTGGTTCAATACAATTTTCATGGTTTAAAGATTATACATACGTCCTAAATAAATATTTTTCAAAGCATTCGCACCTTGAAATACGGTACCCTCCTTTATTTGAATTTATTTGTTTGGTGAGGTGTTAAAAAGAAGCATTTTTAGCAAAATAAGTCCTACATCTTTACATACGAATAAAAAAATTAAAAACTAAACTTATATTAAGGATAGTATTAACTTAATTTGCGAAGCTTTTTTTAGACACGTTAAACTTTAAATTATTTTAAAGATTGGATGAATTTATTAGTGTAACGAATATTTTTATAAATTTATCTTTATATTTGAACAACAGGTTATGATTGATGAAAGTAATAAAACATATGCTGCTGAATATTTCATAATAATTTGACCAAAGACTGTATATTATATTAATAAAACTAAATACAAAATTAACACATATGTCTGTCTCTTAGTTGTCAACATTATTTAAACCTTCCAATTATAATTAATGATCTGTTTGATTCAAAAATACTGCTATTTCGTTTAATAATTTATAATAATACATTTTTCGATTGCAACATCAGCTGTAGAACGTGGGGGTTATAGTAAAAGAATTACAGCTCTGTTTTTAAGATCGTATCTTCATCTACCGGTATTTTCGACAGCTGTTTCTTACATACTCTTCTGATCACCTGTATGAATTTGTTTGTCGAATGGTTACAAAGTGCCTCGTGTCCAATATTACTAGTAAAATATGTCCAATGAAGAGATTTGTTTGAAAAAATTAATACATGGTCTTGTCTATCGTTCTATGGTTTTATATCTACCATTGATTCCAAATTTAGAGATAAACCTGTGCGATAATTTATTCTCTTGAAAAAACTAAATCTAAAGAGAACAAGACCCAAAACAACAACGCGACTAAACCAATAAATATTTAAAAATATTAAACATTTTTGGCCCAAAACAACAGATTGTTACTCATTTTTTATTACAAGAAAGCTTTAGCCCTCATTTATATTGCTATTCATTGTAACACAATGGCGACTTTCATAGGAGCGATTGTATTACTTTAAACGTTTAAAAAAGCTATTCAAAAATCAATATACAATAAATAGTACATAAGGTAAAGTATCCAGAGATATACAGTTACACACGCAACTGTTGTAATAACAATTAAAAATAAATACAAAAATAGAAAGCAACAAGTAAGTTCCCCTCGAGTTGACGTTGAAATTAAAACTGGACTGAAAAATATTCCCAAACGGGACCTTTCAAGTCTGAAAAGGGTTCAAGGGAAACCTGTACAGGGCCCTAAAGGTACCAAGAATCGTTATGGGAACGCATAAAAATAAGGGTTGCGAAATTACCTTCTTAACCCTTCACCTAACATAAATATTGTCTTTATCAGATTCTGATTTGGGATAGAATATAATAGTGAAAATAGAAATTGACATATGCATTATTATACTTAAAATTTATAGGTACCTACCTTGGTATTCAATACTAAAAGATCAATTAAGTGGGAATTATATGGTTCATATGAAATTATATTTGAAATTAGCGATAATAGAAAAGCGTAAAATTCAGATCACATCAAGTTTATAACGTACTACTAAACATAGGGGCAAAATGAAAGATAATAAAAGTAACACCAACACTAGATATGTACGTGCGAAAAAAGAAAGAAAATTATATGAAAAATAATCAAGGCCAAGTTATTGGTAGATACATTGAAGAGAATAAAGGAGAATTTTCACTTATAATACCACTAGTGCCTAAAAAATTTCCTGATAATAATTTAGGCACGTGTGGTATTCGGTAAGAAAATTTTACACCACAAAATTTCAAAACTTGACAGACATGAATTAAAAACAACACCGTCAAGTCGTTATGTCATGCGCATATAAGCGCTTCTATAGGTCAAAAAAATTTCCAGTGAAATTTCGTCTAGGGTACCCACCAAGAGAAAAATTTCCGGAAATTTTGGTGGTTGCCATAGAAACCATTTAAAATAAAAGCATTTGATTGGTTATAAAATAGAGGTGTAAAATTTTCATAATAATAAACATACTAGTAGACGATTATAAAAAAAAATGTCGGTATACATGAAATATTTTTATCTGGGTTTTTCTCTCCTTTTTTAGAATCCCAATTTTCCTCGTTAATGAGGCTCTTGGGATTTTATCTGGCTATATAATTAAAGTAAGTATCTTATTTATCTCTTCCTTTGTGATTTGGTAGAATAAGTTCTTTATTAATATAGGTTTCAGATTTCTAGGTTTGTTCTATCTCTTTCAACATTTACCTATTTTCCTTCGAAATATCTAATTGTCGATTTGTACATACGAACTTTAAATTTCCTCAATAATATGCGGTTTTTATATAATTGTATTATTTTTTATTTATTATTTTATTTAATAAATAAATGTCTTTATTTGCTGACGAGCCTCAAGAGACATATATCAGCTTCTGATGTATTTAAAAAAATACGTTAAAAATATATCAATATTGATCTTTTCTACAAACATGCTATTTATCAACCATCGCTAAGTAAATTTATATGTATAAGAAACCAATTTTTTTAAATTATGTCAAGGTTCAGTTCTTTAAATGATGGATTATTATTATTATAGCGAAAAGGTTGGCAAATAAATAGTTACTGAAAGGGTGTGTTTGTAAATATTATGACTGTGAAGTAGTATTTAAATACTTGTATAAAAATGAACATGCTTATCAATCTAGAATCTAGATTCTAGATGAACACTTATGGATTATCTAAAGTAATTGTGGACTAATTTGAAGCTCACTTTAGGCAAATTAAGAATGAAAATAATTTGAAAAATAACAATTTTAATCTTAAAAATGGAATAACACAATAAACATGTAGACATTTTTAGAAATGTAAATATTTGAAAAATGGACCACGAAAATAATGCATATTTTTAAATGGTATGTAAAATGTGTCATTTGCATCAAAATATTCTAATACATTTTTTTTCTAACATCATTAGTTTACACAAAAATTCACTTTGGACATTTACTCGAAAATTTATATGTAACCAAGAAATATCTACCTGATGATTCATAAAATGATGTTAATTTGCAGAAGATTCAGATCGTTTAATCGTTTTAAGTTTATCGTTTGGTAAAGTAGTTTCAACAGTTCGGTGAAAAATGGCATTTTATTTAAATCAGGAATATCTCATGTTAATTAATCTAATCCGCGATGATTTGTATCAGTGTCCCAAAGAAATATCTAGGTGTACTTAAATAAAAACTTATTTTTACAACTTTTAAAAAACTATTGTTTATACTTGACTGAGTTATCGGGGTTGCCGGCTTTAGTTGCTTTCCGGTAAATAATATTTGGATAAATTTAAAATACTAATATTTATTTCTTTGAAAACGGCTCATCCATAAATATGTGTATTATTTTCGCGGACACCTTGTATTTGAGATTACTTTGAAAGTAATCAGAAAATGAATAACATTTTATTTTATATTTTTAACCATTTAATTTTGTTAACTACAAATAGCAAAATAAAAATCGACTCTGCTATCTGTACCGGATTTACGTTTAGGTATTCTTTCAAAATTTAAAAGAAATATTAAAATTTATGACCACAATAGAAAAATTTGAATTTTTACAAATAATTAGAAAAGCAATGAGTTGCTAACGTAACATTTTTTAATGAAAATCCTTATTTTCTTCATTGTGTGAAACTAGCAAATTACTCATTTTTATTCAAAAATATTGTACTTATGTACTAGTTAATAATTTACCATATTCATACGGTTTGAAGAATAAAATACAATTTCTCTATACCCTGTTTTAATATTGAACTACACTATTGATATTCCAGGTATCGATATTATATTGTCAGTATTATTCAGTTTGTTCTATTACTTATGTAAAAAATTACAAACTATTACGAAAGAAAATATAGTCGTGCAACTTAACAATGACTTCTGAAAAATTACGGATTCTCCATCAACCAATATTTTTGTCCGTTACCTAATCAAAGTATCGATATTTGAAAAATCGCTTTTATCTATTGACAATTGACATGTAGGTGTAGGTTAAATTAAAATTGTTAGATGGCTTATTGTTGTATGTAATTAACAGATAAATTAAGTTTCGCTTGGTTGTTTGCTGTTTTTTTCAGTTTTCTATAAAAAGTAGATGAAAATCTATCAGACGAATTAATTTGGAAGCCATTTTGTTAAACTTTGATATTACTAAATAGTATAATGATAGCATAAAATAAATAAAATAAAATAAAACTTAATTTTTTAGATACTCGTATATATGCTAGACTTTATCGACTGTCGGCAGCGCCATGAGGTTACGCAGTTAACAGTTATATAATTATTTTGATGTTTTGTTTTGATGGTTTCTTATTATTTTTATAGGTTTAATGGCTAATTTAATAATTTATTTTAGTTAGATACAAAAAGTCTAAGCAGGTGTTTTAACCTGTTCGTTCGTCAGCTGCGTTTATACGGTATTCACCCCTAAAAATGGTATAATTTGAATATTTAGATCCCGTTCCACCCGTTAATGGAATGAAAAAGCAAACTAATTTCCTACTAATGTGAAATGTTTGATTTGAAGTGATATAAAAAATAACGGTAATCCGTTACTTGAGGTAGAAACCAATCATAATAATTTTACAATAATTAATCGTTAAATCTTATTTCTGATATTGCATCTAAAATTTTAGTTTAAATAAAATAATTTCGGATAGAAGCAATAATAACAAAGTAGTGCCAATTTAAAAAAATTTTCCACCTGGGCTTCAATGAACAACTGAGTCAATAATTTTCTTTACATACCACTAAATAACAAAAATAATTATAACCTAAAAGTGCTTGCCTGAGGTCATTTAAAATAAAAAATATTTCGTGTAAACTTCTTCATTATTGAATTAACTTTTTCTGCCTTTACTTCGTAGAATTTATCCATAATAGATATAAAAGAGTGACATATTTCTTAAAAGCGTACTTGACTTCGTACCATAAACATTTCAACCAATCATTATCAAGCAATATCTACAGTATGATTTCTTGCTATAAAATTTTAAAATATTATTTTATTCTTTTCCTAAAAATATTGGTTAATATTATATAGGTTGTTTCAATTATTTTGTTTAGTGAGGTTTGTGTTTAGTCACTGAGGTATTTTTCGTAATATAACTTATTTGATTATTTTAATCTATAAGATCGTAAGTGTTCACTGTACCTTATTTCAAAATTTCTAAGGGTCTGGCCAAGATAAATGACGTTACAATCCTTCATTTTGATTTGGTTTAATAAACAACACTCTGTATACTACTCTGTTAGGTTTTGTTCTACTACGAACTATCTGGAGGATTCATATATTTATGTATTTATTAATAGTAATTAATTCAAGTCTGACCTAAAAAAACAAAATTAAAGAAGCACTGACAGAAAACGAACAAAATTTACAACAGACGCTAATTTAAGAATTCAGTGCTTTCCAAATGTTCCTTTAACCCTCGTAACAAGTTGGTAAGAATCAATTAATGTTTGATTAATTACCGAAACACCTGTTACAGTCTCTTATAATCGAATTAGTGCCAATAAACGTGTATTCTCTAAAGTTCACTACTATCTAAAATAATCAACAAGTGAAAAAGACCGTAAAATATTGTTCTATAGTTCCTTCAGATGACTTTCTATTCTAGGATTTCAAAATTAAATATATATGGAATCAGTTCAGTCACAGGATCAGAAAAATTATCAAATTTTCTAAACCTAGAGATGTTTTTTTTAATAAAATCAGAAACATTACCGATGAAACTGATTTTTGGGAAACTTGTAAAATTCATTAGTTTTTATGTATTGAGTCCAGTTTTTGTAGAAAAAATGATTGGAGAGCTGGCTAAATTTTTAAACCACCAATATCAAGATTTATTTAAAAAACCAAACGCAATATTCAAACAAGGTTTAATCAAAAAAGGAAAAGTGAAACATTCTTTTCTAGAAAAGAAAAAAGAACCAAAACTAAAAACTTTCCACTTCTCCAGTTTCAGAATATATTAATATTTCCTTCCTCTCTTCAAAAAGATCACTATTTGTGTTAATGTCTTAATGTAAAATGACGTGACAATCATTTTCATTATGACCATGACATGACAGTCTCTTAGGGCCAAGCTCATATCACTATTATATTTACATTAAATATTTATCAACCCGATAGATTAAATTTACATTTTTAATGGTTTGTAAAATATCAAAACCGTATTTGTTTTGAAGAGTTTCATAAGCAAAAAATCATTACTGATTCAATTAAACAGAAATTGGTGGTATTTTCTCTTCTTTTTAATATTAGAATAAATAGGTCATGAGGATAAATAAAGAAAGGATACAATTTATTTTCTTCGATGACAGTCGCCTGATATAAAATTAGTATGAAGCTAAATGAGACACCTAAAGTAAGAGGTCTATAAATATATGGGAAACCTCAGTTTTCAGTTCAGTTTTTGGAAGAAACATTGCAGAAAATTACAAATTAAAAAAACAGATGGAGGTGCAGTGTTTTTAAAAATGGTAAATAGGATCATATATTGATTTGGTCACATTATTGGACAATAAAGGATAGAAATAAAAGGAAACATGGATCTAAAAAAAACTATGTGTCAGAACTTAGCAGCGTTTAGCCCACTCACATTTATAGCCAAACTACACTAGAATGTATAAAACTGAGGGTATATAGTGTGTTCATGGATGGGGTTCACAAGAGGAGAAAGATGTTTATGTTTAGTTTTATCGAAAAATGTCAATCTTGATAAAAACTTTTGCTTATTCTCTAATATAATGAAATGAAAAAAAAAATCATGTTTTACCCTACCTTCTCTATTTTATAGACAATTTTCTATAAAATTTTACATTTAGTTCGAAACATTACAATAATCTAGTCTCTAGGTTTTTCATCAGTTCTTTTTTTGTCTGATTTAATTCATCAATTATTTTAAGTTGTTCTTCGATTATCTTATGTTGTTTTCTTGTTTGCGTTCTTTGTTCTTCAATAGTGTTAGGCAAAGAAATAGCTTCTTGGAAGACAAAGAAGAACGTCTTATATACGAATTGGAAACCTAAACAATTTGAACAAATCGGTGAACATCAAAAACAGATTGAAGACCAAAGAACGCGGGCAAGAGAACAACATAAGATAATCGAAGAACAACTTAAAAAAATTGATGAGTTAAATGCAGACAAAAAAAAAGAACCGATGAAAAACTTAGAGACTTGGAATATGAACAAGAGGATAATAAATCAACAATTACTAACTTAGAAAATGAGCTAGTTGAAGAATTGAAAACATATGATGGAAATATTAAAGAAATGGAAACGCTTACTTTTGAATAATATTTCAAATTATAATTCTTTTAAAATGCTAACTCTTCAAGAAAGAATTTATCTTGTAATAACATAAACGTCATCTACTATATTATTGTTAAAGTTTCGAACTTAGTCCAAAGTTCATAAAGAATAAAACGTGTATTTTTATCATTTCATGAAGTTTTGAAAAAAGCAAAACTTTTGTCAAGAATGACTTTTTCGATAAAACTAAAAATAAAAATGTTTCTACTCTTATGAACCGTATCCATGGACACACAAAGACCACCAAGGTTTACTTCTACAACTACGACTATCAGGAATAACAACAAAAACTAAATAAAGAATGAATGCCGAACTATAAGAATTCTTTAATGATATTTCAACCAGCAATTTTCTAGAAATAATTAGAATACCTAAGAAAAGAAGCAAATGAAAGGCATAGTCTAAAAAACACCGGAGGGGAAGAAGAAGAGACGAAAATGTGATAACAGAAGATGACCTGATGAAGAAATAGATAATAGAAGAATGAAACTAAAAATTGGAAAGATATTACAAGTTATGGCCTTTAAATGAATTGTTCATTTTAAAAGTCTCTAAATTATTTCCAAACTAATTGTTATGGACCTCATGACTCTTACACATGGACGGCGGTGGCATATGGTGGAAAATGCAAAACCACGTTAGCGTGACGAACCGAACTTTATTACAGTCGGTGATTTTTTAAGGGTGCGGTAATATGGAAATAATATGTTGCTGCCACAATGGGTCCCATTTACAGGTCACAGAATTAACTAGGTGTTAAAGTTGAAGGAGTTTAACGCACTAATAACGTATTTAATAGTAACTTTTAAATATTTTTTGTAGTCACAATGCCAATACTCATGGAAGATTGTTGTATTTAATACTGTTTTTCTTAATTTTTGATGGCATAACAAAAAAGTAGAACAATTCTAAAGCACATCTTCATATTTAAAATTTATGGACAATTTCAAAAATTAAACGACTATAAACGGGTACAAAAAAATATTTTCGAGTCATAAAAAATCGTTATCGAATATAAACTTGCAAACAAGGGGCGAAGTAAAAAACTTATTGCCTATCTAAGCTCATTGAAAATCTTCCGAAAAGGGTTTATTTTTTTATTTGCTAATAGAAACCCAAACAATAGGGAGGGTGGTTACGGTATCAAACTAAAACCACATTTTATGACTGCAACACAAAGTTTAGCCCAAATATCCGCTATAAAATTGTTCATAAGTAGGATTTATTTTGTTAAATAGGATTATCAAGGGTGATATTATGCACCCCTGCCGCTTAAAACTTTATGTGACTTTTATACAGATCCGGAGAGTGCGATCATTATGATTTATATGTAAATTATATTTATAGTACATTTTTAGAGCATGGATGATATTTGGAAACACAGCTATAGTTTGAATGGAACGTTTTTCCGAATGTGTTTGTTTACTCGTCTTTTAGGTATCATATAATTTTACAATTTTCAGGCAATAATTTTAAAAGTTTTATTCAATATTGAGTTATTTTCGTTTCCGTGTATCTTTTTTTACGTCTACTAATGTTTTTATCGTCTGCTCTTTCTTTGTTAGCTTTTCATTCTTTCTTTCTTTTCATTTGTTCTCTCTTTTTACGTGATCCTTATACTCTCTGGAGTATGGATGATGTTTCCGCCTTTTAATCCATTGCTTCCATTCTTTGCTATCTTCCATTTTGTTGATTTCCTCAATTGTTTCCTCTTTTGCCTCCACATGCCGCGATAAAACAGAAAAAATAAAAAAATTCACCGACTTTTTTTGTCTCGACAATTATGCCGATCTATATGCTCGTCCTCTTTTTCGTTTTCACTTGGTTTTATTTTCAGCTGTCATATTTGAATTATTGATTCTTGTTCTAATTTTTTCTACAATTATTATTCCAAGTTATTCTGTTGTTACTTCTTCCAGAATATGGTTCAAGATGTTATGCGATAATTTTCTCATTTTAAATGGTTCTGATCTATGTCCGGTATCCCGTTCTCTAGTTTGAATAACCTTCTATTTTGTATTTATAATCTGCATTAATTTTTCTTGCGTTTCCATTTGCATTACACAATTTTCTGGTAGTTGCTTTTGTTTTCTAGTCAAAATACTGTCTGTTGTTTTTCTCTGTTCTCTAAAAGCTGATTTTTAATCTTCTAATTTGTTATCTATGTGTACATTTAATTTGTTTTGTTTTAATTTTTAAAAGTTTTAAATGCCAATTATCCTAGGTATGTATACACAGAATATGTTGTCTTTTTTGGTAAATTGGTATTACAATGTTGTTTTTCAATTTTATATGTATAGTGTTTCTTTTCTATGTTTCTGTCATTATTTTATTTAGCCATTTTGTTCTTTTATTTTTCATGTATTTTAACATCCCTGTATCAATATCACTTTCTTCATATGCTTTTTTATACTAATAAGAATAATTAAAAAGTTTAATGCTTAATCTACGTTTTTTCTCATGATTGTACCATTTTCTGTCAATTTTACCATATACGTTATATGTAATTTATATATTCCTTTTACTTCGTTTTTTATCTAGTTCAAATTTATTATACATTATTTATAATAGTTCCTCAATATTTCTATTTATGTGTTCTCAGTAACATTAAAATATGTTGAAGCAACAACGGATCAATAAGAGATACAACTATTATTTAAAAGATTTGCCAGGAAAAGATCATGGATTATTAAAGAAACGCAGTATGACTACAAATAAAAATATAGTTATCATACAAGATATAGTATTCATAGTACACCATTTAATTGAAAAGACACCAAAAATAAAATTTATAGATTTAAAAAAGGAGATTGACATGATAAGAATGTCAGTATAGCGAATATTATAGCATTAAAAGAAGTAGAATAAACGAAATAATATGCAAAGTAATAATCATGTACGTTATCACAAATAACATTTTAACATGACAAAACCAAAAATTTAATATGCTAATGTATAATGCGTTGCAAAATATAAAAAAAACCCAAAACGTAACACAAGAGAACAGTCTACAGTAGAAATATCTATAATATGTTATCTACTATAACAAGAATGTATACTTAGTCCATTATTTTTGAACATAGAAGTACATGTACGAACAAGTAACTAACAACTGAAAAATGTGTTAAATGTATACTATTTTTTGATTAAGTAATATACTTTTTAAAAAACTGTCAATATTTTGTGTATTTTTAAATATACACTATGTTCTAATACAATTGTATCTCGAGCTAAGCTCTTGTTTGGTAATAATCCTGTAATAAAACTTACATTTACGATGCGTAAATTATCTAAGGATCATTAAGTCCAAACTGAGCACATTGTAATAAATTAGAACAATGCCGGTTACACGAGTGCCGATGCCTTTCAACGATACAGTGAAAATTTCCTTACCCACTTCCCTTTAAACAATGCCACGTGTCTCATACAGATCCTCCACATGTCGTGAAACGTTTTTACTTTAATTTTATGATTGGAATTTACATACACTTAAGGCCACCCTCTTTAAATTCGGCATGAGGTTAAATTATGTCAACGGGTATTTACGGTGGAGTATTTTAACTATTTTATTTCTTTCCCCTTAAAAAAAGAAGAATACGAAAACGAGTACTTAATTCACTAGAGCTATCATTTATCATGAGATTATAACTTCAAAACCAAAAAAACGTACACAAAATTACTCTTATTTTCAAAATTAACACAAAATTTTTCCGGAATTTTCGATAAAATAATACGTACTAAGGGAAATTATAGACCATTCTTAAACCTATTGCTAGTAAATATTTTATTAGAATATTTGATTGAAGTAAAAAAGGAATGTATGGGGTGTTACCCATTTACTCGAAAATTTATGCGTGGCAACACCTCACACTTTTAATAAAAATATATTTGTCATGTAACCAAAGAATATCTACCTGATGAATCCTAAGATTGTGTTTTAAGTTCATCGTTTGGTAAAGTAGAACAATAATTCTGTGAAAAATGGCATTTTATCCAAATCCAAAAATATCACGACACGTTAATTAATCTAATCCGCGATGTTTTGTATCAGCGTTCCAAAGATTTATGGAAAGTGTGTATTAAAGTAGTAGTAAAAATCGTTCGGATTGCTGAGAATATAATTTTGATTCTAGATCCCCTATAATCGACCATTCTAAATATCTAGGGGTACTAAAATAAAAACTTATTTTTAGAACATGTAAAAAATCGTTGTTTATACTTGACTGAGTTATCGGTGTTGCCGGCTTTAGTTGCTTTTCGGTAAATAATAACTGGGTAGATCTAAAATAATACTATTTTCTATTTATTACTATTTTTGAAAACGTCTGACTTTATAAAAACAAATTATAGGACTTTTTTAATCTGCATACGTTTTTATACCTCATCAATAAATATGTGCATTATTTTCGTAAATGTCTAAATAAATAATGCATGTTGGACTTTAAAGAACGGAAATGCATATTTTAGGTTAAAACTGAATTGATAATTAGTACATAATGATAATACAACGTAATTAAATTACGTAATTACATTTTAAATAAAGTCTACATAAGCAGTCTTATATAGTATAATACGTAAGGTTTCAAAGGTCTTTTGCCTTACCTATCTATTTATTTTCTTACACCAGCCTATTTTAAATCAGTTTTAAATCCTCACCTGCCCGAATTATCCATGATTGACTGATTTTTCATCAAATTGCATTAAAAAACGCCACAATTGTAACAAAATTACCGTTAGCCCTTCTCCTTCGCGTATATACTCATTTCCTAATAATATGCGACACATTAATTTCATTTAAACGTTATCGCTGATGATTTGCATAAAACGGTATGGTGCAGTGTTTTAATGCACAGGGTGTCCGTCTACCATATAGAATAATTTGAATTAATTTCACAATAAAGGGGGTGGAAAGATTTCGTAGATATCAAGGGTGACTTTATTGTGTACAAGCTAAACGATAAAAACGAGAATTGTCGTTTAATTGAAACCATATGTCAACATAGGCAGGTTTTTCCTTGTCAAAGTCAATTGACCATATCTTAGGAGGTTATTTAAAAGAAGACACATATGCCTCTTCTGAATATTTAAGTTTCTAATCAGTAGTAACAATTTATTCAGTAAACCATTTTATAATCTGATTAAAAATGTAATATTAATTCAAAATACATCATTCAAATATATCAATGTTATCTAAAACTCAGCATGAGGTTAATTAAAAAGGGGCATATCAATTTTGAATAAAAATACATGTTTGAAGGAAGTTCAGGATTGGGTGACATTGAATCCAAAAAAAGTCGCGATTTCATGAATTCGAAGAATCAAAGCTTAAGAACCCCAGAAGATATAAAATATTGTCACATACAAAAAGCCATTAGATAGTCTTAGATAATAGAACTGTCAGTTCAACGATCCGATTTTAAAACACAACATCTGACATTATAAATACAAACAACTATATTAAATGAGGTCATGGTTAAACAGCTAATGAAATTAATTTGGTCTATAAAAACCAGCGCATCTCACTGGATGGGATGAGCGATTTTCATGTAGTTGAATAGACACCTCGGAAAAGTTTACGCAGTGCATAAGTGCCCTAATCCTGTCACGAATAACCTTTGCTAAGAAACATTATTGTATACCACAATTCTATAACAAGCTTTGCAGACGACACTGTAGTTATTTACAAATCGGAAACATGGAGATCTCTAAAAGAAAAGGTGGAAAAACATTTCAAAGCTATAATTCAATGGTTTAAGAGTAAACTACTGAGTATTAATATGGGCAAAACATTTTACATTACCTTTACATCTTATGCTAGCAATTTACCAAGTTTCCAATCTCTACTTATAAAATAAGATAACGTTAATCTCACTATCTCACCAGTAAATAATATAAAGTATCTTGGCATATATATAGACGCTCACTTGAAATGGGATGCACATATTGATTATTTGGCAAAAAAATTACGTAGTGTAACATACAGACTTAAATACATGAAACCCTACCTACATATAGCTCAAATGCGCATACTCTACTATACTCTATTTGAAACTCACCTCACCTATGGGATAGTTGCCTGGGGAGCAGCAAATGCTTCTCATATAAAGAATCTAGAACAAATAGAAAAATTAACTTTGAAAATACTTACTTAAAATAAGAACTTACCCTACAGAACCGCTATATACATAATCACTAATTCTAGACATAAGACAACTTTACTTTTTCAAAACTGTTATAAGACAACACAAAAATAAACATGAACTTAAAAAAATTGAACACCATTATGCAACTCGCGACAAAATAAATTCTACCTATGTGCCAAAGTCACAGAAAAACACTTTACAAAAATGTTATACTTACTTAGCTCCTCGGTTGTATAATCTTATTCCAGCAGACACCAAAACTATCGTTAGTAATATCTTATTCAAAAATAAACTCAAAGTCAAAATACATATTACTACACTGTATAAATGTTAGTTGGAACTGTGTAAACTATAGTTCAATTTCTCCATTGTTTGTCTCATTGATGTGTAATTGATGTTTGATGCAATTACCTATTGTGATTGTTTTATATTATCCATATGTGATTTTTAATGTGATATCTACACTAATTATTTTCGTGCTTTTTTGCTCACATTGAGAAAAACTTCATTTTTACAATTTTATTCATGATAATCCTATTGCGATTTATTTTATTTTTGAAATAGTACGTTCTTTTTTTTATATAGTACAACCCACGCACAGGTTCATCCTTCTGTGGGAATTCTATATTTATTTATCGTTAACTGAAAACTATTGTATATTTCAATATTTATTATTATTTGTTAAACACCTTGTATGTTTAAATTGTGATTGTTGTTGGACTCGGCGACAGTTACTTCATCATTTACACACTTAAGTAATTGATCCCTTATCCAGGGCCACTTAATCTGCAACATATTGGAAGCTAGCTTTGCTGAATAAGTTGATAATTTGTATTAACCCTTCTTTTTCCTTACCCCGCGATCTTGAACCGTGCATGATAATATCAAGGACATGTTCTAAGTAAACCCAAAATCATTGTAAATGTATTTACAAAGTTTTTTTGAGAGCATTTACTCCAAAAATGGCACAAGTCACACTTTAACTGGTGTATAAACAACTTAAATATTGTAAATTTTGTTGTCATTTCTGAAAGTGAAATTATTCAAGCTATAAAAAATTAAAAACAAAATGACATCAGGTCCACAAAGCATTCCATCATTTTTTATCAAGGATTATCGACACGTATTGGCTAAACTTTTGAGGTTTATTGTTACTTATCGATTAAGACAGGAGTTTATCCAACTAAGTGAAAAGAATCTAGAATATGTTCAATTTACAAAAAATATCACAGAACTTTAATGGAGAATTATTATGCAATTTCTCGAAGGTTTTATAGGCAGTGCTGTACCCAAGAATATATATAGCAACACAAAATAAATTACATCATTATTAACATGGTTTTACAAAAATGCGATCTACAGTTACTAATTTGTTAATAATAACTCAATACGTCTCTAAAATTTTAAATAAAAAAGGAACAAGTTGATAACATTTTATATTCTCGAAGAATTTCGATCGAATTGAACACAACAAGCTTCTGCTAAAGCGATTAAACTTTATTTTCTCAGAAACTGCAAGCCTGAAAAAAATATTGCATCGTCAGGGGTCAAATTTGGGTTCTCTGCTTTTCTTTTCATTTATTAATGACCTGTTTGTTCCTCTCAATTGTAAAAGCTTAATCTAATATGATTTAATAATATTTTCATCAATTAACTCTCTGTATTGATCTTCAGAGTGATTTAAATTGTTACCTATACAAAAAATATTACTGATTTTCAATATAGGATTAATAATCACGACCTAGAAAATTTTTACCAAAGCAAAGACTTAGACTCAAAATTATACTTTACAGAGCACATTTCAACTACGGTCCTACGGATTCAAGTCACTGAAAATACTTTTTACAGTTTTGTCAGACAGAAACTAGAGTATGCAAATATAATATGGTCACCTAACTACGATTGTCATAAAATATCCATTGATAAAGTACAGATTCTTAAAATATGTAGTTTTTAAAATTGACGTTATCTATCTTGAACGTGGTGTTAGTAGTACTGATCTCTCGACAGAACTAATACCGAAAATTTGGAATTTATGAAATAGCGTGAGTCATTACAATTCTGATACAAATAAGCTGTTACATAATAAAATTGACTGCATTGATATTTTGTATCGAATAAACTACTACGTTTCTCGCCCTACTTCAAAATCAAACCCATTTTTTAATTGTAAGACAATTGGAACTAAAGTATTAATTACAATGAATTGGAAGAGTTTTTGGATCTTGTACTTGCTACAAATTAGTTTAGATCATGGCAGCGATGAGTGTTTTCTTTTCTTTTGTATTATCCTGTAGATAGCATCTGCTATTATTATAAGAATATACAAAGAACTAATACAATTCCACCAAAATAATAAACCTGTTGCTTAACTCATCTCAGTAAGAGATTGAAATAAATAATATAGAATAAAAATAATGAAACAAATATATTCTGGGTATAAACCCACTCATACCCCTTCTTGGTGAAACCCACTCAAAATATTAAGTTACATATGAACAATATCATCAGTATCTTGTCCGCCGTGATCCGTATCCCATTTATTCGCCTTTTGAATATCAAGAGATATACATCGAAGTTTGCCGTATCTTGTCTTTGACCGATGCTCATATGTTAACGGAAATTTGTTGTTCCGCAACAGCAAGCTTTGACACAAAAGAGTGCAGTTTTTTTATAAATGCAGCCTCCGAGATCTTTATACTTCCGCAAGACGAAGAACAGGGTAACATCACCAGGTGATACTCTAACCTGAACCTAGCCTAACCTCTGGTTATGAGAAGGGGACCGACACAATGCGTGATCTAATTTTAAATAACACAATGCTGATGGAAAAAAGAAAAAGGTATATGAATATTTTTGAAAACCAATCGGCTTGTTTCTCACGAACCAATGATTGGGGGATTTATTTCTGCCTGCTTATGTCCTTCTTCCATTCTTGGCTGCAATTCGCATTGTCGAAAGTCGCTGAAGACCCAATTTCTATTCTCATTTTAATTTCAATTTTGTTATACAGAGTATTTCAGAAATGCGTGTAAATATTCGACAACAAACAATCTAAAGACATAAGTACGCACTTACGTCTATATCAATTTGGAGCTGATCTATTATTTGAATAGGCTAAACCTGGGTAGTGACTATATTTGCAGTAACATAATGATTTAATACTATATCAATCCCAACGGGGTCCCTATTCAAAACTAGTCTAAATTTTCGTTAAGTACAAACAAAATATCAAATAATGACCATCTGCACGTGGACATGTGGCCATATTGTCCCTAATAACCCTTTTTCGAAACGCCATCATTAACGCAATACTTTTCGCTAGAATTACAATAAAGCCCATGTTACCTTATCTTTTGACCCCCTAATTTCATTAGAGACCTAATTATCACTTAGACTTTGGCTTTTACACGCACCCCCATACTAAAATATAATATAACAGTTCAATTAACTCACCCAGTAAAGTTGTATATTTATTTTATATTATTTGATCATTTTATTTCCCTTAAGACATCTGTACAATGTGTGGGATACGACATTGTTAAATGTTTACAGTTTGCGTTTTAAAATTGGTGCACTTAAGAATATATGTATTGTATGGATGGGAGTACTCATTACGAATAA
Source organism: Hermaeophaga mercurialis (assembly GCA_951812935.1). Lineage (NCBI taxonomy): Eukaryota > Metazoa > Arthropoda > Insecta > Coleoptera > Chrysomelidae > Hermaeophaga > Hermaeophaga mercurialis. The sequence continues at coordinate 36,221,918 of OX638359.1, read as the reverse complement.
ACATGTATATGTTTATATGTACATGTCATATGTATAAAAGAGCTCAAAAATGACAAGTGATAGTAAAGTTAATATCCCTAGTTTAATAAAGGTTTCTTTACAGCAAGACATCTTTTTTAAAGCAACAAAAACGTCTCCAGAGTTCACCGCTCAACCCTGTAGGCAAATCTCATATCGCAGATAACATTCAGCTTTAACATGGTACAACATAATATATATATATATATATATATAATAACAAAAAGTAATTTAAAGGTTTTCATCTAGGCAACACCATAGCACATTGTTTTTTCCAATTAAAATTCTCATGAAAGTAGATGCCCAGAAATTTATATTATCTATCTGAACTAGTTGATTATGGTTGATTATAGGGCAACTTTTTTGCCCGTGGTGAAAATTCTTGAAAAAAGTCTTATCTGAATTGAAAAACAATGTGGCTTAATATCATTTTCCGTTTAATCGGAGATTTAATCAACATAAATTGTAAAAAATAAATTAATGGGTGATTGATTCTAGTTGTTGACAAATACTGAAAATAATACAGGACACAAGACTGAGCCCTGAGGTACCCCCACATTAATGTCTTTAACACCAGAATTAACTTTTGTGTGATATTTGACATCGCTGACCGCGGTATGTAATAAACTTAATGCTTTATCCATTATTTTAATTAACGAAACACAGTCGAAAGCCCGATTCTGGTTACAAAACAACCCAATCGGGCACTCATCCGCGTCAATCATGCTAAAGAGATCTGTATAAAATCTATGAAAATCTGTCGATGTAGAGTAATTTAAAAAACCGTACTCAAAAACTTTAGAAAACACAGAGGACAACGTCACTGGTCTGTAATTAACTGATTTTTCGTTGTCACTTTTCTTGTGAATTAGTATCATTTTTCCTGTTTTTAAATTAGTAGGAAATATTTCTGTACAAAAAGATAAATGTATTGTATGTGGCAATGGTAAGATGATAGCAAGCAATATACTTTTTAAAACTAAAGATGGAATTTTATCAAAACCGCTTGAATTTTTATTTTTTAACTTGTGCTGTACTAAATCTAGAAGTTCCTATTGAGTAAAAGAACATAATTATAGATTATTACTACATACTCCATATTTTTGAGATGTTTGTAAATACTTATTTGCGACACTAGTTGAACCTTCAGTCACATTTCCTTCTTCATTCGATGTAATTTTTTTAAAACATTCCTTATTACATGTAAAATCGGAGAATACCTTCTATTGTTTCCAGAGGTAATAATCATGTTCTGATAAAATGCCTTTTTTTACCAAATTAGCTTGGTTTTTTTAGCTTCAAGATATTTATTTTTATCACAAAGATTCATAGCAGTACATCTGTGAAGTTCTTCTAAAATTATCATTTAAATTATTTCGTGTTTTACAAGAATTTCATTTTATTAGTTATTAAAACTTCCTTTAGTGAATTTTAAGGCCGGTCTGGAATTGTTTTCCAAATAACTTTAGATCTTACATAAATTTAAGGAAAACCAAACCGAGTCATATTTTATACCAAGAAGGAAGTTTAAAAATTTAATTACTGTTACCCTTTCTCTTTAGCGTTTAACTAGCCACCCTTTTTTTATTCTCAGATTACTAAAATTTCAATTTTAAAAAGCACGTTAATACCAGATGCAAAATTGATTAATATTACTCTATCGTCTATTTCTAATAAGAATCCCTACAAACATTAATAACTAGAGTTCTAATTTGAGACTCCAATGGCTCGTTGGAAAAATTCCTGTCCCCTTTTAAATATTTTATTACCTAATATAACATACCTACTGTATAATAATAATAATAATGGCAATTTTGTTTCAGAACCGAGAAACCATGTTAAAATGGACCACAATAGGTCGTCGCGACGGCAGCAGCGCCGACGACCTTCACAGCCAGCGCCCTCTACAGCACGACTATTTGGCTCTAACCCCGAAAGCTCGAATCTCGACTCCTCGCGCCAAAACTTCCACGGCTAAGCGACGTCGTTCGAGTACGGCGTTGCGACGCCGTCGTCCGAGCCTCGGCGCTTCGTCGGCGCTAGGACGCAACAGTTTGGACGGCCTCATGGACGCCGATAAGGAGAACCGGTTCACTTCGACGCCGATTAAGACCACAGGGGATGGAACAGGAGTGTTCAGGGACGTTGGGAACATCACGCCGAAAATTAAGGATAAGCACTGGGAATCGGTAAAAAAATTAGATCGATAATTGTTCTAAATATACGCTAGAAATTACGTTTGGGCTCTTTTTAATAAACTATTAAACTAGTCTACATTTATATAATAAAATCTGCTCCTGGGTTTAGCTACAAGACTGGTGACAATAATATTTCTGCTGATTCTTTGTCCAACCTTTTTTTTATAAACGTTTAGAAAAAGTCAAAAAAATTTTGAGTCAAAATGATAAAAGTGAATACTTAAGGTCAAAAGTTTAGAAACTTAGATACAATCTTTAATTGTTTCTAGTCGGCTATACTACTCATTGAATACTAAACGTTTACTATTTCTGTAGAATATTTTAATTTTGTCTTAGCGTCACTACATCTAAGTTTAGACTTGAAATTAAATAAATAATAATAATATTTCTTTATTTTCAGTTTTTGGAAAACCACATAGCCCTGTCAGCCCGAAAAACTAAGAGTGTAAAGAAATCACGAACCTCACTAAAGAGTCCAGTGCACCAAAAGAAGAAAAAAGAGTGTATAAATTCCCACAACGATTTTCTAGTGATAGACAGCCAAACTAGCAACTACTTTAGACCTTTTGAATCTGTTGATTCTCATATTGAAGGAATAAATAGCGATGATTTTTGTGGATGTACAAACAAAAAAGTAACAGATACTTACGCTCCTACTTTACCAACTTTTACTTCGGAGTACTCGCCTTGTGCCATGAGGACGACACATTGCCTCGAAACGTTGAATAGGAATAGTTCTAAAAAATTACCTGCAACTGTTAAAATTTTGAATGATTTACCGCCGAATAAGAAACAGAAGATCGATCACGTTAATGATTTTTTACATCAAATATCATTTTTAACATCTCCCCAAAATTCCGGTTGCTTACCCGTAAAAAATTACGAAAAAGTAACACCTCTAGTCAAGAGATACTTAGATTTTAAGTTTATTAAAGCTAAAACGTTGAACAATTCCTCGTATATAAACAATTTGTCTTTGGATAAAATAGTAGACGCTTTACTAGATACTAGCGAAACTGCTATTAATTCCAGTGTCAAACAACAGCTAAATAGTAGTATGGCGGTTAATGTGGAATCTGAAAATGAAAACAATTTAAACGAAGAGAACGTTATTGAAAAGGAATCATCGAGTGAAAACTCGTCAGATTCTGGTTTTAGATCGTCAAATACTGAAAATTCGCATCAGTTAGACAACAATTTTTTATGCAAGTGTAATAAAAATAATATTGAAAAAACTATTATACAAATGAACGAAACTTACAACGAAAGATGCGTGGATGATAATAGAGTAAGAAAAAGATCTTCCAGTCAAGACTTTTCAGAATTAGAAACCAAAAAAATACTATTAGACACTTCCCAAGACAATAATTTTACTCTGAAACGACAGAAATGTATACGAAGACGTAAGCCCTTAAGTGTAGAAAAAGTCAGTAATATTTTAGAATCTACTAAAGCTGATTTCGAAAGTACACCAATTCACTCCTATATTTCGTCGAACGCAATGGAAATGGGGACACCTTTAGAAACCTACAGAGGGATTAGAAAGTGTCTGATTTTCGATAATTCAAACAAAACTAACGATTCTTCAGTATTTTCGGAAAGCGGATCCACCAGCAAATTCAACATAGCAGACGTGAGAGGATCCATGGATCTGAAGATATCTGTACAAGGAGAACACATTCTTGTATACGGTAATTAAAACATATACAGTCAATATTTTCATAGATCATAATCCAAATATTGTCCTTTATAACCCATTTTCAAATCAGTTTAATTAATTATTTTATTTTTTGCAGTAATAAGATGTAAAGACCTCTACCGGCCAAATGGTGAAAAACTAAACGCCTACGTCAAGGTACGTTAACCAATAATATAAATTACAATTATGTCATAATCTGTACAATAATTCAAGCATGTCAGCTTTTTTAATAGGTCTTGTGTTCGATAATTCGATGGTGGCGGTATAACATCTGTTACAAAATTTGATTGCATTATTTGAGAAGTACTTTTAGGGCGCTAATAGGACCATTTTCAATTTCCGGCAGTAGGAAATCTCTATTCGTTATATTTTTGGAAAGCAGGACGTTCTATATCATAATTACTGTCAGTTCCGGCTGATGTTCGGGTTAATGTTCCAAGTTGTTTGATTTGTTAGTACTAATACATGTATTTAAAATATTTCGCTCCAGAAATTATTATGAAATTATTTTAGGAATAAATGTATTTGGTACATTTCGTAACTGCTGGCTCTTGACCAAAATACGCATTCAAATCCAAAAGCTTTTTGAACATAAATATCAGGGAATAAATTAATACCAAAAATAAAGATAGTTGTGATTTCAGTATTTTTAACATGTCAACCGGTAATCCAAATCTCAGCTAAAATGGATTAAAATTAAACGTACAAATAATCGTAATTTAGTTAGAATAAGCTTGTAGGCGTTTCGAACTAAACGTACGTATTAATTGACAACATATGTTGGAAATTAAAGCGAGTGGACACATGAGAAGTGAGTTTACGATGCGATCGCGGGTTTCATGGTTTCAAGTTCGTTGGAGCGTCCTTTTCAAATTCGATGACAGTTACTGATCGTCAGTCGACAGTAATTATGTCTTAGTAGATATGCTTTGCCGCATGTGCGCAATGTTTTCGATATGTGGTGACATGAAGGGAATCTCTCTTGGCCCGCTTTTTTGACAATAATGCGCCTAGAGCTGCATGCTTCGACTTAGAGGCTAATTGGACCAGATTTAAATATACAGTGCGTCACTCTTCACACTCACATTTTCTAGTTCAAAAAAATATGTGTAGAGAACAAAAATAGTGAAACAGATATATCTAGTGCTTTTAATCTTTTAGCTGAGAAATGACTGTAAAGTAGGTGTAAATATGTTTACTGATTTATGTTTACATGAATAATGAAAATTCTTTGTTGTGAGAAATATAATTGAAATATGAAGCAAATATCCCTAAAAACAATTCTTTCAAAAATAATCAAACTTTACGAGTACCCCCTTTGAAAGAAGTTATGAGGAAAACAACAAGAGCGCTGATAGCTTTTTACGCTCCATTAAACTTTTATTGGAGCAAGGAAAAAACAATTCAGAAGGAAAATCAGATCCACGACCACGAAGTACAATGAGGATATGAATTATTATGATGGGTAACAGCTAAAAAAGAAGAAGAAAATGTAGGTTAAGAGAATATAAAATTACGAAAAGACGAGCATTAAGACGAGATCATGAAATAAATGAAACAAAGTCACAATTTCATTTCAAAATCCCTTTAAGAGTTGAGGTTATTGATATAATTTGACTCTAGATTGTTTGTAATCGATGAATTGGAGAAAGCTTTTTCCAAAACATAAAGACAAAAAATGTAATACAGAAAAAACTATATTAATAGTTTTACAGACCATAAAACTATAATCCTTGTTTAAATTTAACCGAGCTGTTTCATGAACAAATATGTTGATTTAAAAAAATTACTATTTTTTTGTAATTTCCGTTCTTACAATTAGCTACAATCTTCTACTAAATTATTTTCAAACTTTCACGACAAGTATTAAAATATTTTTAAAATTTCCAGTTATTACTTGTAACAAACATCTAGCTAGTCAAATAAAAAAGTTGTAATTATAAAAGAAATGAAGAAATGTTTCTAAAGTACTGAGGCTAGAAAAAAAGAACGATATAGAAGAAACAACGAGGAACAGTACAAATTTTTCTGTGAAGATAAAATACATGTAAAAACTGTTCAGAACCCAATAAATTTTGCGTGTCTTTACGTTATATTCTGTGTGTATCGCTTTCTTTTTCAACTTGTTTTTCTTTCTATATACCTTACATGTCTGCTTCAAGCCTCTTCTCAGTCAACGTTTTTTTTTCTTCTTGTCCCTTCTAACATCTTAACTATCACTTTTTTAGAAATCTTATCTGTAACGTTATTTTCAAGTGTCCCTACCAGTGTAATAGTTGATTTTTACTAGATGGTTTATTATTTTGTTTAAATTGTTCATCTATCACCTGCTCGTACTTTGTTTCCCTTGAAATTTTCTTCTTCCTCGTTTTCAAGAATAATCACCATAGCATACTTTTTGCTAATCTCCATTTGATCTCCAGCTCTTCTTTATACCTACTTGTTGCTTATTAATTCTGCAGTATATGAAAACGCAAAACATAAGAAGAAGGAAGAGGTGGAAAAATGAATAGCGCTTAATGAAAAATGTTACACAACTCAAGCAACTTCTTAATAGCTCATTGTTATGTACAAGTATAAAAAAATCATACAATTATTAAAATATGTGAATCCTTTGGAAGAAGTATTGTAAACTTTCCTGAAATATTTTCTATTCGAAAATAACACAAAATTGTTCGGAACCAGGAAATTGCCATTATTTTTTTTTTGATGTAGCGGTTTTCGGTTATGGCATCTCGTTTCGAAAAGGGCCCAACAATAGCCCGTTGGAGCCATACAGACGTCATTTTTTGAATCGATATATTTGCGTCACGAGTAGACTCTGCCGACCTCCAAAATACGGCGCTAAACGGGGCATTAAAAAATAAAATGGAGTAGGCCGAAGTATTTTGCGTGTTTGTTCAAATAATTTGTAAATTGAAAAGCGGTTTTTTAAGTTTCAATATACTTAAAGCTTATCCAAATTGTACTGATATCTAAAATAAAAGGTTATACATGTTTCAGTTTGTTGATTTTAAGTTTAAAAGATTAAAACATCTGTTAAAATATAGGTTGTAATGTATCGCTGAATTATGATAAAACAGTACTTTAAGTAATAGAAAATGTATATAAGTCACTATTTAAAAAAATTAAGTGGAGATTATTTTTTGAAGATGATGTAACGGTTTTAATTGATGAATAGATTTTCCATAAATCGTTAAATATTAACAAATAACTTTGTTTTTCACAAAATAGAGTCTAAATATTTTTCCAACTGGTACAGAATTTATTGAAAAAAAATCATAATTGTCTTCTGCTTTTCTTTTATCAATATTCAACGCAATTACCCATTTACATATTTCTACAATTGCCTTGGCTTATTTACCCAAAGCACAATTATTAATTTGTTTTTGATAATTATTAAGATATTGTATCCTATGTCGGAAACACGATAAAAATCTTTGCTCAATAAATGATCTTTTCAATTCTAAGCCTTAATTAGAAACTAAAATACAAAAACTAAACGAAATGCAAACATAGTTACGAATTACACATCGTTAACTGAAACGCAATAATAGTCTAGGTTTAAAAAATAAAATATCTAGGAGCTGATTAAAAATATAAGGTATATATATTAAAATATAAATTTAACCAAAAGTTTGAAAATTTTAAAAAATCGAGCAAGTAATTCTAAATCAATCGTTTTGCTTTTTAAAGTGTCTACTCTAATTTGTTAACTTTCGTTAATATATTCTCCAATTGATTTCCATCTTGCAATAGTATTCTACTTTATTTAGTCTCCTGTCCTTTTATTCTACCCAATTTTACAGTTATTCCGTATGTCTAAACCTTAAAAATTCGGTAGCATGTTCTCTAATTTTCCAATATTAGTTCTTGTTGTACTATCTTCCGAATTGTTTCGTTTCTTGCCTTGTCCATTCATATTTCTACTAAGCCCTTTATTCATTTATCAGTTAAAATAAAGAACCAATTTAACGATATGTGGAATGAAACTATTTTTACTCTGTTCACGTTATGTAAATGAGTCTCGGTCTATACCCGATCCCAAAGTATTCTTAAAATCATTCGTTGCACGCAGAACCGTCATTTGGTTGTTAATTTTGCTAAGAGGACAGGAAAATGCTGCAAAGTGGTTTACTGGCATTGTAACAAGAAAAAATTTGCGTCCGTGACGTTTTATCAGATGGCCGGCAAATTAAAACGGCCGTAAAACTCGGTAATGGGACCTGCACAACAAATTTTGCGAAGAGCGACGAATTTTCATAAAAATGTTACGATATTTCTCAACGTTTCGTCGTCTGTTATAATCGGATTCTTCAGAAGGGGAGATGTGCACTGTAACTCAACTACTAAACGTAGCCATAGGCGAAACACATCTATGGGGGGGTGCATGGTAACTCATCTACCGAACGGGGGGAGATATGCACGGCAATTTAACTACTGAACGTAGCCAGAGACGAAACACACCTATGGGGGGAGATGTGCACGGTAAATCAACTATTGAACGTAACCAGAGACGAAACACATCTATGGGGGGGTGCACGGTAACTCATCTACCGAACGTAGCCGGAGGCGAAACACATCTATGGGGGGTGCACGGTAACTCATCTACCGAACGTAGCCGGAGGCGAAACACATCTATGGGTGGAGATGTGCACTGTAACTCAACTACTAAACGTAGCCAGAGGCGAAACACATCTATGGGGGGGGGGAGGTGCACGGTAACTCATCTACCGAACGTAGCCGGAGGCGAAACCCACCTATGGGGGGAGATGTGCACGGTAAATCAACTATTGAACGTAGCCAGAGACGAAACACATCATGGGGGGGTGCACGGTACCTCAACTACCTTTAATGTCATTGAGTTAATATTACTGAAATAAACATAAAAATTTGAATTTATTAATCAAATATATATGTATACTAGTATAGTACTGCAACTCGGTATTATTTAAAAAACTTTAGAACTGTTTAACAATACTGTAACTTTATTTACAGGTTGCACTAAGTGACTTGGGAGATATTCGTCGAAAACGAAACAATGTTTTACGAAGAACTCCCGTTCAGGGTGACTCGACCAAACCATACTTTAACCATATCTTAAAGTTTCCTTTGCTTGAAGAAGACACAAAAAAAAGATTACACCTAGAAGTATGGCACCGAGAACGCACTACAAGGTAAGATTTAACAATTCTTCTATTTTTAGTTTGACTTTTGGTTATTTTCTTTGTAATAATATTACTAAATTGCAGTTTCACTATGATTGCGAACTTGACTTGATTTTTTGGAAGTTCGCAATTATATTAAAATATGGTCATCATTGTCTATCAATTTAGTATAGTCTACATATTTATGGATGAGGTATAAAAACGAATGCAGAATGAAAATACCTTATCAATTTTTTTCTAAAGTCAGCCATTTTCAAAGAAATAAATATTGGTATTTTAGATCTCTCGAATTATTATTTACTGAAAATCAGCTAAACCCGACGATACCGATAACCCAGTCAAGGTTTGTTTAAACTTTCTAAAAATAAGTTTTTATTTTAGTACACCTAGATATTTTCAGGGGATGTAGAAGAATAAAAAAATGTATTCTCAGCAATTATTACACAATCCGAAAGATTTCTAATACCATTTTCCAACAATCTTTGGGACACTGATACAAAACATCGCGGATTAAATTAATTAACATGTCGTGATATTCTTGATTTTCACTGATTTATTGAACTTAAACCGATTAAACGATCTGAATCTTCTGCACACTAACACAATTTTATGATTCACCAGGTAGATATTCCTTGGTTAAGTGACACATATTTTTTATTAAAAGTGTGTAGTCCTTTACGGAGTTGCCACGTATAAATTTTCGAGTAAATGTTTAAAGCGAATTTTTGTCTAAATTGATGATGTTAGAAAAAAATTTTTAGAATATTTTGTTGCAAATAACATGTTCTAATTATCATTTAAAACTATTGTAAATGAATAGTTACAATTTATGAAAAGTTTTATATTTGACTAATATTTTTCTGAAGGAAAATATGAATGACAGTAAAAATTTGGGTTTAAAAAATATACATAACTTAATTTGTAAACATTTTACATTTTTCATCTTTAAAGTAAAAATGATTAAACGTAGGTATATATAAAAATTTTTTAGAACTTTGAGAACGCAACAAAAAATAATTAACGAAACAATAAAGGGCTTATCTGTAATAGGTAATAAAATTATAAACTCAAAAGCCCTGAAAGCAAATCCGACTAAGGGACGCAAAAGTATTTGTCCTGGGGGTGGTTGAAAAGTTTGCCTGAGCCGCTCGCCTTGGGGGATAAAATGTAAACGGCGTTTGTTGACTGAACAGTGGCAAACCTCAAAATTATTTAAGGAACTGTTAAGGAGCGAGAGGCGTTTTAATTTTATTACCGCATTAGGGTTATAAGTTTCGTAAATTTTGGTTAAATGTTCACATTATTCGTAAGAGAGGTTACAGAGTAAATTGAGAGCCTAATTACTATATCTTTTTTGAAATAACGCTAAAAAAAACGCCTTTCTTTATGACCAGCCTTTTCTAATCAGCAAGAATACGAATATAGAATATGGATAGTAGTAGGTAGTAGAACAACTAAGCTGGTACCAGACCACTACTTCCAAAAACGGCCACTGATAGTATCCTCATCACTACTATCCCACAATCTGTATCTTTCTATGGCAATTAAGTCTATAGACTTTAGCAGTTAATCCAGTTTTCCTCCATTTGTGAATCGATCCGACTCTGCTCCACTCTCCTAGAACTTGTTTTGTGACAATGTTTGGCCCTGACCTCTGAAAATATTTTCCTGTGAACCTTAGTAGGCAAGTGCATCAGCTTCCTCAGTTCTTACAATATGACTGTGTCTTGTGCATGTCAGAACAGGACCAGTGAATCAAGACATTGACAATGACCTTGATAAATGCTAGAACATGCTAGACCGTCGGTACAGATACAGGTTTGCTGAGTTTGAGTTTGCTCAACTTGAAAGGTAAAACAAATATTTTTGAAAAAATATGGATTATTTTTTGTTACCGAGTTTATCTATTTACCTACACAATTAAAGACTTCATAAAATATAAAATAAACAAATTGGTCTGGTAAGAACTGGGTGAAAGCTTAAAACCCGGCTTCCGAACTTCCCGTTTAGTTCAACGACCGTCTTACACACATTCCCAAGAACGTCTTCTTCCAGTAATAAAATCGACACCGGTCCTGTTGGATCCCTCCACGTTGCGCAAAATCTCCCTCAGTGGCTACCGTACGGATCGATTCCTGGCCCTCCATCCGTCTACATTCTCGTTCCCAATCGCTCTCTCCATCTCCTTTCCAAATGGAGAGAATTTGAGTGGGAGAATGACAGAGAACGGAATCGTGGAAAGTGTCCCGACGTGGACATCACACTTGCAGGTTCTCTTCTCAGTTACCCCATTTGCAAGAACAAACTGCTACCGCGAAAATTGCTTAGTGGTGATTTTCGATAATGCGTAACATTTTTGTGTACCGGGGGTTTCGGTCTGCAACTGTGACTAAATTTGTGAACGAAGAAGTAGTGAAAAATGTAGGTCACTTTTTTGGAATTTAGGTTTTTTTCTTTTGGGTGAGTTTAGACCGTTCGCGGTTCGACCAATATGGATTAAAAAATGCAAAGAGCTTCGAAAGCATTTTAATACCTAAATTAGAGGTGTGCGAATAAATGTCGTTAATTATTAATCAACAGGCGTGTATCATCTGTACTCCTAATCGAACTCGACAATTTTATTTACCGAAACGGTTATAGTACATATTAAATTAAATCGTTATTTAGAATTATTATTAAATCACTGTTCGGTAATTTTACTAGTCTATTAATCGTGCTTATCGGTAAAATACAAAATATAATATACATATATTCAGATTTAAATACGTAGATACAATTCGAAGGGGGAAGTTGAAAGCTTAAATAAATAAAAATGTAAATTAAGCAAATTTATTCTTAACACTCAAAAGAAACAGTGTAATCAGAAATTTTAAACATTATACTAAAATGTTAACTTACGTCCATTATGCAAAATCAATCAAACCCAATTGGATTTAAGAGATTCAAATAGGCTTTAGTTTTTTACTCTAATCTAATTATTACGTAGTTAGAGTTAGAAAATGTTGACATTGTATTGAGTTATGTAGAAATTGATTTAAAATAACAGACAGTTTATTACAGAATGATGCTAGATCACAGTCACATTGAAAAAATATTGATGATGTCACTTTTGTACGTAAAAATGATGTAATGAAATATGTCTTGCATATATGATTTTTGTGAATAACCTGGAATCGATGACAGAAAAAATGATTAAAATTACCTACCTTGAATTAAACTTATAATTTTATTAACGTTAGATAACTAATCAAGAAATATTCTTTATCAATAGTTATAACCAAATTATATATAAAAAACCATATACCACTATTTAACAATTATTAACCAAATAAAAAACTACATATCTTATTATATACTAATGTTCAATACAATTAACTTCTAATTAAGGAAATTATTGAAAAAACGACAATTTTTCACTATTATTGATTTGCAATAACATCGTAACGATAACTTTTTTTTAAATTCTTTTTAAAAAGAGTCCAGATTTTTAAATGTCCTAATATTTGCAGTTTATTAGAGATATTCCATCATCGCTTACGAATACTAAAATTCCTACGTACAAATTATTTATATCATTTATTTTATTATTTAAATTTGAAGTATACTAAAAATTAAACAAAAAACATTAATATGGCTTTTTGGAAATGGCACACTTTCACACGTATTTTTTGTAATTTATAGGTTAGGATTCACTGATTTTTTTTAGCTTGCAATCTTAGACACATAACGCTACTGCTTAAAGTATATTTACAGATCTCTATATATATTTTTCTAATATATTTAAATATGAATGAAAAACAGAAATGAATCAATTATTTCACAGGAAAAAATACAAAAACACACAAAAATTCTCAATTTTAGGGCAATGCCTAATATTGGATGAAAAACGTTTAAGAAAAATATTTACTGTCTAGCAGTCGTGTGCAAGAAAGCTCGTTAAATTTATTGATTAAATAAATATGCAAGTAGCATTAAGAATGCGGCAGCCGCTGTACATCAGATTCAGCCTGATTATATGCTAAGCGTCGTTTGGTTAGTGACTGAATCAATAACGCAAATGATCGTTTATGTATCGCATTTTATCGAATCCGTTTTGTAATACATCAATTCATCGTCAAACGACGTTATAGTGACATAAATACAAAATTCGGTGGCTTCTTAAAGTCATTATTTAAATTAATTAGACTTATCATAAAAACTTGAATTCTCTTCAATGTTGGATATGTTGTCCTCCGATTCGGAATTCGTGTAAACTTTTCGATTAAACATTACAAAAATACAAATTGTAACTCAGGCATGATAATTCAAATTTTGATTTGCACGTCATTAATGTTATCCACAGTTAGTGCGGTTTATTTCATATTTATTTTGATTTTTCTGACGTTTCTATTTTGTGAAAACTAATGGATTGTACGTTCCAATGTTATTGTTAGTTTTTGTTGGATTGTAATGTTAAATGTGTATAATTTTATGAAATTAACACGTTTGCTGCCTAGTCTTATGTTGTATAGTGTCCACCCAGTTTTTTATTTTATTGACTATTTTCTTCTTGTTCAGAAACGACGTTTTGAAATATGTTTTTTCTATTTAATTTTTTAACAAAAAAAGCCTTTAGGTAACGTTGGAATCTGAATAAAATAAAGTTGTATACCATTCGACGCCCTAAGAAAGAATTTAAAAAGCAGAAAATAAATAAATTCCAATTTTTTTATTTTTATTTTCATTTAACATGTCACTTGTTTTCGAAAAAACCTACTAAATGTGACCTTACAATAATTCGACATCACGTCATCCACAGCAAAAGAATAATAATAATAATAATGCTTGTTTTTAAAGAGAGAAATAGTGACAAATTCGACGTAAGTGCATCTAACTATTAGATGATTCACTTTGCAAAAAATGTATCACATACACTTTACAGTAGTTAAGCTATAAGAAATACACCATTGCAGTGAAGTAATTTAAGCTATTTTATAGGACTGAAAGGAAGAAAACAAAAATGTTAACCAAAAACTGAAGTAAATCTACAATAAACGTCTTTAGGCATCGAATGTTTCAAGCTTTTTCACAAACCATCTTGGCGCTACTATGAAAAATGGTGTTTTTAGGAAAATAATAGTCGTAGTTGTAATTACGATTGACCTCAAAAATTGAATCAATAATACAAAGTGCAACAAAATGACGATACCTTCCAAAGTAAAGAAAAAAAGAGCAAAGTGGTGGGATGAAGAATACCTCAAAGAAACCGAAAAACGAAAGTTCTTCAGACTAAAAAGAAGAAAAACAACCTAATAAGGACCAGAGGGCTAAAATCAAAAAAGTAAATAGACAAAAAGAGTGTATTAAACGAGCAAAAAGTGACGGACATTATAAAAAGAAAGAAATTATACATTTTTATCGCGAAGCAGAAAAAGGAAATACAAAATCTTACATCAAGAATGAAAGAGGGAACCTGCTAGGAAATGAAAAAAACATAAGGGAAAGAGGGAGAGAATATGTTAACGAACTGCTAAATGACCACACAGGAGAAAAATCAAAAGAGCTACAAATGTAGAGACACCATAAGAGATTATATATTATTATAGAGCCCACAAAAGATTTTGAAGAAGTTATAGAGTCCATGAAGAATAATAAGAGCTCAGGACGAAATGCATCGTAGCGGAAAATATAAAATAATCGAAACCAAAACTTAAAGAGCAAATATATTAGTTTATAATTAGAATTGGAGATAGGCAGAAATATCCTAAAACTTGGAAAATACCTCTTCTAAAAAATGGATCACCCAAGGAATTGTAACAATTACATAGGAATATCGATGTTATACGTAATATGCAAAATATAAGCTACACTTATTAAACTAAGATTGGAAGTAGTAACCTAGTAAAGCATGTTTGAGAAAAGGCTGAGGAACAATAGACTAAATCTTTGTAATAAAAGAAATACGTGTTTCGAGTTCAAACTCCCAATTGTGGTATTATTTATAGACTTCAGGAAAACTTCTAAATAAATAAAGAGGAGAAAACTCCCTAGCAATATGAAAGAATTGGGTACACCATTGAAACTAACTAGACTAACAAAAATTATATTAAACCAGACGACAAATAAAGTGATAAATCCAAGGTGGTACATCAAAAGAATTAACAATACAGACAGGATTAAGATAAGGGGACCCACTCCCAATATTATTATTTAATATTGTATACTAGAATATACGATTTGACAATTATCGCGAAAAGTAAAAAATAACTGAAAAATGTTATACGAATGTTGAAACAGGAAGCTCATAAAATAGGTTTACAAATAAAACAGAAAAAAAGTATTACGGATCGTTGAACAACATTCAACTCGGAAATTAGATCTAAAAACAGAATTAAGAAAAATAGAATTCGAGGAAATGCAAGAATTTGTGTATTCCGGATCGAGATTCTGAAAAAACATGGATTTTTTTTTTTTTTTTTTTTTTTTACACCTGTAGGGAATTTCTTATCATTGTGATCTGATCATCAGCGCGATCAATGAACAATTTTATTCTAGCCTAAATTACTACGAATGTCTTAAAACTAAGGGTCTTACTCAGTAGAAGTTCCTTAGATTGTACTAAAAATAACACTAACACTGTCGTATAAAATTTCGCACTTTGCTCTGCTTTTACACTAGGCACTTAAATAACTAACTCAAATGGCTTTGTCCTCTTGAGTCTTCTCGTCTGGTTGGTGTTGTCGAGGAGCTGGATTGCCTCAACATTCACGTGATCTAAGAGTCGCTGTTCATGACTCTTGGCAAATATGGTGGTTACCTGTTTAACATTGTCCATCTCCAAGTCCCGGTGGAGGTCACTATTTCGGAAGTACCAGGGTGCATCGACGATGTTCCTCAGCACTTTATTTTGGAATCTCTGGATGATTTGGGTGTTGCTTTCGCTAGCGCAACCCCATAGTTGGATCCCATAGGTCCATATCGGTTTTAAGATCTGTTTATATATTAATAATTTATTGTATATTGTCAGAGTGGATTTTCTTCCCAGCAGCCAATATATTTTCTTGTATCTAATTCCGAGTTCTTCACGTTTCTTTTTGATGTGAGCTTTCCAGCGAAGCTTTGCGTCTAGAGTTAGTCCCAGGTATTTTGCTGTGTTAGCATGTGGAATCTGTTCATCATCTATTCTGATTGGTACATATTGTTCCCTTTTGTTTGTGAAATTAACATGTACCGATTTATTCTTGTTTAGGGTAATTCTCCATTTTTTCGTCCAGTTATTAATTTTATTAAGTGATGTCTGCAGGTTATTTGCTGCTTCTTCGTGGTTATTGCCTATGGCCAATATGGCTGTGTCGTCAGCAAATGTAGCAATGGTATCGTTGTCTAACTGAGGGATGTCACTAGTGTACAGCAGGTACAGGACTGGTCCTAGCACACTTCCTTGTGGCACACCCGCATTAATTTTTTTTAGATCTGAATAAACATCTTCCTGCTTTATTCTAAAAGCTCGGTGTGATATATATGAGTCTAATAGTTGTGCATATTGTTTGGGCAAGAGTTTGTTCAATTTGTATTTGAGTCCTTCATGCCAAACCTTATCAAATGCCTGAGCCACGTCTAAGAAGACAGAGGAGCAGACCTTCTTTTCTTCTAATGATTTTTCTATGACATCAGTTATCCTGTGTACTTGGTCTATGGTGGAGTGACTTTCTCTGAAGCCAAACTGATGTGATGGTATTAACTTTCTTTCTTCAAGTATAGGATTTAATCTTTTCAGTAGTATTTTCTCAAATAGTTTTGATATCACTGGTAATAGAGATATTGGCCTGTAAGATGATACTACATTTGGTGGCTTCCCTGGTTTGGGAATCATTATAACTTCAGCTACTTTCCACAAGATAGGTACATACTTGAGTTTGAAGGCTGCATTGATAATATATGTTAATTTAACTACAGCTTTCTTTGGTATGTGTTTAAGTATTTCACCTGTAATTAGGTCAAATCCAGGTGCTTTCCTCGGATTGATATTTTCTTTGATCATTGTGGATATTTCCTTCGGAGTAGTAAGGGTTATTTCCAAATTGTTCTGATTTAATATTATTTGACCTAGTTGCTCTTCTCCTTCGTTGGCTGTAAATGTGTTTGCTAGGTGCTCTGTAAATCTATTTGCTTTTTGTTGATTGTTTCTAGCCCAACTTCCATCTTCATTTCTGATTGGTGGATTTTGGACAATTGGTCTTTTTAGTCTTTTAGTCGCTTTCCATAATGAGTAATCTGTATTTTTGTCGTTTGTCAAATCTGTTAAATATTCGCTTATAGCATTATTCTTCATACTCTGAATATCCCTTTTCAGCTGCTGGGTGGCATTGTTCAATCTAGTTTTGTCTTCTGGTGCTCTAGTTTGTTGCCACTTCCGTCTTAACTTGCGCTTTTCGCGAATCAGTTCTCTTATTTCCTTTGGGTAGTTATTGCCCTTTGTTCTTGCAATTAAATTAGGGGTACTGTCCCATGCAGCTTGCTGGATGCAGTTGTTCAGTAACTCGACATCCTTATCTATCTCTTCTTTTGTTTTAGGTTTTACTGAGAGATTAATTTGTTCTTCCAGCAGAATTTGGAAACTCCGCCAGTCTGTTTGCCTGTTGACAAGACTTGGAGGGTTTTGCCTTTGTATGACTGAGTCACTAAGTGTAAGTAGGATGGGAGAGTGGTCAGAGTTCATATCCCATGCCTCTCCTACTTGCATGTAGTTTACTGATATATTTCTTGTTATGAAGAAGTCAATCAAACCTGGAATTTTATTCAGATCGGTAGGCCAATATGTTGGCTTTCCTGTTGATAAGGTTTCGCAATTCAACTGTTTAGTTGCATTAAAGAGTTCTCTTCCTTTAGTTGTAATGAGCCTTGATCCCCAATGGGTGTGTTTGGCATTGAAATCACCCCCTATGATGAATCTATAGCCTTGTGTTTCTAGAAACTCAATGTATTGTTCTTTTTTGATAGTATGCCTGGGCGGACAATAGATCGCTGTGACAATTATCTCATAAGTTTTTGTTCTTACGTTTACTGATGTAGCTTGTATTATTCTTGTCTTGTAATCCATTTCTTGGTAATGATTAATACTGTCTTTTATTATGACTGCACTACCTCCTTTGGAGTCATTGTCAGGATGTATGGTATGATACACTTTATATCCTTTAAATCTAACGTATGACTCGTTTGTGAAATGTGTTTCAGAAACGAGGCATATATCAATTTTTTCTATCTCTAATATGGCTTGCAGCTCTAATTGATGCTGTAATAGCCCATTAGCATTCCATTCTAGGATTCGTAGACTATTTACCGCCATTAGAAACCCTTTTTGGTATAGCTCCTTTGGTGCTGTATTCTATTCTGGTTATTCTTTCGTCCAGATTGGATAGTTTCTCTAGTATGTGCTGTAGAGTTTGTTCTATATTTGATTTGTTTTGTTCGTTTTTTTGTTCTTCGTTTCTAGATAGTACCTGACTAAAGGTCTTTTTTCTTTCTTCTGGAGTTGGAATTTCACTCATTCTTCTTTGTTCTCTTTGTGGTTGTCTTGGTAGATTCTTATTAATATTTTTTTTGTTTTGATTATTATTCTTTAATTTCTGCATCTCCTTTGCAACGATACAGTTTCTGTAACTTGCCGGATGTTCTCCACCACAGTTTACACATTTTGGTTTTGCGTTCCTTGGTTTATCACAATCGACTGTTAGGTGTTTTGCAGTGCATCTAACGCATCTGGGTTCTTTGCCGCAGTATCTTCGAGTATGTCCATATGACTGGCATCTTTTGCATTGCGGTACTAATCTTGTCTTTCTCAGTGGTTCTATTATTACCTTGATATTGAGTATATCGGTAATTTCATGTATTTTGTTTAAATTTTCATCGTTGCTAAATACTAGCATGAACATGTTCAGCGGCTGTTTTGTTTTATATCTTAATTTTGGTATTACATCCAATATTTTGTACCCTCTCCTTGTAAGGTCCTGCATGATGGCTTCTTTTCCAGCAGTGTGATGAAGCTTTTTGACCATAACTCTGATTGGTCGGTTTTGCTTATTTTCATATGAGTGCCACATGTAATTATTTTCATTTAAATTTCTGACAACTTTCTTGAAATCTTCTTCATTTTCAAAGTTAATTTTTGCGCTGGTGTCGCTTAGTACTTTTATGTTGAATTTGTTGGAATTCTTTCTAGCTAGTTCATGTAATTCAGGAAATCTGGTGATTTTTTCCACTATTATTGGCGGTGGTAGCTGTGGTTTCTTCGTCTTTTCAACCACTTTTTGTGGTACTTTTGATTCTTTTTGCGGAGGGGTCAGCGATGTATTCATTCTACGCTTTTTCCGATCTTTAACACGAATCCACTCTGTTTCTTCAGCTAGTTCCTCTTCATCAGTTGCATATTCGATTCTCTGAGTTTGTTTTTGCTCTGGAAATCTCTTTTCTAATTCTATTAATTTTAATTGTAGCTGTTCAACTACTTTTTCTAAGTGGGTGGCCCTTTTCTCGGCATTCCCTTTTTCTGCTTCAGTTTTTTTCCATACTGTATACAGTTGTTGTTCATTTTGCGATCTCGCATAATTCTCCTGAAAGAGTGCATTATTTTTTTGCATTAGTAATACCTCATTGGGTGTTTGCATCGCAATACTTGATTGCATCATTCTCACGATAACTTGCAACTTTCACACAGGTCGCCGGGCTCACTCGCGAGACATGAGACCCGTTATTTTCGACTATTTACGCATAAAACGAAATATTTTAAAAAGCGCCCGGACTATTTAACAATTTTAACAAGCTTACTGCTATCGCGTTTTTATTCCGTTTGCGTTTTTGTCGCTTCACTCGACTGCTATCGATACGATGTTTATTCGACGAAAGTCAAATGACGACAACTCAAAAAAAAAAAAAAAAAAAAAAAAAAAAAATCTAGGTAGACCTGAATATATATTAAAACGCTTTGGAAGACTGTGGAAGTTCAAGATAAGTATTATTTATCTTTCCTTATTTATTATGAATAATTTCCATAAAGTAAGAGTTGAAACAATTAATTTAATTACATTTAATTATTTTTATAGTGGGAAGATTAATCTATACTAATTTCAATTAAAATTAAAAAAATTTTTGCGTCACCCATATAAAGAAATTTAATGACTGACCCTTTGTTTACTTTGATACAGTAACGAAGGGTTGCATTGGCCACAAAAACCATTTAAATTACAGACAGATAAATAAAAGATAGGTTAATCCCTAAGGATGTGTACCAACCATTTTTTACTTCAAGATGTCCTGTTGGTTGTCCTAAAAGGGACATTTTTTGGACAAAAAAATATAACTGTAGCATCTTTGTAGTAATTAAATTATGCCAATTTGATATTGGTGGATTTTCAAATACGCCGAATATCTGCGATATAGTGGCAGATAATTATACAATAAAAAATAAATGAAACATAAAATTGTACGATAAAATAACTTTAACTCACGCGATGTAATAAAGCGGAAAAACGGTTTGTAATAATGATCAATTAAGAAATATTTACATATTATTAGTTTCTTTTCGTATACTTATATATGTTGAGCTTTATATACAGGGTTCTCCATACTCAACGAAATGCAGTCTAATGGGAAAAAACACTAAAGATATTAAAAAATCCTTCGGCGTGGGTATGTAGGTCTGTGACAATTTAAAATGTGTTAGACATGTACAAGGTGCTACAAGGTAGCAATAAAAAATTAGATTTTTAAAGACGGTTATTCATGATTCTGAAATGTGACAGAGTTGATTAACTCAATTAAAACTCTAAATCGAGACCACACGGCGTTTTTAGTGACCAAAGGTGACCGACAACTAGTTTCAACCACATAGCCATCATCAGGTCTGTAGTTTACAAACATGATAACAGTTAAGTATCATAATATTGGACTTAAAAGGTAACATATAAAAAATATAAAACAAATTGGGAAAATAGGACTTAACATACTAGGAACAAAATTGATATTTAATTAATTAATCAATTTGTTTTATGTTATTTTATATTTTATCTTTTTAAGTCCAATATTACCACATCTAATTTTATCACTATGTTTGAATTTTTTGAATAGTTTCATGCTATAGACCTGATGATGGCTATATAGCCGAAACTAGTTGTCAGTCACTTTGTTCAATAAAAACGCGAGAGTTTTAATTGAGTTTACATATTTTTTAATGCACGACTTTATAATTTATTATCATTTTAAGGTTACTGAAAAAGAAATGTTAATATATTAATTAATCCTAAACCAAATTTTGATAATTCATAAACATTAATCATGACATTTAGACTTAATTTTATTTAAATTGTCTTTAGAAATAATTAAAACTAAAATATAAAAATTAAAGATATTGTATAGGGCGTTGAGATAAACTCGATTTTTTCAAAATCTGTGGCCGATTTCCCACTAGGCTCCGTTTTATTGAGATTGCCGCACCCTGTATATACTGCGTATATAATCAATTATTCATGCATAATTGTCCTAGACTATTGATAAAACTCCTTCTCTATAATTCCACTGGTATAAAAAATATTTTTAAATAATCAATTGTAACCATAGAGTCAAGTATTTATATTTAGTTTATCCGTTTCAAAATATATTTTAACTAGAAAATTTATATAATAGCTATGCCCATTTTTTTTATAAATAAATTGTAAATGACACATTTCAAATTTTATTTAAAAGTCTCCGTTTTTTGGAAAAGGTGTCCTACTGTGAAACCCAATATCCAGTAGTCCATAATAAATAACTTTTTCGGCTGCAGCACTTGCTCTGAATGGATTTTTTGTTTCCCTTTATGCCGAGGACAATACTCACTTGACTGCTTTCATCATCAATCTTGTCTAAAATAAAACCCCCTCGACTCAAGATGCATTGTTTTCACAATAAGCAATTGATTTTTTTAGGGAAGTTGAGGCGTCCTCGAGACACAATTGCAAAACACTAATTTAAAGCATTTAGTTTTTCAAAATGGAATTTGCTCCACTTTGTTTATCCAGTTGTATTTTTTCTCTACAATCTATCAAACAAAATAGAAAAACTTTTAAATCAAAGGAAATCGAAACAGAACGACAAAGTCAAATACGAAATTTGATGCAATGAATTTACATAAGATCTATCGATAGAGGTCTCTTTAATTTAGATCAATTAAAGAGCTAAGTACAATGTCTTTCTTCCATAAAATCTTCCCAATTTAACACATAAAAATACATTCTTCGATATCATTATTTATAAAGTACATATATATATATATATAAACCACATAGAAGCGATTTCTCCTGTTCATCTTTTGACACTATTTTACGAGTAGCAGGTGCAATATGTGTCCTAAAACCTGCCGTTTTCCGATTCCAAGCGCGTTCGAGGTGCTACTTAAATCGACGAGGAAAATCACATCGAGTTCAATAAGAAGATCAACTTCCCCGAGCCTCGAGA
This sequence comes from Hermaeophaga mercurialis, assembly GCA_951812935.1. Taxonomy (NCBI): domain Eukaryota; kingdom Metazoa; phylum Arthropoda; class Insecta; order Coleoptera; family Chrysomelidae; genus Hermaeophaga; species Hermaeophaga mercurialis. The sequence continues at coordinate 36,199,368 of OX638359.1, read as the reverse complement.
CATTTTAAAAACGTGGTAAAGATGTGAGGATTATCCTATGAGCTTTATGACATAAGTTTGGTCTAATAAAGTAGTTAGATCGGAAAAAAATTAATCTACGGATCTGGCAACAAATTTGTCATTGAAGACACTCTATCCAGATTGTAGACTAACGACAAGTATTGTACTAATATTTTTAAAAACACTTATATCCCCTTTGTAGGGTTAAAAGAGCATTCATTCAATTTCCATTATTCCTCACTTAAAAACATCGATATCCCTTACCATATGCAGTCATTATACTGTTATTACAATTGTTATTTCGATTTTAGGCATATGTCCTAGATGCGGGTGGCTAAATCTGCTCAATCACAACTTACTTTCTAAATAGAATAACTGAATGCATTGATACCTTCTAGCTCAATGAACATTTTAAATACCTACAATTAACTGCCAGGAGGACATCTGTATATTTGTTTGCCCATAAGGGTCATTTCATAAATGTAACATTAGGAAAGTACAAGTCATTTTAAGCTTCAAAGACAACGAGCTACCACCAAATTCAAATGTATATTTTAATATAATATAATTTATAATAACAACATATTTTTAATTTACTTTTTGCAGATTTTGAAAGATCTTGTTATTTCGAATTCGTACATACAGGGTTTAGTGTAAAAAATCTGTAAAAACGAGGAATACAGCACTTTAATAAACAGCTTTTATGTTTTTATGCATTAGAGTAAAATAACATTTAGATTAAACAAATTGATATTGTTTTTATTAATAGTAAGAAATAAACGAGTATTAACTAGTAGGTAACTATAGCCAAACAGTCAAATTGTAATTTACGGAAATAAATTGTAAGATCAAGAATTGTTCATTTAAGTGAAAAAGATCGTATTGAAATATTAATAATGATCGGTTATGGTGATCGTGGTAGAACTCATGAAGAAATATGTCATATTTTTAATGATTTGCATCCTGAAAAAATCCCATATCACGTTCAACAGTTACTAAAACATTACAACGTTTTAATACAACTGAGATAGTCATAAATTAGCCAAAACCTGGAAGACCGCGGACCGCAACGAACGAAACTATTAGACAAAACATTGCAATTCTTTTAGAGGAATCAACTCAAACTTCTACCACAATTTTGGCACTAAACCATGGTATATGTCGACGTTCTGTAGCGAAGAGATTGAAAAGTGAAAAGTATCATCCGTATAAAATACAATTGGTTCAAGAATTGTCAGACGATGATTTTGACTGACGGCTGGAGTTTTGCGAACGACTGCTGGACATCTGTAATGTCGACGAACATTTTGCAGTATTTATATTTACTGAATAACCAAATTATTCCTGCACTTCAACAGAATGGGCAGTTACTACAAAATGTTTAGTTTGAACAAGATGGAGCACCTCCCCTCTCTAATAGATGGGTTAGGGATTTTCTGGATGCGAATTTTCCAAATCGATGGATTGAACGTAGAGGATTCATAGAGTGGCCTGCTCGTTCTGCGGATCTAAGCCCATTAGATTTTTTTTCTTTGGGATTATCTAAAATCACGTGTTTACGTTATTATTAACAAAAAAATGTAAATCAGATTCATTTTGCCCCCTTGCACTTACCTACAAAATGTCATAACTATCTTCCGTTTCGTTTTAAAGATATTTACTTGGTTCCATACTTTATCACAACCCTGTATAAGAGAATAATAAAAAGGTTGTAGTTGTACATATTAGTATGCCGTATTGTTGTTTCTGGAGTTCTTCTGGTAATTTTTCGTCTATTTGTATCTTACATTCTATCATTTCTTTTTACTTCATTTTTCATTTGTTGCTTTTTTGATTTAAAGTTCATGATACCCATTATCTCTTTGAGATACTCATAATCCTTTTGTAAGTAGCTAATTTCTTGGTTTTATTCCTGCTTCATATTAATCATGTTTTGTCTAGGTATCATACAATTCATTAAAATCTTCTTTATCTTCTTGCATATTATTCATTTGTTTCATCACTTCCATCATCATTGTTTGAAGAGCATTTTGTGATTTTTCACCTCTTCCTTCTTCTTTTATTTTTTTTCCTTGATCTTTTGGAAATATCATTGATTCTATTTGAACAGTGATTTTCCTGTTTTTCTTGAACTGGTTCTTTTTCAGATCCCACTTTGAAACCACTTCTTGAATCCAAACTTCTTTATTCTACTTCTGCTGATGTATCCCCTGTTGTTACCGTTTTCATATCCATCAAACTTTTAAAAAAATTGCTTAGTTACCAAAAATATTTCTTGTTCACTATGAATTTTAATTAATACACTAACTTGATCGTTCTTAAACTGTTTCCTCTCAATATATAACTTTTTATCTGAATATTTTAGATCATTTGTTTGCTCAGCTGTCTCCTCAAGAATCTATAAACAATTTTTTGATCGTATATCATTAAATGGGAGCCAATCTAATCTTTTGAATAAAACAAAATTCGTGCCAGGTCAGCTATGAAGCCGATAGATCGATCACCCTCGAGATTGTATCTTCGACTTATCTCACTCACCCCCATTATACTCGTCAGGTTCGGGTTAAAAATAATTCTGGCTACTCAAAAAGAGCAAAATATATTATGAAAATAAGAGAGAAAATAAAAAAGAACGATGCAATCTTCTTTTAGTATCTGCTTTTTTCGTTATTACTTCTTTCATTATGTTTGTTAATAATCAGTTGGACGTCAATATTATTTTTAAAATAACTAAACAAAAGATTTTAGTTACATACGAGGGCAACCTGAATAGTTTCCGGAATCGGCAAGAAAAACACGGTATTGGTGTGGTTTTTTATTTTTATTTTTCGATGTAGTCTCCTCGAAGATTAATAATATACTTTTTCAAACGGTGCTCCAATCTCTTCAAGCCGTCGGGAAAGTAGGATGTCGGGAGATCCGCGAAATAGGCATTTGAGGCAAATCTCTTTCCAGCCACCGATTTCTACAGGTTTGGAAATAGAAAAAAGTCGTTGGCTCTAGGTCCGGTAAATATGGAGAATGAGAGACTAATTCGTAGCGCAATTCATTCAATTAGGACGCGACGATGCGGGATGAATGAGCACTTTTTCCTCTACAAACGAGGTCATTTCTCCTTTAATACTGCATCGAATCGGGTCAATAAATCGCTATAGTATTGCCCCATGATCGTCTTTCCCTTCTCCAGGTAGTCATTGAGGATCACACCTTGGGAATCCCAAAAAATGGTCGCTATGACTTTTCCGGCCGATGGAACTGTCTGTGCCTTCTTCGAAGCCGATTCTCCCGGAAAAGTCCACTGTTTCGACTGTACCTTGGTCTCCGGTATGTACTGGTGGATACAAGTTTCATCCACGGTTACGAAACGCATGAAGAAGTCCCTTGGATTGCTTTGAAACCTGGCCGAACATTCCTCCGAAACGGTCACACGATTTCGTTTTTGCTTCGGTGTGAGCAAACGCGGTATCCATCGCGCCGAAAGCTTCTTCATGGTCAAAATTTCGTGTAGGATATGGCCAACGCGTTATTCTGAGATGCCTGTGGTTTCTGCTATCTGTTTCAACTTTTATCGGCGATCGGCTAACACGACATCATGAATTTGTAAACCATTTCTTCATTGGTAGCGGTTTTTGGGCGTCCACTGCGTGGATCGTCACTTGTGTTAGTGCGGCCACGTTTGAACTCGCTCACTCAGAAACTGACGGTCGAAAATGATGGAGTAGATGAGCCATTAACCTCCAGAAAAATATTTCGAATTTCCGTGGCCGTTTTCCCAACCATTCAGAAGTGTTTTATCACTGCACGAAATTCGATTTTATCCATTTTTGCGAAACCTCCTGACATGGAACACAAAACACGATAGTAAACAACAACTATTAACACCAGCCATCTGAAAATTTGATAGCTGTCATAAAAAAGGTTGACCTTGCCGGACAATAAATCCACTTCATATTTCATGCGCCGTCTCTTGCCGATTCCGGAAACTATTCAGGTTGCCCTCGTATATTAGTCACTCTAAATATTTATATTTTCTACCGGTCCGTCTCTGTTCCAGAATCATTAATACCTCTCGACTCGGGTGTAACTGGCAAAAAGCATGCTGACAATGCTCTATTGGATTAAAACTGTTCAGGTTTTTGTAATGTAGCTATCAAGAGCCCTCGAAGCGCCCTACACATCGGTTTCGAATATTTTATGGGTATTGTTCAGGTTTACAAACGCTTGGGCAGTTGATGGTTTGTTTAATATTGTAAACACGGTTGACACCATATTTTATTGCTGAGTCAATTATACCAATTCTTCTACAATTTAGAACTGTAATTGATATAACATATATTTTATATGAGTTTTTTTTTTATTTCAGAACTAGTGAATTCTTGGGATGTATGTCATTTGATGTTCGAGATGTTATTCAAGAAGTAAGTATTCAATTTCAATAAAAATTATTCTAATGAAAGCAAGAAAAGTATTTTCTATCAATAACGCTTAATAGACTGCATTGCTCTCATGTTTTTACTTTTTATTTCGGCTAGACTTGCTGTCTGTGTAACAATAATAAAAGAGCCATTGTATAATAAAGAGACCATTTGGCTAAAAAATTGTAAGCATTAACATTAATACGAAACCATTCTGCCGTTTCCTAAATCACCGGAGTATATTCTGTCATAATATTAACGACTCCCGGAATACATCTACACAAACATTATAAATGGCAACAGCAATAGCGGTGTTCATAATGTTGAATACAAAGGGCGAAATAAATTCCACCAATTACAAACCGACAAAATAAAAAAGTAAAAATATACAACATTTATAAAAGCCAGTAAATATATAAGATGTGTTACTAAACTGTTAAGCATTAACATTACAAAACACTTCATTACTATTATTGTATTCCAAAAGTAAGATTATGAAATGAGGAAATATTTTGTATGTTATTAAAGCAAGCTTCTTAAATATTTATTTTTGTTTTTAGGGAATCAGCGGTTCATTTAGACTTCTACCTCAATCTAGTGGTCGCACGACGAACGTGCCGATAACACAAGATCTACCAGCGATCAGCTCTACAGAAAATAATCGAAAGGAGGTAAAAATGTGTGAAAGTCAATCTAGTGTCGAGGAACTGATCATCCTTGATGACTTGGAAAGCGATCTTAGAAGATCCACTTCCAAAACAGTTTTGAACGAACAGCAGAAGTATGCAGATGAAAATTTGTTTTTAAGGTAACTCATCGCTTCAATTGGTGTTTTTAGTTTTCTTTCACTCTAAAAGATCACAACGTTATCAATGTAGAACTTCTAGTCCTCCTGTTAGCATATCTGAATTTAAACTTTAACCCTTTCAAGCCTATTGGTACGCATATGTACCAGCCACGAATTTTCCAAAGCGGAAGGTTTACCTTGGCATGTAAACTTGCATATACAAACAAAAGTTTTAAATTATGAAATTTTTCTTTGTAAGTGATGGTACACGTGTTAAAGTTACTTTATGTTGATAAAAATTTACTTATTTTGTTGTAATACAGTTTCTTCTTAAGTGTGAATAAGATCATACTAATATTATATTATCTCTAATTTTGTGAACAATAAAAATATGTACCTATTTAAATTTGGTGGAAATATTTGTACCCTCGGTCCTGAATGTCAAAATTGTTTTAAATTTGATGTCTCTGAAAAGACTATCAGAAGTCGAGTTACAGCAACTGGCTTAACATTTATCGGATGCCTCAAGTTCATTCGATATTTCCAATGGTAGCAACAATGCCTGGCAACTATCTTCCGATACAGAAGATTTCATCCCAATAACATTCAAACGAGATCAGTGAAATATTTCAAGATTATTCTGGCGTTGAAGCATATGCATGTGATACCCAGGAAATTCCTGAACATATCGTGTATTCGACCCAACTAATAAGTTTATTCCAAGAAGAAATATACCTTTCGAAAGGAAGTGTTCTATGGAAAATAAAACTATTTGAAAGACATTTGTCTGGATGGATTCAAAATAATGCCATCCACACTATATTTTGTTACTTCTGAAAAATCTGCCAGTGCATCTAAAACTTATCACATTGATAATGTCGTCCAGAGTTTAAAAAGAACATTCCAAAAATGCAGGAATGATAGCTGTTTTCAAAGCTTTAATCAATGCATGGCAAAATTTAATGATCAGTTATCAATCAAATAATACTATCAAAAAGAAACTGAAAATAGACTGATACATTAAGAGAAAGAGTTTTACAAAAACTTGTTTTTCCATTATCAAAGAAGTTGATTAAACAATTAATTTGCAGTAGGAACTTATATATCTATCAGAAAGAATATCCCTAAACTTCTGATAAATTGAAAAAAGAGTAATTGTTGTACCGATACCATAATATTAATACAAAATATAAATAAAGACGGTACCAAGTCGCCAAGATCCTTAGATGATAAGTTTTTACCACAGGAAAATGGGAGGAGTTAATCAAACCGATCAAATGTCAACTCTTTATGAATATGACGGAAAGTCCAAATGGTAGATAATAGTCTTTCATAGACTTATTTTAACATTTGTTGTCAATTTTTGAGTTATTTATGAACAAATGAACAAATTGGATGAAACTCGTTTCATAGTTGTTCCGGTATCTATGGAGGCCCTTAATGATGATGGTATAAAGACGACTGTACAAAAAAGATCCACAATGTGGTTATTTATCCAAAAATAGAAAAAGTCTTGCATTACATTTACCACAAGAAGGTGAAACGAGAAGACACTGTACTGGATAAAACACTCTATGTATAGAATGCAAAGTACCATTGTGTAACAATTATTATCGCTATTAAGTGCAAAGGCAAAAAAAGCAATATTTAGTTTAGGACTGACGGTGCACACGTGTACCAAATTTATGAACTTTTGAAGATTGTTGGTACATAATGGCACTACCCCATTATTACCCCTATGAATTTTTAGAGCACATTTAACATTAGAAACTCTTTACCGTAGTTCGTAACTTGTTTGGTTGTTTTTCGTTTTGAACGTGTTGGATATATTTGCATTATTTTTTGTAGATATCTTGAACTAGATCCCATTGATGGCCCAGATGCGACCTCGGCGGCTACCCAGAGAAAAGCGACGGGTAACAAAAATGGTAGGACCCCATTTACGTGTACGAAGAGGTTAACCAAGCCGTCAAAATCGGGGTTTGGATTTTCGGTGGTATGGACCCATCCACCAAGAATAGAAAGGGTCGAAAAGGGACTACCCGCCGATAAAGCGGGCATCCTTCCTGGAGATTATATTATTTTTGTAGACAAACATAACGTTGTCATGATGCCAGAGATTGATATCTTAAACCTTATCAGGCAAGATGATCCTTTCATTTTTGTTGTTAACCCATTAGTGCGTGAAGTTAGAAACAATCTAATTTATTTGATTCGTTCGATGTAATGCATTAGAATATATTTAAAAATAAGAAAAAAAGTACAAAAAAGTATTTAGAATTATATACATCCTGTTAATTTTATTGTATCGTGTGACTCATATTGTAAAATCTGAAAGCAACAGGCTAGTTTTTCCTCTGATTAGTTTTTTGCCATAAGTTTGAAGAAAACTGAGTGTTATGTATCTGCGAAAACAAAGGAGTGAGGTACAGTTCGGATCACTTGGCATGAGCTTTTTCATTAAAATCCAAGCATTTGATACACTGGCATGTAACAAGTATGACACTATTGGCCAATACCACTTACTTTGTCGTATTCTAGTTCGATATAATGCAATATGCCGACAGCTTTTTTATTATATATATATATTTTATTAATAATTTTTGGCTGTCTAACTTGCTTTTTCGATTGAGATTCTTTACAGCACCTATAAGTTGTTAAAACATCTTTAGATTCATAATTTGTTGGCACCGTTACAACTTTATTATTTTTCCATTGCACAAAAGTCGTATTTTCACATGATATCAAGAAATACATTCTTGGTTTATCTTTCCAAAATTTGACTTCACTAAATTAACAATTCTCTATTCTATTCTGTCTGATTTTTCCACTGGCACATATATTCTCATCAGACAAAAGTAATAAACGGAGACTCATAAAATAATCATTAAAAAAATGCGATAGCCTCTATTGGTCACGACTTCTATTCTTTGAAGCAGTGACACCATCTTACTTTCTAGAAGTCCGAAGTCCAAACACCTTTTCCGAGTTCAACTTACTGGTGTAAATTTCAAAGGAAACCATATTTCTATTGCTACCACAAATTGTCCAATTCTTGTAGCAAAATCCTACATTAAATTAATTGTTTCAACTCTTACTTTATGGAAATTATTCATAATAAATATGGAAAGATAAATAATACTTATATTTAATTTCGACAGTCTTCCAAAGCGTTTTAACATGTATTCTAGTCTACCTAGGTTTCGGTATCTACATGTTTACCTTTTATATAATGTTTAATATAGTGTTTTCCATAGTGCGGAATGCTTTCATCAACAGATAAAGCTTCTCCTAACGCACCGTGACATTTAAAGTTTCCATTGATCTAGTAGAAGTTATAAAGTCTGTCATTAAAAAACACCTGTCCATTTTTTAAACTTATTTGTTTTCGTCATTGAACTGGATAGTGCTACAGTTGGACAAATTCTTAGATTCGGATTCTGGACAACAATTGTTCCGACAAAGATTTCTCTTCATTAGAATGAATTTTTCTTTTTTTATTTCGCAATTTTGCTTTAGTATACCACGATATAAATGATTTGTATCACCAACATGTTCATGATCCGGTCTAACGCTATCGTCTTCTGTGTCTGCTCCACGATCATCAGGTGGTTCAATTTATATATCTACATTTTTTTGCTCTTCATAATCTTCTTCCAGCAGTGATAATAAATCCTAAAGAGACAAACTGAAATAAATGTATATAGTACCTAATACTCTCCTGACTGTATAGAGTCGCTTATATCATTCTAATATTTGACAAAATATATCATTAAATTACCAAAAGGTATAACTACAACTAAAATATTCCAGTATAAAAAATAAAAACTTGCCTTCCATTCCTAGTTGAGTAAATCGTGGGATCCATTATCGCAGAAAATAAATAACACAAGCCAACAGATCTACAAATTGAGTCAAATTGATAGTGACATGCCTAACTCGACAAATCAGCACAATGGTGTCCCTTTTGGGGGCCTCTATGCACTAATGGGTTAATTTAGTTAGATATTTTTTTACATTTTTATAAACGTTTGTATTTTTATTGGCAGATCGTATGGAAGTCAATTAACCCTAGAAATATTTCGACGAAATCCATCGAGAAACGGTTCAGTTCCAAGTGTAAAAAGACTGTCAACACCTTTAGCGACATCTACGACGCTAGGAAGCACCTCCGTTATTCCAGTTACATCTTGTTCGAATTTGGTACAACGCAGGCCTTCAACTGTCTGTTCCACGAATACCGCTTCCGGGGAGTACAACAGAAGGAAACTCCACCTGCCTCAAGTCACATTTAGTGCAGAGGTTGGTAGTGGGGTTATAGTTTAAATTTTCCTCTTCCTTTATTCGATTTAAACCCAGGCTATGGCAGGGGAATGTGATACATTAATAGGAATGTAAATAAACTAAGTCTCTTGAACGGATATAGACTAATATTTGACCAGTAAACATGAGCTTTTCTTCCTTCATAATATTATATATATTTCATTGTCTATGCCAACTGAAATGAATCAAAGACTTACTGCATAGCAGCAAGCAACAAAATTGTAAAAATGAACTTTTCTTAGCGGTCAGTGCGGTAGCCTGATATATTTTAAAAATATTTTATTAGCTAGAAAGTGCAATTTAAGGTTGCTTAAATTTGACAAAAAATTGGCTAAACATTACTGATATATTATTTATTTATTTATTTTGGAACAAACTTCGACGATATTTTAACATATGCTTTTGCAATTGTTATTTGAAGAATTGTCTATTGATTTTTCAAATAATGTAATAGAGTTATAGCCACACACCACAGTACAATACTAAATAGAGATATAGCGATATATTGAACGCAGCAATGTAAGTACAGGGTGTCTAAATATATGGCAAAAATTATGGAGCTATCAACATATATATTGTTATTTTTACTTTTCGACCTTCATAATTTTTAAACTATATTTAAAGAAATGCTTCAACGCTAAATTGCGATAATATTTTTTCATATAGTATAATTTTGCATATTTTTGCTTGCATTTACCTCTCCTTCAAGTGTAATATGCAGGGTGGTTTGCTCAAAAAGTCCATTAAAATAAACAAAAAAGTTTGATATTATGGGGTTAGAATGTTTGCTTCACCCTGTGTATATTTTTATTTTACTTGTGTTTATTATTTTTAATTAATTATATACGGCCAGTATGTGTGTGATTCACATTATATAAATTTTATTTTAATTGTCTTTTTTACTTAGACACCATTTTGTTTTATATAAATATCCTTCACTGTTTTACTCACTTTCTTGTTTTTTATTTATTATTTAATTGCTAATATTATTTATTTCGATTTTTTGTTAAATATGTTATTTGTGTTGTGTAAATACATGTTTTTGAATTGAATTTTCTTTTTTGTTTTATTTTTCCTTTATTTTATCTTTTTTGTTTCATTTCATGTTCAGAAAGTTTTTACAAGGTTATTAAAAAATAGATGTAGAAAAAAGAAATTACAAATATATGCTTATATACAAATGTCTTCAATAATAAAAAAAGCAATTAAATTTATAAAAAATTGCTGATAAATATTTGGTGGATAAAGTGAAATGTGCCAAACGGAAAAACCGTTATATTTTTTTTTAGAAAAACGCCAATAATCCGGAAGAAAACAGGAAAAAAGCAATGTATCAACTAATCAGCAAAGAACAACAATACGCCACTGGTTTGCAGTTTGCCATTACCAGGTTCGTTTCTGCCTTAGCTGAAAGAAAGGACCTCATCACATCCTCCGAGCATAGAATTTTATTTCAAAATTGTGAAGAGGTAAATTTGTATATAATTAATATACTTGGCAAAATATTTGAGACAACTTCGAACCTTTTATGTGAATTAATTCGGTCCATCTGGTCAATTGCTGTATTATGTAATTTTCTAACCTCTAATGTCTGTAAAAGACAATTTTTCAGTTTTCATATTGCGCCATAATATTTAATTGATAAACGTTTAGATTTTTAACAACAACATTTGTTTCGAAAATGTGGAAATTTTTGCTAAAAAATCGTTATTTCCGGGACGTTCTTATTTTCAATTTTCATTTGAGGAAAACAGCTGCTGAAACTGGTCGAATGCTCGTAAAAGCTTATGGTGAAATAAATAAATTATGCAGAGAATAGTTCCCACGTTTCAAAAATTTATGATTTCAGTCTCGATGAAATACCTAGTCCAGTTCAGCCGAAGAAAAATCGATGAAAATCCATGCCAGTCGCAACATGAGCTCGCACAGCTGTTGAATTTTTGTAAACCAATGAAACTCAAAATCGTACCACAACAAATTAATTTATTAATTCCAAATTTTAAAGAAAGTGACAACTAGTTTCGACTTTTGAAAGTTGTTATCAGGAGTGTAATACAAAAATAATACAAATGTTACAATAGTAAAAGAATAAGTTAACAGTTACAGTTTTGCTTAATAACCACCCCCAGCGAGTTAGCACTTCTTCCCCCACACATTGTTTTTTACTATGGTTTTTGTAAGCTTGTTTGGAATCTAGAATTGGTATTGTCATCATCCCGCTTTTAGATCTTTTTGATGTGTATCAAAAAGTTCTTTCCCTCCTTCCCACTATTTTTGGGTTCATATTTTTGGGATCCTTACAATTGTCCCCACGTGGTGAGTGACCTTTTCTTTTCCTCTGTTACTCCCTATAAGAGTCTTGCATCCATTATTTATAATGGTTTCCGAAACAATTGATTTTGATCTTTCTTTTGTTACTAGGTCCTTGTACCTGGTTGAACTTAAAAGGTTCGTTAATTGACCTTCTGTTGCCTCCTCCTTTAGTATTGGGGGGGTTAGGCGAAAGGAGTTCTTTCGTTTGTCGACAATTTTGATCCTTTCCCTCCTTTTTTCCCTTATCTGGTTCAGTTTAAACACACATGGCTTAAACCTAGTGATGAGCCAAAATTTTTTAATTTGTTTCTGAAATGTTCTTAAGTTCACCACTCAACACAGTTTTAATGTTATTTAGTTAGTTTTTTATACCACATAATTCCTTTGTTAATTTTTAACATCTGTTCATTTTTACCACTTAACTGCACTGTTACTTTAATTAAGCAGAAACATTTTTTCGGTTTTAACTGTCATATTGTTTCCTGTTTCATGTTTAGGTAAGTTTCATAATCTCGTTGCTTTGTTAATATATTGTTTTACTATTGTATACTGTTTACATTTGTATTATTTTGGTATTACAGACCTGATGATGACTTTCAAAAGTCAAAAAGTAGTTGTCACTTTCTTTAAAATTTGGAATTAATAAATTCATTTGTCGTAGTACGATATTGAGTTTCATTGGATTATTCCACTTTACCACATAGGAGCTACATGGAGAACCTTTTGTAACAATTTTTGTGCATTTAGCAGCCATGGCAAAGATTTACAAAGAAGAAAGATGAGTGCCATACGATCCGAAAGAAAGAGACATAACGAGGGGAAAAACCATGTCTGTAATCTTGCTTGCCAGACAAAAAAGAAAAGGTTTTTTGCATCGCATTGTGACTCGAGACGAAAAGTGGATACATTCCAATAATCCCAAATAAACGATATCTATTTGCGACCCAGAGAAACCATCCACATCGACAACAAATAGAATATACATCATGATCTCTAATTTATTTATTTATGTAGCATTTATTACTTACAGGAAACTAAATAGATCTAGACGTGCACATAAGAAATTATATAAATACATAAGGGTAGAAATAAATACACAATTGTAGTTTAGTCACAGCCGTATTTGAAGTTTCTTTTAGCGAATAAAGACTCACATTGAAGATGTCATAGTTGGAGAAAAAATGCTTGTAATTTAGGCACACTCGATCTGTAAAGGCCCCTTGTCCATAGTTAGTTCTATGATGCCTTATAAAGAACAGTGGTGTATGTCATGTTCTTTGAGTGGGATCCAGGAAATGTATCTTGTCCAGATTTATGTGACAGGAAATCAGACCATTGAGTATTTTAAAAATGAACCAGAGAGTTTCGCAGGAAGTGTGCTGTTACGGAAAACAAAATTTGTAGAGGAGATGGTTGACAAACTTTCGTTCGATTCGTTCGATCCTGGTGATGTGGCATGTGTAGATGAGCAGATTACAACACATTATTCTAGAATGCTTCATACCAAACAGTTGTATAGAGCCATAATAGCTTTGGCACCGTTAAGACAGAGCCAAACCATTACTAACGAATATTTACCAACAACGATTGATCCGTTTAAAGAACGCATTGAAGAATTAGCGGCCGGAATGTCAAAGCGAGAGGACAAAGTAATCTTCCAGCGCGATAACGCTCGGCCACATGTTGGACAAATTGTGAAGGCCACCTTGGAAGATCTTGGTTGGGACATTTTACCTCGTCCGCAGTATTCGCCAGGCATTGTTCCATCCAACTGTCACTTGTTCAGATCGTTGGCACACGGAATTTCGGACCACTACTTTAACATTACAAATAAATACAGAAATGGCTCAGTGAATGGATCGTTTTGAAGAATTATTTTTTTGTCAGGGAATAAAACAAGTGCCAAAAAGATGGGAAATACTTTGTTTAGCCACACTAAAGTCTTTTTTTGGAAGAAAATAACGGATCAAATTAATTCACATACCAATAATTGTAAAAATATTAAAGGACTGAATTGAATTACAATCTTCAACCGAAGTTTCACGGTATGCTCTCTGGAACTAACCATAATTCAATATATAAAGATAAATTAAATTTATTTATTTTATTTAAAAAAAATATTTTTTAATGAAATGAAATACCCTTATTATATTTTATTAAGAATTTGTATGAAATCATTCCAATTATCTAGTAATATTATTGTTGTTAAATTCATCTTTTAAAGTCGTCCACCATTTTTTGTTTATGGTTAGAAGAGAGTATCCATTTCAGATTTTGTTTCAAATATTTTGTCGGGTACATACTCGTACTACTTAAAATGTTGCAAATATATTAATTACACTATGAATTCACAACTAATGTTTTCTGTCATTCCTAATCTTTGGTTTTTATTTAATTAAACCTCTTAAACCAACATGATTATTTACAATAGAATTTTTTTAATTAGAACTCTTTATATCCTAATGTAACCTTTATCTAAATTATGTGATCAATAAAAAATCTCTTATTTTACTTCTTTATTAAAAGCATGACATGAGTACCACTTTTAGATATATTATTGTCGATTAAAAAAGCGGGTATACGGATTTTGGAAAGTGAAATGAGTTTAATTAACTATCCAAAGAAGAATTTACTGGATATGATTTAAAACTAACTACAATTCCAGAATATTTTTGTCTGTCTACTCAATTACGCAGTAATTTAAACGCGATTCGCTTACTCAAAACTCTATGTTTGCTTTTGTTTATCTTTAAAATATATAAAACATTCAGGTTTTCTACACATACAGAATCATAATTATTTTTATCTGAAATAGAATTTCAAATTTATCTAGTAATCAATGTTTGTTAACATTTGCAAAAACGTTTTTTAATGTTTACTTTTTCAGCTCCTTCGGATAACAGAAGACATCCTAGATCATTTGGTCCAGGACGACGGCGAACCACAAATCCACCTTTTAGCTAAAATATACTTTTCCAAACTTCAAGGGTTGACTTCAGCTTACAAACGATACTGTTCAGGAATAAAAAAGGCGGACTGTATATTAGCCAATAAAAGTAAAAATTGCAATTCGGAATTTTGTAGGTAATAATTTCAGATGATTTAGCATTGAACAAAAGTAAATTTGAACTGTAAATTTCTTCTTGTAAGGTTTTTACAAGTACCGCAGATACCGAGGAGGAGGCCGGATATAACGACATTCATTCACAAACCTCTAGAACACTATAGGGAAATTTTGAGGCTGCTTATAACAATACAGAGTTGTACCAAACCTAATCATGATGACCTTCCTGTGATAAACCAAGTAGTACATGATTTACAGGTGAGTTACCATTTTAGAATGATTTTAATAACCTGGAGAAACTCACAGGGTGTGCGGAGTCGGGTTAATTTTTCAACCGCGCGCGATTTTTTATTTTTTATATAAATTGGGGGGGGGGGAGCTCAGTCGTAGAGCATCGGGCTGGTAATCGAATGGCCCCCGGTTCGAATTCCGGCAGGAACTAGAATTTTCCTCAGTTGATACAAGTCAGAAATTGATTTCCTAATTCGACTACAAACCCCACCACAGCATTCACTTTTGGCTTCAAATTAATAGTGATGTTCCTAAAGTGGCGCCGTAAATTATACGAAGCATACACAGAACACGAAAAGCTAATAACCCTAGAGATTGATGCCATCACACAAGAAAAAACAATCAAAACAATCAAACGCGAATAATGTGTTCAATGGAAGAAACAGAGAAGTGAACTGAGTGTTAATTTTTCGGAGTGTAGAAAGTGAAGAAAGGTTCCATACACAAGGCCACGTTGCAATCCTCGTGCCAGGTTCTTGTGCTTTTCGCATTTTCTTCTATCAGCACTTCTTCTGGAACAGCATGCAGCTCACCTTCTACGAGGTTCCTTTCTTATTGGATATGGATCTATGTGGGTTATGATCTATCTTTCTGTTAGTCTCATTGTGCTTGTGTTTCCTTTTACGTGCTATGGTCTCGCTAGAAGTAATTTTAAAGAGTTTCAATTACTTCCATTCTAAATTCCAAAAATGTTTTTTAGTGTTTGTATTTTTTGCGGATATAAAAGAAATTGATGAAGATACCGAAACACATTCTTTTAATATATCTTGAGCAGTTCCCGTTTGGTCTATTATTGAAGTAATTCTTGATCAACTTTGTCAACGCCGCCAATTGCGTTGTAATCGCATATCAATTGTTATTTCATTATTTCGTCACTTCTTTTTATTTTCAATATACGCGATGATTAGTTGTGTATAGTACTTAAAGTGCAAATTGTTTTTTTTTGTCTTACCAATTTCGAACCATGACTCGACCTCTTTGGAAAATTCTTATTTTTTCCTGGTTAGTTTTCATGGCTACAAATAATGTTCATAAATCCTTTCTACATATTTGATCGAAGAGTTTCGTAGATATATAGTTTACATAGTTTACAGTATAGTATACATTGTAACAAATAATCAGCAAATTGAGGTGGCGTAGTTTTGCCAACTCTAAATAAAAATTTCCATATGTTTATTCCAAAGGGAGATCTTTCCAACCAACTCCTTCCTTTGAATAATAATAAACTTTTGACCACACTAACAGTTTTTCTGGAACTAAAACTGAGCTGACCTTGTTTCGTATATATTCAATAATTTCGAACAATTTTTGCAACCGGTCTCGTATTATGAGCTTTGAAAAAATTGAAACATGAATTGGTTCCCGTTTGGACCAATACTTCGTAATAATAAAACACCTACGAAAATTTTTATTTCATCTTTATTAACCTCTCTCCATTTCTACAGTTTACAATTCATACAATTCATATGTTTGGACCGTTTGTGGTTTTCCTGGTTTGTATACTTATTTGTTTTAGTTATCAGAATACAAATTGAAATATTTTAGATATACAATATGTCTCAGTAAGTTGGAACCATATGGGAAACTTTTTTATTATTAATTTTAGGAAAAAAATGTATTCTTCATAAAAAGTTCTGCATGTTCTAAAATCTAAAATACAACCATCGGATTTAAAATTTGTTGAGCCGTATACAAGGTTTGTCGAAAAATATAAATTTTGCTCAAGAGTAAAGTATCTTTAAATTTGACAATATCGAAAAATGTTACTAAAAATAGTTGATCAGAATTAAAAATTACGTTTAAATATGCAAGTACATCCATTTAAATTAAAACTTCAGATTATTTTATTTTTTACTAATATTTCTATTTTGAATGAACATTTATCTCTTGTGATTACGAAACACATTATAACCTTTTAGTTTTTCGATGTTTTCTAATAATTTTGCAATTAAAACGCGTAATAAGTGCACTACAGTTAAATTTGCATTATTGTAGACATACGTTTTAAAAATAATTTTATTAATGTAAATTGATGTACTTACATATTTAAACGTAATTTTTAATTCTGATCAACATTTTTTAGTAACATTTTTCGATATTGTCAAAAATTAAGGTACTTTACTCTTGAGCAAAATTTATATTTTTCGACATACCTCGTACACGACTGAAAAAAATTGATATCTGTTGATTGTATTTTAGATTTTAGAACATGCAGAACTTTTTATGAAGAATACATTTTTTTCCTGAAATTAATAATAAAAAAGTTTCCCATATGGTTCCAACTTACTGAGACATATTGTATATTTCAAAATATTCAAGTGGTGCAGCATTTGCATCTTATTTATTTTTATTCCTGAGGTTGAAGTAAAAAAAAAGTGGTGGAATAAGAGGAGTATTAGTCATATCTATTAGAATCCATTTGAATGGACTTGCAAATCCATATGGTAATCCGATTCTTCATAGCTATCGCAAAAGTTTTCCTTAAAATTGCTGTTGTCACTTCCCAAATTTATGAAATTTTCACTGGATTCACTGTATTGGGTACCAACAGTCTCAACACCAGAACATATTTTACGTTTCGACATATTGAGAATCTACGATCACGATGTAAACGACTTGTTGAACACAATGTAAATTGTAAATTTGCGAAGTGATGTTTTTAAAAGCATGGCAACCAAATTTTTAATTTGTGCGCCTCCATCCAGAATTCTGGACTGATTTGCATTGATATTTTGTACAGAACCAGGTGCTTCAGATTTCCTCACAAAAGTCCACATAAACATCTTTGATATTTATATCCAGATGCCTTGCATTGAACTCAGTAGCTGCCCGTAAAGCAATGCGATTTTCTCTTGCACAAAGAAAAATTATATCAAACCCGTTCAGCAATTGTGTCACTATTTTTGCAAATTCTTTTAAAAAGATCAGTTCTTATTTGTTCAAAATAAAGGATTACTTGAACATAAGTGAAAGACACAAAAAAAATGCTACATCAAACAAGTTTTCTCCTCGTTATTGGGATAATGAAAATACTCGTATTGTACGAGAGGATCATAGCCGTTATCTTCAAAAAATAAATGTTTAGGCTGGTATTCTAGAAGATAAAGCATTGTATAATTTTTCACATATATTTTTTTGTACGCTGCGTTGTGTACAAATATCTTTAAATTGAGGTATCACATTATGTGGCTGCAATTCAAAATTTTGGAGTTGGGACAGCTTTCCAGAATTCAGATAACTACTGTCACTATTAAACTGATTTCACCTCCATTCTACGAAACAGTTTCTGTTCAATCGTCTGAGCTATAGCCAATTCAAATGATTGAAATTGACACTCCATACAAAAAATGCTATAATTGGACATTTTGTTTATTCCAGTTAACTTATAGAGAAATAACTTCGGAAGCAGGACTGATGGAACCTTTAGGAGAGGGTAGACCACTGTTAACAGTACAAGATTTAGAAAATAGGCTAGTTTTTACAAAATGCAAAGTAAGTAATCTCCATTGCTTTAACTAGTCATTTAGGCATTGTTTCGTTTCAGCCCTTCGTGTTAAACAAACCAGGGCGGCAATGGATCTTCGGTGGAGATCTCGCGAGGGTCGAGGGACGTAACGTACGTCAATACTGGACTTTGCTTTTCAGTGACCTACTGTTGTTTGCCAAAGCATCTAGGGACCGCGTACTGTTTGTTATGGAGGACCCTGTACACTTAGCTCATATATCTGATATGTTTTTTAATGTGAGAAAAAAAGGTACATCTGCAATTGCATTGTTCGTAAAACAATTTGGCCAAAGACGCCAATCTGCTGTTAATTACTATTTTATTTATTTATTATATTGTGTTAACACTTTTGCGGTAGATTATAGGTCTATTTTTTGTGTAGATACTGAATTTAGGATAAACATAAATCCGGAAGGCCGAAACGCTACTAGTCCCACTGTTCATTGTGGTCCTGACTTGACCAGGACGCCCAAGAAAAATGCTAACAAAAAAACTGTGATTTTAAGAGCCCCCACTCCTGAATTAAAAGCTGTTTGGCAAAATTTATTACAACGACAAATGTAAGTATGAAACTATAGCTTTTTAGTATTATTTTCTTTTATTCCAGATTGAAATAGAGATGTTTATAAAACGATAATTGTCATAACTAGGATTTATTCAAGAATATAGATAGTAATAAGATCGTTTAGATTAGAATTTTATAGTAAATAGCTAGTACAGTTAAGTGGAAAACACTATTGGATGTTTGCCCCATTTACTCCTATATTTAAAAATTGCAAATTAGTATAAAAACTGTTAATCTTACTGCAAAGTTTAGTTTTATTGTTTTACATAATTTCAATTTCAGATTCAAATTTAATTTTTTTTTGCATGACTGGGTGAAATTTCTTTTACTGGTGTAAGTGGGTAAAATTTTTCTAAGTGCCAATGGAAATTGAAGATTTTTTTAATTAATCTCTTAAAAAATATTAGTTTTTCAGTTTAGAAAATTTGATAGGGTCTAAGAATCAATAATTGGAAACGATAAAAAAAATTGGAAATAAATAAATAGAAGGGATATAAGAAAAAAAATTATATACAATGTGTATTTAGTGTCTATCAATATTCGGGCATTAGACAATAGACTTCTTTAATAGAATGAATATTGAAATTCAATTTTTAATGGTTGATATAAAATAAAGACACTGCTAAAATTGAAAGTTATAGTCGTTTTACTTTTTTGTAGCGTTAATAAGCTCAGTGGTTGTCACAAAATATAAATCCAATCGAATCGTGTTGACTGAATGTCAACAATACTATTTATTATAGGAAAGCTCTATATATAAATATTTATCATGACAACCACTTGGTTAAATTGACGATAGTGTTGTTATTTCGCACGCAGCTTTCAGTTGACGTCAGGCATGGACGGCAGCTCTGTTAGTTCGCCATTAGAATCGCCCGAAGTTCCGCTCACCACCTCAGTGGTTACTTTGCAGTCGGCAGAGTCGCTTTCTATACGTCGCCAGGTGCGTCTAGACACTACCAAATCCTACACGCAAACCAAAGTATTCCTAGACAAAACACAAGAGACTACTAGTGAAAAAACTAATCCCGATAAATCCCATGTCCAACCTCAGATATCCTTGGATAAAACTCCCGACACTCCCAGCGCAAACATCTCGTTTCATTCGTCTTCTGAGTTATCTCAGGCATTTACTTCTCATTTTACATCAGAGGCTAGTTTGTTGCCTAAGCAAAGCACTTTTCCTGAAGATGCTCCTTCACCATCTGCCATTTTGACTCCTAGCACGGAAGTATACGAAGGTCACATTGAGGAAATTGACGAATTTGGGCTTGAAGACGAGCTTTGGGATGCCAGTCAGTTCAATTATGACATGAGCTGTTTAAATATCGATGGATTGTCTCAGAAAAGCTAATTATGTTCCAATGTAGTTTTGTTAGTATATGTGGTGGAAACTAAAGCAATCTGGAGAGGTGTCTTTACGAAGAAAAATGCCAAAAGCCTTAGAAAAGATTTGTATCTTCTTTGAATCAAATATTCATCGATATCGATCTCTTAGATTGCAATACTATTGCAATCGTTAGACTTAGGGATATAACAGGCGTTTACAACGGAAATTAGTTTATTGCTCAAACAAATTTAATTCAGACGAGATAATGTTTAGCTGATATGATATAATAAAGCAAGCTGAACAGATCCCTTTACGAAGTACAATCTCAAAAGCCTTAAAGGAAAATCCCATTTTTAAGCCAAGAATCCCTAAGATATCGTTAAATAGTTCTAAAATAGTTCTTCTAAGTTTGTTCATATTTTTAGTACCAAAGTTTATGAGTGTTAAGGGAAAGCTTCGTATTTCCAGAAACATATTTTTTAAAACACAAAATCTTTTTAAGAGTCTTTGATGTTGCCAAGGCATATTTATTTTAATATTGAGCCCAGAATAAAATGTTTTTTTACCAATGAAAAATTACATCTACAATTAAGGATATTTTGTATAATAAAACTTAAGATTTCTAAAATCAAAAATTGAAAAAATTACATGACGAAGAACTTTTTAGCTTATTAAGTTCTATTTTCGAATTCAAATCTCAATTTAAAATTGTGGTTGGCTCAAGTTTCGAGAAACAGGGCAAAACATCAGAAATGATGTTGCAGTTAAGGTTATTGATCTTCTACTAGTGAGGGAAGCTGTCTTAGATATCGATGTTAAACTTCTTAATAGAAGTCAATGCGATCTTTACTAATATTTTTTGCTAGTTATTCTTTTTTAACATATAGGGTGTTCCATATTTGGTGTATATTTTGTTAAGGGTCTAGGGCTGTTTCAGATTTTTAATGTTAATAAGTACATGACCGATGACCAAATAAAACATATAAATACTTTGAAGGGATTTTTTGTTTGTTGTTCTTATTTGTTTTGATTCTCCAACCGCTTCTTAACTTTTGTTTGTTTACAGTCAAACTCCCAGTAAATGCATTTTGATGATCGAGTTTGGTATAAACTATCCTTTTCCTACTGTGATCCTTTCCTTCTAACCAAGATTTGTTCAAATAGGTACTGATGGAATGCTTAAAGTGCAGATATAAAAAATAAATAGAAAAATTTTGCTAAAGCAGATGATTGATATTAATAGAAATATTTTTAATACCTGCACTACAAATAAAAAATCTTTAAACTACAGAATTGGTTATATATATATATATATAAATATTTCGATGTTGCTACTAAAGCTTTTTTAAAGTTGTCTGTTGGCTCACGAAATAAAACAAGAACATAACAAAATCATATAATGTTTAAAATAAGTTTCAAAAAACTCTATCCATATAATCTCGTCTAAAAAGAATTGTGTATTCTGGTTTTATATACGAGATTGCCGATAGACTAAATAAAATAATCTGATTCTCAAATGTGCCATCAGTGTTTTCGTTTGCAAAAGCACATGTACCAAAACGACTGCCTATTTCATATAAGTACATTCATTAAGTATAAAGTAATTTTTTAGTAGATATATCTAAATTAAACTTAATAGTTCTTTATTTTTATTAGAATACTGAGATTATTTTTATTGTTACAAAGAGAAAATGTAATTTATATATTTGCAAATAAAGTTTCAGTTATTACATTTTGCTTTTTAATGACCTTGCCTTGGCTTGTGCAGGTTTTTGAACCAACATACAGTGCCATTCTCTTTGTCTGATATTTAACCAAATCAAAGTGTTAAACCTATAAAAAATCTGTTAGTAAACAAATAATTTTTGTACCAAGCTTTTCATAATGAGATATCAGGTAAGATTCCAAATATATGTTTCTCCCCAGGGTGGTTATAAAATACACCATAATCGCTTTGCAAGAAGTACCTCTCCTCTCACTGAATTCTGTCATGTGATATTTTCTCAATTAGCACAATATTTCATTAGATAATTAAATTAAATATTTTGCGAAAAATACGTACTTCCAATTGTATCTGAAAAACAAAGCTTTGCCATGAGAAATTCTTCCTGTAAATATTTGATGGTGTATTATAGAATCACTCTAAATTATTACCTTATAATTGATGTTGTGAAACTTCTGTACACAATTAAAAATTTTCACGAATAAATCTCTCACGTAATACCTCTTTTTGAATAAAACATCTACTAGAGATGTTCATTTCAATTATTTAGTAGCATGAGATTATCTCTGGATAAGGCGTAGGTCACGCATTATTCTTATGACTCAATAATAATAATTCCCAAACTTTTAGACATTAAAGAAGATGTCTTATAATATTTCTTCCTTCTTTCTAAATTAATTTTTATTTAGAACTTACTAGATACTACCTTAAATTAAATATTCAGATAATTGTCTATTCTCTTACCTGTATTTTGGTCCAAAAACAAAGCTTCAGCCTCCAGCTTAGGTCACTTTTAATAATACGAATTTTTCAGCACACTCCACAAAACCTAAACCAAACCTATCAAATCGAATGTAGAGAAAGGGAGCTCCAAAAACAAATAGATGCATTAATAGAGCTAAAGTGCAAACAATTAGGTAAAGGTACTAACTCGAAATACAACGCTTTACATTTGGAACAATGGATGAAAGGACAGCTCAATGTTAACAATGAAATGAAAACCCCTGAAGAAGAACGAGAAGTGGAAATGGAAGATTGGACTGAAGAGAAGTTAAGGAAAAGATCACAAGAACTTCAACTGATTGATTCCGAAGGAAATCTCAAGTCTAAGGAGGCTAAGGAATTGAAAAAAACCGAAAATGGATATGAGGAGGTTCTGTCTGACCTCGACCATAGTCCGTCCAAAAGTACTACTACTGAGAGTCAAGTAAGTGAAAAATAAAATTCTTTAATAACCACATTTAGGTAATTGAGTGAAAACTACGCTTGTACTAGTCCAAATTATAGTGTCTCAAACCACAGGCAGATTAGCTGTATTATTAAGTAGATCGATCCATGGTAATAATTGGAAATAGCTCTGCTTATGCAGTTGTATTTACCTCAATCGCTGGAAGCAGATGGTCTCGTAGAATGTTTCCAGAAAACCAATGTTTCTAATTTGTAAAGAAACTCTACACTTAATAGAAGGTACCTTACGACTCAATTGAGTGAAATAAATCAATACGAGGAACCTCATGAAGATGCAGTGAACAACCGGCTGAATAGAATGGATCTCGGGTTATAAAAAAAAACTCATTTATCTAGTTATACAAAATATTGATGTAGTTTCGACTAATCTTGATAAAATATTCATTCAAAACTCTTCTAATGTAACCTTAGACCATTTATTCACAATTTTTAGGTGACTGTTCGTTCGAGTCCTTTGATGCCTGAAGCAGTACCAGTTTGTCGCCAATGTCACAAGACTTGTCTAAGTAGCAACGGTACTGTGAATGGAAGTACCAAACATTTTAATGGATGCCACAGTAACAAAAGTAATGTACCATCGGTTCACAACAATGCAATCAAAGATAAAAATGACAACGATGATGACGACGACTGGCAAGCATTTATGTTAGTAGGTAAGACTTAATTAAATTATAAAAAATACTATTTAAATAAAATCTAAATATTTCTTTTATTGTCTAGGTTTAATGGCAAATCCAGCAACTAGTTTAGTACAGATTGATCCATTTTCTGTACCTTCAGTTCCTAAAATTTCGGTAGTGCCTGCAACACCAGAAAGTTCTATTTCAAAAACAAGTTCTGATACCAGAAACGTAGAAACTTATTCATGCCAAAACGACAATCTAGATAATTTCGAGGTAAGAAAATACATTAGTATACACTAATAATTGAGACTGATTATTCATTTATTAGAATCATAACTACATAGAGACAGAAAAATCTCCCGACGATTCTCCAGAATCCGAAGAACATCCGTACCACTCTTTGAGCAGTTCTATTGTGACTCTCCGAAGGTTTGGAACAGTATCTAGCCTAGAAAGAGTAGCTTCCGAAGAAAAAGATGAAGTGTACGAAAATAACATTGATGAAAACAATGATAAAGACGATGAAATCCAAGAAGAAAATGGTATCGATAATGAAGCATTCAATCACTCGGCTATTAAACATTGGACTCTTAAAGCTGGTTCTTTCGTCGCAGAAAAGATGGCATTTTTGGAAAAACTTGGCGAAGATTATAGGAGCGTGGGATTTTTTGATAGGTAATATTCAGATTAAAGCGAGGTCGATGAGATATTATTGATGTTTTTTTTTCAGGTATCTTAAATCATCTGATAATCCCATAAACGGAGAAGATTTGCAAGAAGAAGAAACTTCAGGTGGTACATCTGGGGAAGAAATCTGGGGCACACCGACAAGTGGAGGCGAATTAGATGACAACTTGATCTCTCCCGGATATGATGATAAAGAATCGGTTTGTATTTATCCAAATATAATTAATCACACTATGTTGATCAATTGGTTTAAAATAAATTAAATATTCTTTATAGCCAAATGATGGTTCATTATCATCAGACTATGGCGACGATACTGAGATAATGATGGACGAACTTCTGATGACACCACCTATTACTGGAGCCATAATGAGAGGTCTGCTTCCTAGGAGAACTCTAGAGCCCCTAATAGAAGAAGAATGTTCGGAAATATCATCTACCTCTTCAATAGAATCTAGTAGCGAACCTTCAATGTCTCCAGAACAGGTAGGTAAGAAGAAACAACTATTTTTCCAACATTTTTTACCAAAGTTAGGTTTAAAAAAACTTACAAATAATTATTTGTTCTAATTATCGTTGGTTAGGGTAAGACTATTACAGCACACTATACACCCCACACATATATGGCATCGTGGAGCACTATATACTTTAGAATAATTCACTATACCCATTTTTTTTAAAATACTTAGCGTGTAACGGTCTACGATTTTGTTGGAAGTACTGCTTTATCTATAAAAAGATACATATTTTCGAACAAGGCCGTTGCACACTCTGTATATAAAATATTGGTTGATGAAGTTCGAAATATGCTTTAAAATTAAAAGTGGTCTGCATCATTTTAAAGTTATGTCATTAAATTTGAAGATCAGTATTCAAAAATAGATCATTTAATTCAGCTATGAAAATGCATAAAAAAAATTTTGTAGTTGAAATTATTTTATATTATTTAAACGCTTTTGCATTATGGCGGACTTTTCATTATTTTTTTATGAATATGCCTCATATATTTGAGGTTTGACATTGTATAATCAATGATTTTTATCAAGCTTGTTAGACTTTTATTGTTTGTGTGCATGCATCTCTAAAAACAAGCATTAAATACACAAAGTTTAAATTTAACGTTTACATGGTCCTTCGAGCCGACTCTACAATCTTTAATAATTGATAGATGTCACATTAAAATAAATATGTTATTCCATTGTGGGCAGGGCAACGAAACTGGAGATGCTGCTGACACATGTTCAGGTGTTGCGGAAAACCCATTAGAGATAAATCGAGATCCCGAAGAACCGACACCGATTACGTCAGGGTCCGCCGGTTCGACTCCGACGACGGAAATGCCGATAATGACGAAAATCCACAGATCGGAAAGTTATCGCCATATTATCGAGGCTGCAGAAAACGAAGGAAACGAAGAGCGAAACGTATTTTTCTTCAGTCGCTTCCGGCCAGCCGTTAAGTTTGTAAATATTGAAAGGTTACCCAGGTCCAAATCCATCAAAATGTAAGTTACCTTATTTTTAGGTCAGTTCTCTAGCAAGAATATTACTAAACATATAATTTTACAAGAAATATATACGTCACTTGCCACTTGTCAATATAAACAAAAAAAAATAGATAAGGTGTTTTTGTTTCATCTTCTTTTTATGTCTTTGTCTAACATCACCTTAGTTAATTGGAAACTTAAATGGAAAATTTCACATTGTTTTCATTTTAAATGTTATTTACCTAACCGGTTTCTCTCCCAGTTAGGTGCCTTGCAGATTTTTCCTATTTTGCCTTATCGCTTGTTCTTTTAGTTCCACAAACTTTTTCTTTTATCAATGAAAAATTTCTTGATTCTTATCGGTTGAAGATTTTTGGTTCTCAAGAATTCCCTTGCCGAAGTTGTTTTCAGTTCTTTTTCTTTTTTCTTTACTGCTTTTCGTTATTTCTTAAAAGTTCCTTTATTTCTAAAATCCTAAAGATTCCTATTTCTAAAACTTTATTATTTTACTCAAAATCACTTTATGTACAGTACAATCTTTTGAATACAAGCATGTATATTCAAATAATTTAACTTAATGCGTGTCTTTTATTATCTGAAAAATGAATATCATCTCCTAAGTACTCCTGTTTCAAATCTTTCATAGATACGCTTTATTATTTCTTCACACCTTTCTACCTGGTTTGTTTTGAAGTTATTTTTAAATTTTATCTCTAAAGATTCCAAGCTAAAATAATTTCTAATCTAATCCGGCTCGAAGGACGAATGTAAAAACCGTCTTTATCTTTGGTATTTCTTTAAAAATAATAAAGCCGAAAAATTGACTTTTACAAAAACTTTATTATTTTACGCACTGTCAAAATCACTTTTTTTATGGATGTATTAACAAATGCTTTATTTAGGTTTGCGCACAAATTAATTTCCACCGAATGTTATTTCTGCTATTTGCTTTAATTAAACGATCTGGTCTTAAGTGTTCCTGTTAGACATTAAACATACTGCTAGACCTGAAACTATTCTGTTAGTCTTGCTTGAAGTCTTGGGTCCAGACTGCCTATTTAGACCCTTTTTTATTATTCTAAATACATCTATGTAATCTCAATACGACTTAATATTGCCTTTTTAATATATAGGTAAAATGGTTTCTTAAAATTTCCAGTATTCTAGGACGGTTTTGATTTCTCCTACCATTTTGGGCCTCATATTGTAATTCCACTAACTTAGACTGAATTTTACAAAGTTTCCATTCTGTTTTTTCAGAAAAAAACCTTCCTGTAGGCCTTCTCCATTAACGTCAACCCTAGATAGTAGCAGAATTACTCGTAACAATGTTCATATATCTCTTGTTCTGATTTAATCATATGTTTTATATGAGAGAATAATTTTTCTTTCAGTTTTGAGTTTTTTAATGTGAGAAAACCTGAGAGAAGGATATACGAAACATACCCTGAGGGAAGACACCTGATCAGAGTATTCGATAACGATGAGTCTCAATCAGAAGAATCTCCGAGCAGGTGTTCACCAAAGCAACAATCTCCAAGAAAAGATAAGGTAACATTGAGACCTCACCAAAATAAGGCAACCATAGAGGTAAAAGAGTGAACAAGAAAAAAATCAGGCAAAAGCAAAAACATTTTTAGAAAATAGATATATGTAGAATTCTATTTTGATTTTACTAAAGCTGTAACTTATTTAGCATAGACAATTTTAAGATGTCCTCTGTCTATAATTATTAGAATATCATTATTCTTACATTCTTCTATCTATGTGATTGTTAAATTTTTTGACGTTTGACAAATGACTTATATGTGATTTAGTTAAAAAAAATTAATAAATAAAAATATGAATATACATATTTCCCTTTTTTTTACTAGTTGAAATCATTTTTTTCAGGATAAACAGTTGGACAGAAGATTCTGGAAACACCTCAGTAGAAGGAGAGACACTAAAGGAAACGTCGCGGCCTAAACAAAACCCGTGTAGTGATTTTCTGCAGTGATTTTTGATATAAGCTCAAGAAGAACGTGCAACTTTTGAAACGATGAAAGAAAAAGATGTTACAAATCATTTTTATATAACTCTTAAGTCAATTTTTAAATATATTTCAATGTACGAGAGTCGTGACTTTTTATCTTTCAAAAAGTTTTAAGAATTCAAATTAAAGATAATAAAATATGAATTATAAAGTTCGGAAAACGTGCATTTACAAAAAAAGAAAGTGCCGTATAGCTGCCTATACAAATCAAATTTAAAAAAATGGTCAGATAGTATCGGAATTTTTAGCGGATTAACGTAAAGCACAAAATAGTTGTTGACCAAACATGGTTTCCGGCTATTCCATTATTTTTTACCAAGAGAAAAATCTATTTTTTTGTTTCTTATTTTAATGAGATAGTTATAGAGAATAATTTGACCACATGATTTACTCAAAATAAGACTTAAAAACTCTTGTTACCAGTAGTTAGTAGTTGCTTTCTTCTATTATACTCTGAAATTAAACATTTCAAAAGTTGTATTCTGTTTACCAATATGTTTACTAACTAAACCAATCAATTGGCATGTTAATGGCATTTTTCCAGTAAATGCTCACAAGTTTTATAACA
This sequence comes from Hermaeophaga mercurialis, assembly GCA_951812935.1. Lineage (NCBI taxonomy): Eukaryota > Metazoa > Arthropoda > Insecta > Coleoptera > Chrysomelidae > Hermaeophaga > Hermaeophaga mercurialis. The sequence continues at coordinate 36,170,405 of OX638359.1, read as the reverse complement.
TTTTAAAAATATATTCTATCGGAACAGTCACGATTTTTGATATAATTTTAAATATATGAGTTACATGACAAATTTGTCACTACTTACAAAAAATAATTAGATACTGGAAAATTTAGAGCAAAAATTTTATTCAGAATAGAAGCTTCTACCCATATGAAAGTGATTTCTATTATATTTATAAAAATCGACAGGCCTAAACTATTTAAAATCCATTGTATTAAGCTTCTATTCTTGATAAATTTTGTGATAGAGGTAGACTGAGGAATTTTGTGTAGTGTGGCTAAAAGTTGGTAAAATAGGTGGACTATAGATTTAGTGAAAAATTTGTCATAAAACGATATGAAATAATAGCTCAAAAAGTGGTAAGAATTTTATATATCTAGTGTGGCAATAATTATTATATAACTTTAAAAATAGTTAGCAATAAAGTAAAAAAAAAATATTTTCAATTAGTGGAAAATATATAAAATTATGATCCATTAAAAATGTAATAAGCATGTGATGTACATTATATAACTTTGAACAATATTGAAAATTATAGAATACTTTTGGCAGTTTTTTTCCTAATATCCTGTTTCACTAATTGACTAAAATAAAGTTGTGATAAGTTGATATAATATTGTTGCTATTATTTCTTATCTCAAGACCATTTTCGCTAACTTACAACATTCCTATTGCCTTGTAAGCTTATTTTTGGCTCTAATGATAGTGAGAACTACTTTTTATTAGGCTTTAAATAATTGTTATCGTCCACTTTTTATAAATAATTTATTAGATAATTAATAAAAAATATTCTTTCTCTAAGAGATATTAGCCATAGATAAGAAAATGAGAAAAATGTATTATAGTTATCAAAAAAGGTAAAATCCGTCACACGCTATTGTGATAAAAATACATTTTTGTATAAATAATGTTAAAAATAAACGATTAAAAAAGCAAATAGTATTTTTATTGTTAGGCTAATTTAATAAAGGAGGGTGCGGTTACTTTTTACTAGGGAAAGTAATGTTTTCTACTAAATAGCAAAAATTAGTCTTACTTAAATAGAGAAAATGTTGTATATGGTAGGACAGATAAAATCAAAAAAATTGTTCTTAATTTTTTTCTTCAATTTTAATATTAAAGACACTATTACATTATCTATGTAGAAGTGTATGGCTTTTCCAATTACAACAGCCTAATTTTTGTACTTCTTATTTGCTAAAACTAAAGAAAACATTTTTACCTTAAGTGATTTATCTTGATTTTTTATTTTTATAAAAAAACAATCAACATTGTTTTTCTTTCTTTCTGATATCTCAGAAGATGATCGGAATATTCTAAATTTCCTAATTTTAATTCTTAAATTTTTCCTTCATTTAACATACTTTCTAACATTTATGAAATAACAATACTATCCCTATAAAAAAGGAGCTGCCCTATATATCAAAATTTGGGTGTAATTTCTTATGAGATGTCAAATACCTTAAATTCAAATTTCCCAGTATCTCTATAGTCATTTCAGATATTTATGTATGCATTGACCATACATGATGCAACTGAAGGCAAGTTGATAGTAATAAGATTGGTCAAAAGATTTTGAAGCCACGATTCCTTATGTCCAACTTAATAATTTAAACTCACTTATAAATTAAATTTAAACGTAGATAACTAAACAACTTGAAATGTATAATAATTTAGCTAATTTATTAAAAAACAAACAAAAACTACTAACAAATGTAAATAAAAGGCTGAGATTGTTATCATCCACCACCTTTTTCTAATTTCTGTGCGGCAGCTATAGCACTTTCATTGGCTAAAACTTGGAATTCTTGGAACCGTTGAGATATCCTCTGATTAACTTTTAGAAATTTTTCCATGCAGTTAAGGGCACATTTTTCCTAAAAATATATAAAAAATTAAAAATATTGGTCCAGTTATATGCTACATTTTTCTATTGTTATTTTTGACTATTAAAAAAACAATTATATTTTTATAGTATATGCCTATAAGCCATTCTGTGTCTTCACATAGAATATATATAGGTCAGCAGATTGGGGACAAACTATCTAAATTACAATTTACTAATTTTGTTTGATAAAGAATATTAACTAATTGGTGAAAATATTGTTATGAAATAAATACCAAAGGATTGTATTAATTGTACCTTAATAGGAAATTTCTTGGTATATATTGAACACAAAAATAATTAGCTAAATGTGGTTTAGGACAGGGTGGTATACTACCTACAAATAATATGATTGGGCAATGTGCTAAAATACGTTTGAAATTTTAATTAACATTTTAAATTATGTGACCTACTCTGGCAGCAAAAAATCTCCATTTGCATTCTACCCAATCATTATAAAAGTTCAATCTAACACTTGTAAGAATGAGTTTTTTTTAACTAAGCATAATCATAAAAGCAAAAGTGTAATAACCTAAAACTTACTTCTTTGTTTTTTATATTCCTTGAAGTGAAATCCATGACACAATCGGTGAAACATAGCTCTGTTAATTTATTGTAAGATATTAAAAAATCTTTAAACTGAAAAATGTACAACATAAGTTAGTTTGCTTATTTAATTAAATTATCTTGAAGTCTTACTGTTTTAATTTGCTCTGCATCTATATTTTCTATCCCTGTTCCTGGAGGCAGTGGTACACTCATTATTCAAAATTTAATATTGATTTTCACTGGTTTCCACAATTTTCCTAACTTTTAGAAGTTAGGTTATGTCATATGTTGTTTGTAGGTTATATAGAGTTGGGAGTGACAATACATAACGTGAAAATCAATTTCCGGTTTTTATAGAATCCGCTTTACTTAGACGTGGCGCAAATTTAAAAAAAAATGATAATTTTTTGATGTCTAAAATAATGTGGGTTATAAATATAATAAAACGTAATTTAAAAAAGGGTTTTTGATTTTTGGAACTGTTACCTCTTACCTCTAATAAAAATGTTCAGTATTCAGTGTCGGACCATGTACTTTATTTGGGTTATTTTCTTCTATTTGGTATTTATAATTTATAATGTTTTATCAATTATTATGGGATGAAATAAAACTGAATTTTTTCACCTAGCCTACATTTTTAATTGTAGATGACCTTAGGAGTTAAAAAAAATGGAGAAAAGAAGAAGTATGAAAACCCATTAAGAAAATATTAAATCTGAATAAACTAAGAAATTATATAAGGGAAAAAACTCAGGAAGAAATAAATGAAAATATAATTAGAGCAAAGAACTAAATTCGTAGTACAGACAATGTAAATGAAAAATTAAAAAACATAAATAGAACAATAAAATAGCAAGTGAAAAACACCTGGCCCCGACTACAAAGAAAAATAAGATATGGATGACAGAAGGCATATTGATGGATAAGAGACGAGACATAAATTGAATGTTACTTAAATTAAATAATAATTAGAAAACGAATCAATAAAGCTAATAATCGTTCTTGAACACAACTGTTTATTTTAAAGATGCATAATGTCTGAAGATATTCTCAATTCGCATGTTTTTGTAGAAGGTAGATATGTCTTACCAAAATTATACAGTGAATTACATCATATAAAACGCTAAACTAACAACAAATCCCAGGAACCAAACTTACCTTAATTGTATAAAGAATATATAAATCAAATATAAAGTGTAAGTAAAAACTATTTGAAGAAATGCTCAGAGGTCGACTTTTATTTATTAAAAACTTCACATGGCAACAGGGGTCGAGTCATAGATTATTTAAAAGCGTTTTTAATTCTCTATTGAATGGTATCATTGTAAATCTGCTTTATTAGTCTTTTACGAAATTAAATTTGCAATAAATTAACCAAACAATATCATGAATTATTTTAAACTAACACTTAGTTTGTCAAATGTCCTTAATGTCATTCCCTGGCAGAAAAAATTCTATTCTTTATTACTCCCTTTATATTTTGTCCTTTCTCCGTTATCCGTCATTATAAATTTTCTATCGTTTCACAGCCGAGACTAATAACCAAAGCAGTTGATAATAATAATAAATGTTTCAAATGAAACTTCAGTTTAATGAAAAATCCACTCTATATTAATCTATAATATCGATTAAGAAGACATTATAAATATTGAATATGATAAGTTTAAAATTAGTTTAAATTAATAATTAAATAAAGATTTAAAAGACCCATGTCCCATTCAAACAAAACCATACAATTAATGAAACGTATCGCTAAAAAAAAACTCTTAGTTATGCATTCATATTGTATTCATTATGTAACAACATACACTTTCAATCTAGATTAATTAGTTCGAATTTCTTACAATAAATAGGTATAATTATTTGGTCAAACTTGTAAATTTTTCTAAAATCTATCTACAAATGGTAACGAATTATTTTTAGTGTAAATACGTTAAAAATATATAGTGTACAAAAACAATTCACATAACGCTTTTGTACCAATAATTACTTTTTATCCACCAAGCACAGAATTATCAGTGAACTAAAGTTGGAACACTCATGTATATTCAAAAATACTTTTATGTAAGTATGAGAAAACTAATTATATTGGCAGTATAGCTAATACAAATTAAATACTAAAATCGTGCAGGGCTGAAAAGCCTAAAACTAGTGACTTTACATATAATATGACTTATAATAAATATTTTGATGTAATTTCATTCATTTTTTACATATTACGTTTTAATACCTAAAGACGGAAAAATGCTTATTTGACATTAAATTGGATAAAAGTTAAACAACGAAAGTGAGTAATATTGTGAAAAATAGGAATGTGAAATATGTGATTTTTATTATATATTCCTATGCTTAGTGGTAATTAGAAGAGATTCAAAAAGAAATAATTATACAAAAAAAAATTATTGTATGAATGATGAAATATCAAGTTTATTTTGTATGGTAATGAAGCAAAAATTTAAATCTAGTACAAAAATATGTTAAAAAAATCTATAAGACTTTTTTAATTTAGTAATTTTAAGAAAATGTGATTAATCTTAAATACTTCATTTTGTTTTTAAATCGAAAGAATTAATTCTTTCTTTTTAATCTCTTCACAAGAATTATCATTTAATCTTAAAAAAGATTTTTTGAAGCTAGCTAGTTTTTATCCAAAGATAATAAAATACATTTGAATAAAATAAAATAATCTCGTAGACATAAAATTTCCGATAATATTAGAATAGCATACACAAAATATTAATACTTTAAGTGTATTGCCGTGCCATTAATTATGACAATATCTCACTCAACCAATAATGGTTTTTGGTGACAGTTATCTAAAAATAAACTAATAACTGTAAGAAAATGTAAACTTTAATGTTTTTAACAAACAAACAAAAAATAACAATCATTGTTGCTTACACAATATGTGAATATAAAAACTATGAATAAAAAAAATACTTCTCAGTGATGTTAAGGACAGTTCAGAGGATACTACCTAGCCTCAAATTACAAAACACAATGTAATTTTTTTACAATAAAACTTTCCCTTGGCACATTTTACAGTCACTTTAAATATGCAAAGTAAGTCCTAATTGAAATAAACAGAGTCTTACTTAAATGTACACACACCTGGTCCTCCATAAATGATTAAGTCAAGATATATGTCTATTTTTATTTTTAAACGCATATTTTAGTATACAGAGATCACATTAAAATAATAATAATAATGATGATATTAATAATAATAAAAATAATAATAATAATAATAATAATACTATGGCATTGTGTGTTAATACTCCACTTTTAATCAATACATGCGTAAAAAGAAAAAATAACCAAATGGAAGGAATATATAAACAGAGGACAGAATAAAAAAGTTTGAAAGAAAAAAATAATTATGGAGTAAACATATATCAATGATGTATAAGAATGTTAGATTTGCCTAATTGGTAACGAGTGTGTCATTTTACACGTTTATTTTAAATAACAATGTAACCTCTGTACTATAAAATTAATTATTTTCTTAACAGTATAGTATAGTAAAATATTTTCCACGAGCGTTTCATTTACATGTCTTATATTTAAGGTTTGTTCTGATAAGTTTTCTGTAAGCCTATGAGCAATTGTCTTATTAACTTCCAATAAGCAAAACTTTGAAGAACTGCAGAAAAATAAAAATATTATAAAATATGCATTAAAAGGCGATTCAAAAGAAATTTATTCCCATGGTTCATTAATATTATAAAGGTACAGAAATAATTCCCATATAATTTGAAATGTATAAATATTATATACAGATATTGCGATCAGATAAAAAATTATAACCATTTTCAAAAAGTCTGTTATTTGCTCGTAGAAAATCCATTGATGATTCTAATATGTTTAAAGATATGTGTAATAAAAACTACGTTTAGCCTCATTATAAAAGATTATAGAAACCAAGGGATGGGATGAAATATTCTAAGGCAAAATTGGGGAAGACATTTCTTAAACTAGGTAACTTAGTGTACCTACTAGTTTAGATAATACAGTCACTGTTTATAGTGATACAGTTATTGTGTTCAGGGAAATTGTTGACTCAATTTCTATTTTACCAAGCAAAGTTACTTACCTCCAATTAATAAAATGTCAAATTAAGAATTATTCAAATTCATTTATTTCATAATTATTTCTAATGAAGATAAAAATGATAACAAATTATTAAAAAAATACTAACATTATAAAGTAAATAAAACATATATGCTTATTTTTGGATAATTTAAAAAATAGACACGCTACTACTGGTCGCAATTGTGTAATATTTGGTTGGTAAAAAAGAAACTGTTAAGGTTCCTAAGAGCTATCCCTATTTGTTGCTTAAAACTAATTATTATCAGACGTGTCTTTGTGGAACTGGAGAATTTCCTATAGAGGCTGGTAGCGATCTTGCAGACTTATATTCAACGTGACGAAAGACAACCTCGTCCTCGAGGTTTTCCATCTTCATCATCTGTATTTAAACAATAAAAAATTTATTGCAAATATAAATATAAAAAATTTGAAAATGATGTCTAAATATATAAAAATCGGAATATATTTCATATGCAATATTTTTATTTTACTTGATTACTTGTTACGCGAATTTTTATGTTTTTATAAATTGGTTGAAACAACTTTTAGTGTAATTTGAATTATTTCTCGAATTGTTCAGTGGCCATATAAATCTACCACTGTAAACGTTTGTAATTTTGATGAATCGGAACAAATACGCTGAAAAGCTTTAAATTCTTAAACAGTCAAATCATTTACTGCTTTTGAATACAGCATTCAGCTAAAGAACAATGGTTATTAACCGGGAAGAGAAAAGAGACATACATAATAAAAAAACGAGACGGTAAAAAGGTTCAGAAGTGTCCTAATTGCCGAACGTAAGCCTCTTACTATTTATTATTTACTGCTGAGAGGAATAATTGTGATTAATTAATATCTAAATAATATGCAGGAAGAACCTAATTCTTTTAAAATTATAACAATATTTTAATATATGAAAAAATGAATGAATGATTTTGATTTTTTCAAAATTAATAATTGACTTTCACATTTTATCATGTTCTAAATAATTTTATTGGACATATTTTCTATATTTAGATATCATTTTCTTTAAAATAAATAAAAATAGGTCTATTAAAATTGCAAATTAATTATTAAAAGCTTGTGTTTTAAAGTCAGTATTTTTATAATTGTTAAAAGATAGAAAATATAAGCGGTTTCTTTTTTGCGTTAAATATACAGCAGCAACTATATGTATGTAATATGTGGTGTTGTTATTAAAAATATATCGAGTGTCCATAGAATACAAAAGACAAACAATTATATACTCTCACTACCAAGACAATTCTAATTTCTAGTACTCTACAATTAGTGTGAGCAATAAAAGCTGAACCATCTACTCTAATTACAAATTCTAAATAATTTGGTAATGACAATCAAACAACCGCATTTTCATTTTGATAACTGGAAATATTAAAATAATATCACATATGTTTTTTAAGCTAAATATTCAGTTTAAAAGATAACTAAGTACACCTTGCTTATACAAAAATTGTTGAGTTTTGTTCGAGTGATTTATAAAATGTAGCACATGAGTAATTTTGATATTTTCTACAGTTCATTTTATTCTGCACTCCTATTTTTATCAACTTTAATTAGGAGTATAATTTGATCAGTATTTATTTAAAATGGTTTTAAAAAATATATGCTGAATTATTGGAATTATTTTATAATTGCAATATGTTCTTTAACTTTTTAATCTTAAAATTAATGATATTTATATTTTTTACTGGCAGAAATATTTAAAAAATGTGGTTGTTTAAATTATCAACTATTTGCTTAAATTGATTATGACAAACCTATTAGGCCTTTCATTTAACTCTTTTAATCAATAAATTAACAATGTATTATCAAAATCTCTGGAATCTACGTCCATGAAGGCATGAAATAAAAATTGGTTAATTTAAACACCAACTAACACCGTTGTTACCACAAATATTTCAATTTTAAACTATTGCTTTATACTTATTTTGCTTCCATTAAAATGGTAAAATTAATAAGTGTTATATCTTTAGATATTCTTCTTAAATAATAGAAGCAAAACTTACCTGAACATTAAATAAAGAGTAATAAAAATTAGCTGAGTTGTTTGGAAAAATATGTTTTTTCATATCTTACAATTGTATACTCTTTAAAAATTGTTCAAAATGTTAGAAAGTTAGTCACTTACACCCATAGAGCTGTTAAGAGCATTGCCTGTCATTTCACCTGTTTTTTCTGGGTTCAAAGGACACACGAGGTCCCCATAATCAGCCTCCCCTTTTGATTTTTTCCTTTTCAGAGAAAACTGTGATTTTTTCGGGGCCTTAAAATAAAATTTGAATCAACTTGCTTATAAAAAACGGCACATTAAAAAAGTTTACTCTCTTGCTAAGTAACTTACCTTTAATTTCAATGCAGGTGTCAATGGAACGTATCCCATTGTTGACTCACATTCTCTTTTCTCCTGTATGACATCTTTACCAAGCAGATCGTTGAAATGCGTGTTTAAATGGCGTCTAAGTAATGTTTTGCCAGATGGTATAGCTAGAAGCGCTGCCATCAATTCTGCATTGAACTTGGGTTCTAAGACCATGAGACCACCATGCACACCAGCACCTCTTAAATTAGGCGCATACTCTGCTAAGTCTACTGCTCGTAACCATTCCATTACTCTAAAAGTTATTTGTTATAAGGATCGTAATCAAAATAATTTTTTTTTATTATTATTATTATTGTTAAGGTGTTACCAAGCTATTAAAAACAATTTAACTTTATTTTGAAAGATGAAAGATCGTTATCAAATTATACACAGTTAGGCCAAGCGTATCTTCTTTTTATGCTTCTTTCTTCACTTTATTTGTTTGGATTTTTTTATGGACTGTATAAATTTACACCTGAAAAGATACCAGTTGGGATCCTTTAAATGTGTTACATAGCCACATAAAAATAGTTGTGATTAAATATCTTCTATCACATATTATTTCAGCAATGAATTATTTTTTTAACTCTTAGAAAATAATGAAGTTGGGCCTTCAGTACGTGAAGAAATAATTTCAAAAAGGAACATTTTTTTGTTATAAAACGATTACCCAAATAAAATTTGAAGATACTTTCCGATAAGTAAAAACTTCCCGAAAATGTTACCTTATTAATAACTCCAAAGTTAACCCAGAAATATTGGTTCTTTTGCTCGCATCGGAAAAACGAAGTTACGTCCATTATTATCCGTCAAGAATATCTGAAACCGCGAGTTCAGAGTGTGCAGTAACCGAAACACAAAAATGGTGACATTGGTCATTGTAGTGACATTCTTTGAGCGGTTCACTTCATAATATCGAGGGTTGAAAGTGACGAGAGGTAGTGCAAACATTGACGGATTGACAACGACCACAAAAGTGAAAAATAAAACTTTAGGGTCACAAGCCCGAGAAATTATATATTCAGTTTTGAAATTTTCCCAGAAGGAGACAGAAAATGGAATATTGACCATAGATTTACAAAATGTACAAGAGCGAGTTGCTGCTTTAACAGATAAATATAATAAATAATATTAATATTTACATTTCTGTGATTGATTTTAAAAGAGATTTTTATTTAAAGTGAAACAATTTTTTTTAAAGTATTTGGAAATTATCATTTCACGTCCATCACTACATTAACCACCATCACCAACTTATGATCCAATATTCAGCAAAAAAAATATGGAGAATTTTATTTCAGATAAATTTTTTATGTTAATCAGACTTTAAAGAAAGACACAAGGTGACAAAAAAAAATAAAAAACTTGTTTTGCCTCAAAAGAGGAAATACTGCACAAATTAGATACAGAGATAAAAAATATTACTGAAAGATTAAAAATGTTTAACACTTTGGAATAAATATCTTAAGTTATATAATGGGTTATAAATTACCTTTCAGTCAAATTTCTAAACAGAAATACCTTCCACGTAATTTAAAAATATCTATAAAACAGCCAATAGACATAAAAATTGAAATGAAAGAACTTCTAAAAAACGTAAGTCTTAAAAAGCCAATTTATCTTTTTATATTTTTTAAACAAAAACCTAAAGATTCATACCGATTTATAATGATTCTCAAATGACTAAATAAATATGTCACTCCCCCACATTTAAAGATGAAAACAAATTTACTATTAAAAATTGTTTTAAAGATAGCAGTGATTTAAGAGATACGTATTTTTTTGCATCATTTTTGAAATACATAAACATATAAAACCAACCTGTGAGTAGTCCATAACGATATCTGTTTAACAGTTGGTTGCTGTGGATCATCAGGAAGAGATCGTCTTTGCAAACATCCTGGTTCATAATTATTCTCCCTTAAAACTTGAATACCTCTTTTTATACTTGCAACATGTAACATAGATGTGACATGAAGCAAAGCTAGATCATCTATTGTCAGTCTATGAAGAACGCGGCCGTCTACCCTGTTAATTAAGAAATTTTCTTTATGTTGTGGTAACCCTGTATCGTCCAACCATCGCAGCACCCAAGCTGTGTCTAGTTTACCTAAAATTCAAATTTTAATTAATTCAAATTATAGAAAATAATAATAACATACAATCATACAAAAGCATTATAAAAAGAAAGCATTGCTCCTCATTTGGCTAGTCGTAATGGAAACGATTTAATCAATTATTAAACAATTATTGTGGCAAAAGGAATGAAAATAGTTGTATTTTTGTATTTTAAGGCTGACAGGAGAATTGAATGTTTACCTGCTTGAGCCAGATAAAGATCACTAGAACCATTGGCTTGTGTATCAATAAGTGCTAATTGCAACTTTTTCCTGTGTAGTGGGTTTTTGATATTCAGTTCTTTCTCTAGTTCTGTAATCGAAGCTTCTTGTAGCTGTTGGCCATTTTGGACCCATCTTTTGGCTTCCGGAACGTAGCTGTCAAGTCCCAAATCTTGTAACCAATCGCATATATTTTCAGTGTCCCATTCGGAAAAAGGTTTATCTGGTCTGCAAAATGAATCAACTTGTTCATTGCTGAAAAAGTATGTTTGTTTAGAATAATTGCATCTGTTCATAGTTATGGACACAAACGGTTAGTTTTCCTAAAAATATGTTAATGGGATTATGTTGCTAAAAAATGAATCTAAAACTATAGAAGACACAACAATGAATAGTTGTTAATTGATTTTTTCGGCTTAAATTCTTCATGAAAACGTTACCTTGCAATAATTTGAGGTTCACTCCATCCCAATCTAGCTGATGCGGTAGCTCTAACACCTCCTCTCTGAAATTCGCTTAAACCAGGTATGTCCTCCAGATTTCCTGATCCCGATCTTTTTATTTTCCCCAATATTTTCTTGATACCTTTAGATTTATTAAAGGAAATATTAGGAGAACCTGGAGATTCCGTTAGTCCTTCATCTATAACCAATTTTTCTGTTTCAGCTAAAGGAAAAATAATATTTTATAATAAGGAGTTTCGTTTATTGAAATTAAATTTTTCATTCAAGTATCTGGCAAACATTGATGCACAGTAACTGTCAAAATGTTAATTGAGAAATCTTTTGAAGGTGGATACTATTATAAATGTGCTATTTTATTGACAAGGTAAATCCCATGCGATGTTGTGAAAGACTTAGCACAATTTGTATACACAGCTTTTAGGCATTGCACGTTAAACATTTAAATCATATTTAATTGGATATCATTATTTGATGTAAATAATCATGTACTGGTTATAAAGATCCACTAGAAATTAATTCAGTTAAAATTATCGGGATTATATCAAAATTGGAAGATTGTTAAACTTATTTAAAAAGTGTAAAATTTAAATTAAAAAATAACTCTAAGAAACTTGGTAAATACATGTAAAGAAATAAATTCTGTTCCAAATACTTATTCAAATAAGTTTAATATATTAATGAATATTATTAGAATGTTAGAATAATTTGAATTTGTTTTAGTAAAAGTAGTAATAAGCCAAGTAATAGCTAGCAGAAGCTAAGCTAACATCTATTTATAATAATCGAAAGCCTGGTCAACCATAACCATCTTAGTTAGTATCGAGGCACAATACATGCTTAAAGTAGACCAGAGCTGTCACCTAGATTTGGAACAGAGAAACCCCTGTGTCTGCCCCCTACCAGAGAATAAAATCCCCTACCGAAGGCTACTCCTTTTTTGCTACCGCCATTTGCCGCAGGGTTTGCGTTGTTGTCCACACCGTTTGCCAAAAATTGCTGCCTTGGAAGACTTCCGTAATGGACATCTATTTGCCGTTTATAATTCGCTGGAGGAGTCTAAAAAACAAAGAAATGTCAAATAAAAGAGATTTAAGTGTAATTTGTTTCGCCTGTGAAATGGTTAACCAAGGACAATCTTTGGAGTGAACTTACCTACGTGTCAATAATTTACAATTACCACAGACACAATAGATGTTTAGTCAAAATGGGATTTGTAGGATATTATGGAATTTACCTTTGGTCTCTGATCCTGTTGCATTTGAGTAGTAAAATCTGTTCTTCTAGGACTATTTCCAATTATTGTAATAGGACTAGGTGATGGTGACATGCGGTTTAATTGCTGTAAACAGATCATTTATATTTTAAAATGACAAAAGAGATCTACAAAAAAATAAAAATAAAAAAAGATACATTTTATAAATGTATTTGGGCCCACTCGTCGGAAAATAAATATTGAAAACAAATTAATTAAGATATATTGAAGATTAATAATAAATGTGAATGCTTGATATAAGATAATGTAATAGTAAGGAGAGTATTCATTAAAAAAAGATACAAATAATATTTTATCCTCAAAGAATAAAAGGATAAGAATGCGAAAATGTATATACATTCAAAACCAAAAACTAGGTAGAACTTAGGAAGGAAATAATAAAAGTGATGATGACGTATTGACCAGAAAGGAAAAAGGCAAAACGGTTAATAGAGGAAGGCTACAGATAAATCAATAGAGATAAAAGTATATTAATGAAGTTAAAAGCAAAGGTATTATACGTGAAACATGGATACTAAATAAGAAAATGTAAAAAACATATACGAAAACAATAATACAGTCGAAGCGACAAAATGGTTAAACATAGGATGCTGAATCAATAGCTTCAAGAATTAACTGACTAACTGATCAAAAAGAGATAAAGACAAAGAACATCCTGGAGGCCTCATAAAAGGTAGAGAAAATCTATTCTGGTAGATTTAAAAAATATTATTGGCAATTAGAGGTAAAAACAAAGAAAAGTTATAGAAACTAATTAGAAAACTCTGGCCTCTATATACCTTGTTAAAAGCTTTGCACTATATTTGATTTCATCGAAAATATTTGGTGGAGTAAATTATTCATCCATTAAATTAGCACCCATAACAATATACTTCAAAAACACCTTCCAACAGGTAAGTATCGCGTAATTTTCTTTATAAATAATAAACGAGATATAATTGCTAATATTTATAAACAAGCACAATACACTACCTGATTATTAATGTGTTGTACAGGTGTTGATGTCAGCGTGGGTTGGGACGACATTCTTGGCATAATCGGGGGTTTTTTGATCTCCCCGTTATTATTGTAGTGACTCCTTAAATCCATGTTTTCCCTCTCAAGAGCTGCTTGTTGTAATTTCAATTCGCTCATTATAGACATCAATTCCAATTTTTGAGTTTCTAACGATGATCTGGATAACATTTCCTAAAAAGTTATAAATATTGCAACAATAAATTTAACAAATCGTATCGTTCATTTAGACTTGAATTGCCAATGAATGTCTACTTGAAAATGTTTAGTAGTGTAATTTATAGCTACAAGTGAATTCTTAGATAAATAGACTAAGTAAAATATTTATGCATTTCTATAGAGAATTTTCAAAACATCAATTTACATTTAGCGGATATGTTATTATTTATATTTAATTATAATATATTAGTTTCATGTAGCTTAGAGTTATTTAATTAAATTTTAATAAAAGCCCTTTTCTATAATTAACTTACCCGTTGCAATTTGTCCTCGGTATCAGATAAGAGTTGTTTCTTTTCATGCAGCATCTTCTCCAAATCGGAGATTTTATCCGACTGAGCTTCAATTTGATCTGACAACACTTGAACTTGTAGCTGAAGGTTGTCTTTTTCATATTGGATTTTCCTATACTTTTCGTCCAAATCTCCAGACTGAAATGACAGAAGAAATAATTTAATTTTAGTTCTAAAATGTTTATTCGGTAATTATAGAGATAAATCTGTTTTTGCAACTGGATAATTAAAGAAAAATAAATTACTTCAATCAATGTAATGTGTACCTAGGGGTTTTCACATATCTGAAAGAAAAATATATTTAAACGAACGCAGTGGTTAAAAGAATAGTCATATCCAGTTTAACTGACTAAAAAAGTTTATAAAGTTGAAAACAAGAGAAAACTAAATTGTAATAAAAAGTAACAAAGAATGCCATTACTTACAGCATAATTTTCCTTGGAGGATTTTTGCTCATAACAAACATTTATGGACTTGTAAACTTCTATTTACGTGTACAATTTCAACAATTTCACTAAATTTTCACCGTAGGAAACTTTTATGTTTATCGTTTGTACTACTACTTATATACGAACTTAATTAAAAATAGAGGATAAAGAACATTCACAAGTATAATAAATAGAATAAATATTGTATTCTATTTTTACTGTGTCATAGTTTTATAGTTCACCTTTGGATAATTTGGAGGTGTCCAGTGATAGTTTCTATCTCCATAATAACAACATGGAGGTACTACAGGCGTCATATGATAGGAACAACATTGCATATCATGTCTGTATCTTCCAAAGTCAGCATAAATATCAGGGTGGCTTCCTCTTTCCAATAACCTTTGGTGTTGTTCTCTTTCCAACATAGGATTACTGCCATACCTTTAGATTGTAATATCAATTGTTTATTTAAATCAATTTTATTAGTCGAATACACTAATATGCAATAATAACTGATTATTTATATTTATATATATGTTGGTACTATGTAGAAGGAAATAATCAGAAAATAACAGTGGGCTTGAGCTAACAAAGACTTGCATTAATGCAGAAGGCTGTTGCGATAACTCAACAGTATCTTCTTAAAGATGTTCAAAACTTAGAGAAGTATATTCGAAATATTTATGCTACTGATTATAGTCTACCGAGAGCAACAAAGAAGTTCAAAAACTCACAACTCTAATAAAAGGTTAATAACTGACAATAAATGTAGAAAATAATTATTTTATATTGCATATTAGTGTCCACACTTCAAAGTTTACTGTTACTTTGCCCATACCTCTGCGGATCTAACCTTTCATGTCTCCTTTGAAAACCATCATAACAAAATTCGTGTGGATTGCAACACCAGTTCTGACATCCTGAGCCTCCCATATAGTCATCCAATCTAGGCGGGCTTTTCAAAACATGCGACGATCTTGCCTTTTGATCTCTTTCTATTCTGTTCTGATGTCTTTTCCTTCTGTCCAAACTTTCCGTTGCGACTTTTTCTTTTCGTGGAGTTTTTTCACGAAAAGAACGATTCACGGGAGGTTTGGTGGCAGGAATTTGTTCTACATCCTCCATTTTTGGAGAAGCAGTTTCTACTGGGTCCTTACGGATCCATTGGAAATCGTTATTGCACCTGGTTGAACTATCTGTTTGATAATAAGACTTAAATTAACCTCAAGATCAAGGACAATGAAAACATTTGAATTTTTTTAAAGGACACTCGTACAAAATATTTCGTTGGAAAAACTACCTTTTAAATTAGATTGTCGTTCGGAAGACGTTGTGGACAAATCTGAAGTTGATCCCTGGTTGGAATAAACTTCCGACCATTCTTCATTTTGCTGACCTTTCAAGGTCGAGTCGTCTTCAACGCTTGAATCATCTTCTTGGCCTGATAAATTTAAATGCTGCGTAATTTTTTGTAAACATAGATTATTAAAACAAATATATCAGCCAATACTGATAAAATGAGAATTACCAAGAACAGTTAATTGATTTATAATTACTCGATATAAAATAGAAATAGATTTGTTTTAATTTCTTGCAAATTAAATTAGCTTTTTATGGTGCTACCATATAAAATAGTGTTTTTGGCACATATGCGATTTGTTAAACGAGATTTAGGTTCAATAAAACGATGGAGAAATAAATTTAAATTGAATAATACAAGTACACCAGTTTTGAAATTGAGAAACAGATTTACAAAACCAACCTTTTTGTTTTTTCTAATACTACTATTCCGTTTTGCACCAATATTTCTTTTTTATTATTGTCATGAATCTGTTCGGTTCTTTAATGGGTCATTATCCAATTGCAGAAATTATTTATGTGAATTAAAAGACGTTTTTAACCACAGAAACTGTCCAAGAAGCAAAATGATCCAGTTTTGATGCAAATGTTTCAGCTCAACATGGATCTCCTCATTATTCCCTGCCAGTGAGTGGATCAGAGATTTGGAGGAAATACTTACAGAAGCTCGTAGAGCTGACACGTTTAGAAAAGTATAGAAAAAATGTAATACTCATCTTATCGTGCACTAAGAAACTCATAATGTTTAGAAACAATAAATGTAAATATTCATAATTATACAAAATTTGTTGAATATACAAATGCAAGTATATTTTAAACTTTCGATAATAAAACTTAACTAGTAAATTCAACTTACAACTTGTATTATTTTCCCAGTCACAGAACTTGTTTTCACTGTTTTAAAATATTTAAACAAACAATTTTGAATCGCTGGCTAACAATTCTCGTCTTGTACACACTCTACTTAAATACAAACTAACTCGGCTTTTGATAACAAGAAAAACATACCTCTTAGTACTCCAGAACCAGAACAGTCATATCAAACGATGGCTTATGGGTTCTATTTTAAAAGTTTGTATATTATTTGGCCCTTGTCCAAATATACAATGTGCAAGTAAGCATTCGGTTTACCGATTTAATCAATTAGATTTCAAGCAAGGTGTATTAATCAAAGTTTTGTTTCAATGAAGATGCTGCAGATTCCGCAGATAAATTCGAATAGAATTAAAAATATCCATATGCTGTGTATAATTGAAAATATCCTTCGTTAAAATAAATAAAGACTGTCGCAAACTCCAAAGTTAAATACAAAGTAAAATAAAATTCGCCGATATATATATATATATATATATATAAAGGAAATCAAGAACAAGATGTTAATACTGGGAAGAATTTATGAAAAATATTCACGAACAATTTTCATAAATAACGATGAGACTTACGTTCTTTATTGATCCAAAAGACATTTCTAACAAAGAATATACTCATTCAAAGAATTCCAATAACAGAAAACGTGTGCTAGAATACAAAGCAAAGCAATGTAGATCTGGAACCTATCCATCCAAAAATTGATTACAAATTATTTTTATGTACGCATTTTTATAATGTTAAAGAGATTTTTAGATAAAGCTGCTAAATATTAATTAAAATATCAGTTTAGAAGTGAAGTTTTGTTTTTGCTACAAGTCGATATGATTATATACAAACATTCTATAAGAGTTGTTCTATTAATTAAAATTCATAATGAAAAGAAATATTTTTGGTAACTATGCAATTTTTTGGAG
The DNA here is from genome assembly GCA_951812935.1 of Hermaeophaga mercurialis. Classification (NCBI taxonomy): domain Eukaryota; kingdom Metazoa; phylum Arthropoda; class Insecta; order Coleoptera; family Chrysomelidae; genus Hermaeophaga; species Hermaeophaga mercurialis. Next base: position 36,152,323 of record OX638359.1, on the reverse strand, counting down.
GTTGAGGGATGGCAAAAAAGAAGGATTGTCAGATTGGAAGAAGTAAATTAAAAATTATATAATTTGAAATAATATTACAAATTAGCGCCCAAAGTAGAGCGAGTTAAAACTTACAATGTATTGTAATAATTACTAGTAGAAGAAACAAGAATGGATCTAAGCAGTGGTTTCAAAGTGGGATCTGAAAAAGAACCATTTCATGAGAAATAGTAAACCGAAAAATCAAGTACAAATAGAACCAGTGACAGAGATATGTCCAAAAGATCAAGGAGAAGATACAAAAGTAGATGGAAGAGGTGAAGAATCATAGAAAAAACCTATTAATGATATTCAACCAATGATGATGGAAATGATGAAACAAATGAATAATATAAAAGAAGATATAATGAATCGTATAATGACCAGACAAAATATATATGATTAGTATTAAGTAGGAATTAAAACAAGAGATTTGCATCATAAAAAAGGATTATAAGATAGGGGGACATCGTGGCTTTGAATAAAAAATGAACAAATTAAAAATGAACAAATAAAAAATGAAATAAAAAAGAAACGATAGAATTTAAGAAAAAAATAGATAAAAAATTACCAAAAAGGATTATGAATGCCAAGAGATCATGACTCAGAGCTTGGAATTAAAAAAGGAACAAATGGAATATGAAGTAAAAAAAGAAATAAATAAACAAGAAGATAGAATTTATAAGGATACTGAAGAACTAAAAGTACAAAATCAGGTACAAGACTAAGTTATGGAAATTTATAGGAGAAGAGGAGCATGAGGTTGAAAAACTGTACACAAAGATGGATGATTAAAAGGTATAAAAGTATACTAGACAAATTTATGAACGCAATTTAAGGGAATAATTAAATTAAGTGACAAAAACATTTCATTAGTATTCGACAACCATCTTCCAATTCTACCGAAAAATGTGCAAAAGATCTAATAAAATTATTTACCGGAAAGTGACCAGAACGAATGTGGATAGAAAGAAGAGATCACACTTTAGTAGAAGTCATGGAAAGATTTAACAAGAGAATACAAAGAAATGTTGAATGATACATTAAAAGGCAAAATAAAAATTTAAAGTAAAGTGTTGTTTTGAGAATTACTACTAGTAAAACCCACGTGAATAGTTAATAGAAAGGAAGATATTGTGCAAAATGATTGTTACCTTTTGAATGTCCATATAGAATGGAAACAGATGCTTAAAACAGTAATAAATTGGTAAATCTTGTTACAGGAATCGAAAAAGCGGCATTCAACATAGAAAAATTAGTCAACTATCATACTGAGGAAAATAATCAAGAGGACGAATAATATTATGCAGGATACAATTTATAAAATTGATTTTTTTTATGTAATAAGAGAATTCTAAAATATTGTTGGGAGAAATTCAAAATATAAAAAAATGGACATATGATAGGAATGGTTGTTTCTTAATTATAAATATTGAGATTATTATTCTGAAGATAAAAATGCAAGACATATTGGACACAGTAATATTGATATCAGTTGATACAGAATTTTATAAATAATAAAGAAATTGATACATTATGAATTTTAATTAGGGGGGGTTTCAGATAGGACAGTCTAATAACGATCGTTGGCTTATTTACTAAAATTGTTATTTATGTATTGAGAATAGAAAGAACAAACAAATGAATTTTATCAAAAATATATTTATTGATTTTCAAAATAAAAGTCATTAGGTGCTGTAAGGCGGATGACCCATAAATTTGATCTTTTGTGTGTCCAAATACTCGTTTGTTTCACTTGATGTGTGTGAGCTCGCATTGTCTTGATGCAAAATGATTCGTCGTTTTGGATTGGTTTCTCTCAATTTACCGAAAACTTCTGACAAGCAAATGGTCGTATACCACGCTTAATTAACGGTCTTTTGATTTTCGAGAGCCACAGTTGCCACATGACCGGTTTTCGTGAAGAAACACGCCACCATTTGCTTTTTAACACTTCGAGAACGGGAAACTTTTGTTGACTTTTCTTCAAATTGAAACACCCAAACTGCCGATTAACCTTTTCTTTCTGGCACGTATGCATAAATCCACCACAGTTGTATTTTTTAATCATGCACCAATGGACACAACCATTTTTTGGCCCTGACAACACTGGTGTTCCCAGTTCTCAATACATAAATACCATTGTTAGAAACTTCCTTTGATTTTTGCTGAGTGTTTTGTGAAGAGATTAAAATTTGACATAATTTGGAAAATATGCTAATTTTACTTTTAGTATATGCATTCACAGCATTATTTATTATAACTCCATTGAATCATATGTATATAATGGTAAATAAAAGTCGACCATTCTTCTACCTTCAAAGCTACCCATCTAATGGGCTGTACCTAAATGATTGCGAAGCTATCATCAAAGTTCTAATGATGTAACTCAATATTTCCAAACCACCTAACGGCTTAATAAAAGCCGATGGGGTGTCGCCAACGTTATATGTAATTAATTTACCTTTAGTCCATATCAGCTGGGTTATTTTGCACTACAGATAAATATATCAAAGGTTTTATTCATATCGTCAATGCTAATAAAAATTAAACGAATTTCTAGAATAAAAAAATCAAATTTACATATATATATATATTTATAATTTACGAGTTTTATTTACATGTTAATGATTATTGGTTGCACATTTAATTAATTGTATTTTGTAACATTTATAAAGGATCTACAATAATATATACCAATTTGGTGTTGCTCGGAAATAATATTACACTTGTATTGATTTTATTTATTTGTAAGGCATATTTTGAAATTATAAATTAAACATGGCAAGTTGAACTTCATTATCTCTACGACTAATTATACATTTTCATATAGCTAAAAATATTTATTAAACCATAAAATTAATATTTTAATTTCAATGTGCTCGTTTAAGCTTAAATGATGTCGAACCGCAGTAGATGTTATTCTAAAGAACCTAATTATAAATCCCTATAGTCTCTGGCCCTGTATTTATAATTAAACTCTTTAAATGTCATGTCATAGAATGTATTATTTACATGATAAATTTTATATACGCTAATATAATCGTTATTGGTAACTATCATAATCGATTAAATATGCAGCATTGTGGTAATTGCCTTCTGTAGATTATAAAAATAAACTTTTCAATTAGGTAACGGTTATTGATATAATAGATAATTAAATTAATATGTATATGTTTTTTATTCTAACTATAAAAAATATATACCGAGTGATCAACTTATACTCTGTTTTAAATAAAAGTTATAGATGGAGTCAAGCTTCACATTTTAAAATGATTTCGTAATATACAGGGTGTCTCATAAGGTCAGAGCATTTCAAAGTTATGTTTTTTTTAATGAAATACCCCGTATATTTTTACATTTTTATAAACCTCTTGCCGAGCTAATTTCAACGATTTTTCACACTTCATGTCTATTATGTTTAATAAAGGATCTAGAGCCACTTGAAAATAACATTTTTTGGATTTATGTTTGTAGCAGCCAAGCCGTTGAAAAACAAAAAAAAACGGTTTGCATGTCCCTATTCTAATTTTTCAAATTTCAAATTTTAGATCAAGTTTTAATAAAGTGTGATACATCTTTGAAATTAGCTCGGCATGAGGTTTATAAAAATGTAAAAATATACGAGATATTCCATTAAAAAAAACATAACTTTGATATGCTGTGACCTTATTGCGAAATAATTTTAGAATGTGAAGCTTGATTCTATATAACTTTTATTTAAAACAATTATTTTCTATTTCTCGAGATAACGGAGATATCAAACTTCGGAGTATAAGTTAATCACCCTGTATAATATAAACAAGAAATTGTTAGTTAATTAAAAAATAGTATAATTATGATAATTAGATATTATACTAGGATTACCGAACAGAATGTGTAATAAAAAAGCATAACCATAGAGCGCTTTTAGCAATTTCACTGAATTTCAGGTTCATTCGTATTTCCAATGAAGCGATGGACGTTTGTTTGGTTTGTTCATTGGTGCTTGTATCTGTGTGTTACTCTATTACAAACTAAAAATTGGTTATAAAAGAAATTAATCAATTCCAGAATCATGACGAAAAAAATAATGACAAATGAAACATCCCTATTCTAAGATATAGACAACGCACATTTCACCTCAACCGCTTCGATAAGGAACTTAAAAAAATTAATATTCTCATAATATTATAATGTTAACAACATAAAAGTAGAGTGTACAATGTGTCAGCGAAATAAAAAGTCGATCCTCGGAAAATATATCATAGGTCCAAAGCAATTTTAGTCAATAATTCAAAAGGCACAAAAATATGTATTCGACAAATAGTTCATCGATTTAAAAAAAAATGAAATCCTCTAGTTATAAAAGATTGGATATAGTCAATAATGATGAAAGTCTGCCGAATTTCAAGAAATCAAGACTACTGAAATTATTGACGGAGCAGAATTTTTGGTATGGTTATGTTAGTATAAATACAATAATAATAATGGTATATTATATATTTGAAAAGAGACAAATAAATAGTATTCTAACAGATAAAATTATTACGCTGAAGCCAAGGTATTTAAAGTCGAACAAATTCGAAAAGAAGATCGAAAAATGTATTACCCAGTGGCGAAACTTGTAAATGCAGGTCATACCGTAAATAAAATTTAGACAGATAAGAACGTCACAAATCCAAGTCAAGCATTTATCGAAGTTTTATCGACAACATTAAAAAATCCTTTTTGGAAAGGACTCACAACTTATAGTGTTTTACATTGGTTGTGAAGATGAATTTGTGGGAAATGGGTTACAGGAGATTGTCACACTTATAAGAACTCAGAAGTTTTGGAGGAAAATATAGTTATTGTTCTTGATAACGCTTAATATCACAATCGACGACTAAATCTCCAACCGCAGCCACTAGGAAAGAAGAAATTAAAGAGTGACCAAAGAAAGCTAATGTTGTATATGGCGAAGATATGGTGAAAGCAGAATTATTAAAATTAATTAAAGATAATAAAATAGCTCATAAATATGTAGTTGATGAGATGGCACAAAGTTATTAAACAGTTTCAAGGTTGCCACTTTCTCACTGCGAATTCCAACTCATTAAATTGATTGCGCAAATAAAAATGAGCAAGAAAAAACAGTATATTTAAAATGTCCATCGTTGAAAAACTATTTTAAGAATGAGTTGGAAATATCACACCCCATAATTCTAAAAATGCTATAGGACTTGTATGAAAAGAAGAAGAGATAAAGTATTTAGAAAGCGATTCTGTTACCTGGAATCCTGATTGATAAAGAAAGCTTAAAACTTAAAACTAGTTTAAATTATTCATCAATTTTTTCCAATTAATGTGTTATGTTTTATATTAACCCTTGTAAGTTACGCCATTGCTTAATAGAAATTGGAATCTATGCATATTTACAATGGGTAATACAGCTCGTAGCCTTCACATAAGGAATTCATTTGTTTTGTAATCGCAGTATAGATCTAATGACAAGACAAAAATAAATTTTAGGCAAAATTTATAACTGCAAAGCTATTCGCAGATATACCTAGACAATTTTTTTGTGTTCAGACAAAAGACAACAATGTCTGAGAGCCCCTCGTTATCATTGTCGTTACCGTTACTGTTAGCTTCTCTCTCTCCTTTTCTCTTTCCTTCACTGCTTCCTACTGTACCCGCTCGGCACAAGACAAAAAAATCATTTTATAAAGATTTTTCCAATCTATATCTCAACTATCTGGTGCAATTTTAGAATCGAGGTTTATACTAATACTTCATAAAAACAAGCCTCGTAAAATGTCATGTTGGATTAATTTGACTTTTGGAACTCAATACACATCGATAGAGCAAAACAAATTCAGGCAATTAATGTCCGTGCTTTTGATCGACAATCTTGTATAAAACATTTCATAACTGTATGTACATGTACGTAATCAAACGTGCATGAAATCGATTCAGATTTGCAAAACTAAATTAAAAATGTAACACATTACACGTGGGCGTCAACATTAACAATCTCTTGAATAAATAAATCAATTAACTAACTTGGCATTTATGGGCGTCCATTTTGGCGATATGTGGAGCAAGAGGCTCCTAAAAATTATTTTACGGATTCATAAATCACAGCTTAAAATGAATTTCTTTATATACAACAGACAAAATCTTATTTATAATTAAATTCAATAGTGGCAAACACAAAAGTGATAATAGCAAAGATAATGTTTAATACTAATATTGTATCCGGGAAGATATTCGAAAAAAATGTGACATTTTTTTACCTGAAAACGTGTAAAATCATTTTTTAAATTCTAACCGTAAACAAACAATGTAGGATCGTCATTAAAAAATTTATTATTAGACCATATACGGAGTGGCCAAACGAAAACGAAACAGAGCCATTATCAGGAACTGCGTCAACGTTGTAAAAAAACGCAGAGACCCGTCGATTTTTGATCAAAGGGGGGCACTTTTTACCGGTATTTTCGACTTCGCTGCTTACACCTCCAAGCGAGGGTAACAATCACCCCAAAATATTTAAATGGCATTAGGGGTCAAGTAAGGCATCCTTTTAAAGCCCTTTCAATTCTCTTTATAACAGTCTTTAAATTTTAAAATTCGACCTGATACTTTTTAAAATTTGAATTATGTACTTGTTTAGTTTTTAATAAGAGTTTTTAAAATTGGAATTTTTTCATTTTTGTCAAAATAGTGAAAATGACACATGGGTCGTTGAGTACGCCAATGGTTTAAATGTTGATTTTCTTGCTTTGCATTGTTTTTGTAATTTTTTTATCACATGTGTAAAAGACAAATGGATACGATACGGACACACAAAGAACGTGAAATTAGTGGATTCGTATATCGAAGCGAAGGTTTGTTTAATTGTGTTTTTGAATATTAAATACCATGGTTTATTCCATTGCGGAAAGGGTAGATATCATTTCGCTTTATTTTATGAACAATAAGTGTGCAAATGTAACGGCTCAGTTATTTACTGAAAAATATTAAAATAAACAGGTCAGTAGGAAGTATGTTCTAGAGTTAGTGAAAAAATTTCAAGAGGCTGGAAATGTAGCTAATAAAAAACGAGAAAATAGACTGCCTGTAGTTAATACAGGTGGTGAAGTTGCAGTTTTGGGATATGTTCATCTAGATTCTACGTTAAGTACAAGGCAATTAGCATCTGTGTCTTTAATCAATCGAACTAGCATTCAAACAATTTTGAAGACGAACAAATTCCATCCTTATAAAATACGTTTAGTGCAGGAACTTAATGAGGATGATTATGACTGCCGTTTGCAATTTTACGAAATAATGAGTGAGCGAGTAGCGAACGATCCACAGTTTCTTTTTAATATCTGTTTCTCCGATGAATGCAGCTTTTTTATGAACGGTACCGTAAATCGTCATAATTGCCGCTACTAGTCTAATTCAAACCCAAGAATTTTCCAGACGGTACATACACAGCAACCGCAAAAAATAAATGTATGGGCTGGCATTTACATGACCGGAAGATGCTATTGACCCTACCTTGACCGATATTATTGAAAATGACCCCCAGTATAGTGAAGATCATTTAATGTTTCTACAGGACGGTGCACCTTCGCATTATGCTTTGATTGTTCGTCAGTATTTAGACCAACATTTTCCACGGCACTGGATTGGGAGAAGAGGTAGCATTGAGTGGCCTTTACGGTCACCAGATTTGTCGCCTCTTGATTTTTTTTTGTGGGTATACCTCAAAAGTAAAATCTACAAAACACAACCAGCCTCTTTAGAAGATTTGCTTCAAAAATTTTAAAATTTAAAGACTGTTATAAAGAGAATTGAAAGGGCTTTAAAATGATACCTTACTTGACCCCTAATGCCATTTAAATATTTTGGGGTGATTGTTACCCTCGCTTGGAGGTGTAAGCAGCGAAGTCGAAAATACCGGAAAAAAGTGTCACCCTTTGATCAAAAATCGACGGGTCCCTGTGTTTTTCTAAAATGTTGACGCAGTTCCTGATAATGGTTCTGTTTCGTTTTCGTTTGGCCACCCTGTATAGCTGGGTTAAGTTAAAAATAATTTTACTGAATGATTAGAATGACCTCACGCATTAATAAACCATGTACTAGACTTCAATCCATGGGTTTTAGCAGAAGCATTGAATTTTAGATATTTATTACAAAATTCAAATGATTATTGGTTATCTTAACCAATTGTAATATCTTTTAGTAAAGTTAGAACAAAGAGCGTGTCAGTTTGAAGACATTTTAATGTTGGTGACATTGGACAAATTTTAAACTAAACTTTATTTGTAATAGCTTTGTTCACGGTTCATATCCCAAATTAACATATAAGAAACTTTCAACATTTCAAATGCGCATGTTTCTGGTGACTGAACGTATTCAGGATGTGCTCGGCGTATAAAAACTAACCTTTTGTTTATAATTTATCCAATGTAATTTACAAAAAAGTAATGTCATATCTGATACGATCTTTATTTTATGTATAAGCATTCACACATGAACAGAAATAGATTATATTTTTATATGAATCTTTAGTTGAATTTGAAATTCACCATCATGAATAGTATTCAAATGTGAAATGGCGGAAGCTCTGTTTAGTATTCAGTCGATACAAATTATCCATATCCATGAGCTGAAAGACGCTTAAACTGATATCAATAAAGCATAAATCCTGTGAGTAATGAGTGCCTATCCCATTAATGTGCCTTCAGTTATACCTCTCCAGTAGACTAAAATAATTCATTTTAATTTCGAATCAAATCTCACTCATTCATTCGATTCCAAAAAAATATTGTGATTTGTCATAATTGAACCATTTAAACTGCAATTCCAAATACTTTACTCGACGAATATGTATATGTTTGTTAATAATACATAAACTAATTAATAAATACATACATAAGAAAAATCTTAGAAACACTACTTTATTTAGGAAGGATAAGAAGTACACGCTAGTTTTTTTTTAATTCCGAAAATCCACGTTATTGCAAAGGACTTCACAAAGTTTTTACCAACAGATTTAAAAGTAAGTTGAAAGTCATCAAATAAATGAAAAAACTTTATTTGGAAATCCAAAAGGTAAATTGTCACCTTTGGAAAAAATGAAATATACAAAATTAATTTCAAAGATTGCGATAAGAATAGTTGGATAAACGAGGAGATTAATACGTACTAGATTCGAAGAACATTTCGAATATTTAAGAAAAGGTAGAACTGAAAAATCCAGTTTTGTCGAACGTCCTCTTAACAGGTCAGATGTATACGAAAATATAGTAATTAACGGAAATAGGAATTGAATAAATAAAGACAAATGATATATTTCTTACAGTACATTGTATTCCTGTATACAGAAATAGTATAAATATTTAACTTCAAAGTTAGGATTTGGTTCAGACATCTGATAATGATAACGTGGCTAGGGAAACACACATCAAGTTGTATTTAAGTGGTTCAAGACGCAATTAATAAAAAATCGTGCAGCTACAATCCACATATCTGCTTAATCGAAACAATAAAGTTGAAAACAAGTTAACAAAAATTATATTTTTAATAAAATGTCACTGATGATGTCGTGAGGGTAAGAGATAAAAATATTGACTAGTGAGATGTTTTATCTGGAAAAACAGTGCAAGTATTTTTTCCAGTCAACTATAAATTTTATAAATAATTTGGATAACAATAGCAATTCGTTGAAAAATGAAGGCTAGCAATTTATTTTTACATTTTAGTACGGAAGAGGTTAGAAACTTATAAATTTGTGTGAAACATTCATGACAGAAATATAACTTTACGATATTATCCGTTTAGACAGATTTATTTATACACAAGTAACAATAAAAATACCACACGAATTTCGTTTAGAAAATACATTTTCATTTTATATGTGGTCACTAACATATTAAGCAGTGAATCTCTCTTGTCGTTCATATTTATACAGGGTATTTATATTTTGGACTATTTCTTTATTTATGTCTATTAAAATCATTCTACTTAAAATGAAGTGCCACTCGATCAAAAATGTTTCATATTTCATTTAAAAGTATTTAAAGTATTGAGCTATACAACCTATACGATTCTAATAAACCTGATATTTCAGGAGCAGATATTTGTATATCTTCTAAAATATTTTATATTTATACATACAAAACTCTTCGTCGAAAATTTAGGCGTAAGTTGAAATTGATGGACACGACACGCACCAAAATAGATACCCACAACGTTATTGACGAAGATAAAGTTTATTTGTCTGTAGGAATTAGAGCAACTCACCTTGACCAGAATGTGCACTTAATTCCTCAGTGATGGTGGCCAGCCCTTCACTAATCAAATGATCCTTTTCTTCGTCGCTATCAGATGTATCAATGTCACTACTCCCTTCAGTATCACTACCACTTTTCACTCTTTCACTACCTCTTTGAAAATTATTTTTGTACACCCCATTGCTCACATGATTATTGGTGTTGATCAAATGATTTTTACTCTCACTGACATCCTCCAAACTGTCGGCATCCGAAGGGGAATCCGTTTTGATAGGGGATGATCTATTTCCTTGTCTTTTCAGAGAGTGCGAGCAGAATTTTTGTACGTCGTCCGCGACACTATCGAAATCTTTAACAGCGGATTCGAAGCTTAGTCCGACGTCATCTAAACAAACGATATTTTTAGTATCGGATGTGGAACGTGCGGTATTTCGATCGTGACCCGGACCAGCGGGATTTTCGTCCTGATATTTCTGTTTCTGCCCTATGGAGATGCCGTTCTTGCTGTTGCCCAGGTTTTGTTTTTCGAGAACAGCCACGACCGCCGCCACCACTGCACCGCTCTTGCACATTTCCCTCATTGCGAGTAAATTAAATTTTCGAGGAAGAAAACTTAAATACTGGCTGCAAACAGAATGTCAATGATCAAGCAACTGTTAATGAAACAAATTTTATTTTTTTCTTTAAACCAGAAATTAATTTTATTTATTTATTAACCACAGGAGACAAATTGGTAGAAATATATCTGCTTTAACAGAAAATCTTGTTGAAAAAGATTGAAAAATGATATCCGTTTTGTTGTCTGGTGAAACATCCCGGAATGTCGATGAATAGTTCCCAAAATTTGTTTTCTATTTTTAGAAGTCAAGACAAGAATGAGATTATAGCGATATGTGAAACAGCTGTCACATGCTATTTTGATCCAGAATTGATTTTATGTGCAACACGAAGCGTCCCAATATTGTACAAAAAAATCCCATTATTTATTTTGGAATTATAAGAATTTAAGTACAGAGGCTTTAATTTTAAATCAGTAAAAAAATAGAGATTTACTTCCTGAATATTCAGTATATAAATTTCAAAAATGAGACACAAATTAATTGGTTTCTAAGTATTAATTTAACCTTAATCTACAAGATATTAATAAAATCCAGCTATAAAAGGCGTACTTTGTTCGTATTTAAGAGTACATATTTATTTTATTTTTTGCTCGTGGTGTTTCTTTTAAGTTGGAAAATTAAAGTCGATTGTAAAGAAACTTTTTGATTTATTTAAAAGCCATATCCGGCTTTTATCGGGGTCTGTTAGGGAGCTGCACTTTTATTTTTTCGTATTAAAAGCAAAATGCTTCGAAAGGAGACGTTTTAAGCCACGAGAAAATTATTCTCTTGCATAACGTTGATCAAACAACCAAATGATCCAAAATGTTTAGTTACTCTCAAATATAAAATAATGAATATTATAAAGTGATCAATGCAGGAAAATATAATTGTTATTCTCTTATATGGTTATTTATTTAGGAAATAAATAAAGTAGGTATCTTATGGGTCTTATTCTTTATTGTGTTTTTGTCAATAAAATACGGGCAATTTTGTTGTTACAAAAAGGACTTACAGAAAAATTATCAAATATTTTCAGATAATATTTTTATGACTCAGGAATTTTTAATTGGAAAATTTTTTAAAAATTTTGCTTATCCAACAGAAATTTCGAAACAAGCATAGTTTACTGCTTTTCACAAGAGCTTTTGAGACCATGGTAATGTAGACTAATAGGAATTATATTTTTTATGAAAAAGTAAATCAAAACCTTAATTCGCTGTCAGTATTTGATTTAAAACATTTTACTCCACTAATATCGACAACCGTGATAAATTAAAATCAATTGAGGCATGAGATCACTGTCAATTTACTTTAATGAAATAATAGTCACTTTAGTTTGTCTATTTTTTATCAAAAAATATGTGTGCCCACTTTAATTAGTTTGAATTTTTCAAATAATCAACTCAAAAGGTGCTCAAATTGACCTGTAATATTTTGTAAATAATGCTCGGAAATACATGCATATATCATTATGATCATTATTTAATTTTAACATATCTAAATGTTTAAATTATTTTTGTATTCTCCATATATACAGTGTGACCCATCTAAATTGGAAACACTACTATAGTGTTTGAAGTTATAAACCGACTTCAACAATTTTTTTTATTAAAAAATCACTTAAATCGCACCCAATAGATATAATGTGCCTTGTATTAAAATGTTTATTAATAAAAAAGTTAATTTGAAGTTGAAATTTTGTAAACTAGTACTTGATGCATTCTGAAAATTTAACAATCCATAACTTTTTTATTAATAAAGATATTTTAATAAAAGTTGGGTCAAATCTATTCGGGTGCAATCTAAATACAGTGGCGTACTGGTTTTTTTTTTGATAAAAAAAAATCGCTGTTTAAAATTTGGTAAATTTTTTACCTAGCATATTTTTGAAATTTACGTTTAGAATGATGAAAGAACAAACCATAAATTAGTCATAGAAGATATTGGAATATTGGATAAAAACTTTATCTATAAAGACAAAATTCGCGCGAAGGCTAGATTCGGTCAGTTGAGAAAAATCATAAAAATTGTCACTTGAATTCTGAGCTTCGTTCGATTAACTTCAAAAATGTTTTCGTCTCATTAAAAATATAGAATCGTCCTTGCATTACATAAAACCAAAAATCGCCCTTTCAGGTGGGCCAATGTTATACAGCATTATCGAAACAATTATCTTAACAATTTGAACTGTTTTTAGTATTAGGTTTAAAGCTAGTATTTGCAGCAGTATTTAACATTAATTATTTTAAATTAAATTCTTCTTAGCCCTTACCTAAAACAATGTTTACATAGTGAATGCTAACAACTATTATTGAGCATTTCAGCTTCCAATTTTCGATTGTTAAAACATGCTCCATAATTTACTACAAATATAAATGCCTTATGTTTCTATTAACCGGAATAAATGTCAATTATTCAAACATGGCTTTCGTTTCAGTTATCTGCGATTTAGTCATTTAGAGACATCAAGTATAGATATATTAGTCACACAGTTTGGTTTCCCGAAAGAAAACAACATGTGCCGTTGAAAGAATAATAAATATCTAGAGATAGGTTACATCTTCTAACTGTCGGATGCAAGCAGGCATTAGACATTCCCTAACGCAAATAAAGTAAAACATACAGGGCGGTAAAGAAATCGGTTCGTCGGAATAAAAATTCTCAATTGTTGGTAAAAACTAAAATAAGACAGGCCAATTAGATGTTAATTTTTTTTTTGTATTTGCTATAAGGTGGATGTATTTATGATCTTTTTGTTTTTGTTTATTATTAGAAAAGGTTGTCATTAATTTTGTTCGTTATTTTTTTTACTGTAATTTTAGTTAATATATGATTCCCTTCCATCGGGCTGGTTTTAATAAAAATTGACGTATAACGTAGATTTATCGACAATATTACTAGATTTAGATTCAATTTTTTTTGGTCCTATTTTTATTCTTTTCGGCATTTATTTTTAAACTGCAACTTTAGATATTTTGTTTGTGAAAGTCCGAAAGACGTTCCTCCTTAGTTTTGGTTTAATTTAGTCGAAAAGATAATCAAATGGCTTCGTCTACTGAAACTTGACCTAAACAATCAGTTGAACCACGTGTGTGTTCATTATTAGGTCGAAATATGGTTTGGATGTATTTTGTATGGTGGGTGATGTAAATTTCTGTTTTACATACAATTGCTTATACAAGCTTCTTTGATTTCTTCAGATTATTCAAGAAGAGTTAGTTTTATAATAATTGTGAAGTTACACCACTTTCATATGATGTTATAAGAAGTGTACAAATACAATAAAATCAAACAGATATATATTGAAAATTTAAACAAAATATATCAAAAGGTTATTGATAGCGAGGGTGACAACATAATTAATAATATAAACTTGAATTTAATGTTAAAAACGCCATTACTGTTCTATGATATCTAAAAAAATTACATATAGAGGGAGCTCTATATAGTATTGATCGATTAGATCGTCACCTACTCTGCGCATTTATGATTTTTTTAAGCTTTTTAATTATAACATAGCAGGTATCTTGAAACACTATAATAAATATAAATGTTTGCAAATATAATTAAATACCTTTTTATATTCTTCGTTTAACCCAGGCGTTGTTTTTTTTTTCAAATTCTATTTATGCCGGTCGTGTACAACATGCACGTCCGACAAATGCAACTAAATTAATCACAGTAGAAATAACATTGTTAGAGAACAAAGCGTTTTTGTTGTATCAGAGCGCTCACGTCTGCTTTTCTCACAATTAGTATTTTAGAGTTGCTTTACACAAGTCCGACAAATTGTTTTGTACCTACTGCTCTATATTCGTTTCGTATTAGCCACTGGTTTCAAAACTACAAAATTATAAACTCTACAGTCATAGTTTAACATGAGAATAACTTTTTGTTTCATTCTCCATGCCTTCAGGATAAATATTTTAAAGCTACTTACAAAAAGATATTATAAAATTCCTTATTCGAGAATGTCTTTGTACTTACTCAAAATATCAAAAACCGCTTCTTTTTTAAATTTATTTATTAAATTAGTTACAAAATAACCGGGAAAATAATCTTAGAAAGTGACCAGAAATGTCCGTGTATTTGTTGTGCGATAATATTTCTTGGGACAAGCAGTATATTAAATTGTTTAAAGTTTTTTTTGCATGTTTTATTTAATTTATCCAAATAGGCAATCAAATTTGACATTTAATAACATGTAAAAAACATTACGTAGACAACAAAACAAAACTGAAACTAGATCTGCATATCCAATAACATAACTAAAATGTAATTATAAATAAATCAGTTTTTACACTTACATTTATGCAGAGTGAACATTATGCAAATAAAATAAACATAGATTAAAAACTCTAGCAGGAACGCTGGATTTCATTATATTGGGAATATATAAATATATCCCCATTGCGCTATCGGATACTTTGATATTAATAATATTGTCTTTGATATTTGTCAAATATATTACACATAGAGTATGGAATAAATTCATTTTAAGCTAAAAAACAATTTTGAGGAAAAATCATAACATAACATAACAATGAAATATACAGGGTAAACCATTTGTGAGTAACGATGTCATCGACAATTTTTTAAATGGCACGCCCTGTATATATTTTTTAGATTGCAAATTTCAAGTATGATATATTTTTGGAATCGGGCTCGAAAAGAAAATATACAGGATGTGACATTTAAAAAAATTGTCGATGACATCGTTACTCACAAATGGTTTATCCTGTATATTTAATTGTTATATAAACATACATTAAATTAAAATCAAAAACCGAATTGTCTCAGGATTATTCCTCAAAATTGTTTGTTTAGCTTAAAATAAATGTATTCCATACTTTATGTACACACTGTATAGTAAAATGCCTATGGAAATTATGAGTCTATTGAACATTTATAATTATAATGAGATTAAATAAAATGGACACCTCCGTATAGAAACTGGTTAAATGGATATGGGCACGATAATATGTAAATTTCATCCCAAATAATTTGACTGACATTGATCGCAAATTTAATTTAAAAATATACGATTGAAAAAATATGTTTATAAAATGAAAACTATATAGGACATAAAAACTGCAAATTCGATTCATTAGTAATGGATCGTTACTAATAAAATAACTGTTTTTTGAATCAATAACATTCATGAAATACGAATAATGAACATATTTGTTAAAAGACTGGTTTATTCTACCAAATAATGAAATTTTGATTATTTCAGTTTTAATAAAAAGTTATCCGAGATACCATTCGCCAAATGTTTTTAAAAACATATAAAATATAATATAAATAATAAAAATAAATATTACAACGTTTTTAACAGATGTTTTAAACTGAAGTAAATTAGACCAGTCAAAGAAGGGTCAAATTTAACAGAATTGAATTTAACCTACTCTAATACTCCAAGGCAAATGATCAAAAACCGATATTCCTAAATTCATGCGAACAAATTTAGGAGGAGATTCTCAGTTGAAAATTATAATCTAGTCATTCCTACAAAAAAATTAAAAAGTACGGATTTAAAATTGAGTTATTCATTTTTTCCGAGTTTATGTAGAAACTTCAAATTTTGGGGATTGCGTATACGCATAAAGGGGTAATTACGGATGAATAACACTGAAGAAAATCCCTTAACTACCTCTTTATAGGTATATATAATCCCCCAAATTTCAAGACTTTACATTAACTCGGATTTGAGAAGAAAATTAAAAACTCTTATTTATTTAAGCGTTGGGATGAGAAAAGTTTTTTTATTGGAAAAACCCCTCATAATTTTTAACGAGGAACTTCTTACTGAATCTTTTCAGATGAATTTAGAAATACCCTATATACATGACATTGAAAATACATCAATCAGTTTTTCAATATTTTTCTCAATGTAGGATTAACAACAACTGTCAATGAAAATTTGGACCTTTCAACACTTTTTCGAAACAACCTAAAGATGACGAGTCATACAAACAAATATTTTGGAGATATTTCAAACAAAATAAATCTCGTACGTCTAAATTAGATTCATTTTTATTAAATGTAAATTTTCAAAATCGTGTATTTACAAGCTAAATTGTCCGGATTGTAACGTCATCTATCTTGGCCAGACCCTTTGAAATGTTAACATAAGGTACTGTGAACGCTTACGAACTTACAGATTAAAACAAACTTCATTGACACTAAACACAAACTTACATTTAACAAAACAATTGAAACCACAGTGGAAATACTCACATAAGTGACAACAAGGAACTTAATTTTTTGGAGAAATATGAAATAGATATTCCTAAAATATCCTCAATATACATACTGAATAAACAATTAAACCTGGGAAATTCAATTATCTTAGATTACCTTTTGGATTGAGTGCCGATATAATACCAAACAAAAATATTTTTAGGAAAAGAATAATATTGTATATATTGCTTAATAATGATTGGTTAAAATGTTTATGACATAAAATTATTTACGAGTTATAAAAAATCTGTCAAATCTAGAAAATGCTATGTCAAAACAGCGAAACCTAGGTCGACTGAATATAACTTAAGAAGCTTTGGAATACTATGGAAATTCAGATAAGTATAATTTATCTTTTCATATTTATTAAGGTATCGACACAAACTTTTTAATAGTAAAAAGTTATGTGGCAAAATTTTAAATCTTAAAGTTGCATAAGATAAACTCTCTACCCTTAATCCTTTCGAAAAAATACTTATTAGTTACAATTTAGAGAAATGAAATACAGTTAAAGAGTAAATCAAACATTCATCAACAAGAAATGATTCGTTATCAAATAATATTTGAAAAAATATGGTTACCAGCTGTCAATCTGCCTTCTGCAAGAAACACGTTTCAATCAACGAAAACAACGTGTTTAAATTGTAATTCTAAATTATACTGTCAATCTGTTGTTTCTTTAATGGAATTAATTTAAATATTAAATGTAAATAATGGGCGAGTTACCTTAAGCAGTATTACCATATATTATTGGCGCCATACAGAATAACACAGGGTTTCCCAAAAGTCCCGGGACGGAGCCATAAGTTTCTAACGAGTGAAGAAAAAATCTGAAAATTTGGAGAGATCACTAAAGGGCCATAAAAACTACAATTTTAGATGGATTAAAACCTTCATACACTGGGGAGTTTTTTTAGGGGGTGATAACCTCAAAATTGTTAAATTTGAACCCCTGTCGAAGTTCACCTTATTTTAAACGTAATGAAAAAAGAAACACATCCCAAAAACCAAAACCCGGTATCTTAGTTATTTTAAGAGTTATACTACCAAATGAGAAAGAAACATGTTTATTACGATTTTTATAATTCAAATTGTCGACCTTCCTCGATTTCGCAATGACCCAAACAAACGCTCATAAATGGAATTTTGAACTCTTTCGAGCATATCCCTAGTGATATTTGTGATTTCTTCAAGTATACGATTTTGCAAATCATTTATTGTTTCTAGATTTGTTGCATACATTCTAATTTTTAGAAACCCCCAAAAGAAAAAATCGCGTGGTGTAAGATCCGGAAATCGTGGTGGCCATTCGATTTCACCTCTTCTTCCAATCCAACGGTTTGGAAACGTGCGACTTAAGAAGTCTGGGACTGCTCGGCTAAAATGTGCAGGAGCACCATCTTGTTGGAACCACTTTTTGTCAATATCATTAAGGCATACGGCACGAACACTTGGAACCACTTGATTTTGCAACAGTTCTAGATATCTGCTTCCGTCCAAATTTCCATAAATAAAAAAGGACCAATTATTCTATCTCCGATAGTGCCTGAGTATGATCTTCTTTTATAAAATGTTGATTTTCGTCAACCCAATAACGGTAATTGTACCTATTAAATTTACCATTTAAGTAAAAAGTAGCTTCATCAGAGAAAAAAATATTGAGAATAAAATTTCTATCATCATCATATTTTTCACGCATAATTTCGCAGAATTCCAACCTTCTATCGAAGTAATCTTCGTTCAATTTCTGAACTAGGTAAAACTTATAGGGGAAATATTTCTCTTTTTGAAAAATTCTGTGAACAGTACCTGACACGCTTTTAATAAGGATCTTGAAGGTTCTTCAACAAAAGCCATCCTCAAAGCCACAAATCATAGAGTAATTCTTTCTTTTTCGGTCAGTTTTTGGGCCATTTTTAACAAATTATTTTAACTAATTTTAAAAAAGGAAATAAATAGGCTCAAATTGAACACAACAATTCAACAATCAATAAATTGTCCCTATCACAAACTGTTTATTAAATTTACACCTACTTATTTTCATTTTTGAAGAACGAAATTATTTGTGTTACAAAATGATACAGGGCAGCGTACTGTTTTGATACACATGGCAGTCAACGTGTCAAAATATCGGGTTTTAGTTTTGGAGATGAATTTCTTTTTTAATTACCTTTAAAATAAGGTGAAACTCGATAGGGGTTGAAATTTAAAAAAATTGGGGTTTTAAACCATCTAAAAATGTAGTTTTTATGGCCCTTTAGAGATCCCCAAAATTTCAATGTTTTTCTTCACTCATTAGAAACTTATGGCTCCGTCCCGGGACTTTTGGGAAACCATGTATATACGGGGCCGTTTTGAAGCTTACCAAAAGAATTAATGGTTGGATATCCAGCAGCAAAAATACACATTGTTATAAAATGGGACTATACTTTTATGGGATTTTTCCTTATAATGAGCTCTTTTATAGCTGGCAATATGTTTAATGCATTTTTATACCACGTTCTGTAGTACGTTTATTATTAAATTTTTGCTAGCCATTTTTTTAATAACTTAAACTTAAACTAAATGTGTTATGACCTTTTAAAACACCACGTTTCGAACTTGTAAATTAGAATAAAAAGTTGTATCACAGGAATGCAGTTTTAGGGAATGTAAACAACATTCTAATTATAGGTATTATGTTTATGAGATACATAGATAAAATTTAGAAAAAGGAAGCGAATGAATTTGTTATTTAGCATATCATTTTTATTGTTTGTTATATAGGCATGTTTTATTAATTTTATATGTTGCTAAGTTTTTTTTTGTAACTAGATATTCGGTTTAGAAAAGTACAATATTTTGTTTTTCTTTATAGTTATTTCTGCTACATGATTTACAAACCCTCTCCCCCCCCCATGATAACCTTAGTGATTAGTTAAAGGTGGTGGAAAACTGTTTAAGTGTCAGAGAAATAGCCGATTTCTTAAAATTCACCCTATATAAACATTAAAATATGAAAAATCCTATTTTTCTACAAATCTCAGTTTATACCTATTTGACATACTGATTTTGCTCACCAGCTAACAAAAGAAGATACCCCATCCAATTTTCGCAGTGATTTTAAAATAGGATTTATAAACCTACCTAAAGTCGAAAATAGAAAACTAACACTATGATTATATTAAGCGCTTTTTAAACCGAACTCCCGAAATTTCAGCAACTATAAATTTACATTTTATCTCGACAACCAGTGCATAGCACCAACACATCGCCTTTTCGAACTTTATGTATCGTTCATAAAAGATAGATAGATAAGTTATTGAATTCACTAAACAAAAACAAACGGTTCCCAGTTCGAAATACCTCGAGATGATTTAAGCTCTTATTAATAGAACAAATTCTCGAAATTCACCATGCACTTGGCACTAACACTTCTTGCAAACGATATAAGTGTAAGGAAGAGATAAGCTCGAACGATATCGCTACTGCACTTGCGGATAGCGCTCTCTCTCGATTTAGTGACGACTAATACTGAGTGTGCACTTGCATCGTATCTCTCTGTAAATGACAATTTGTGTGTTAACTCGAGCCAGCGCGACAGACTTCACTTAAAATAGACTTCATCATAATTTCCTCCTCATGGTTATAGTCGGGGTCCTAAGGGTTCTCCTCCACTCGCATATACAATTCACAGTTAATTTTAATTACTTGGTATTTAAGTTATCTCTCTGTCTTGGCACTGACATTCTTTCGCGTTAATTATTTTGTAGTGAGTATTACATAAAAAGATTAATATTAAATAAAAAAGTATCAATTAATTGTATACACATTTAAAACGAATAAAATCCGAAATTATGAAAAAGTCATAAACTAGCCTGTTTTATTGACGTTTCGATTTTTAATGAGATATTTTCAGGGCACTGGTAGTTTTCAAGATATTAATGTGCAATTCATATAATAAACCTTTTTTCTGGACCCACTATTGTAAATGAATAATTATATGTACCTACAAATTGAGTGCTAATGAGAGTATACAAATTTCTCTATTCTGATTGGTGTAAAGAAAAAATAACTAAACATGTAATGTGCAAAACGTGTTGTTGGTATTTAATAAAAATAACTAATTACCTATGAATCCTATGATTATAACAATTTTAATAATTATTATCGTTTCATAGAAATTTTTTATACTAAAATGAAGATATTGTATATTTATTATATTTTTATAATTTTAAATTTAAAATGGGTGCTAGAGATAAATGTTGGTTCTTTGTGTTATCTTAAGTTATACATAAATAATTATATGAGTACATTTTATCAAGATTTTTTCGGTAAATTTTTATGCAACTTATTAAAAAAGGAATTGAATTTTTGTATTTTGAAAAATTAATCGAAGCTTTACATGCATGCAAAGAAATTAATTAAACTTTTTCTACATTTATTCTTTTATTACGTGACTTGTGCGCAATGTTTCCATCCATATATGAAATATTGTTTATAGTTCAAGATATGATATATACTTTTAATAACATTTAAATATTATCGTACAACTAAATTTAATTAAAAATATAAGTCTTTATTTTTTCATTTTCAGTTTGAAGAAAATATGTGCCGAAACGTTAAGTAGGAGACATTTCAGTGAATTCAGAAAAACGGACTTTAAAAGTAACAGAAAATATATTGTGATGGGCTCCTTAAATTTTATTATAGTAATGTTTATTTATAATTATGTCCAGTATAATTTGAATGTATTATATGAGATGCAATTGACTAATAATCTCTGGATGGTTCAAATAATATAGTTATAATATAATAATCTAAATTTATTTTTAAACAAAAAATTAAATAAATCATTAACAGTTACCACTTTGTAGTTTTTTGAGTAATAATTAAAAGTCCAATTCTTCTTGCTTGTCAGTTCAAATTTTCTGTCAAATCAAGGGCCGTTGACCAAATAAAGTTTAACAACACTTCAATTGGCCTAAATATTCCAAAAATTCCAATTTTTACCCTTTTATTGAAGTGTATCCACAGCAGGTAAGGTTAATTAACATGTATTGATTGCACTATTGATATTCTCATATCTTTTCTTTTGTTAGGTTATACACAATACAGTTTGTATATATATATATACAATTGTCTTAATAATAATAAAAAACAACACCAACTGAATACTTTCAGCTATTAACTATCAAGTAATATCAGTTACTTTTAGTTTGATTACCTTTTAAGAAAAATTGAAATTGAGGTTAATTAATAAATTTTAAATTTCTTACGAGCAATGGTGTTTCTTCGATCAGGTTTCAAGCAGAAGAGAGAGCTCTGTCAAATTCGAACGGAGCTCAAATCGTTTTTCGTTTAATTTTTTTTTTAATTTTGAATTTCAAATAAATTATGATTACAATGTTATGAATTTTACTTATTTGTTGTATCCAAAGAATAAACTATTTATAATCAAAATTTGATGTTTTTACTTGCATCTTGACATTATAATTTTCATTTATTTATTATTTAGATACAACAATAAATTACTTTATTTTTGTTTTAATTGAATTCTTTCATATTTCTAAATAGTGAATAATGTTTAAACAACAATTTTCCATTAATTTGACACAATTTTGAATAATTTAAGACTTACAAGTATTACATATAAAACATGAATTTAGGTTTCATATATACATATTTACACATGCAGGACAATTATGATAAATTATAGCAATAGTTATTATCTCTGTTCAGAATTCTCTTATAATCACTGAAAAAATTTTGTGATTAAGCCAAATAGTTTGATGTAAGATATTAGTCAATTTTACAACATCAAATTTTTATGATTTTGAACCTGAAGATGTGGCCCATTTTGGCCACTAAACCGGTAGTTCTCTCCTATTTTCTATGAAAAAATAAAATCTTAGAGACTGTGAGATTAAAGGACTTATTTACTCCCTCTTCCTCCTAATTTGCTTTTGTTAAAACTTATTTAGATCTTATCCGATAAAATTATTTCAGTTAAAATAATTGTCACTTATTTATGGGGTTTAGCAATTATTATACAGAGAGGACCAAAAGTTTGGAAACGGCCAATTATCTCGTAAATTGCTGGTTCGAATTCTACAAAATTTGGGATACGCAGATTCCAGATTTGACATTTGACATGTTGCTAGATTTGTCGTTTCTCCCATATTATTTGTCACTTTGGTTTTTTAAATACATCACCCTGTATATTCAGTTATTTTTGGAATCTTTTCTTCAATACGAGTTCAACCATATGTAACATTTATGATTTTATGTAGTTTGTATGGCCTCCACGTTCACCTGGTTTCAATCCTAAAGATTATTTTTATTGGGGATACTTGAAAAATTCAGTTTTCAAAACTAAACCAGCAAGTCTTGCAGAGCTAAAGCAACGAATTATAAATCAAATCAAATCAAATAATTTCTAGACAATCATGGAGAAATGCGGTAGACGCATTCTACCATCCATTAGGGTAATGTCAACTCACAAATGGCGCACATTTTGAACACTTGATTAAGTAATCATTATTTTTATAATGTCATCTTTCAATTGTTACGTTTTAATTTAGTTGAAAATAGTTTGTATTAAAAATTTTATTGAGACAATTAGGCGTTGCCAGACTTATGTTTTATTTATTTAAGACCTTCTAGACTACATAAAATCAAAAGTGTTACATATGGTTGAACTCGTATTGAAATGAAGATTCCAAAAATGACTGAATTTACAGGGTGATGTATTTAAAAAACTGAAATGACTAATAATATCAAAGAAACGGCAACTCTAGCAACATTGCAAATGTCTAATCCGGAATCTTCGTATCCCAAAATAGGCTTATCCCAAATTGTGTAGAATTCGGATTAGCAATTTACGAGATAATTGGCCGTTTTCAGACATTTGGTCCACTCTGTATAACAAAACATATTGTGTCATTATAGTTTATATCATTTCTTATGATTTTTTACATTTTTACAATTTTTACAGTTACGAGAGGCAAGTAAAATAAGAAGGAAGAGAGCAATTTCTGCTAATAAATTCGACCATCAACATAGTGTTCCAATTTTGTAATGAATCTGGTATTTATATTCAAATTGCACTCTTCATTATAAACGTTCCCACAAAAGAAGCTAAACTTAGAATATACATAAAAATCGTTATCGTTATTAAGAAAAATAAATATGATACAGAAACATAATGAAAAGGAAATTAAGAGAAATCATATTCCAAAAAATAGTAAAAAGTAGAAAAAGTTTTTTCATTCCATATTTCTGCAACAAATTCATAGTAGTAATTATTTTTAACATCGGTGTTAATTAACATTTTTATTCAGCTCCGTTCCTTTAATAAAAAAAAACGTATTTTATTTAAAACTCTCTGAACCGATTAATACAGTTGGAAGCACATCGTCGTCATTCGAATATATTTCTCGTGATGTTTATTAAAAACCATCCGCGTGCTGCCTGCCGGCCTTTCGTTAAATTCAAACAAAACCAACTCACGTGAGATTATTTATATAGGCACAACAACGTTGCCAACAAAATAATGGGGTATCTAGAGTATTTTTTCAATGTATAGAATTTTATTTGTAGAGTCTATGAAAAAAGAAATCCCAAAACAAGAATAGTAAAAAATAGTATTCGGAGACGTCTTTCTGACTTATTATATAATAATATTTTTGCGGTAGTAACTTCGATTACGTATTTTATAATTACAAGAGTACTTTCTCTATCTACGGTATATTACAGATCAATGGCAACATCACCATATAAATTCGTCCGTTCCATTTTAGATATGTTCAACTTCTGGCTACGTTTAGTAGTTGAGTCATTTTGCACATCTCACCTCCTAAAGAAGCACCTTATGATAAACAAATTTCAAAGATGACGCAGTTCTTTGGAAGCAGTCATTCTCAGATATGGTATTGTGTTCAGTCATAGCCAAATAAAAACTTAATGCAAGTTTATATATATTTATTAATATTAGGAGTTTATATATGTATTTTTCAAAGCACTTATAAACACTTTGAAAAACTGAATAGTTAATGTCCTCATTTAAAATTGAAATTTCTACGAAGGCCTTTAAATATAAAAAAGTTAAGAAACGTTAAGTGAAACCACATTTTGTGAAATTGTCCTTTAATTAAGATACGAGGGCTGCTGCTTTAATTTCGGGATAAGACACCATTGTAATTGTTTGATGTTTGATGCATGAGCATTTGTAAAATTTGACATTGATAAGCAACAAAATTTGAATTTAGTGAGTCATTCGAGACCAACTTAATTTTAATGTAACGAATCGAAAAGGATTTATGGATTTAAATAGCGAGCATTTTCGAGCAATTTTGTTTTATTTTCGGCTAAAGAAAAGTGCAAAAGTGTATATGGATGATCTAAAAACTGCTTTTTGGGACGAGACACCAACAAGCACAACCGTTTTTTGGCGGTACCAAGAATTTAAATTTAATCGGAGCAGTCTTAATGACGCATTTTGTGACGGTCGATCAACTAGCTAAAAAATACCATTGATGCTACAACAGAAATGATAATGGTAGATCTTCATCACTTAAGTGTAAGAAAAACGTATTCTCGAGTCAAATGGAGCAAAGAAACACTCAAGCAGGTACGTTAAATTTGGTCTATGACATTGTTAGAGGTGAAGAAAGTTGGATAAATTCTTATGAACCGGAAACAACAATCCACTATTTAGGTGTTTCAAAATGAAGCAAAGCTAACAAAAGTTACTAGAAGGAGCGTTTCGAAGCAAATGATTGCTTGTTTTGTGTTGAAAACTAAGCGTCTCGCTACTATTAATACTATAAGAAATCGTAGTACCCTGAATGCTAAGTAGTATACAACTATTTGTTTACCAGAAGTTTTCTCTGAAATGAGAAAAATCAATAGAAAACGTCGTACAGCGGTGGTTAACGGATTTCAAGCCCAAAAGATGCAGTTGAAACGTTTCAAAATGCCGTGATGAGCTCTCCATCTTCAGATTGGAAAAAATGTTATTCGCATAAAAAATTGCATACATTGTCAAGGAGAATCTTTTTAAAAGCAATAAAGCCGCTTTTTGAATTTTAAATGTTCTTCCTAAATGTAGGGAATTAATGCAAAGTAATCGAATGCTGTGGACTACAACAATTCAAAACTTCAAATCATGCCTTGGTAAAATGTCTAATTATACATTTCTAAAAACACAGAAAATGTCATACAAAAATGTATAAGCGTTTGTTTCCGTCCACTATTATATTGTAAATGAGTATTTACATATTTGTACGTTCTGATTAGTCTAAAATATCAAAGAAACGCGTTACGTAATGTGTAAAAATATGCTAATGTATAATAAAATACTTAATTACCTGTGAATCCCAGGACGAACAATTTAGTCAGTTTTAAAATTTGACATTTTGTAGAAAAATATTCAAATTTAAAAAAATGCAAAATTTTGTTGAAATGTTACATTTAATTCGACACAAGAATTCGAATTCCGCGAAAGCAGGCCAAGATTATAAACTGTTAAAAGTAAGAGAAAGTTCTTCACAAACCCCCAGAAATTCGTTAAAAGAAATCCTTTTGGACTGTGTTCTCATTAGGTTATTAAAGTCATAAATTTTAGAAAATGTTATATCATAAATAAATAACATCAAATTCGATACCAATATTTACGGAAAAAATTGTAGTTTACAAAGCGTTCGTTAAACTTATACCATATATCAACCTTATTTTAAAAAATCACTACATATCTAATAGTATTTCTTAAAAGTTAAACATTAAATATCTCGATAAGAAATAACTTAAATTCAAAGAAAACATCTTAATTACTTCATACAAACCCATACTACTGGTGCCATTATCTATTTCAATAGAGATACAATTTAATAGCGTAATAACAGCATTAAGAAACCTATTGAAAAACGTCTATTTATATATGAAGCAGATGGTCTCGATCAGTTTTTGTATGAAAGATTTGACTTCCGTTAACCATTCGAAACATATCGAAACTGAAATGTCCAAAAAATTCAATTATACGTTCGCCTTGTTTATGTGCTCAGAACGAGGAGTTACCATCAAGATATTTTGATAAATGGAGCCACATAAAGTTGAACATACAATGGCCCTTCTTTCTAGCTACTTCATATCTCGCTTTACGGCACATTTTAGAGGTCGAAATTGGCCGAGAGATTCAATACAGGTCGGAGAGTATCTATAAATAATATACAACTAAGGAATCTGACTTGTTATAAAAAGCTGTAGATTGAGTATACTTTTGACCTCTTTAAGAACATGTGAAATATTTAGTTTTGAGGTAAGATTATACATAAAATTAATAATGCTAGGTGTGCTTCTTCTTTTCCTAAAAATTGAAATTCACTGTTTTTTATAACGTGTGTTTCCTCATACCTACAGGGTGCGGCATTAGTACGTCGAAGTACGATTAGTCCGCTATTATTGAAGTTACGAAAAAAAAGTTTTTACGAAAAGTGTAGGCAGTCTTGAGATTCATATTTTAAAATTAGTGTATTCAGGAACGCAGTGCCAGACAAAAATTTTGTTTTTTTAAAAAGAACACCCCGTATATTTTTACATTTTTATAAACCTCTTGCCGAGCAAATTTCAACGATATATCACACTATATATTTAATAAAGGATCTACAGCCACCTGAACATCACATTTTTTTGAATTTAGATATCTGTAGCAGCCAAAATGTTAAAAATCAACAAAAACGGCTTACATGTTCTTGTCCTAACTTTTCAAGTTCTATGCTATGGTATTAAAAAATATTTGATACAGAGTGATCAAAAATTTGAAATCCCAAAATATGCTTATCACAAATTTTGTAGAATTCAGACTAGCAATTTACTGACTTTTGGTCCTCTCTGTATACATTTGCTAATTATATTTTGACTTAAATTCAGCTTCGATAATTTGATCTAATCTAATTTATAAAAGATGAGAGTAAGGTGCTCATATTTATGATAATAACTGTATGCTTAAAACATATTGACAGTTCATATTTAATGTAATTTAATTTTCGTAACAGTACGAAAAACAATAATATAATAAAATAAACTACGACTAATCACAGAAGCGTCACCCCAGAAGAGGCTCAGCTTGTATTGTGATATACTTATTTAGTAAGTTCATACATTTGTATCCTTAATATTAATCTTAATTATTATAATAATTTCTATTATCATTCGAGAACTAAAAGATTACAATGAAATTTCAGAATTAAGTGAGTTGTCAAAAACAGGAATAGTTCATAATTATATGAGTTGTCATAATCGGTTGTATTGTCATAATCGGGTGTATTGTCATATTCGGGTGTATTGTTATAATCGGGAATATTGTTCTAATCATGTTGTCGTAATTTTATGTAATGTAATTAGGTATAACGTCAAATTCAAGTCTATTATTTTATATTATATTATTTACCTATATTATATTATTTACACATTTTATATTATTTACATATTTGAATTTACAAACTTATGAAATATTGTTCTGTCACTTTCCCCTATCCATTTTTTAATTTTTTGTTTAAAGTGTTTGTATTGTTGTATATTTTTTAAAAAATCGGGAATTATTGAAAATATTCTAGGTGCTAGATAGGAACAGCATTTTTGATCTGCAGTTTTTTCGCATCTTGGTGTAATATATGCTCTTCTCTTAATTCTCGTTTCGTATTTGTGAGAAATGGGTTCTATTTTAATTTTTTTTTGTTTAGTAAATAATAATATTTTTAAACAAAAAATCTGCCGAATATCTAATGGCCCCGATAATTTAAATAAGGAGTTTGTGGAGTAAGTACGACTTTTCCCATATATTATTTTTATTAACCATTTTTGAATAATGTCTACATTTTGTAGGTAAAAGTTACTTACTCCGCCCCATCCTATTATTCCATAATTCAACTGCGATTGAATTAATCCATAATAGAGCGTCTTTAGGTGAGCTTCAGCTAACAATTTTTTAAGGTATCTAAATTTCCCTAACATGCCTCTTAATTTTTGTACAACCGATTTAATATGAAGGTCCCATCTTAGATGTCTATCAACTATGATACCTAGATATTTAACTGATTTTGCAGCTGGAATTGCACTGGACTGATCTATTTCTAAAGTATCAAATTTCGGTAGATTATTTTCATATGATGTAAATGGTAAATAGTGCGTTTTTTCAATATTTAGTGTGAGAAGGTTATGTTGGAACCACAATTGTATTTTCTTAAAATCCTTTTCAGTTTGACTTTTTAAATCATTCCAATTTGAGTCCTCGTAAAGAATGGCAGTATCATCTGCAAAACTCATAATTTTTCCTGTGGTATTGAGCTTTAATAAATTATTTATATATATCAGGAATAATAATGGACCCAATACTGTACCCTGAGGAACACCATAAGAGACCAATTCAGGCTCACTGACGACACTGTCAATTTCCACGTATTGGACTCGTCCTGAAAGATAACTTGAAATAGTCCACTATACTAAAATTTCTGGCAATGTGAATGAAGTCAACCAAATTATTGCTTCATTATGATCTACGAGGTGTGGCAATTAAATAAAGACTGGTGTCATATATGTGATTTATTGCAAACAAAGTTACAAATTACTTTTATTCCCTTCAATATACTCCCCTTCCCTGTCCATGTACCGTTGCATACGTGCCTTCCATTGTTCAAAGCAATACTTTTCACTTTTGGAAAGAGATAAAAGTCACAGGGAGTCAGGTCTGGTTTTTACGGAGGATGATCGAGAACAGGAATGCGTTTGTCCGCTAAAAACTGTTTCACAGAAAGGGCATTATGGGCAGTGACGAATGGCACAAATAATTTCAAAAATTCCCTTGTTAACTTGGATATTCTTCTTTTCTCTTCATCCAAAAGACATCAGTCTTTTGAGAATTGAATTCCATTTTAAGTATACCTTTAGCAGTAAGATCGATTAGATTTTTTTTCATATCAGCTAGTTGTATCCAACATAGGATTTCACAATAAGATTCTGGGCAACTGTATGCGTTTTTGAAATCACTGACATAGTTTTATTACTGTCCTAAAGGATCGCCATAATCTTTTATTTGTTAAAAAACACTGCTCTAGAGACATAAAAACTCGCCAATAATTAATATACTTATAAATAATACAAATTTATGGTACTGATATTTCAAACATAATGAACAAGAGGAATTTCATGAAAAATGGTGTTTTCCTATTTCAGTTTATTTTTAATTATTTTTCTTTCGTATTAGACCCTTTTCAATCAATTATGTTTTCTGTTGCAAAAATCTATCGGTCCTCGTTCTCCCAGTCACGCAAGGCAAAATTTAACCATCTCCATCGAGTGCTTCATCATCAAACGCAATCCGAATTCTTTTGTTGTATTGTTTTTCAGCGAGAGAACCTTTAAAATCGCAATACATCATAGTTTGAAATTTTCTCGTATTTCAATAGAGACAGAAACGTCAACAATTGTATGAGTTGAGCACAGAAATGTAACTGCCAAAATAAATAACAAGCAGCTTCGTTAGGTTTTTTTTATGCTGCTACTCGTTCAGTCATCAATCAACATTAAATCATGGAAAAAATATACCTAATCCTTTTTTTCACTATATATGGCATATATCATCCTGGGTTTGGTGTCAAATCAATTATTTTTTGGCCATGATACAAAGATATAAGAGTTCTAAGATACTCTAATGATTTATTACCTCGCAATGAATAAAGAGCAAAATATACAGCGCGAGAAATTTCTTTCTTAAGCCTGCAGTTATTGAATTAATTTTACAAATTGAAAGAGATTTATAAGAAAGACAAATTTGTATTATGTAGATATAAAAAGTGTACATAAAGTATGGAACAAATTCGTTTTAAGCTAAACAAACAATTTTCCTGCTGAACTTTATTAATGGTTTCCTGCGAATTGTTATTTATTTTTTGCCTTATTCTATCTTTTAAATCGTTTAACTCGTCGGGATTACTTTTATACACAACATTTTTTAGATGATCCCACAAAAATAAATCTAATGGCGTAAGATCCGGTGACCTTGGTGGCCACTCAATAGGACCTCGTCTACCGATCCACTTATTGGGGAAAAGTTCGTCAAGATATGTTCGAAGGGCGGCTGCACAATGTGGCGGCGTTCCAATTTGTTGATACCACAGACTTTCATCGATATTTCCAGGTCGTCATCTGATATTTCTTGTACAAGGTGCACCTTAAAAAGATGCCACTTTTCATGTTTTAATACTTTATGAATAGAAGTAAAAGGAACATGGTGTTCTCGACTAACTTGGGGAACGCTGTTGTGTGGATTTTCTTTCATAGCCAAAAAAATGTTTAATTTAGTATCCTCGGCAAAACTATTAATTACCGAACACAAATATGATATATTTTTGGAATCGTCTTGAAATTTGCAATCTAAAAAAATATACAGGGTGTGAATTTCAAAAAATTGTCGATGACATCGTTACTGACAAATAGTTAATTGTTATGTAAAAATACATTAAATTAAAATCAAAAACCGACCTGTCTCACGATGTTTCCACAAAATTGTTTGTTTAACTTAAAATGAATTTATTCCATACTTTATGTAGACACTGTATATTCGAAAATAATTCGAAAATGAAAAAGTTAAGGCTCTCTACAATTTTTGATAATATTTTTTTGGTTGCTCTGTTTGTGTTATTTCTGGTTAATGTACTTTCAGTATTGGTATTTTTAACTAGAGAATACAATTTCATCAACTAAGCTGTAATTAATGTGTTAAATAGAATCCTACTTCCGGTTCTGGAAAAATATCCTAGCGGAGCGAAGCATTTTGAAATTAGGCCGGAGTTTATTATTAATTGAGAAATGGAACGAATGGATAATTTATCATGGATACCGTAAAAATGTACTTAAACTCCATTTAGGTAAAACGAGTTCGAAAAATATGGTATATTCGGTTAGACAGGTAAGCAGCAATTACTCGCTCAAAACTAATTGCTTTCGACTCGTGTTATGGATATATTTCGTTAAAATTTAATTCATCCTTAATTTTTCCTTAATGTATACCAACACTCTTTGATAACGCAATTTGGCGAAACCTGATTAGATAAAGATATTTTGAAAATACCTTTAAAATACTCTGCAAATTCAAGATAAGTATAATTTATTTTTTATATTTTTCTGAAGAAATTCCACAAAGTGAGGGTTGAAACAATTGATTGAACATTTAACTTCGTTAGCTGAGAACAAGATAAGATAAATCAACGAGATGTAGTGTTGTAAAAGAAATTTCTTTTCAAATTTCTTGTCAGTATGTCGGTAAAACATATTAAAAATTAGATAAAAAAAATAGTCAGACTTAGTCTAACATAACCATAGCTAAAATGGTTCTAAATGGACTATGTTAACGTTTCGTCTTAAAGCTTTACACCCATTTTCCAAATACCCTGTATAATAATAATAATAATAATAATAACAATAATAATAATAATAATTAGATTATTGTTGTTTGAATTACAACTCTCTAACAACAAGTCTGTAGTTGGCAAGAAAAAAAAAGAAAAACCTACAATTAATTTGATAGAAGGAAAAATATATACATATACCCAAAAACAAGACATCTAAATATACATGTAATTTTTTCAATAAAACAATAAAACAGTACTGTTGGTTTTAAATAAAAATAAGTTTTCTTTATTTTCATCCCAATAACCTCTGCTATAATTTATGATAAATCATTTCACAACACTCAGGATAAATATTATTTTCTCTTACCAATGTTTCACAAATTTTCCACATTATTTTATAGAGGTATATTTGATTAAAATTATATATACATGTACCTTATGGAAGACATAATATAACACATTAATTACAGAAATTTAATTATATCTTAGAATTAAGCTTTATTTCCAAAAACAGTTGCAAAAACAGTAAAAATCTTAAACGTTAAATACATTTACTTACGCTTAGATAGTTTTCAGCCGAACTTACCTGAAACAAAAGCAAATTTTATTATTTATTACATAAGTAGTTCAATTACAGGTTATATATCTAAGTAGGTACTAATAAAATAAAAATGTAATATGTAGTGAAATTTTTAGAAAATAGTTAAAGCGACATAAAAGTTTAAGAGTTATTATTTGCGTTTTATTCTTTACTGCGAAGAACATAAATCAAGTTATATAGAATATGAAGCTGGTAAATTATATAGAAAATGAAGAAGGTAAATCATAAAAAAGTAATACATTATTACTTTTTACGATTAACTGGTTTTATTATTTTATATTAGTAATTTGGCCATGTCAAATTGAATATTTCAAATGAATTTTTCTATTTCCTCTTTTATAAGTGATTAATAGTCCATGAAGTAATCGTATTGTGTAATATGCAAAACGTGTAATTATAAGTATCATGAAATTCTTTTAATTATAAATCATAGCACTTTTTTATTAAAAAGATCTAATTTTACAATTTTAACGCTTTGTTATTATGAAAATTAAAATAAAACAAAAGAACACATTCGAAGCGTCTAAAATTCGCTTATTTTAAACAAGTAAAACCAATAATCAATTCTTTTGATACACCCCGTATACGTTCGAGAAAGTTTCATATATTCCACATACAAAACTCTCACATTTCTCCCTTTCTGATATCACTTTCAACCAATAAGAATATGGTATCATAAAAATGTGTCCCCCTTAGAACAAAAATCGACGTGTTTCAGCATTTCCTCAAAAATCTAATGAATACTGCCAAATATCGGGGTGGACTGTTTTCTGTGGCCCACTCTGTATACATTTCTACACTAAGTAATTTCTAAAACTGATAGAAATATTGTTTTGCAGAAAAAACTACCTAAATTAGTCAAAACTTAAACGGTTTAATGCAAATATGATTTTTAATGAGGGGCGATCCTCCTGTGTGCCCCAATTTTTGTATGTATTCTTCTTGGCATATCTAAATCAATTAACGAATATCGTCTTGAAGAGAAAGTTCCCATTCTTCTGCAAGAACTTGTTGCGACTAAGCATGTGTCAAAGATGCTCTGGTATCGGATCTGGACTTACCAATGACCATTTTATAACAGAAATATTTACGTCGTTTAAGAACTATTCAGATATTACCGTGAGGTCTGTCAATTATATTGAATTAAAGAAAGGCATCTCCAACAAAATCAATATAAGCGACTACAAAATATTGAAGAATGTCATCAATGTATTTGGAAGCTGTTAAGAAACCTCTTGGAAAAATGTACAATTCCGTGTGTGGCTCCAGAAAAATTCCAGCCCACACCATAAATAAAAATCCCCCCAAAATTGATTTTTATTAATCTTAGTTCTAATTGGTTTTCCGACTAGTGCATTTTGTTATACTCGTATCAGTACTTGATTTACTGGCGAGTGATATATTTTGTTGTGTTAGTGTTATCTGTAGCGCCCATGAGCATGTGATGATAGTGCATCTTGTAGTGACACTACTTTCAGAAGAAAGCATTTATCTTCTGATGCTAAAAAATAATTCAAAATGTGTACTAATAATTACTGTAAAATTTAAGTGATGCTTTAGTCTGCTTTAGCAAGAACTTCTTTATCTTCGGTACATGATATATTATAGAAATATATAATTCCAAGAAAAAACCAGAACGACTCTGGTACACTTAGAAGTATTGACAATACTGATTTTGATTTATTAAGAAGGAAAATTTATCAAATGTATGAAGAACAATCTGCATCTAACCAGTCTAAGAAAAATTTTGCTTAAAATGGGTTCTAAAAATCACACAACTGATAAAAGACAAACTTTAATGGAATTTCAATATTTACGGAAATGGCGTCATAAATATTTAACGGCTATTCAACGATATAGAGCAGAAAATGGATCCATTATCTACTTTCACGAAACATGGTTCGATACACATAACACTGTAAGAAAAGGATGAAATCATTTTTCAAAAAAATGTCAAACCAAGGCTGCTTCAAATAAAGGCAAAAGGATAACAATAATACAGGCAAATTCAAAAAATAATTTTGTTTTGAAGATTTGTTTGAACATTGACTTCTTAAAAATATACAGATTTTTTGACTAGAAATTTTGACAAATATCTGGGTAGTAAGTCATTAGTCACTTTATAGATAAACGTCAAACAAGCAACATCTATCATTTGACTGACATCTAAAAATGTTAGCCTTTTTAGCATAATTTGAATATTTGTATATCTATACTAATAAAATACGCATGAATTTATTTTTTAGTATTTGTAATATTTTTATATCTTCTTTAGTACATAAAATTAATATAGAAGCGCAATATGTGAAATGTGGGTAAATAATTACATTGTATACTGTTCTTCTAGTCCAGCACGAAATTTTACCAGATATTCTAAGAAAAAAACCAATTTTTCCCTAGTTTTTTACATATATAATCAACGTGTTGGTTTATGCTTAAATAAGGATCAAGATGTACACCCAAATATTTAATATTTTCTACTATTTCAATATTTTCATTGTCCATACTAATACTTAGGTTCTTTTCTTTAAATATTTGGCAATTTTTTCGACTTCCTAAAATCATACATTTTGTTTTGGACGAGTTTAAATTTAAGCCAATTAAATAAAATTTTTAATATCCACAATTCTATGGTGACCTCATCGATTTCTTTTTTCTATTTAGCTAACACATACTGAATTGCAGTTTCACACGAGTGTCTGCTACGGAACAGTGACTGTATCGCATGCAATATCCCCTTTTTTTCTAAAACCTTATGCAACTGCTCATGTACTACTATCTCTAAAATGTAGACAAAATTTTTATTGGTAATACATTTATGGGCCTAAGTTCTTCTGGTTTTTTTGGAGTATTCACTTTTGGTACAGATACAATCACACTACATTTTAAATGACTTGGAACTACGCCCGTTTCTAATGATGTATTCACTAAATTTAACATTTAACCAACCACATTGAAAAGATCCTTAATAAATTTGAATTACACATCCAGTCCGTTTCTTTGAAGTTTTCATCCGGAAGTTCAATGCTGGAAACAATATCCTTTACACTATCTATAATAACGTGTTTAAGTAATCTTGCTGCGTTAGTAAGTTTTCAGTGTTTTCAAAGTTTATCTGCAATATATCTTTTTTACTTTTGTTTATTAGCTCTTTTACTGTTTCCCACATTTTTTACTGTCGTTTTTATTGTTGTCTATGTTCTTCTCAAAAAATTGTTTTTCTTATTGCCTTAATATGTATGTTACTCTATTTCTTTTTTGTTTAAATATGTTGTAATCATCTGCATCGTTTGTAAATTTAAACCTTTTGTATTGCCTATCTCTTTCTTTCTGCAGCTGTAAAACTTCTTCATCGATCCATTTAATTTTATTTTATTATTTCATTTAAAGGTGACCCTTTATTTACTACTTCATTTACGAATATATTGGTTATCAGGTTATTATATAAGATATTTGTATGAGTAGATGTATTTTTCTAATAATTCTCTTTGCATTACTAGTAGGTTTTTGTTACTAAAATTTCTTGATAGATAACTATCTTTATGTTGTACTGTTTCACACTTATGCACTCGTATTGTGTGTGAATCTTAAACTTCATTTTCAATAAAATAATTATTTTTAATTAATCTTTATATTCATTTAACTTAAAATGCCTTTTTTAATTCAAAATAACAATAAATCAATATGCATGAAGTTATATTTTCAAGCCGGCCCTGCATTCATTTATTGCAGTTTGAAGATGTTGAAACATACACGATGGCCTACACTTGTTAATTTTTAACTTTATACTTTTAAGTGACTGCTTTTTTTTCAAATAAGTGCTCAATTGTTATTTAAAATTACTTTAAAATGTTGCTTTGCTTGTAATTCAGCTAAATAAAACATAAAACCTACAAAATGCAACTCTTTCTCGTGTGTGTGTGTGTGAGTGTATTTCCAAACATAAACGTGAAAAAGTCTCATTCCCATGTAAAATTCTATTTACAGCTAATGTCGTGTAATACACTATTAAATTGTATTTATTTTGTTTTCTAACATAAAGGTCATATTCCGTAAAATTTATTTCTTATTGGAACAGTATACTTTTATTGAAAATACACCATTTAGGTAGACAAAAACAATTCTGTCCATTTAAAATAATGGTGGATTCACTTATAAATGAAATCTCGCCAAAAAATATCAAATTGAATCTCAACCAATTCGAACATATTTCTTTAAGTTCAATGGCCAAACTCCCTTATACACAATCAGCCATCCAAGCAGAGATGCATCTTATCGATTAGATGTATGCAATTCAGTTGGTTCGCTCCAATAGATTTAATTACTTTCGAAGGAACGTATTAAGCTACTCTGCTTTTAATTTATTGCACAAAGTATTTTGTGTACAGCGTAAATAACCAATACTTACTTTTATCATAGCCGATGAATTTTAGGCTAATTTTATACCATAAACAATACAATCATTTAAGTTTTTGTCTTGTTCTGTAAAAAATTGGACGCTTAGTGTTATTTTATTGATCAGATACGAGGGTTGCTATTTATGTATTGAAAATAGAAAGAACAAACAAATGAATTTTATCAAAAATATATTTATTGCTTTTCAAAATATTCGCCTTTAAGTTTTATATAATTTTGCATGTGATTGAACCACCCTTCAAACCACTTTGTCCAGTCAACCGCTTCTTCGGGTGATGATAATCGTTGTCCACGCAGTTTATGTTTAATTTGTGGGAACAAGAAGAAGTCATTAGGTGCCAAGTCGGGGTTGTAAGGCGGACGACCATTCAATTCGATCTTTTCTGTATCCAAATTCTCGCTTGTTTCACTTGATGTGTGTAAGCTCGCGTTGTCGTGATGCAAAATAATTCGTCGTTTGGGATTGGTTTCTCTCAATTTACCGAAAACTTCTGACAAGAAAATGGTCGTATACCACGCTGAATTAATGGTCTTTTGATTTTCGAGAGCCACAGTTGCCACATGACCGGTTTTTGTGAAAAAACACGCCACCATTTGCTGCTTAACACTTCGAGAACGAGTAACTTTTGGTGGCTTTTCTTCACATTGAAACACCCAAACTGCTGATTGGCCTTTTCTTTCTGGTTCATATGCATAAATCCACGACTCGTCACCTGTGACGATGCTGTATACGCCTTTGGATGTACTACAGCTTTTTTTTAATCATTTTACGGCACCAATCGACACGAGCCTTTTTTTGAACATCTGTCAACAAATGTGGAATCCAACGCGCAGATAGCTTCCGAACACCCAAAAGTTCGTGCAAAATCTTATGTATGCTGGTCATACTAATGCTTAAACATGCCTCGATTTCACGGTATGTCACATGACGATCTTC
The DNA here is from genome assembly GCA_951812935.1 of Hermaeophaga mercurialis. Classification (NCBI taxonomy): domain Eukaryota; kingdom Metazoa; phylum Arthropoda; class Insecta; order Coleoptera; family Chrysomelidae; genus Hermaeophaga; species Hermaeophaga mercurialis. The sequence continues at coordinate 36,113,867 of OX638359.1, read as the reverse complement.
TTCAATTAGTTTTCTCATAGCATCGATGTTTTCCGGCACAACGACCGATTTTGGACGACCTTCTTTAACTTCGTCCGTGAGCGAACTACGACCACGTTTGAATTCAGTGTACCAGCGACATACACTAGCTTTGGATGGTGCTTCATCGTCAAAAGTTGAATTAAGTTGATTGATGCACTGTTCTTGAATTACACTACGTCGAAAGTCATAATAAATCATAGCTCGAAAAGGTTTGCGAGTTAATTCCATTTTTTGGCCGAGATGAGATTTTAAACTTACTGTAAACACCACAAATAGTACTCGCACGTCAAAACGTTCTGAGCACGTATACTGTCAAAAATTTCAAACTTTAAGATGGTAATGACAGATTTCACCTGGCAACACTGGTGTTGCCAGTTCTCAATACATAAATAGCAACCCTCGTATCTATTTGATTAATTTTCAGTTAACCCTTAACGTTGAATGATGATTTATGATGATTTATTATTTTAGTAATAAAAGTTTCTAACTCTTACACCATTAGCTTGTCCTATGTTCTTCTTTCCATTAGAGTTTCTATCCATTTGTTAGGAGTCTGACGCGCTCCAAATTTGTCTTGTCAATAATAATTGAGTTTACCAGAGCTGTAATGCTGGTCTACAAGAGAAATGTAAACGAAATGCACCATCTAATCGATAAGATGCATCTGGCGTTCGAACGAATGAGAAATTGACTTGTACGTTCTAGCAAACTTGAAAACAAAGCGACTCGTATTAAACGTACATTTTATGTACGAAACTGCACCAACTTAAAATCTTTTTTACTGCTTTATGTGACTCGGATATTTAAATTTAATAACCAGAGTTAGGGTAGTAAATTTGACGTGTTTAAATTCAAGAGAAAATAGGATTTCAGATTTTCATTTAAATATTTCATTTGTAATTGTTTGCTTCCTTAAATAACTGCGATTTATTCAGTTATGAATAAAAAATTCTAGAAGTACTATTAAATATATTCTCCATTCTTATAAATAGAAGTTTTAGGTTATACATCTTATATTTAATTAAAATAAAAAAATAATATCTAATGAAGATATTCTTCAGATATTTTGTAAACAACGAAAATACATGAAAATTAAACCTTTAAAATTTTCATATCAGTAAAATTAAATAAGAAAATAAAAATTTTATGCGTGTAATCTCTTTGAATACGATCATGTCCCTCATATGCATCGGTCCGAAGTTAGAGCCAAATTATTTAAAATCACGTGGAACCAAGTCATTTCCTATTCAAGTATGAAAACACTTATAATACAGTAATTGCTCATTCTGGAGCACCTTTCTCTTCATATAAAGAATTTTCCAGGTACATAATGTTGCATGTAAGTATTATCTCCACTAACTTTTGAAAATACGTCCAAATTCTAGGTTATGTCAATTTTAGGTACTTGTTAAATAGTAAAATAATTTCATTCGCAATAACATAAATATTAATTCCGAAAAACACCAGGTATACATGTAATTAATTATTCATCTTTTATAACGAAACTTACATTTAAATTACTCTTCCTGGAAAATTTTTTAGGTTATATACCATATTTTTTTGAAGAATTCTATAATTTCATTATTATCAACTAAGGGTACTTTTTTAAGCTATATCGACGATATTCACCCCTGACAATTTAACTGTTTTAATAGGAGGTAACAAACAGCTTTGTGTACGGAGAAATAAAAAGATAAGTGAAGTTAAAAAAAGTCGTGGAAAATTTATGTAAATAATAAAACTAATGAATATTGTGGATTTACAAGGAGAAAAGAAAATAGTAAAAGAGAAGGTAGCAATAGGAAAGAGAAAAAGTAAACAGTAAAAGAGATGGTAGCAAGTAGCAAAGAGAAAACAGGGGGAGGATTTTGGTGAAAACATAGAAAGAGACAGTGAAACAAATCAAAAAATATTTTACATAACTTTAAAATCATCGAGAAAAGAAAAATCACGTGAAATGAATTGGATACTGAATAAAGGACCTGAATATGCTAAGAAGAGAAAGAGAAGTAATAAACAGATCGAAAGAATACTTCCAGGAGTTACTAGGAACAAAAAATATAACATCAAAACAAACAACTGGAGGCATCTAATGAAAATAAAGAATATATAAAGAATAAAGAATCGTAGTATATAATAATTGATTTAAAGAATGGAAAATCACCAGCAATGGATAAATTAACAGCTGAAATGCTTAAGAATCTAGAGGAAACAGGAATCAAAATACTATAAAGAACATATAATGAAGCATGGAATGGAAAATAGACTAGACTAGACATAAATAGCAACCCTTGTATTTCAAAAAATAAATCAAATTAAAAAAAAATTAGTTAGAACCTTGCAAAATACATTGCATTATTATTTTTCTTATAGGACCAAAAAATTGTAATACAATGGGTCTACGGCTGTCGTAAATATGATAAACGTAATGATTGGTAAGTCTGCCGGGAAATTGCTTTCAAAGGTGTCTTTGTCTAATAGCTAAATGAAGTTATAAACTTTATTAGAAATTCTCATTTGATATGCTTTGTACGGTTTATGGATGGCAATAACATTACAGAATATCTTCTCTTTTGTAAAAATATTTCTGCACGAGTGGAGTCTCAGGACTTGATGCACGTATATCGAATAATAAATTGAATTACACTAAACGTGTTAGCGTCTCTACCAACGGAGCTAGTTCCATATCTGATTATGAAGGATTAAAGGCACTTATTCGAAACAAAGTCCATGATGCACTGGAGACCTAATATATTTTTCGCAGAGAAACTTGCTTCGAAGCACCTGAATCCTGCACTGAGTCAGATATTAGAATTCGTAGTGCATACATTAAATTTGATAAAAACGTCTATTGAAAGCAAGATTTAGGAAAAAAACTATGTGAGGATATGGGAATCGAACACTCGTTTTTGTTATACGAAAATGTATCAGAAAATAACGAGACTTGTGCTGTAACTTCTTCAGAGGTAGAATTTTATGACACAAAAAAGAGGTGTGACATGAAAACTTTATCTTTAATGTAATTTTCCTCAAGTTTGTTTTGATTTAACTTTTGGCATTTATTACAAATTAATTATTGAATTGTCAGTGTTTTGCGTACCCGTCGAAAAAATGAAAGTGGAGCAACGATATGCGATAAAATTTTGTATTCTGTTGAAACACATTGAATATCCCCTACTGTGACTCTGAACTGTTCAATGGCGTTTACCTCGAAAACGGGTGAAATTATCGTGTTTAAACAAAAGTACCAATATTACGTATAAATGATGTTTACATCATATTTTCTAATCAAAATCACTAAAAAATTTCGTCAAAAAACGCTACCACTTAATTTCATCAACAGGAACCATTCATGTGGCGCCCCCTGTAACAAAATGTGAAATCATACTTAAATAATATTCCTTGTCCAAAGCTATTCCTCTGTGCCGATTTCGATAACAACTGATAAATATACTTTGTCATTATCAGAAAAAAAATTCAACTTTAATGCCCTATATCTTATTCCGCAGCAATTTTTTATTAAGGTATATTTGGTCTAACCGCCATATTTTGATCCAAATAACCTGCCCTTAGCCTATGTCCCAATAGTTATGAATCACCCTGTATAGTTTACTATGAAATCCTATATTTTCTTTATGATACAGTTTGCTTTTTTAAAAGCGGCAACACGAATTAATTTAGTCGATACCATTTTCCTAGTCCAACAAAGAGTACTCTAGAAAAATAGTTTTGGTTTCAAGACTGTTCGCTTTACTTGTTTCGTTTTCATTAAAGGATGTTGGACTCAAGCGATCAAAAAGAATTAAAAAATATAAAGATAGATAGTAAACCATTTAACAAAAATCCCCTTATTTAGAATAAAAATTGGCGTGATAGACCGTTTTTTATAACTATGTAAAATAACGCCAAGAATAATGTGGTACCCACACTATATACAGAAAAATCTTTATTAATATTCTGATTGTCAAATAATTCCTTTTGCTTATATATCGCGTTACCAAGAAATAGGGTAAATTTGAAGGTACAATAATGTGACAAAGGACCGTACATTCTTTGGCGTAAACGCATTCACCTTCGGAGAGAGGTGAACTGAATAACTTACATCTAACTATTTGGCTTTGCTCGTGGAGACTGTCAATAATTTTAGGAATTTCTAGTATCTACAGCAAATGAAAATTCACAGTTACAGGAAGATTGAAAATAAAAGTTTCCATAGATCTATCTGTACATTTTAATGTACGGAATTTTAAAATTTTTATAACCGTTGTGCGCATGAATGCAGGATCGAACTTTTGCATTGGGATTTAGTATCATACCCACTCAGATATTTGACACAAAATTTCAATTATTTAACCTGTGAAAACATCTTAAAATCATAAGAAAATAATGCAGAACCTGGTGTAAAAAATGTGTTTATGAACATACAGGGTTGGGATAAAGTATGGAACCAAGTAAATATCTTTATTTATTATTTATCTTTTGTAGGTAAGTGTAATGGGGCAAAATGTAGCTGATGTACATTTTTTTGTTAATAATATACTTCCGGTTTAACCGGAAATACCCTCAACTTTTTTAATTTAAATGGGACGCCTTGTATATTTTTGCAGATTTTGAAAGAGCTCTTTAATTTGTACATAATGGGTTTAGTGAAAATAATCTGTAAAAACGAGAAATACCTCATTTTTAGTTATAGAATAAGTAAATTTATTTACTTTAGACTAATGAAAATAATAATTTAAACAAAATTAATTCAAATATTCAAAATGCTCTCCGTTCACCTCCTAACAATATGCCAGCCTATTAACAAATTCTTGAGTCACTCTTTCCAAGACTTCTTCACGTATTAGTTCACATTCATCAATAATTCTTTGTCTCAATTCCTTCAAGCATGTTGGTCGTTTAACGTAAACACGTGATTTTAGATAACCCCAAAGAAAAAAATCTAATGGGTTTAGATCCGGAGAACGAGCAGGCCACTCTATGAATCCTCTACGTCCAATCCATCGATTTGGAAAATTCGCATCCAGAAAATCCCTAACCCGTCTATCATAGTGGGGAAGTGCTCCATCTTGTTGAAACCAAATATTTTGTGGTAACTGCCCCTTCTGTTGAAGTGCAGGAATAATTTGGTTATTCAGTAAATCTAAATACTTGCCACCATTCAAGTTTCCGTCTATAAAAAATGGGCCTATAAGACTATTTTCGACAATTCCCATCCAAACATTCCACTTCTGTGGATATTGGGTATTGTGCTTCAAAGCGTTCTTTACCACTCGCGTAGATTCGGGTATGTCTACAAATATTCTGGCCGAATCTGTATACAGGGTGATCAACGTATACTCCGAAGTTCGATAACTCCGTTATCTTGAGAAATAGGAAAGAATGTTTTAAACAGAAGTTATAGATAGAGTCAAGCTTCACATTTTAAAATTATTTCGTAATATACAGGGTGTCTCATAATTTCACAATTTCAACGATGTATCATACTTCATATATATTTTGTTCAATAAAGGATCTCCGGCCACCTGAAAATCACATTTTTTTGAATTTATATGTATGTAGCAGCCAAACCGTGGAAAATCAATAAAAATATGTTCCTATCCTTCAAGTTCAATACTATAGCATAAAAAAATATTTCATTTGATTGTAAATGAAATAATTTTAAAATGTGAAGCTTGACTCTATCTATAACTTTTGTTTAAAACATTCTTTGCTATTCTGAAGATAATGGAGATATCAAACTTGGGAGTATAAGTTGATCACCCTGTATAAGGAGAAGAACTATGGGGTTAATTTTCTTATTACTATAAAACAAATCATCTTTTGTTTCATATGAAATCTAAATGTTTTGTGTAACATACCACATTAATGTAACTATATTTTATTCGTTAAAGTAAACTTTTATTCACACTTTCTTCACGCAAGGGTAACCTGAAAGGAGAAGTGAGCTTCAAGTTTGAAATCTAGTAATTGACGTCCTAATTGCAGAACCCGAATTCTCCATACGCTAACAAGTTTAACATCAATTTTCATTAAGAAGGCAAGGGTCTAAATGCACTTGATTAATCAAATATTCCAACGGAAAGGATCTCGAGCAATCTAGAATTTATTGGAAATGTACTTAATTTGAAATGATCCTATTTTGAAGGGTTATACATTCATCCGAAATTAAATAAGTTACTTCAAATTAGGTCTCAACGCAGATTTATCAAATAATGCAAATAATTAAATGTCAAAATTGTCATAAAATCTTCATTCCAAAGGTACAATTTATTTTGTGTGATTTACAATATTCAGTCTACTATATAAAAAAAAATTGCTTTACATTTGGCTAACATCTTTCGCTTATAATCCTAGCCTCAAAAAGAGGTTCAAATTAAAATTAATTCTTCTAATTTCATAATTACTAATTAATAATTAATCAGTGTTTAATAACATCAACAGCAAAGCGCTCTTGAAAAAGCTGAAATTCTATTTTCTTCGACCGTACCAGTTTTGTAAGTATCCTCAGGGAACGGCAGTATGAGACGACTTATTATCGTGGCCAAGATTAGTGTCAACCCAATCAATAACTTTCAAAGTGTTCTTGTGGTCGTTTTTTAAATGGCTCTCGCTTCCACCAAGCCAGTAACAATTGGAAAATTGGGAAAAGAATTTTCATGTTCGACCGAAGTTTCCACTCAAATCGATCCCTGAATGATACTTAGAGTCCATGCCGGAACCCACTCGTAAATTACCAAGTGATAGAGTTTCACTGAAAAATGTATTATTGGCCCACTATCGTTTCTAGATTGGCGAATAAATCGAAAAATAGACCAGGTACAAATATACGTCTGTATACAGGGCTGAGTAAAATTGCCAGAAGGTGTGATGAGTGATGTAATAAAGTTTTGGTTTTAATTTTAATTTACACATTAAGAGTCAACGATACCACATGAAATCGTAAATTGTAAATATTTAGAAAATGGACTGCGGTAATAAAATTATTCAAAAACTGAGATATGCAGATTTGTCCGCCAAAGAGGGAGGCGTATTTTCTTTTTTACTACTTTTAAACGCTGGAAATAATGAGCAATCCTATAAAACCAAAAAAATAAATAACCCCCTTCGAGCAAATTTTTTGGGTTTAGAGTTTTAAACTTTTTTTAATTTCAGCCGCAATATTTGATTAAAAAATGTCAAAATATTCGCGAATTTTAAAACCTCCTATGATTTTTTCGGAAGTAAATACCTTGATTTTTTTTTTTGTAAAATTTCAATTAACAATGATATTTTGTTTTCATGAAAATGTACCTATTTCAGACGAAATCAGTCGTGCTACGCCCTCGTGATTTTGTTACAAAAATTAATTCATGCATTTCATTGTTAATTGATATTTTACTGAAAAAGGCAGGCAAATACTTGTTGTATCATTAATATTTTTATTAACATTAACATTGATTATTGATCCATTCTTAGAAACTTTCCCTTTAAATCATGTGCAATGTATCACTTTTCCATAAATTTCCCATCGTAAATATTTTATTTTATACTACACGTTTCCCCATCCATTCGTACGTGCGATAAAAAAATTGAATATACTTTTTATTAGAACCGGGCCTGTGCAATGTTCTAATCGATGTGTATATCACAAGAGCAATGTTGCGAAAAAAGTTTTGGTAGACATTGTATTCGTTTCTCCCTTTGTTTCATGTAATCAAATCGGAAGAAAGTAGACGTGTTTACAGGTAGTGTATTTGTAGATCTATATATTTTTTGAAATCCTAAGTGGGCAAGAATTTTGAATCGCAAAAAGTCACGTGATGAGAGATATACTAAAAGTTTTCGCTTCAATTTTCATTTACTCATTAAATATTTCCTCGGTATAAGGAATTTAGTAAATCCGTAACACTTGTTAATATTTAAACAAAGAATCGGTAATAAGTTTTAATCCTATAAAATCTTTCCATTCTCGCTTGGCAAGCCTGATAGGTTAGTAGCCGGCACTCAGTGCTTGGTTAATATTTAAAAAAAAAACGCCTTTCAACTAACCCTTTCGCTGTCAATCACCACTTGAGTTAGTGCCTGTACTTCCTGTTCTTTCTTCTCCCTTCTATCCATCAACAAAGAATTCCTCGGCAAGGGTTTAGGAGGTCTGCCCGGACCCGGACTCGATGATGGCGGACAATAAGAGTTATTTGCATGAAATTCCGACGATACTGAAGTTGGACCGACACTGTAACTCGACGTCAAGTCCCTGCATCCGGATTTTCGGTATATTTCCTTGCGTTCGCTCGACAAAGGTAATTCCGCAGAATGCACCACGATTCGGCGCTGGGGAAGTAGCGGGTTACTAGCTGGAATTTTTTTTTGTGTACGGTTTAGTGATATTCATTAAAGTTTTATGCAGTTTTGGCGCAGTTTAATTAAAGCATTGTAGTTGTCGAAGCAAAACAGAATAATAGGATCGCGTTAAAAAACCAGTTAGAATATTTTGGATGATTTTTATCTATGATTAAATTTGATTATTCTTAAAAAGATGATCTTAATTAGACCATAACTAAAGGTAATTCAGAATCCTCCAGTTAGAAAAGCAAATGGACAATGGGGACGTAATAATTTGGAAAAAGTCAGAAGATTTGTAAATGAGCTTTCAACTAATCAATAGAGATGGTTGAATCAATATTAGAGGGTGTTATAAGATCTACGACCTATCTCAAAGAAATTTTAGATAAAATTAAAATATTTCTTCCAAAAAAGTACCTAAATTGGACCTGATTAGACTAGAATTTACGGAACCATAGATTCTCTACCATTTCCACCTCATCCTAAAAAATATACCCTCTTACGTTAGAGTGTATGATGGTCCAATTGAGATTTTTTAATGAAACTCATCTGATCTAGGTTTGTTTTCAGTTAGAGTCAAAAACCCTAGTCTGATTAGATTTTCGCAATGAAATATGCATCCATTGATTTAGAGGTTTCTGCTCGTGCTAGATGGTCTAATTTTACATTACGCTAGTGACTTCTGTACCCTAGTATCCAGGCTATTAAGTTTTGTTAAGTACTTAGGTAGAACCATAGAGTCTTGCCCAAGCTGTATTTAGCCTAATGTTTTTAGCTCTGCTTAACATTCGGAGAGTAAATGGTAATATTCTATAATTGTTTTTGAGAACCTGTCGTGTTAACAGTGGTGTACCTAAGAACAGCAGTACTATATCTACTACGTAATATCTACGATCTTGAAGATCAAGTTTGGTTTAAATCATACCAAGATGAGACGAATAATTTCTGGCCTGACCTGTAGTGCACTGTGATTTTGATCATTTGTTTATTTATTTTTTTGATGTCATATGTCATTATGTTTTTTGTGAAACATTATTGGATTATGTCCAATGGCATGTATTTGACAGACCAATATACAAACCAAGTTCTAAGTTTTTTAAATAATGGAGACACTCGAGGTACGAGCTGTCATAAAATATGTGTACATTAAGGGTTTAAGCCCCACTGAAATTGACGTTGAGCTGGATTCTATTTGTACTATTTGTTCAATCAATTTCAAGATTCAAAACAAGCATCCAGGAATGCCAAAAGCTGTTATGAAGAAGATTAATTTGTATGAACGTTTCAAAAGAGTATTTGTTGTTATTTAAGCGCAATTCTAAAGACTTTTTGTCCAGATTTATAACTATCAGATGAAACAGCAGTGAATACAATGGACAACTAAAAGTGAACCAGTCGCAAAAAGGCGACTAGGGTTTCACCGAACAGAGAGGCATCTATATTTATGGATGCAGAAGGCAATATTTTCATTGATTACCTTGGAAAGGCGAAACAATAAGTGGAAGATATTAAGCTAATTTGCTGGATCAACTGCAACAGAAAATTTTAGAGAAAACGCCTAGATTACCGAAAAAAAATTGTTCCATCAGGACAATGCATCATATCACAAATCCATCATTTCAATGGCTAAAATTAATGATTAGGCTGTGAATTACTCGCCAGGCTTGACCCCATGGGAATTCCGTTTATTCCAAACTTAAAAAAAAATCACGCTGGTAAGAAATGTGCGTCCGATGTGGAAGTCATTTCAAACAAAATTGTCCATTTTGAAGAGTTAGATGAATTCTATAGAAGCGCATTATATGACCTTGAAATTAATTGTGCGAGACGAGGATACTGGTCGAAAAATTAAAGTTATTAATTTTGTATTTTTTCTTCTTCATTAAGCTGGATATTATTAATCCCATCGTCCTATATGATCCAAAACTTAAAATTATATTTTTATGAACCTTCCTAAATCGAATTATAGAGAAATCAATCAAATTATTAACTAGAAAGAGCTCACTAGAAATTAATTCTTTTTTTTTTTCAGAAAAGCTCAAAGAGAGCTGAAATCAGTGGATCGTGGTCGTTAGAATTTCTTGTTTGGAAATCCGGAGAGAGATATTCGTTAAAGTTTCGTTCATTTTTTGTTAAGCTTTGTCTAGAAAATTCCATTAGAAGATGAGCGGGCAAATATCGATTTTAATTTTAATTATACGTTAGATACTTCTGTAGTGGAAACATTTAAAATGACGGCAACTCCAAATTAATTGTGTAGTAATTTGCTCAGCTCATTTTGAGATGTCATATTGGGTTAAAAAAAATTAATAGTATACGGTGGAAAAGCGTGAGTTAGAGTTCATGTACATTCACATTCATTCCAATTGGTTTAAGAAATGAATCTACTTTAGCAACTAACACAGTTATGTAAATCAATTTCTAAATTAATCAAAGTCAAAGTTTACCTTGAACTACATCAGGAACTTGATGGTAGTTTCCAAAATGAGGATATTTCGGGTTTCCACATACTGCCGATTCAGGAAAATAAGTTTGTGGATACCAAGGCAGATTCTCAACCAAATCTTGTGGAGGGGCAGATGGCAAGTATTTTGGAAGTAAAGGAGGAGTCTCCTCATTATTTTTGTTACTTAATATTTTACTTTTTCTATTGGAATCTAAATATAACCTCGGTGGCGGCAAAGGTGTGTCACGTTTTTCAACAACGACATCCCAACCTTTAATCGACTGTTGAGAGTTTATGTTTTGTTTGGATAGAAATTTGCGGCGTATTGGAGGTGTCGGCGGTGGAACTAAACGTAATAAAAATGTTACTTCTTCGTCGTCTTCCGATGTCCAATCTGAAGAAACGTCATTTAAATCCATAGTACTATTAGTGGAATAATTTCGTTGTCATTTATCTATTTTAAAAAAAATATAACTGATCTGTAATTAATTAAAACAGATTATTGTAGGAAAAATGTTTAACGTACTATTGTTCAAATGGACAAAGTTGGAAATAAGTTTGAACAGAAAACAAAAACTTCACATTACGTGACTTTTTGCTTCCAAAAATGTTTGTTCTTCAATATAAACTGTACTGAAAGATGAAAAAGTTTTAATCGTATTATTATTTCTGAGACCCATGCTATTTATGTTTAAAACATTATTATAGCGAAAAAGTTTAGTAATTATATTTCGTAAATATCTCCGAAAATATCCACCAATAAACTGTAAGCTATACGTGACAAACCATTAATTTCTGGTTGATATGCAACAGGAAAAATAAAGTAATATTCTTCAAACAACCGTCCAAATTTCTGACCTAAAATTAGGACGAAGCTAAATAGATAAATGATAAAAATTAATTTCTAACATATGTTTGTATGTCCACGAAAGTAAAAAGCATGTATCAAAATATCAGGTAATTTTAAATCTGAAATAAAATATTGTCTACTTATAAAGTAGTAGGTGGTTTGATATCCCCTGAATATGATATTCCGTATTCATATGGGTATTTGGGAAATGCAATTCCATTTTAAATTTTAGTTTAATTTCAGGAAGCTGGTCTCTTAAAGTACCTGAACTTATTTGAACTGATACATTTTACAGTTTTAAAATTATATTTACTTTTACCTGAAGGAGTAAGTGTATACTTCATATAAAACTAATACCAATGCACGTTATCTATAACTTTTTTTAATTTTAGTAATGTAGTCAAATCGCCAAAAATAATAGAACCAAAAAAAAATTGAAAATATTGGGTCGGTACATGATTGCAATTTCATTGTATAGATCTACAATATTTATTTGGACCGTCTGAGACTAGGCATGAAATAATCATTAAAGCTTATCGCCACAGAAATATCTTACTTAAGCCGTAAGCTAGCATTAAACTTTTAGTTTTATTCAAAGACATTCTGAGTGTGGTCCTGTTTTTGTTATTTGAAATTTTTGTTTTTTCTATTATCTAATGTTTGTTGTGTTGTAATCCGGAAATAGCAGATGAGTTTATTGACGTAGAAATATGCTTGCGGCAAAAAATTGGTGGTGAACGTTTATGAAAGTACATTTTAATATAATCTTATTTTAAAAAAGAAAAATTAGAATCTAGAAACACATTTAATTACATGAAAGCCAATACATAAAGCTTTGTCTTTGAAAAGGCGAATAATGCTATAAAATGCCCGTCCTAAGCCTGGATAAAATCTGAAGGTAATAAAAATATTGTTAATATTAATTAAATGTAAATAAAACTAAAATGGTAAATAATGTCTTAAGTGAAATCAAATCTCATTGTTAGAAGCAGTCATTAACTGTAGTTTGAGATGGTTTATCAATTTTTTTCTACTTAAAGATGAGTAAGGTAATGACATTTTAATATTATAATTAATTCTTCAAATTAACACAGGTCATTCATCTTCTGAAACTAACAGGACCATAAAATTAAAGTACAGTAACTTTGTTTGTTATTTACTAACGATTTACAACAGATGCAGATCTTAGACCGTTCACACAATATCTTGAATACGGCTCTGCTCTAACAGGAACTCGTTGTAAACTAAAGTTCTTAACTTCCGGCAAGGTCAATATTGAATATTGAATGAAATTGTAATATACAGACAATTCATTATTATCCATACTCTATCTTATCTATGTCTTCAAAGGGTTGTTTTTATTGTAATTTTTTTTCATCTCATTATTTTATTCTTTTTTCATTTATTTTCTTTCCCTTATATATATTTTATCAGCCCTTCCATTAACTTCCTGCTTTTTGTTCTAAAGGTCGCTTGATTTATTTTCGGAAGTACGTATTCCAATACTAAATTGAAGAGTGTCACTGATTATGAATGTCCCTATTCACTCCTTCATTTATGTAGAATATCTCATTGTCTCCTTTTTGTGTTCTTATCTATATTAACGTTCTTTGTACCGTCACTCTTACAAATTTGCTCAGTTTGGTATCTAATTATTTCAATACATTCATCAGTTTCGTCATTTTCATTGGGTAAACGTTGTCTGGAAGTCTATGAATAATATTTCTAAATTTTGATATGCTTTAAATCCATATTAGTTCTGTATTGGTATATTCAGTGCATTTACTAAAATATTACCAGTGTAATTGTTGATCCACCTTCTTCTTAATCGTTACCATTTGCCTTAAATTCAATTACTTTTCCCATATTTTTATTATCAATTTTTTTCTGTGGGATTAAATAATTCCATATTTGTTTTGTATATTCCGTTCTGACTTTTATTACTTATTTATTATAGTTCTTCATAAATTAGTCGCCTTATTATATCCACATCGTTCATTTCTTATGAATTTATTTTTCCTTTTCATTAATAAATTTGTAAAGTACTAGACCAAATTTGTTTATGTTGTATCTCATCTTCTACTATTTTTAGTTGTTTTTTTTTTATTCTAACTTCTTCATTTCTATTCGTTCCAGTTTTAGTATCACAACCGTTTACTAAATATGTCATCGATAACGTGCAACCGTTTTAATTTTGTATGAACTATAGCTGTATTATTGAAGTAATATTAAAAACAAAATTATAAACTCCTGATAAAGCGTGTTTCTATTAAGAATAGAAATATAACAATGAATTTTATATTAATGCAGATAATAGTGTTTTTATTTTACCGGGCATAAATTTTTATTATGATGCTATTTTCGTTTTGTATTAAAATCTGGATGGCACCGATTTAGGCAGCATTTTTAGATTCAAAAATAGTTCAACGCACTCACATTAGGAAAAATTGGTAACCCAACCACTTTTCACACTGCAAAATAAACATATACGAGGTATTAACCGCGGATAGAAAACATTTTCGCCGAAAACTCCGACCACGTTTTCGTGAAATACACTTCCGCGGTTAGACCTTACGGTTTCGAGTCGGTCATGTTGCTTAATTAAATTTTAAACTTTTACAGACACGGTTCGGTTTTGAAATGGACACGAATGAAACGGTGTCGCGCTGTTACCGCGACTCTCAAACTACGAAATTCTCTTGGTTCTATCTTTATACACACAATATTTTCGTAGGGTGAGCCGAGTAATCTCATAATCCGATAAACCTGAACTAATTTTATTACCAAAGGAGAAAGCGATACAATTTATAGATTAACCTTAGACCAACAATTACATGGTTTTATTTGGAAACAGAAATGTGGCCTTTTATAGTATGATCAAATAGTTGCCTATGAAAATATTTTATCAAATAATGTCATGTAACGATCCACTTTCCCACGTAACTGAAAAACTAGAAAATCCCTTCTGGGAAGATATAATAAACATTATTTTTACCTAAGACAATTTTTTCTCAGATTTCACTGTTATAATTGGTGACGAAAAAGATGAAAGATGAATTCTACGAACAAATGGAAGATGCTTATAATAGAATGAAGGAAAATTCATATGAAAATAGTACTAGATCTAATTGCCAAAATAGGGAGAGAAAAGAAAAGAAAAGCAAATTGTCGGAACTGAAATGTTTAGGATCTAGAGTAATGTAAAGGAGAAAAAGAGACTGAAGGGAGCCTAAACAAGGCAAGTAGATATACGGAGGCAATAATCTCATAAGATCAAATTACCTATCAATAAGTACCAAGTTTCGAGAGGTATTAAACAGAAACACGCAAGAAATAGTTTGAAGATGAGAGAGGAAAATTATTAGAATAGTAGGTGGAAAAAAAACAGAAGGATATGTCATGAAGAGATCTATACTACATACACGATTATAAAATCAAGAAGATTGCAGTCACATACAACGAATGGCAGGGGAAGCGATGGTAAAGTGAATAACCTGGATAGTACCACATTATAAAAAGAAGAAAGGTAGACCACAAGGACGCTGTTATCGCAGATTTGAGAGAGAAGAATACAAGGAACTGGAAAAGTAAAGCACAGGGTAGCGAAGCATAGAAGCTCTAGGGTAAATGGCCTGCAAAAAGCTATATATACAAATATAATTGGAAAAATACATTAGGACATGATTAAAATAAGTTACAAATAGTTCCTGGCTACTACCAGAGTAGTACAATAGAAACAGGAAAAGAGTTTTTCCTTTGCAAATTCTACTTTACTGACGAAATTGTTATTTTAGTATAATTTTTCACTTCTATTTTTTCTATTATCAATGTTCCAATTCCTCAAGAAAATATAATCGATATACAATAAAAATAAATATATTTTCAATAGGAACCTGTATACTCAATAATTAATATTTGAAAAATTATACACATTCTAATACAATTTGAAGGCATTTCAGAAAATTAAAACATCTTACATTCATATATTTTTAATTTTTTATTTCAAATCCAGCATTCAAAAACAAGTATTTTATTATTACGACTCAGCCTCTGTATATTTCTTTCACAAAAAATAGCTGCAATAATTTTAAAGACTTCTCAATTTATATTTATTTTTACCCGACAACTAATCAACCATTCCAAATGAAGAATTTAACGCCTGCCGCCATTTCTGTATCTTAATGAAAACAACTGTTCCCCGTAATTCACGTGATTGTTTACATAGCAGTAATTTTATTCCCAAAAATTCCTTCTATTCCTGAAATACTTGTGAAGCAGCTGAAAAGACAATATCGTACCTTTACAGTACTTTAAACATTTTGTAAATTACACTACAATTTAATAATGATTAAAATCAGAAACATTTAGGAGAATTTATAATCGATTTTTTTGTGAAAAAAAAGGCAGGCCTATAATGTGACGATATAAAAAAAATAATCATCTAACAGCTAATACAAAAATGTATTATATGAACGTTCCAACTAAAATAAAAACAATTTTCGGAACATCAACCACAAATAAGAGTTTTAGTAAAACTAATTCATTAAAATTGTACATTCTGAGAATCTAAGCAAACTTTAACAACCGTAGAAATTTCCCAAAGACACCATTTTTTCCAGCTAATTTTCCTCAGACAACTAAAATGAACTCTCACTGTGGCTGCTTTGCTTTTATTATTTACCGTCTGTAGTCTTTGAATAATCTCTTATCTTGTACCTTTAGAAATGCGAGATTGAATCAGAAAAAAGTTTCTTTAACGAAGAGGGATGTTTGAGATGAATCTCGGCTCTCTCAGAATACGACTAATTTATTTAGGAATGAAGCAAAATTAAACGGGTGTGCTCGCTTATTTTGTGTATATATTTTCTTACGTTTTAATTGGAAATTGGAAAGATATGTTAGATTTAAAAAAAATCTGTTGGTGCCGAGCAAAAGAACAAAACAGGGGAAATGTTTTGAAATATCGATGACATTAGTAGATCAAAAATGGCACAATCTCCCACCAGTCATTATCAAGCAAAAATAATTCCTAAGGCATTCTGTCGAAATGGTAGTAAAATACTATAATACATACGATTCGCAATAAAGACCAATGACAGGAGATTGTCTTGCTAAAACAACTATTTTCATGTAAAAAAAAGCAGAATCTATTTAAAAAATCTCGCTGTCCTCTAAGTATTCTCGCGCTGTTCTGTATTATTTTGATCCGAACGTAAGATCCTTTTAAGATAAAATAACCACTGAGAAGTGTAAATAAGCAAATGCACCCGTCACAAATCTAGAGGCTTTTTCCAAACGGCGCGCAGCGTTTCGGTTCAAAGAGGCAACGAGATAAGGCCGCTGTTCCTTGATGGAATAAAATGTATTTTTCTTCCAAATCTGTAAACACAAAATGTGTTGCCTGAATTTCGCTATTTCGTTCCTGGGGGATCGGGATTTTTATTCAGCAGTCAAGTCGAGAGCTAATGTTTCCTATTGCGACACATGGCAGTGGCGCATATCGAAAAAAAATCACGTATTGCCGAATCAAAAAGATCTTAACTAACGTAGAATGTATATTTGGTTAGTTTCCGACCGAAATTTACTTCCATATCGAATTTCATCAACATCGATTATTGGATGGGTCACTGGCAGGATCACACCAGTTGTGGCTGAACTTTGTAAATCTTATATCTAAATGACGGTGGATATATGTGTACTCACAGCGAACTTTACAGAATGAATAGCTTATTTAAAATCATTGATGTTTAGAGTTTGAGCTTATTGACCGAGGGCATTTAAATTGGTTCTACTAGCTTTATACTATATGAACGAATAAAAAAATCTAAACTAACGCAAATAAGTCTGAAATTAGAGTGTATTGGTACAGGGAACTTTAAAGCAATTAAAAAAATAATAATTTATTGGTGACAAAATTAACGGTAAAAAATGTGTTGATTAATATCTCAGCAATCAATTGTAAATTAATCCTTTTCAAGAATACTATATTTTGAAAAGAGTCAAACCAGTGAAAAACTATCAAGAATAAGTATAGGATTCCCTTAAGAGCTAACGATACCGCATGAAATCGTAATTCGAAAACTGATTAAGATAAGAAGTTTTAAAATCTGAGAGAAGCAGATTTGCACACCAAAGTGGAGGACGTATATTCTTTTTTAAAACACTTTTAAATGCTGGAGAAAATGACGAAAAACTATCGAAATAAAAAAAACACATACGTCCCATCACAAATATAATATTTTACACTACACGTTTCCGCATACATTCGTATGAGCGCCACAAAAATATACCTGAATATACAATATTTCCAAAGTAGTTTTGGTTGAGATCGTATTCGTTTCTCTTTTTGTTTCATGTAATCAAATCAGAAGAAAGGAGACGTGTTTATAGTTACTTTGTTTGTAGATCTATTTATTGTTTGAAGACGTAAGGGGGCAAGTAATGATTAAGAAACAAATAATATTTTTTCAGTATATTTCGATTTAGGCTGTAGCTGCCATTAACCTAAGTACTGCTGCGAAAGGAATTTTCAATATTTTTTATTGTTTCCCCACTACGCTCCATTCAATTAATCGTGACGCACCCTTTATCAAGAGTGTTGCTACTGGTGTTATAATAAAAAAGATCCTTAAATTGATACCGTTTTTTGACCACATTTTATTTTACGAATGTACCTTATATTGTAACCAGTTTTTATGGGTTATTGGACTTCACTGACTGCAAGGAGAGGAAGAAAATTTTTCAATATAAGAAAGGAAATGTGGAGCCAATAATCCTTTCATTTTTCGACACAGTGTCATTGTCGCTCATTACACTTTATACCACTCCTATAGGTCGATTCATCCAACTCTTCAAACTAGGCGTTTGTGTTAACAATAACTTTCATATCGGACGCGAATTTCTTACCACCAAGTTTTGTTTCTAAGTTTGGAAATAAACTGAAGTCCAAAGGGGCCAAGTCTAGCGATTAGGGTGCATGGAGTAGAAATTCAAAGCGGAGTTAATTAATTTTAACCATCGCTCTAATGGATTCGTGACACGACGCATTATCCTGATGGAATATTTTTTTTTAGATAATCCAGGTCTTTTCTCCATAATTTTCTGTTACAGATGTTCAAGGTAATCAATAAAAACTAACTAAAACCTAACCTTACCTAAGCTAAACACATAAACTAGGATTAGTTAGTCCCAGCTTTAACCAGTTAAACCTAAGATTACACTTCATTCTTGCTTCATCATATCTAATACAAATCGTTTATATGTAAAGTCCACTTTGATATACTGCAGTATATACAAGGCTCTCAGAAATATATTCCTATTTGGCCTTTACCAGTTTTATTGTACTATTTATTTCCGATAATTTCATATTCTCTTCTCCACTAATGTACATTTATTTATTATACTGACGGCATTTTACACTTCGATTATAATTGTCAATATTATTATATTTCATCATAACTCTCAATACTTATGCGAACCTTATGTAGTCCTTACACGTTCAACAGTATTTGTATGTTTCTAATCGTCAGTCATGAATGTGCAAGAATGTAGCAACAAAAAACGCAAGATGTTGGTTAGTAAATGTCATCGACGCCATTGTCTGAACGTTTGAAATATTTACGGTTGGTTGTGTCCTGGGAGAATTGTTTTTTTTAACATCACAATGTTTAGCTCCTGGTTTTATCTTTATATAAATAGGGATGAGTTTTCTAAAGTTACATTTCATTTTAATTTGTTTGCATATGAAAGAACAGGAAATCCACAATTCGAGTAACGACTCGTATTCCAAAGAATTTCCTCATTTTATGATTTTTTGGACTTTTCGGACTTCTTAGTGTCGGAATTACTTTCCATCTTTCCGTTTCAATTTAGTATTGAAAGAATATTGATTTACATACTCTACACATTAAAACTCAGAAATAACATGACTTTAATGCATCAATATTCTCTTTACACGTTCAATATTATTGTTAATATTTTCTGGTATCGATGAAGTACTGACAATCATATTGAACCTACGACGCTGGTGAAGGTAAGTAAACGGGTGAGGAAATTTATTGAAACTTAGAAGAATGGTTATTCCGTGTTCAGTTAAAATATTGTATCTGCGCTGTTAAACTCACATAAAATTGTTTGTTATTAGCATACAATTTTTCATAGCTGAATACTATTTTTTATAAGCCTTTAGGTATTATTATATTCCAGGCTGGGAAGAAATCACTTTTTTTTCATTTTCTACATAATTTCCATTTTCCAACGTTTGAGTTGAATTTTTTCCCTAAGCCATATTTTCCTGTTTAAAAACAGAAATAAGTCGCAGGTAGCTAGATCGGGTGAGTACGGTAGGTGCAGCAGCATTTCGTAGTACCGTTCATGCAATTTATCGTGGTGAAATATCACTTTTTTTCTTAACCAAATGAAACCGTGCCTCCTTCAATTTCATATCTAATCGGTTCAATAATTCACTATAGTACAGCCCAAGAATCGTTTGTCCTTTCTGTAAAACGTCCATGAGACTCGAATCCCAAAAAATCGTGACCATGAACTTGTTGACCGATGTCTTCTTCGGAACAAATTTACCCGGAAAAATCCAGTAGTCGCTTGGTCTCTGACTTTAATAATATATCCCAATTTCATCAGCTGCAGCAACTCGATGCAATAACACATGTTAATTTCGCTTAATGAGATCTAAACACTATTTCGATATTGGTAACCGTATCCATTTTTTGTCCGCCGTGAACAATTGCGACAGTCATCGACACTTTTCTCTTACTTAACTCATATAACAAATTCGTTACCATTCCTTACAACATGTCTACAATCTTTGCTACTTTACGTACTTTGGTTGAGCGATCAGCGAGAATCATGTCCGGACCTTTTCAACGATTTCCTCGGTAACTACGTCTGCTCCTTATCAAAAACAGATGTACGACCACGTTTAAGTTCGTTAAACCAATTGGACACAGTTGTAAATGTTGAAGGCTCTCCACAGACAGCATCCAACTTTGCTTTTACGTCTTCGCATGTTTTTTCATACAAAAATAAAAAACGAATTACGTATTGATTTTATCGACAAACACGTTAAAACTTTTGAAACAACTGGCTGCCAAAGAAAAACTAACCTACGCAGTTTAAAATTTAGTATGGTGTTGTTTGACAAATAGCAGTACACGACAGTAATACCAACTTTCCTCAGAAATGAATGATAGATTCTCTTATAAAGCGCGATAATGGTGAAATTAAATATCGAGTTGAAATAAGTTCAAAATTTGGCTAACTAATGAAAATCGAAAATTATTGTAATAGTAATGCAAATTATTGTTTTCATCAACATCAGATTAAAATTTGAAGAATTCGGAACGGATTTTCTGGCATTATGGTGGATTATTCGTCGGTAAAATAAGCCGGATTAACTGTCGGAAGCGAAAACGCAATAACCACC
Source organism: Hermaeophaga mercurialis (assembly GCA_951812935.1). Lineage (NCBI taxonomy): Eukaryota > Metazoa > Arthropoda > Insecta > Coleoptera > Chrysomelidae > Hermaeophaga > Hermaeophaga mercurialis. The sequence goes on along the minus strand of OX638359.1, from coordinate 36,092,783 downwards.
ACCGACAATTGTGCTTTTATTGAATAATGTACAGAATTTCATTTGAACTTCTGAAGTAAACTTCATATTTTCCTACAGCACACGTAACAGCCCCTAGCGAAAATTGATATTAGGGTGCACTCGAGAATTCAACCCAGAATGTTAATGTTCCCTCTGGTTTTCTCACATTAACGTTCTCGGAACAATTCTCCGAAGAGCAAAAATAACAATGTAATTAAAGATTATATACATTGAAAACTTACGTCTGATCCTAATTAATGAATATAATTATATTGTATAATAAAGGCCGAGAAATGTATGATTCAAATGAAACGTGATTTGACAGCCAATCGTAGAACTTGGGTAGATGACTCTAAGAAATGTACGTCAATTATTCCACACGAATTTGCATATGGCTTTGTGAGATCTGAGCATAAACATAACACCAAAAAAATATTGACGACGAACATATTTAGAACATTTGAACCTTTGAACTTCGGCTTTCGGTCCTTAACCAATGATCATAATCAATGTAATGGTTTTTCTTATCTTATAACAACTAACCCCTGTGTAAAATAAGCCCATATTATGTTTTCTATATATCTTTTAAAGTAACATTTCATACATGTAGAGGTACGAGGTACGAGGTACTAGAGGTACGATTGCGACTGTCGGTACGTTACTGTCGAATTGACTGAAACGATGTTCCCACCTCGATATATCCCTACTTCAAGATATTAGTAAAGCCTTTTCTCTCTTTAATAACGCATTTTCCGTTATTTGCATGGATTCGTGTTAATCTTTCTATATTTATGCCAAAAGTTAATATATAATAAAAATTAGTTTGTCTGTTACTATGTTTTAAATCCATTTCTGGTAGAGAATATGTAAAATCAACATATAAGAAAGAATGTCGATTACAAAAATCGTTAAATTGATTGTCAATTATTTAATTGACTTAATTGACGAAAGACATAAAAAAGCCGATCTACTATTGATCCTTGTGGCACTTTATTGGAACAAACATAGTTTTTGGACTATGAAATTTTATATAGCAAATTCTGTTAGTTATGTAACTCTAAAACAATATATGTATTTCTAGTTTGTTTTATAGTATTCTGTGGATTACTAGGTCGAAGGTCTTACTTAAATCGAAAAAAACTACCTTTATCGAGTTCTTCAAAAATATAAAAGATTTATAAATGTCTCTCTTAGTTTCATTTCTTTTGCTTAACTACTTTTTCTATTTGTACATTTCATGTTTTCTTCGTTATTAAACCTACAAAAATAAACCGGAGCAACAAACATCACAATTCAATCGACTTTAAACCGCATTGTCTTCCAGGCAATCCCGGTTCGAAAATAACAAATTCCCGCTTCCAAAATCTACCATCCACCTGCTGACGTTGCACTTTGCATCCGATTTAGCGTATAATCACCCTTTTCTAGTTTACAAGCACGTATATGGCGAAAATGTGAACGAACCCTCGCGATAAAGTCCTGATGGTTGTCTGGAATCCCGTTGCTGCGGATCATTTCGCCCTCTGCATATTAAAATTTTATATATTCTTTACACAAAGCTTTTGCGCTGTTATGTGGACACCATCTCCAACACTTTGGTAAAATATTTAAAAAAGTTTTAGTCGACGGTCGATGTAGCATGTGCACTTGCCAAGATTTAGCGACTTAAATTTCATTATTTAGAAAAGGGAAATGTACGGGGTATGCTAATAAGATTAGATTAGAAATTTGAAAGTTTGTTCTTTGAAAAAAAAAAGTGTATCATACAAGTTGTTTATTTTATTTATTTATTTCGTATACTGTTTTGCAGTAAAACCAACTACAGTACTACAAACCATAGAGTACACGTTCTAAGTATCAAAAATTAAAGAAAAAAACACTAAGAAACGCAGAAATTCTAGAGGAATATAAATAAAAAATATCTTAAAAAAAATTAGCTACGAAAATAATATTTTATGCTTCCAATTGAACAATTAAAAATTTCTATACTTTCACCAAGTACATTATGTAAACAATACATGGTAAAGTAGAATTGTCAGTAACATTCATACGAGATACATGTACCTAAATCAGATATGTATTTCCAATCGCTATTTTCAATTGACAAAATTCAATTCTGTAACATTTTGGGACAATCTAGTACATTGTTAAGTAGATTATGCCTTTGCAATTGCTCACAGTGTGGTACATCAATCTTAACACTTAAATTTTTTTAAAATCGCCTCTGTTCTCCTTCGTGTCGCTCAATATAAACGTAATAATAAGGGCTCCAAATTATAGCTGCATGCTCAAACTTTAATCTAATAAAGCAGTAATAAAGCGTTTTAAGGGTCTGGATCTCAGTAAGATCACGTCCGCAACGCGTTATGAAGCCGTACATACGACTTACACAGGATATGAACTCACATGCTCTATCAAACTAAGTCTACAAAAGTTTTTAGTCAATGTCTAACTTTTCCATCCAAAATGTAATCGTATATAACCATATTGTTTTCTATAGGACATTACATTGCATTTATCCGGTTTGAGAAATAAACTATTATTTCCACACCAATTAAAGACCTTTGCCAGATTTTCTACAAGTGAGCTGCAATCCTCAAGTCTATTAATACGGGTAAACAATTATAGATCATCAGCAACAGGAAATAAACATCAATGATGTCATTGATGAAGATATTAAACAATAATGGACCCAGATTAGAACCCTCAGAAACTCGATTTTGCTAGGAACTCAAATGACTTGAGCCCATATAAACTTCTTCCTTCCTTCCTATGTGACAGATAAGAGTTCAATAATTTTAGCATGCAAGGAGATAATCCGTATTCAGCAGTTGTGTGTTCACCTTTTTAGTGCACGTGTGAAACTCTGCAACCACAGAATACTATTGTAAAAAGTAAATATAATAGTAAGTGAACAATCCTCCTGAGATGAAAAGGAAATACTGAGCCAAAGACTCAAAGATAAACTTGGTTTAGGTAAGTGAAATGAGAAGGATACCCACAATATGTATGCCCATAACCAATTCCCTACTAGGAAACTGAAATAAATCTGGAAAAAGAAACCACCTAGTGAAAAATGGCAGCTAGTGAGTTGCCAACCAGATCTGGCATCCAATACTAAAGGAAGAGACGTGTCTACGAACAATGATCAGGCCATTGCGAAAGCAACGCCCAAAAGACTGGGAAATAATGGAAACATTTCCTCAACTAAGCCAAAAAGTAATAAATTTAGAAACGCACTAGCGGTAAAACCTTACTTCAGTTCAAAAGCACTTAAAAATGTTGGATCTATCAAATGTCAATACCCGGAAGGAGAAAACAGATGTAATGTACAAACGAATAAAACAAAAAAGATTCGAGCTTATATGTAAAAGGCCAATAAAGTTTAGAAGTAAGAAAGACACAGGAACCCACTAAGACATAGGACCCTGTGGACAAGAAGATATTCTCACACATTAAAGATATTGGAAAGTAAATAAACAAAAGGAAACCAAAATAAGAATTAAATAAGATTAATCTTTGTGAAAATATAAGATTCATGAGTTAACTGTTGTTCATTGAGACATAACATTGAAACGCCATCTATCTTGGTCAGACATTAAGAAATTTTAACGTACGCTACTGTGAGCACTTAAGAGCTTATAGATTAAAACAACCAGATAAGTCACATTACTCAAAACACTTCATTGACACCAACCACAAACCTACACTTAACAACACTATAGAAACAACAGTAGAAGTACTTCACGTAAGTGACAAGAAGAACTTGATTTTTTGGAGGAATATGAAATTAAGAAACATCCAAAATATCCTCAATATACAGTATTGAATGAACAACTAAACTTGGGAAGTTCAATTATCTTAGATCACTTTTTGAAGTAAATAATATTAACCAAATATATTTTTAGAAAAAGAAGAATATTGCTTATTACTGATTGGTTGTCAGGTTTACGACACGAAATTTATTTAAGTTTTTAAAAAAGATCTGTCGAACTTCTATCTGTCTTGGAAAATTGTATATTGTCAGATACCGAAACCTACATATTAAAACGCTTTGAAAGACTGTGGAAATTCAAGATAAGTATTATTTATCTTACCATATTTATTATGAATAATTTCCATAAAGTAAAAGTTTAAATAATTAATTTAATACTTTTTAATACATTTAACCAATCTATTTATCCCTGTATAAACATATCGAATTCAAAATAGACTTATTTGCCGCAGATGGATTTTAGATAATCCACCACAAAGAGGATATCGAAGTAATGCTCTAAATATTGATAGAAATTCCTAGGCTTACGTATAAAACTCCCGGATTATGCTCTGGGATGCAAGTTAATCTCTAATATTAATATTTGCCAATATCTTTCAGCTCCAGGGAAATTTCTCAGTTAAAACTTTATCAATTATCTTTGAGGTAGCAGATGAGTTACTTTTTAGTTAACAACTTACATTTCGGAGATAACGAGGCATTATTATTACTTACTTGGAAAAATTGAGAGAGCTCATCTTTTAGGTAATAGTGTATTTCAAGAAGTTTGAAATAAGAAAAAATTAATTTGCCAGATTATAAAGATCATTTTTCTTTCGGATCACGTTTCACTATACCACAGAGAAAATTTCTTAGAAAAGAAAAATATTCACTTATAAAATTTATAATCTTCTTAAGCGCTAGAATTATTACAGTGTCCGAAAATTTTTATATATGTATTTAATTTAAGCACGCGGTGGTTCCAATAAGAAACTTTCACATCTAAACAAATTTAATAAATACTAATCTCATTCGTCAATTTTTTCATTATAGCTTTAATATAAAACAAATTTTACATAAAAGTAAAATATTAAATATGTCAAATAAATCTATAGAAAAATAACCTCTAATTAATTTCGCCTCCGATATCCTGGGGGATGAAAATAGGCTGTCACTGTAAAAGAACAAAAGGGCTTAAAATTGTTACGGTTTGTCTTTTGAATACATACTGTCATCGGTAGTTTAATGAAAGCTGATTTGACAAAATCATTGGAGTACGAGCCCCTCATCATGTATCTCACAGTATATAAGGACAAGAAAATAACCATAAAAAATAACCAGCTCAAAATCTGAGCTCAAACAGTGTTTCATGACTGCCTTCAGTCACTTAAACACCAAATAAAAATACTACGTACAACGCGCGTTTCGCTAACTATGTTATCCATATTTTCTACATAAAATGTTTGGTTGAATAGTTATTTTAACAAGCAAAATTACTACATTTAAGGTTAAGGAAACTAACAAGCGATTATTGAAATGTCGTTACATCCAGAAAAAGTCACTCTTAAAGAACACTATGATCTGTTTAAATAATTGTTCAAGAAAAATGTTAGCTTAATCGGGAGATTTTTGATAAGCTTTTTTTCAAATGCCTTTCGATTAAGATTCCTTCTAAAGCTCAATATAATGTTAATTATTGGAATAGTCTAATCAATTCCAACCACGTTTTCGATCTAATTAAAATTAGCGATTGTTTAATTGAACTAAATTCCCTAGTAACTTCGTGCCCATTTTAGTTCAACTCAACTGCAGTTAAATACTCGGCTGTAGGTATTACGATAAGAGTTCGTGCAGTTTGCTGTGATTTGTGCATTCGCCTGATTCTCTGTGCTTCATACGTACAAAGCGGAATGTGGGTATGGGGTAGAATATGCGAATTATTAGGCTACGATATATCTTTTATAAACATAAACATACTTTTTTAAATAAAATGAAAAACTTCAAATAATATTCCAGTGACATTAGTGCACCCTATAGATTCTCCAAACGAATTTATATACTGAACAGTGAACATACACCCCGCACAAAAAGAGATTCTCTTAAGTTGTTTATAACCCTTCACATAATTTAAAATATAACCCAAAGTTGAAGTTTTGAAAATTTAATGATTCTATCTAAAATTAAGTTAGTTTAAGTTGTGATTAGCGAAAACTGTGAAAATTTGTGTCAGCTACTCTAAATACTTTATTAAAGTGTAAATGTTGAACTCATTAAAGTTGTTAAAAATGAATCATTTTATCATGTTATTTTGGTTTTATTTAGCCTGCCCTTATTTTGGAAAGATATACAATATTGGTACATTAATAATTTAAAAACTGTTTATGTGACATATTATCGTTATATACTTATTTTGATTTTTTTTTTCGTTTTACTGAAATATATGCACTTTCGATTGGACAAGAAATGAAATATCATTTTTTAGTTTCTTGCTGTCAGATATTATTAAATAGAACAAAGTTTAGTATCTTAATTTTCAGAAAATAAAATTTTTCAGTAAACATTTTTTTTTAAATAGGTCGAAGCATTAAAGGAAAAGCAAAATAATAAGTACGCAATTACTCTTTTAAACAAAAATGGAGCAGTTTCCAATAAAATGAATGGGTTCAAATTTCTTTTAAAAAAATGAAGAAAAAAGAAAAGAAAAATTAAAACAAACAGTTATCAAACTTGTTACCGTGGGTATTTTATTTCCGAATCAGTCGGAAGTGTTAAAATATTGAAAGATAAACTTAAAGCCATTTAAAACTAAAATCTAAATATTATATTTACTTTCTAAATAACAAAATCGGTCAAAATATAACGAGGAACTCTGAATAGAATAAATTACTGACTATTTTGAATATTCTTTGTTCTCAATTAAAATATGCTATTTTAATATACAGATAAAAATCGAGTTTCCCAAAAAAAAATTCAGTTACCATTGAGTTCATTGCTTTATAATGAATGTCTATTGTATAAAAAATAATCGAGAAAAGAAGAAAAGACACCATTAAACTAAAAAACAAAGTATAATTATTTCGCGGGTATATTTGAAATTCTAAAATGTCTTACAATGATTCTATAGCTTTGGATGTCTGAGGCAGGGCAGGCAGTAACTAAAACTGAAACCAGCAGTAAAATCAAGTTATAAATTAAACTACATTTTCATTTTAAACTGAATTACGTTTGTAATTACGTTAATACTGTTCTCAGCTGCTTCCAGTTACAATATGAGAAATTTTCCGACTATATTTTATGTATGGCCCAAAATTAATGTCGATTTTTCTTAAGTTCTATTAATTTTGATCTGTTAGTTACTTTTCATATAAAAAGTAGAAAATATTTCTACACTAAATTTTGTCCCATTTTCTCAAAATGAACAAATTTTATTTCCAAAGATAATCAAACCATTATTGGATAAGGAACCATTATTGAGAGGATAAAGAAAAATTACAAGTCAAATTTCACTTTTAAAGGGCAAGCCTGAAATTGCCACCGTATTTGCGAACGTGTCTTTATAACCTGCGTCATATTGTAAATTTGATATTCAACTTCAAATCGTTAGCATAATGATATCACATTTTCCTTTTACACACTATTAGTAGTTTTTTAGGTAGGACGGTTTCAAATCAAATAAAACCCACAAAAATCATTTATAAAGAAACTAATGTCTTAAAATTGTAAATATTTAACGCATGCAAATACAAAACTTCAAATATCAAACATAAGCTTTCATAATTTCATAAGTTTGTTTGCTATTGCTAAAGTTAAGATATTTTATGTTTGTAAAAAACTTGATTATTATTAAAAGTTTATCAAATTTTCCGCTAAGTGTATTAATCATGCTGATTTTGTAGCCATTTTTTGATGCTAAAAATATCATTATTGGTAGTTCTTTTGCAAAGTTTTTTTTTTTTTTTTTCATTGGGACAGTGAACATTTCTGTGAATTCCGCGAATCAAACCGTGTTGTTTCCAAGAATTTGGATAATTTTAATACAAAAACTGCATACATGTATTCCTTACAAATGGTACCATTTAATATTCTAGTATAGTATGATTTACCAAACCGTTAGGTAAGATTTACCAGACTGGCACGTTAAACTATACCTGAGAGTTTGTTAAATCGTACACAAATTCTGAATGTATTGCTAATTTAACTGACAATTAACGAATAAATATATTGTTAAACTTAGGTTTTATACGGTATCATACATTCAATTATGTCTTTATACGTGTTTTTGTGGAGGATTTTGTTAAACACCCCGTAACTAAAATGCTAAATTTCGAAATGTCATTTTTCGTTTCTATCTGCTGCTGGGCCTGTCAAAACTGTTATATATTGGCCATGAAATTAATTCATGACGCTTAGGGTACTTAGGTACTAAGTAAACTTGCCCCCACGGTCGCAGACCGTTTGAATCCCCTGACGGAGACGACTAGAACATCGTCCCTACTCTGGGACCACTGGAATCTCGCCAATGTAGTCGTCTCGTATTTATATTAAATAAAATGTATGTTCTTGAAAAGTAACCTCACGTAGTACCTACGAAAAGTATAACGCTCTTTTAAGAATGTAAAACAATGTTTACTAAACGAAACGATTACTAAATATAAATAAGTCCGTGAACTATTGTACGGGTTAACTAACTAAATCTAATACCATTTTCGTATATGACAATTGTATAAAAAGTATATAAAGTTGTATTAATCTCTACTTATTTTTCAAATGTTTTACTATACAGTACTATCTATATTATCCATAAAATGTATGATACTATTTGATAGATAAAATTAATTCCATTCTGTGTCCTTAAATGTTTGGAATTATAGTTAACTTCTACAATTATGTATGTATGTAGCACTGCTAATTTTGATTTCAACTTCACAAACAATATTAAATGCTTAAATCTAATATATAGTAACCGGTCCTGTTGTTAACCGTAACTTTTCTGTACCAAATTTGATTCTGCACTGCAGTCTATTATAATTTGCATAAATGGGGACTCTTTTAAATATTCCTATTTTTCAGCAGCAAGCCAGACACAGAGGTTTTAACACTTTGAAATTTATTCAAACTTTGAACTTTGTGTTTAAGGAAATTAGATTTTTTTCTGCTGAAATGAGTAAAATATTTTAGTTTGAATAATTCTATATCCATACTTTAGAAATAAAGCGTTAAGAGAGCGCCAAATTAAATTAACGGTTTATGAAATAGTTTTGACGATTTGTAGATAGAATAACAATTTTACGCGAACTCACTAATTCTACAAGCAGAAGACATCTATCTCAACCCTAGACTGAAGGGATCAGAGATAAATGGACGAGTTAACTGAACGGGTTAACTGATCGGGTTAACTAAACGGGTTAACTGATCGGGTTAATTGAACAGACCGTGAACACGAATCGTGCCGATGCATAGCCAAGAGGAGAGGCATGATGGAACAAACTAATAATTGCATATCGATTTGCATTAAACATTACCATATGTGTAAAAAAAATGTATTTGAATTAATTAGAATTAGAACAACTCACAGTCAATACCAGACCATAAAAACCTGATTATTACTGTAATTACTAAAAATTTTTCTTATAAAAAAAATTACTTATTATAAATCAGCACAATATGCAGTAATTTGTAAGTACCAACATGTTTATAAATTGTCTCAATAAAGATCTTAAAAGTTGGTAAAAACCTCCAAATAAAAAAAAATCTCTAATCAATTCATCATATAGTGCAGGAAGTAGTTACCTTTTCCCTCGTACAAGCTTTTATTTTAGGATTATCTCTTAGGAATTTTATTCTTATTAACTATTACTTTTTATGGTATCCCTTTTTATATATATCTTTTAATATTTCGATTTCAACTTTTATTCACTCGAGTACCGAATAATCCTGAAAAATTCATACAGGAGCGTAATCCCCTGATTTATATATTTTACCCTAGGAGGTTATAATAGTAGGAAGACAAAAGTCATTCGTATAACTCAACCCGGATCACGCTTGTATTTGCATGTAAAATGCTTGAGATCAATCAGTCAACAACATTGTTTTGCATGCGGAGACATTGACCGAAAGACACTTCGCGAATAATTCATAACGAGGATTTCCGATGCGACAGAAGGAAATCTATTTGTAGAAAATGACTACGTTGCAAAAATAGACGTACAACGCGAAATATTAAATTATACAACATGTCACAGGTAGGTAATAAATTTTTGAACATTTTTTTTTATGTATAGAGTACAAAATTTATTGTGATGGTATTGATTAGTGGTGTTAATAATAAGGCAGATGTAAAAGAGAAGAATGAGCAATTGAATGACAGGTAGAAGATAACTAGATGGATGTTGGGGATACTATTAAAACAATAAATAACCTTGGAGAACATAACAATATCGAAATTTGGACTATGATTTTTTGAATAATTTTAATGAAAGTAAATAAATAAAAAACTAAAGTTATGGTTATAGGACAGAAACAATAAGAGACTAATATACAAATAGATAAATTAAAAGGCATACTCGTAAGTATTTGTGAGTAGAAATAGAAGTCAATGGAAAACACAAAATAGAAATTAACAACGGAGTAAAAAAACATGAAAACTGTACTACAATGAATACACCGACCAAGCTTAATGTTTGGATGCAAATCTTGGAAGTTAATAAAGAAATAAGTCACTCTATGATAATACAATTTAGCGAAACCTTGGTCAGACAAATATATTGAAAAATAGCTTAATAATAATGTAGAAATTCAATATAAGTATAATTTATCTTTTTTATATTTACTCTTATTATTAATTAATTTTCATCATTTTATTAAAACAAAAAAAAAGCTTTTACAACGAATTAGAACTGAAATAAAAGTATTAGAGCTCTACAAAAAGTCGTCCCTGGCTAATTGTTGGAAATTAATTTTCGAAACGACGTTGCTGATAAGCTCGGACATTTTTGTGTAATTAAGAAAAATCAATCTCAAAAACCTGACTGACGCTGATAAGACTAAGCACCATACCAGATTTTCTCTTGTACCTATAATATGTATTACATCTAGGTCACAAGTGTACCTAGTAGGATATATAACCAGCACCTACATTATAAATTTCAGAACCCTTTAGGGACCGATAATATATTATAAATGTATAATATTATGAAATGATATTGCTAATATTTAACAAATTGAATTATTGATTAAAAAATAATTGTAATAAACGAAGACAAAAAAACATGAAATCGATCGAGATATTTTATAACCTCTCGTAGCTCTAAACAAACAATGTAAACGAAGCTTTAAAAGATATACAAAGTTAAATTAATTGTTTCAATTCATACTTTATGGAAATTATTCATAATAAATATGGAAAGATAAATAATACTTATCTTGAATTTCCACAATCTTCCAAAACGTTTTAATATGTATTAAGGTCTACCTAGGTTTCGGTATCTAACAATATACCATTTTCTAAGACAGATAGAAGTTTGACAGATCTTTTTTTATTAAATATAAAACCTAAAATTAATAAACTTTTAAAATCAGGTTTTTACAAACAAAATTGTCCGGATTGTAACGCCACCTATCTTGGCCAGACATTAATAAATTTTAACATACGCTACTGTGAGCACTTAAGAGCTTATATATTAAAACAACCGGATAAGTCACATTACGCAAAACACCTCATTGACATTAAATACAAACCTACACTTAATAACACAATGGAAACAACAGTGGAAGTACTTCATATAAGTGACAAGAAAGAAGAACTTGATTTTTTGGAGGAATATGAAATAAAGAAACACCTAAAATATCCTCAATATACAGTATTGAATGAACAACTAAACCTGGGAAGTTCAATTATCTTAGATCACCTTTTGAAGTAAATAATACTAACCAAATATATTTTTGGAAAAAGAAGAATATTGTATGAAATAATGTCCTCGTATACAATATTGAATGAACAATTAATCCTGGGAAGTTCATATATGTCAGATTACATTTTGAACTAAATACTTAGATAATAATATTAAACAAAAATATTTTTAGAAAAAGAAGCATATTGTTGTACATATGAATTTATTTACACTGTCAATCTTTTCTCAAATCTTGAAAATTATATAATAGATAAATAGCGAAACCTTGTATTCAAGAAAATCAATAAACATTTCAGAATATTTTTGCTGAAAACAGAAAAACGCAATTAGTCATGTAATGAAAATTGAAAATAAATATATGCAATGTTTTGTAACTTTACAGAACATAATAATCGATGCAAATGACAGTGATTCCGAATTATAGTGACTTAAAATATACGTTTTACAAAATAAACGACAATGAAAAAAGCAAATTTTAAATACACAAAAATAAAATATTATAAATATATTAATATATTATCTTATTTGTATATTTACCCAGTAAATCATATGTATGTGTAAGTATGAAGAAACGTTTTTTCGTGTCTATAACAAAGTTTGAATTTCATTCCATTGTGAATTATTTTTTGGGTAAATATGCTTATTTAATATACAGTAAGCAAGTAAAGGTTGTGTAACAGAGCCGCCTCTGTAAAGCAAAATCAAATCTAGAAAGCTAATCATTTTATTTTTCTAGGAATGATTTAATAAATATACTTAAAGTTTTTTCCAAATTTATAAATTCAATAGTTAAAGAACATGCTGGCCAGAGTATTATAAATCTTTTTTAAATACAAAGGAAAATATATGAAGAATTTCAAATTCAAGTAACAGATGTTGAGTTTTATTTTTTAAAGGCATAATACTAAAAATATGAGTTGACCCTTCAAATGACACCCACAGATGAGTTTTATGATCGTAATTTCGAAATAATGGGCATAGGTCGGGAAGCCTGAAATTACAGCTGAAAGGTTTTTGGGTTTTTTCCTTTCGTACAGAAAGTTGTATTTCAAAATTGTTAATCCAATAATTGTCCGAACTGATGTACATGGTTAATTCTGTAATAGCCAAATTCCTTGACAAACCGAAAGTCATAAAAATCCAAAAGTAAAGTTCAGTCTAGAAATCTAGGCGAATTCAGGAATCAGTTGTAGTTTAACATCCGTCTCGAAAAGTACTCTCGGGATAAAGTGTCTTCAGTCTTGTTAAATCTTGTAAGTCATAATTTGCCGGTAGTTTTCTTAATTAGTAACAGTCAAACGGTTTATTAAAGAAATCGGTGAGGTGTAATAACTTATTCAAAGCATTAAATGAATTTGTTGTATTGTAAAGTCACTCGTTGCTCTCATCTAATTTTATTTGTAATTTTCACCATTTCTTTGGTCAATAAATAAGTTACAAAAAGTTCAGATTGTTTCATTGTGACTGAGTAAGCTACAAGCACACCTATATACTGGACGTCCCTCAGAATCGGAGCCCCAGTACTGAAGGCATATGAAACTGGTAAGTGCCAATTTTCTCTATTAGTATAGTACGGCTATCGACTAATTAATCCAACCTGCTATATTAACAAATCTATTGAAAGCACCACGTTTTTGCTTCGCTCGGCAAACTTTACAATATCACGTTTATAAACTTTTATTTAGTCAACGAGGAAAAAGGCTCGGACATGTCGATTTTCTTTTTGAGATGCGCATTTTTTTGGTATACATATATTATTTATGACGTCATCACTGTTCGAGTTATGACTATTTAGCAAGTACCGTTAAAAAGAACGCATTTTTCTGCGTATGGACGTCATATATTATGTTATATTGCATAACAATATTTTTAAGAAACAAACGTTTATGATTGATCCAAATATATTATAAAAAAACTAAGACATAATGAAAAAATTACAAATTATTAAACTAAATATTTAAATTGCATGCCATTATCCTCCTGATTATATATATGATAACGAGTCGATTTTTCTTCCAAAATATTGATTAAGACATCAGCATTAATTAGATTAATTCCGGTCCTAATTCTCTCTCTTATTTCATTAATGGTATTGGATCTATTAACATAAACTTAGGACTTAAGGTATCCTCACAAAAAAAGTCCAATGGATTTTATCAGGAGGCTAATTTTATTTTATAGATGTAGATAGAAGTTTTTGCACATCTAGGTTACGTGTAAGAATAGCTTACACTCAAAGTATTTGCACTATTTACTGTTTTTTATTACAAAACGCGAATCTCTGTCATACAATTTTTTAAGTTAATTTAGAAGCTTTGATACGAAAGAATTTCATTAATAGACTGATTATCAATTGAAATTCCTCGGGAAATAGGTTTACCTGTTGAAGCCAGTCCAACAAGGCTTTGGCTATGTGAGGATCCGGCGATGGGGGATTTGAGGTATTTTGTAATAACTGAATGAGAGCGTTAGCGGCGTCTCGAATCCCTGCTGATGGGGTTTTTGGAAACGTAAAATCTGGCGAGTGAGATTTTATTGTACTGCTATTTCCTGAAACGAAAAAAATAACAAATGTAAAACGTAACTTTTGATTAGAAATACAATAAATGGAATTTGAATATGTAGATTCATTATTTGGGTGTTTAAATATATAATGCATTTTTTTCTAAACAACAAAAAATCTATTGGAAAACAATAGTTTGCATCGATCGATTTTGGTAATTAAGTAATTTTATAACGACATTCTAACGTTTTCCAATCACAACAAACCTGTATAAGAACAAAAAAATTCAAATACTTTAATTACGTCGAGACCTAAACTATAAAAAAAATATTGTTTCAAAAATTATAAATTTTATAAAGTATAAATATTTTATCAACACACCAAATCGCTTACAGTCATATTGAGTGTCAATAATTGTTAAAATATTAAATAATAGAAGCCCTAACTTAGACATAGGACATCAATAAAAGTGAAATTTTTCAATATTTACATTTGAAACTTTTCAATTTCGCTACAATTTTTAACTCGAAGATTTTCAATATTTCTAAGAAAACTGCTTAACCCAATAAGAAAATTGAGCACGCTTTAAGCGATGTAGCCAAACGTTGCAATGAGTGAATATAGACGCTTCATACAGTATCTTGAATACGGCTCTGTGCTAACAGAAGGGGAACTCGTTGTAAACGCATTAAGTTCTTAACTTTCGACAAGGTCAAGTCAGGTCAAATTCAAATCATTCTTGTTCAGCTTTAGCTGAATGATTTTCAACTACACTCAGGTGGTTACAGATACTAAATATTATGAAACTAGTAACTTTTAGAATAGTAGATGTACATATTTATTTTTGAAATTCAAATTTTACGAATGTTCGCTGACATTCATTTGTTGTGACAGTCGCCATATGAATCCCATCACTGCAAGACTACAACTGAACTTAACCTGTCATGTTATTGAATAAGATCCATCGAGACACACAAAATTGCATCCATAAAGTACTGTTAAAACCGACTGTAACAACCTGGCTCTGTAACAATTAACTCCGGACCCTCCTACTCCATTTTTTTATGAAAATACCTTTTATTGTGTTGTCGTAAATAAATATTATTATTAATATGTTATACTATTAATTATTATGACAGAGTTAAACCTACTTTTTTTTGACTACAAATGTGGCGTTAGGGTAGAAATCCAAAGTAAATGACAATACTGTGTCATATCAGATGCAACAAAGGTAAAAGTTATTTAAACGAGAAAGGCTTTGTTTGGATACATTGATTTTCAATACGTACGTATCAGTGTGTTCAGTGGCGTTATTCCGATAACCAAATGGTCATGTTAACATGCTGTGTACCGGGATAAACATAAAAGCCTTTAAGTGTATACATTCATATAACAATTATTCATGCGGAAATTGAGCTAATGGAATAATGTTAAAACTCAGATCCGCATATTTTTAAACACATTTTTCCGGCAACTAAAAAAGATAAACACACTTAGTTTTTTCACCATATTTAATTGAAATATATACTGTTGCCAGGCTCTTTTAACACCTTAGTTTAAAAGTATCTTGATTTATGAGCAATACCTTTTTGAGGAAAAATATTTTTATTTAATTTAATAATGGTAGACAGAAGGCAAATTTAATACACCTACTTTCCGTGTTTTAATATTTATATAAAAATTATAATTTTTTAATATCTATTTTTAAGAAAATGGTAGACGCATGTTTCTGTTGTGTAAAACTTCAGTCCGGCTCATTATTTAACTAGTTATATGTATTTCTGACGGTTTCTTCACCAACAGATTCAAAAACTGTAACTGATGTATATGTTACAGTAATTCCTGCAATTATTATTATTCTTTTTCTTTATTTCAAAAGACAAAAGTTTTTGGTATCTGTTTGGATATACATGTTCCTTTTCTTCAAAATCGTCTGTATATTTCAAATTCTATTAAACTTAGGTATTCTCTTTATAACGTATTGACTTTTACCCTGTTATTTTTTTATTTTAACTTAATCGCGTGATCTACTGTATGTTGGTAAATAAGTTATAACACATGAAAACTTCATTTTAGTATCAGCTCAATATTTCCCAATGAAGTTCTTGGTCTTCTTATATTGAGGATATGAATTGTTGTAGTGGTTGAGTTATTGACAAAAGAAATTTTGCTAATTGGTATTTAGCAGAAAATCTAGAATTGGTCATTGTTCTCAATAATAAATTTGTAGATTTCAGGAAGCCCGTAGATATATCATGTTTTTCAAAAATGCTGTGTATTGTGCTTGTCTGAAATTATTTTAATGTCTTTTGGGTCATGTAATTCTCTCTATTGTTTATAAGATGGACGTAAGTATTAACTTTTCACCAGTACCCATCACAGAAATACAAGACCCATTGAAAATCCTTACAAAATAGTTTTAATTTCTGATTTGGTACTATAAAAAATCAATGTAGTGTCTCCTTTAAAATGGTTTTAATTAGAAAAATAACTTACTTGTACCATTTTCCTCTATTTTCTGGGGTTCGTTGAGCTGCCCCGAATGGCACATATTTAACCACCACCAGCGACTCATAGATCAAATTTCTTTATACTCCGAACGAACATAATAAACACGTACATCTCATAATTCACTCTCTTATATGTCCAGCTTCAGTTTTGATTCACTGTCCCGATTCACAGGATTACATAAAACGTTTGCGTCATAATTTTGTTGGAAATTCATATTAATAATACATCTCTAATAAGAGAAACTTTAATGCCAAAACATTTTTAAAACAAAAATTTTACTAAACTTTAACAAAGGAAAAAAGAACCAAGTTTGCCGATTGCAATCAAACATTTATTGAGGTCTACCACGTAACATTCTATAAAGGGTTGTTCACTACCTCGATTGTACAAATGTCCAATAATAGAGTCGTAGGAGTTTAACCGCTGCAACTCATAAAAACCTTAAGTACGTACATAAAAGATAGTTGTAATTTTAGAAAGCAGCAGAAGATAATCTATTTATTAGTATAAGAAGTAAAATTAGGACGTCTTCAAGAATTACTCAAAATTGCTGGTTTGATAAAGTAATTTTAAATATTTTCAAAATATAATTTGCAACAGATTACAATTAATGTAGACATATATTTAGAAAATAAATAATTTCAAACAACTTTACGGCTATATAACCCGTTAGAAATGAACTATGCATACGAAAAGGCATTCTTAGGTGCTTCCTGGTCGCAGCTAAACAAAATCAAAACAATCCAGATCTCCCAACTAAAAGAGTAAAGGACCGAAGTCTAATTACACAAATATTCAAACAACTCCAACTGGGTACACTGAATTGTACTAATGGATTTATTTTAGCTCACATTCATTTAACACCAAAAAACCCAGACAAATATATCAACAAAAAACCTAAGATTGATTGTAGCCAAACCAACAATGGCATACGATTTTTAAATTTTTAAGTTAAAAAGTTATTCTACCTATATTTTCATAGAACACATCCCTGTATGTAACATGCATTAAGTGATAAAATAATAGAGAGAAAAATACCGTTTAAAAAATTAAAAGTAAAACCGTTATAACTTCCAAATACTTATACAAGAAAAATCACTTGAGTTCTAAAAGCATTTATTCACCATTATATGGACTCTCACAACCCGATAAATTATTACCACTAAACGGGTGTAAGAATCGGTCGAATATTCTCCCAAGCGATATAAAAATGAGGCTGTATACCGGGAGTTATCAACACAACACCTGTTGCCGAAAATGATGCGGAAGCAACTGAGGAGAGTTGGGAGTTTCAAGAACCGAGAGTATAAGCGGAGTCTGATGAAGTTCGTGCGCGAGCAACTTTTATATTTTCTACAGAGTCGTGGTCTATAACGATAATATTAACCCCGGCAGCGTATGTTGAGTTTTACCAAATTTATTTCGGAATATATCTAATTAAATTCCTATTGTAGATGATGGTAGTAAAATTAGTGCATCGTTTAATATCTACAAAAAGACAAGGTATTTCTTCGAAAAAATAATTTATTTATACACTGTTAAACAGGACAAGCTCATTTACAGAACAGGAGAGTAACTAACAACAAAATAATAATAATAATAATAATAATAAGTTATTTGAAATACATTTTGTAAGTAAGACTAAGTATTTTATCTCATAAGGCACAAGCACAAAAAAATATTCTCGCCTAACCTAAAGACTTTCAAAATTATATTTTACAAGTAATAGGTCATGAGATGCTCCTATGGGTGGATAAATGTTAGTTCACTTCGAAAATAAAAGCATAATAGAAAGATTTTATAGTCCCAATGTGCTCAAAGTCATGACTAGTACGAACTATGAATCCAAATATAGCTGAAGTAACAATTATGCCGATATGATCATTGAATGAAAACGATGAATCAAATACTTCTCCCAAATCAGTAAAATTGTCTGATTACATAAACAGATTGTTATCTACAGCATAATCAAAGACAATTAGATCAGATTTTTAAGACATTTAATGAATATCATCGATGCAATTCTTTGTATACACACGAGGTTAATACATTTTTTATTGTAGGTATATGTAGTCCGGCAATGCTCCAGGAAAATATAACTTATTTCTGGAAAAAAAAGAGGTTGAACATATTCATAGAAATCCAGGCAGTTAACATAGACATTGTTATAGGAATGTCGAATAGACCTCGATTTCCTGTAGTAGGTATAACTAGTCCTTGAGTCTTGAACATCTTGAACCACTTAAAACACCAAATCAAAATACTTTATACGACGCCTGTTTCGCTATTTTAGCATCATGAGGAGACGATTAAAAGGTATCTTAACCTAGGAAGTTAACTATTTATATTATTCCTATGTATAATGAAGTATAAAACTTGATCATACCATACAACATATTGTAAAGGGCAGGTGCTTTGTCTTTTTTAGGCTATTCTTACTTCTATCCATTTCTATACTTTCGTATATATCCAACATTTTTCCGTTATTAATATTTTTAATTGACTTATGGTTTCTAGATTTTCCCTCTGACCACTGTTCGCGTGTTCGCCAATATTGGATTTTTTAGTCTACTATATCTGAAATGACTAAAATTGAAATATATTTATGATTACTGTTTTCCTTCCTAAATTAAATAGAATTAATAAGGTTTTTCTGTTGTATATGTTAGTGAATTAATTTATAAATTATTTTTAAATCGTAACCAATACTTTCTACTATATTCCTAATTTTCTTCTTTTTTATATTTAATCTATCTTCACTAAGGGGAAAATTAACTAATCGGTATACTAGAAAATAAGAAAAGGAAAAAAATATTCGTGTTACATAAATTTTGAAAATGTTTAAATTAGTCAAAAATAAAAACATGGTTTACAAATATACCACAGTTACAACAAAATATTCCAAACCAAAAAACATCTATCATTTGTGAAAAACAAGTAAGAGAAATTGGAGCAACTTACATTTTATTGACATTTAAGAAATTGTATTATTTGTTATCCTTTCAATGTTAGAGAAATAATTCCTATAGAATTCATCAAATGAATAGAAACACCTCGTTACAAGATATTCACTGACTGTCAACTTAAACTCCCGTGCAGGTAACATTGTAATGAAAGGTTGCCAGAAGTTCAACATTTTTGATGTACAAAAAGATATGGCTCTTGTTATTTTATGTATTTTGTGGTAATCAGTACATACCTAAAGTATTTTCATTACTGATGCAGTGACTAAACGTTTACGGTTCTTTCGCGTGGAAATAAATTCTTACAGCATATAGCTTTATACGTATAAATTGTGAAATTATTAATATCTCCTTGTAGTATTTTCAGTTCACAACATGCCAAACCAACGATTAGTCACTTTGCATCAATAATAGAAGACATATATTTTAATCCTATTTTGTGTAAAGTGTTTATGAATATTGCTGTATAATTTAAACTCTGTTCACAGTCGGCTTGATAGTAACGTTTAGCCATCTCTCTTATGGCTTTTTTTTTAAACTAAATACCCTCTTTATGTTTGAGGCATAACCCCAGGCTAACAAAGCTTAGGAGAGAGTTTTTGCTTAATACATGCACAGTCTGCAGAAAAAGCAACCCTTTCATATAATACATTTACCAAATTTCTAAGTGCATACACATCTAAGGCAACCTTCTTACATACACATCTCAGCAATTTTGAGTCAACATGTACCCCTAGAATTTCGAACATTCCACATCTAATAGAGAGCGCCAAGAGAAATAGAGCACCTCAGTTTTAAACTGGTTTAGAATCAATTGATTTGTAGTGAACCATTCTATAACCCTTGATTTTGTCTCCTCCATGGCTGCTTCTAATGCATGTAATTATTTTGCCTTTTTTGTTGTAGTTGTATCATTTTCAAAAATTAATACCTACAATTTGTTTCCTATTTATTAGGTAAGAAATAACGAGCCTTATACTACTTAAATCAAATTTATTTTTTCATTTATTCATTTCATTTATTCATAAGCAGCCTGAAAGAGAAATAATCAAAGGCTTTATTAAGATTAAAAAATAAGCAATATAAAACCTAGCTAATTTGTGCTTAAGGAAGTGAAAAGAATCATTTGGAATAATATAACTAACTCTGTGGTGGTTTTCTTCGTATAGATATCGAATTCTAGTGTATTATTGTTTCTTATTACTAAAGTGTCCAAAAATGGTAGTTTTCCATTATTCTCTAATTCATATGTAAACTTTATATATGACAAACGGTTATTTAACGTAGAAACAAATTCGTCTATGTTTGCTAATATTGTAATACAAACTGAAAAAAGTCATATGGTAGAACTGAAAAATCCAGTATTGCCAAAAATGCTATTAACAGCAGTCATAGCAGACAATAAATATTAAGTTAATTAAAAAGATGAATGATAGAAGATTGCTAGAGGCATACGAAAGTAAATTTACAGAAAAATAGACTAAATAAAGACAAAGGACCCAACCTTTTCAGTCCATTCAATTGTTTGGTCAAGGAAGAAATTGTTAGAACAATCAAAAGGCTGATGAACTAGTATAGAGGGGCCACAATCTGTTCTCAGTTAGTCTAAATACAGTCTAACAAAAAATGGGCAGCACCAGGTATTTTGTAACCAAATAACTCAATATGTACATGGTATACCTTCAAAAGTGAGACTTGTGAAAGAACACAGTAATAAAAATTCATGAAAAAACACTTGTAAAACGTAGAGTTGTTCAGCGAAGATTCCTCTGCAAACTATGTGGAAAACAGCATCACATGCCAAGAATGTATAGCACCCAACAGCTCTAGACCTAAAAAGTTTAATGAACGGGATTGGAATGAGTACAATAAAAATGGGAAACAATTACTAAAATAAGACTCTGTGGCTGCAGTGATACCGGATAAATAATACGACTTCCTAATCACAAAAAATGGACGATAGAATATTACTTTTTACTTAGATGTTGTTTAATGTTTGAAATGTTGCCTATGTCCTGCACAGCTGACCTATTATCTGGTTATATTAACAAAATTAAAATATATAATAAGATAATACAAAAAAATATGTAGTAATTATATATATATGTATATCAAATTATGATAATGTTTCTTGATCTTTTAACAGATGGTTATATTCATTATTTTACATACATATCAATGTTTTTTAAATCGTGTTTTTTAAATTATGTGTTTTTGGCTTTGTCTTATTTCATAAAATAGCTACAGTGAAATTTTTATTAGTTATCTTCTTTTTACATATGGAAGTAAAAATTAAAATATTTATTACGAAAAATAACCAGACCCTATTAATTGGGATCATAGATAATGAAAAAATGCACATTATAAATTTTCGACTTCTATAACAGCATACAATAAAATTAACTACTACTTTATCAGGTTTAATTTTATCAGATGAGATAAAACAAAGTTATGACAATAAAAATTAATAGCTATACTTGGCTTACCCGATATAATTCCATCCATTTGCATTAAGGCTTGTTCTAATAGTTTACTGGCCTCATTTTGAGCAGACATTGCAGGAATTTTATCGTTAATTTCTTCTGCTTTTCCCATGTCGTTTAAATTGGTTAATTAAAGTTCTAATTAATAGGTATTTTTAATTATAGGCACAAAAACAGTCGCGATCACACATTGAGCTTAAGTGTCGGCTGACATAGAAACAAAAGGTAATACCCGAAAAATAGTTTTGTAAAGGCTAATATTTGTCAAATGTTTGGCACGAGAAGACACTAGTTTTTCACGGTTTACTCAAATACATAAAACATGCTTGAAAGATATAAGGTAAACTTGTCAAGTTTTGTTTACTACTTTTCTACTCAGATGAATTATGAATGAAAGGAGAACATAAGAGCTCATTCATAAATTACAGTTACCTACAAATTACTCAATCGGTACTATTTTCTACATTGAATTCTAGATGGTGCGTACAAAAATCGCGTTCCGAATAGAATTTATCAACTGAACAAATTCACAGGAGTAGGGCTCGTGTTGTGTTGAACTAATGCATTTTTTGATTACGTCAAAACAGTAAATGATTGAAAGATGAAAATGAGTTGGAATTGGAGATAAATTATTGAGGAACCGATATCTAAAATAAAAAATATTAACGATGTACCTGAAGAAAAACATAATATCAGGCCGAATAGGTCTGGTACCTGAGGCCTCAAAATTGAACAAGAAGAATATTCGACTTTTAACTGTTGAGTTTAGATGTATAAAGTGGAATTAATTAAACTCTCCATATGAAAGAGATAAAATAGATATTTAGAAATGTATGTTTTAAAGTCGAGACTCATTAAAATGTAATAAAATTATTTTAAAGTCGAGATTTAGATTGAAACTAGAATTTTTAACAACTAATATTTTAATAAAGATAATATTTTAAAATGGTCGACGTTTCGAAGCCAATTTGCTTCTTTTTTTAGGTTGTAAAAACACATTATTTAATTTATTTTCTCCTTCATTTTTTAAAACATACACTGACATATTTCCTTATTATTACAATGATATATTCAAATATAATACAATAATAAAAAAAATACAATAAATTAGATCTTAACTATACAAAATAATCAACTCACTAATTTAAGGGAAATTTGGCTGTGTCATAATTTCTCAAAATTGAAGATTATTAAAATGTAATTTCATTATAGTGATTTACTTCCACTTCTCGACTTTTGAATTCGAAATTTCGACAAAAGTAATTTGAAAAATATCGAATTTTACTTCTAAATCTCGACTCTATATATTCTCAAATTTTACTTCAAAATTTCAACTTTAAAGTTGATGTTTTAATGAATCCCAATTTTATATCAGAAATCTTTAAAAAATCATATTGTTGAAGTTATTATTTAAGTGGAACTTGACTTTAGATCCGAAATCTTAAAAAATATCGACTTTAATTAATTAATTATTTTCTTTAAGATCTCGATTATGAAGTCGACATTTTGGCAAAAATATTTTAAAGATAAATTTTAATATATTTCGATTTTAAATAAAAAATCTTGTAGATGTGGTAAAAAAAATTCCAAAAACAAAAAAAATATTTAAATCAATATTTCAATGGATCTTGACTTTAATGCCGAAAACTAAAGAAATGTCGGATTTAAATCAAATATATTAAAAAGTATCGTGTTTTTCTTTAAGATCTCGATAATGAAGTCGATATTTTGGCACAAATATTTTAAAAATGTTTTTTTTAAACGGCGTTTATGCTAAAACCAAAGATCTCCAACCCACACGTACTATTTATTGGTACCCTCAAAGATTTAAAATTCCCGCTCTTTGTTCTGCTGTAGATAACTATGCATGATTTTTAAGTTATGTCACGAATATAAGGCAGCGAAGTACTTTTTTTAATTCAATTATAAAACATTTTTCTCTATTCTCCTATTTTCTTTTAATTCATTCCAGAGGGTCTCCGTATAATAAAAAATAATTGGTCTGATAGAAAGTTTTACACATACGTAAATATAAGTTTGACATGCTTTAAATTGAAGGTGAACCTCTAAATTGTTAATTTTGTTAATAATTATCTCCGATTCTAAACGGTCAAAAATTCTAAAATTTCGTTATTAGCCCATAAACAATCATTTGCAAATCTGTAGATAAGTGGTTTAATGCTGGACTATTTTTTTTCTTACGACAGTTATAAGATGTGTTGCCTATATTGCTTGAAGTCATGTCACGTTTGTGGGCGCCATTTCGAGTTATGAGACAAGAAAGTAATTTCAAACAATTATAAGGCGCTCGTTTATAATGGACGATCGAATTACCAGTAATAATAAAATTAAAAAAATTGAAAAGAAGTTAAAAAAGCTTCAATATGTGGTTTTAAAAGAGGTGGGCATCGAATGCTCTTTAGATAAAAACGGTAAGGTATGTGGGTAATTTCAAGTATTTTAATTTTTGTTTGTCTAAAGTATGTTTGCAATTTTAGATACTAGTAATTGCTAATGTGGGATTAGTCAATGGTCTCACAGAAGAAGTTGTATTTACCCATTTTTCAAAATTTGGTTTGTTGGAAGATATTGTATTGGTACCAGGAAAATCTTGTAGTTTTATTCAATACAAAGATATTTCATCAGCAGTATCAGCATTTGAAAACTACAACGGTATCTTAAATATTGCACAAAATTCAAAACCCGTATATCTTTTATATGCTAATGAATTGCCCAATGTTAAATGCAATAAACTGTGGAATGAATCTGTTCCTGGTTTATTTGTATTTGACAATTTTATTACGCCTGAAGAGGAGGAACTTTTACTAAGACTATGTAATTTCGATACAAATAGCAATCAAATGAAGCATAGACAAGTAAAACATTTTGGTTATGAATTTAGATATGATATAAATAATGTAGATAAGGATAAACCACTAAATGAAGCAATACCTGATGAATGCAACTTGTGGAAAAGATTAGAGAGTACTGATTTTAAAAATTTTATACCAAATCAGTTGACAATAAACCATTATTTACCTGGACAAGGTATACCACACCATATAGATACACATAGTGCTTTTGAAGATCCTATTATGTCTCTATCTTTGCAATCTTCCATAGCAATGGAATTTAAAAAGGATAATAAACATGTCTCTATTCTGTTACCACAAAGATCTTTAGCCATAATGTCTGGTGAATGCAGGTATGACTGGAGTCACGGCATAACTCCAAGAAAACTAGACATAGTTCTTACTGAAAACGGTTTTACTTCTCTTGAAAGAGGTACAAGAACTTCTTTTACATTTCGAAAAATTTTGCAAGGAGAATGTAAATGTAACTTCAAATCAAAATGTGATTATTTTGCCAAAAAAATTGAAAAAACCAAAATAGAAAATGTTGATGCCTCAAAATTAGAAACTGAACATGTTCACAAAATTTATGAAACCATAGCTGAACATTTTGATGACACAAGGCACAAACCATGGCCTAATGTGGTTGAATTTTTAGACTCATTTAGTTGTGGATCTATCTTAGTCGATGTAGGGTGTGGAAATGGTAAATATTTGTGCAAAAATAATTGCATATTTGATGTAAGCATAGTATTTTGTAAATATTTTATAAATTTATACCAATCATCAAATATTTTTTTAGATTGGCTGTGATACAAGTTTTAACTTAATTGACATTTGTAATAAAAGAGGGTTTGAAGCTTTTTTAGCAAATTGTCTAAAATTGCCTCTTAGGGACAATTCTGTAGATGGTGTAATTAGTATAGCTGTGATTCATCATCTAGCAACTGAGGTACTTCTATTTACTGATTAAATAATACATTTTTAAAAACGTATGCCTATCTTATTAAAAAGCCAAATTATCTTTATTTAAGGTGAATTAATCCTTACTCTCCTTTTTTTAGATTGATATATGTTTTAATTTACCATACCTTGGTTCCACTCTATAATATTTAAAATTTATTGACAACAACTTCTTTTTCCACTGATATATATTTCCATGCTAATTATCTTACCATTTTTCTTTTCCCATTTCAATTGATTAAATATCCATAGTTATTCATTTATTTTCACTAATTTTATTTGGTCCTATTATTGTTGTTGCTATTTTTTTTTTAATTTTTTTTTTTTTTTCATATGGCAAATATAATTGTTTCCACTGCAGCTACTACTACTATTGTTTTATAGTTTATCTATCATAAGTTTAGTCTTTTTACCTAATCTTTTCTTTTAATAATTTGACTTTCTTCAGTTTCTGTTTTTCTGATGTTCATTAATAAATATATATTTTAGGAAAGACGTCTTCATGCAATTCATGAAATTACTAGGATTCTAAAAGTAGGAGGGAAGGCATTAATTTATGTCTGGGCGAAAGACCAGCACAAAGATAAACAGAAAACAACTTATATCAAACAGGATAGAAAAAATAGAAAAACCAATGCCGAAGTGGTAGATAATAGAGAAGAAGAAATTTGTGTAATAGACAACATCAAACTACCAATTCATGTCAATAGGACCCAATTTAAGCATGAAGATTTACTTGTGCCGTGGAAACTAAAGGGTGAAAATAAAGACAATACTTTTCTTAGATTTTATCATGTTTTTATTGAAAATGAATTGGAGGATTTATGTAAAACAATAAAATGTGTAGAGATTACTAAGAGTTATTATGATCAAGGTAATTGGTGTGTCATTATAAAGAAAACAAATAAAATGTCTGAATAAATACTTAATTTTTTATTCCAAAAAATATATATGTAGGGCAATAAATAAAAATAATTATGAATTATAATAAACTTTTAACGATTCACAAGACCGCAAAATGTATTTAAAAATAATTGCTGATTCCACGTCATTCCTAATCAATATTCTCTCTAATATTTACGAATTTTTACAAAATATCAATTTAAATACAAGTTATGAATGATAATAGAGATTTGACCCTTATGAAATCGTGTTCTTAGAAATTTGATTATTTTTAAAAATATGTTGAATATTTTGGGAACAAAACTTAAATATAATTTGAAATTTCTTAAATGACTGAAGAATTGAAATGAAAACTTTCGATCAGATAAGTAAAATAATATTTATATTTCTTACTCATTCTATTAATATGCAGTGACTAATTCTGATGGTCATAAGTTGAATTGTTTATATTTATTCTTTAAAAATAAGATAAATAAATGAACATGACTATCAATACTTTATTTATTACTAATAAGTTCAGTTGATATTAATATGTACTTTAGAACAGTTTTATTTTTCTGCGTTAGTTTACCGCTATCAATTACATCGCAAGATTCGCCTTGTAATGCTTTTGAAAAATACGTTTTGAGAAAGGATTGCAGTAAAAAACCATTAATTCCTCAGTCCTCATTAGAAGAAAATGAGGGAGATAAGTGTAATATTTTTCAAAAATACCTTTTGCGGAGAAATTGTCCAATAGAAACTGAAGAGTATAGCAAATGCAACTTTTTAGAAAAACGTTTCCTTAGAACGGAATTTTGTAAATACAATCCTGATGAATTCCTTGATGTGGTAAGTATAATTGTAATATAAATGAATATAGCAGCAATTTCCAAAAGTTAAATGAATAAATATATTTATTTTTAAATGTAAAAGATAAAATATACTTCATAAAATATAATTTCACAATTGTCATGAGAATATTTAAAAAGTTTTGTAAAAATTGTGGAATTTTACGATATATTTTATCTTTTACATTTAAATAGATAGATCCCATAAAGTAAAGGTAGAAAAAATAATTATGATAATTATTTTATTATTTAAATAAAAATTAAAGTGTCCATTGGCAATTTTATCTTACAATAAACTGTCCTTTCAGCCTCAGATTATCGCTAGACATGGATACATGTCTGAAACACATACAATGGTAACTGATGATGGCTACATTTTGAAAATACATAGAATACCTAGATCCAGAGGTGGACCAAGACCAAGACAAGTAGTTTTTTTACAACATGGGTTACTAGGAAGTAGTGCAGATTGGATCATCAATGGAAACAATTCCTTAGGTAACTTTCATTTTTCAGAATTATTTTAAAGTAAAATTATCCAGATAAAAACCTCCAGTATCAATGTTTATTATCTTTATGTTTTGTTTTTATATAAAACTCATGTTGCATTTAATTATAAATTAACAATACTAAAATTTCTACTGATTCTGTGAATCATTTACATTTAAATAAATAGGTATATAAATAAATATATATAAACGTAAAAAAATACGGCACATTTATATAAAAATTTTGAAAAAACTTGATTAAAATAACTTTAATAATATGAATTAATAAAGAATCCGTTGATTTAAAGATTTATTTAACTCAAGTAAATATATTATTTTGTTTAATTCTTTTAAAGCAATCAATATTTTTTCTTAATAAATATGATTAATATATATTTTTGTAGCCTTTCTTCTAGCTTCTCAAGGATATGACGTTTGGTTGGGAAATGCTAGAGGAAACATTTATTCAAGAGGTCATGTTTCATTGCCCATTGATACTTCGCAATATTGGAATTTTACGTAAGTTAAAATTATTGTCTAAGCTTTTCAATGATTAACGATCTCGTGGTTAGTTTGTTGAATTCATTTTTATTTTTTGAAAATAAGGATTTGCCGGAATTCCTTAAAAAAAGTCGAAAATTGTGAAGTCCTTTCTCACAATTCTTTATTTAAAGTTTTATGACTAGTTTTCTAGTTTATTAAATTTATATATTGTGAAAAAAGGAGGTTATTCATCAAGGAAGACTTAAAAATACAAATCTACTTACACAAAACAACCAGTCGAACAAAAATGTAAATAAATAAAGATTGATATGAAAAGACTTCTTCATAATTATAATTTCCGTATTATTTTTTTTTTTTTTTTAAATTTTGAAAAAATAATAAACATTCAATGATTACTTTTAGAACTTCGGTTATGAATAGCACCAAACCATTGCATTTCTTATTTAGCCCATTTCTATAGCTTTGACATGAACATGAGGTTGAATCTCTACTTTAATTATACCTCTAAACTCTTTATTTAGTTTCCATGAAATGGGTACAATGGATCTGCCAACAATTCTTTACTACATAAGTAACATCACAAACAGTGCTGGAGATATTTCTTATATTGGTCATTCAATGGGCACAACTATGTTTTTTGTATTAGCTTCTGAAAACCCTGAAGTAGCAGAAAACGTGAAAGTAATGGTAGGAATGGCACCAGTTGCATATTTAACAAACATGAAATCGCCGATAAGATATTTAGCTCCATTTTCAGGCAATTTACAGGTAAAAATACTTCACAATAGATTAGAATATATGTTTTTGTAAGATATATCTTTCTATCTATAAATTTTTAGTGGTTGGAAAAACATTTTGGATTTCATCAATTCCTACCAAATAATAAGTTTCTTAAATTCCTCTCATACCAATGTGAACTACTCAAAATAGATGCACAAATATGTGAAAATCTCATATTTTCTATTTGTGGCTTTAATAAAGAAGAATTCAACACCGTAAGTGAATAAACTCTTACTTGTTTTCTATATCTTTTATATTGAGTGATATGATATCCTTACACTTTTTCATAAAAAAATTTAAATTATTTACTAGATCCTAAACACAAAAAAGGAACTTACAAGAAAATATAGAAATTGTAAGACGTAACAGGTCACGTAATATGTTTATTTTTGTAGCATAAATGTATATAATTTTTAGGACATTCTTCCAGTTATATTAAATAAAGATCCAGCAGGAGCTTCGACAAAGACAATTGTGCATTATGCTCAAGAAGTTCGAAATGATGGAGAATTTCAACAGTTTGATTATGGTACTAAAGGAAATCTTATCCAGTATGGTACCATTCATCCTCCAAAATATAATATAAGCAATATTGATCGGCCTGTATATCTTATGTACGCTATGAACGACTGGTTAGCCAATTACACAGTAAGTAAATAATACTTTGCCAACATTGCAAGATGGTCAATAATAACCAATATTTGTCAAGAAAGCAAGAAATAGTACTTACATATTTAAAAAAAAGGTTTGTTGAATATTTGTAGGGACAGATTTTTATTTTCTACACACATATTGATTAAATAATAGATTAATATGTTTATGTAATATTATATTTCTATTTTCTATTATTATAGTTTAGTTTAAATTAGAACGAATCTCGATTTTCAATCAAATATATTAATAATTAATGTTTTTCTTTAAGATCTCGACTTTAAAACAATATTTCAATGATTCCCGATTTTAAAGCAATAAATTTGTTTTTCTTCAAGATTTTAATAAACCGAAAATCTTAAAAAATCTGTTCTACTTCAAAATTTCAGCTTTTTGAAATCAAGATTTTGATAAATCTCGACTTTATACATGAGGTGACAAAAAATTTACAAAAATAAAAAATTGAGGGATGTTAAATTTTTACATTTTGATACAATTACAATTTTCATTTTTTATTTATTTTTTCAAAATATTTATATATTATTTAGCGAATATTAATTTTTGAAATATATAAACAATATTTATTAATTATTTGATGTAAATATTGTAAAGCAATCAGGAATCAAGGTCCACGTTAACAGTTCCTGCTAAAACTCCATAAAACGTAGAATATTAATATATTGCACAAAAAAATATGTTTGGGCCACGTTTTTTATTACCTACTTCTTTTTATTTATTTTCAGGATGTTCTTCGCCTAGGACGAGAATTGACAAATTTGTTAGGTTTCTACAGGATTCCAATGGACTCCTTTAATCATGTTGATTACATTTTTGGAAAAGACGCTGAAACTCTTGTTTATCAACCTTTAATACAATTTTTAAATAGATATTCAGATATATAAATGATATTCTCTTTATCTCCTTGCCTTATGGTAATTTTTTAATTATAATGTATTATTTTTATTTAACTAGTGCACGAAATACAGTTTCAAGAGTTTGTTTACACTATTTTTCCTAAAACCATAAAAACTTGAAGAATAAACAAGCAATATGTTTTTTGAACATTGTATTATATTCCTAAAGACAATAAAGTAAAACGTATTGCCTACCTATCTAGAGTATAAACATAGAAAAGTGAATCTTTGCTGTATCAATTATCAAATGATTTAAAATTTTTGCCAATCCAACAGAATAAAAGAAGTGTACTCTTTCTATTCAAATTTTCGGAAATTTTATTTCCATCTTCAGTGAAACTACAAAATCAATTTAGTTTATAACATCTAATAGAACTTTATAAAAATATGATTGTACTTGTGAAGTTTGTTCTATCTATATGTTATTATAAATTGGTAACATTTAAATAATAGTCCAAAAAAATATAATAAAAAAGGAATAAATCCATATATTTACTGTGCATTTCCAAAAATGCTTCAAGGATAAAATCAACAAAACGAACTTCGTCATTCCTTTCAGTTGGCGGTATTTGTTAAGTCAAATGTCAATTGTTAAGCATCTCATTTGTGAAAATGGCAGGTGTGCTGAAAGATGAAATTTGGAAAAATTGGGAAAAAGCAGGGAAACAAGAGTTGTGAGTAGTTTATTTTTATTAAGCTTTAATCGGTAAAATACGTTGACTAGAGTAATCACATTTATAAGTTACAATTTTATATTTTATTACGGTGTTACGGTAGTTATTGCGTAGCTTCATACAAACATTCAACAATGTTATTAAATATTATAAGAAAAGGATAATACCAGCTATATTCTTTTCGAAGCACCTGTTTGGAACCTGTTTATATATTTTATTATTGATATCTACGGAATAGCTCCCCATATGGGTAACATAGTATCGAAAAAATATGTGAATACCTACTGGTTGTAACATTTTTCAAGAACGTCCAACTAACAAGTAATTTTGTTGGTAAGCTCATTTAATCTAAAAAATGTCGAGGTTTTTTAATTATATCTATGTAAATGTAAGTGATTAGAGCTTATTAGGTCAATAGTGTTAATATTATTTTATATTATGATACCCACAAATTGATATTAAAAGATTACCAAAATTCTGAAAACTACATTCGAAATAATTGCGATAAGAATGTGTATCCAATTTCAACCATGTCTACATCTTTAAAATTATATCATTAAGTCAGTACCTACTGACCTTTTAATAAACTTGGATTTGGTATTTATACCAAAAATAATTATATTCAGGTATAGTGTTCTAGCAATATCTTGGCATTAAATAAATGACATATTTTGTAATTATTGTTATATATATATTGTTAATATTTACTAGCGATAAGACTAATTAAGAAAGGTAATTTAAGTCTTTAAATATTTTTTTTCAGTATTAAAGTATGCATTCCACTTCTAAAAGATGAATCAAAGAGTCCAATGTTTGATAAAGTTGGAAAACCTACAAATATTATTGGTTATATAAATGAGTTAGTTGATAAAGGAATAAAAGGTGTTATTAAAACTGATCAAATTTCAGCCACACTTCGTGAACTGGTTGTAAGCAAATATATTAAATATATTTATATAAACACTTACTTTGTTGAACTTAAGAACTAAATATATTTTGAAATTTTAGGTATTACACCCAGATGCACCTTCAATAATTTTAGATGTGTTGAATTTGGCAGATGCAATAACGTCGCAAGTGGATAATGATGAAGCTAAAGACAGAAATAATTTTTGTTCAATTGTTAAAGATTGTGAAAAGGTAAAATTTTAGGAAAAGAAGTATACAAATTTATTTATAATATTCATCTTTTATAGTTTTTGTCTGATAAACTGTTAAAAGAAAGGTTAGAGATTGATACATTGCAGGAAGTAGGAGTACTTAAAAATAACACATTTTATTCAAAATTCATCAAAGTAAAAACCAAATTATAGTAAGTACATATTCTGATTTCTATTTTTTTATACTTAC
Organism: Hermaeophaga mercurialis; assembly: GCA_951812935.1. Lineage (NCBI taxonomy): Eukaryota > Metazoa > Arthropoda > Insecta > Coleoptera > Chrysomelidae > Hermaeophaga > Hermaeophaga mercurialis. The sequence goes on along the minus strand of OX638359.1, from coordinate 36,059,750 downwards.
AATTAGTTTGAAAATATTATGTAAACGGATTGATTCATGATGAATTGTACCCTAAGCAATGGTAGAAAATATTCCTCTTAACTGAGGTACAGAGTGTTTTATATATATAGTTTCCTATTAATATAATATTTCTTAAATACATCTCATATGAGTTTTGATATCAGGATTCTACCATTCATCTATGTATAATACTATTCATTATGAATCACTCTGCATACATTTATTAATTTATCTTTTTAACTATTTAGTAAAGCATAAAACATTACACACATTTCATAAATATGAAATGTTACAGTTTTTATGCTACATAACTAGTATACTATAAGACTACTTTTATTGAAAAGGTTTTAAATACAGGTTTTGAAGTATGCTAACAAAGTACAATTTAACTTTTATAAACCAATACATATATTTTTATTTATTTTTGCTTTAGCTACAAACAACGAAAATTTAATTTATTTAGAGAAGAATGTGAAGGCTTTTCAAAACTAGTTACTGAGCTTAACAACGAGTTTAATGAAAATACTGATTCTAAGGAGTTGATTGGTATTGTCCAGTCATTAATAGGTAGTATTTTTTAAATAATTTTTAGCCTTCTCTGATGCCCATTTTTTATTTTAGGTTGTTTCAATTTAGATCCAAATAGAGTACTTGATATAATATTAGAGAGTTTTGAAAACAAGCCCAAAAATGCTAACATATTTGTCCCTCTTATAAATTGTTATATGAATGATCCCCACATAATAAGTGAGGTGCTTTCGACAAAATTTGGTTTTCTAAGAAATAATGAGCAAGATGTCCCCCAATCGCTGTACATTCTTACAGCACAACTCTTGCAACATAAGATTATTGAAATGGATGACATCTATTATTGGGTAAAGTTTAATACTTGTTAGAATTGAACTATTTAAGAAAATTTCAATATTTTTTCCAATTATTAATAGTAATTTAAATAATTATTTTACTCATTCAAAGCAAATACAAACTTTGAGGATTTTATATAAAAATATATTTAATATAGATCTTACCGGAAGACAAGGTAATTAACAAAGAAGTTGAAAAAAATATGAAAGATGCCAAAGAATATGTCAGAAAACTGCAAATAATTAGTATAAATAACAAAGAAAAAGAAGACGCGCCTGATGAATCTGATGTTGAAAGCGAGACCTTTGAAGGAAATCAGAAACTGGGACTTTGTGAGGCTTTATTATTGATAGGAGATTGGGAAAATGCCCAAATTCTGATTAAAAGATTGCCAGAACGATATGCAGTTAGTTATGAACCAATAGCTAATGCATTATGTAAATTTTTACACTACATCATTGAACCTGTGTATAGCAAGTAAGTTGTAAATTAACTCCTTGATGATGCATTTTAAATTATTGCTCATTATTATGATTAAGATATCTTATTTTTTTTTGTATTTTTAAGATATGGGATAATAGGACCCAAAATTCCAAGGAAACCAATTGGTCCTTACGAAGGATTAATGTCACCTCCTCAAGCACAAACTTTAAAAAATCTTCAAGAAATAGCCATTCCAATGTTTTTGATGTTGGGAGCATCATTACGATTTGACACTGTTCTGTTATGTAAAATTGTGAGACTGGCTAAAGCAGTTTTAGCTTCATATGGAATCGACAATGCTAAGTGTCAACCACCTAAAGAATGTACTTTATATTATGATATACTTTCTTTAATTGATGTGACTATTTTACCGTCCTTAGCCTATTTGGAGTGTAATTGCTGTATTGCAGAAGAAATTTGGATGCTTCTTAAATTATACCCATATCAAGTTAGGTACTGTCTATACTCAAGATGGAAAAATGAGACATATGCCCTTTATCCTGAACTATTGAAAAAAAGGGCTGATTCAGAAAAACAAATCAAGAATATAATGAAACGAGTCAGTAAAGAAAATGTTAAACCTGTTGGCCGGCTTATAGGAAAATTAACCCACTGTTCACCTGGATTTTTATTTGATTATGTCCTCCTCCAAATTCAAGTTTACAACAACTTGATAAATCCAGTTGTGGATTCTCTGAAATATTTAACGAATTTATCATATGATGTTTTGGGATTTTGTCTCATTGAATCGCTAGCCAATGCTGAAAAGAAAAGAGTGAAACACGACAGTACCTCAATCTCTACATGGTTACAAAGCTTATCCAGCTTTTGTGGAGCAGTATATAAAAAATACAGCATAGAATTGACTGGTTTATTACAGTTTGTTGCCAATCAACTAAAAGCTCAAAAGAGGTAGGATATAGAATTATTTTTAAATAACTAAATTTACTCAACCATTTTTAGCTTGGATTTGCTGATTTTAAAGGAGGTTGTTCAGAAAATGGCCGGAGTAGATGCTGCTGAGGATTTAACAATGGATCAACTGAATGCATTAGCTGGTGGGGAACTACTTAAATCTGAGGTACATAATTTTTTTCTCATTTAATAATCCTTTTTGCACTGTGTATGAGCATTAAGAGTAATGAAGATTTTTATTTTAGGCTGGATATTTCAGTCAAATTCGAAACACAAAAAAATCTTCACTAAGACTGAAGGAAGCAATGGCTGAAAACGATTTAGCTGTAGCCCTATGTCTGTTAATGGCTCAGCAAAATTATTGCGTAGTATATAAAGAAACTGCCAAAAACAGTCATTTAAAACTAGTTGGTAAACTTTCTGATCAATGTCAAGATACCTTAGTACAATTTGGAACATTCTTGGGTTCCACTCTTTCTGTAGATGAATATGTGAACAAACTGCCTTCTATTCAAAGCATGTTAACAGATTATCACATACCTCTCGAAGTTGCCTTCTTCTTAGCAAGACCGATGTTCAACCACGCTATCAACGTAAGTATTAAAAAATAATTGTGAATAACTTGTATCACAATGTTATTTTTTTTCTAGCAAAAATATGATCAAATCAGGAAGGTAGACCCTGCATACAAAAAAATGTCATCCTCAGTTAAGAACCAAAAATATTATGAAGCCATAACTGAAATTATGGCGCCAGTTTGTACATCCTTACAGCTCCTTCATCCTCCGAGGGTGTGGGAAGACATATCTTCTCAATTCTTAGCAACTTTTTGGTCTTTAACAATGTACGATTTATATGTACCTGAAGAAACCTATCAACAAGTCATTAATAAAGCTAAAATAGCATCGTTGGCCAATATGGATCTCGGTGCGAAAGGCAAAAAGGAACAAGAAAGATATCAAACTCTGTCAGAGAAACTCCAAGATGAAAAGAAAAAGCAAACAGAACACGTGGATAAAATAATGTATAGATTAAAGCAAGAAAAGGATCATTGGTTCTTATCAAAGTCTGCAAAAACTGCTAAGAATGAAACTATTACCAGATTCCTTCAATTATGTGTTTTTCCGAGATGCACTTTTACGCAAATTGATGCTGTATACTGTGCCAAATTTGTTCATACAATCCATTTGCTGAAAACTCCTAATTTTTCCACTTTACTCTTTTATGATAGGGTCAGTATTTAAAATATCTTAAAACACCGATTATTGATGATTTACATGTTTTAGTTATTTTGTGACGTAACATACTCCATAACATCTTGTACAGAAAATGAAGCGATGCGTTACGGTAGATTCTTATTTGCAATGTTAGAAACCGTCATGAGATGGCATAAATCCAAAGATGTCTTCGAAAAAGAATGCGCCAATTATCCTGGTTTCGTAACAAAATACAGAAAGAACAATCAACACGCCGACAATTTGGACAATGTCGATTATGAAAACTACAGGCACGTTTGTCACAAGTGGCATTATAAACTAGCCAAAGCTATGGTTACTTGTTTAGAGTCTAAGGATTACATTCAAATAAGGAATTCCTTGATCATTTTGATTAAAATAATTCCACATTTTCCTATTTTGATTAAACTGAGTCAGTTTATAGAAAAACGAATCGAAAAGGTCAGAGACGAAGAAAAAAATAATCGCCAAGATTTGTTTACTCTGTCAAGTAGTTACTTGGGTTTGTTGAAACAGAGGACTTCCAGTGGGCAAATGATGAGGGAAAACGATTTCCATATACCTCTGGAAAAAGAAAAGGTTAGTGCAATCATATTTTTACAGAATATTCTTGTTTTCTGCAGCTCTTTAATAAACCCAGTATTAAATATCAAATCAAGTAATATACATTATTATTTTTAAACCATTTCAGGGCAGTAAGAATCATGACACAAAAGCAGATACTAACAAACACAATGGTGAAAATAAGGGTATGTTGTAAATTCCTTATATTTTTTTTATTCTAGTTATTGTTTTTATAATCATGATTATTTTTTAGAAGAGTCAAAGGAAAAAACTGAACGAAAATCTGCAAGAACAGCAATTGACGATAACAGAATTTCTGGTTTAAAAAGTCAGGTTATTTCTGTTGATATTACTGGGTAAATAGTTATTTCTCATTCATTTTTTTTTTTTGTATTAATTGTTAAATTTTAGACCAAGCTCTAGTTCAAAAGATAGGAGTGAAAAATCTCAAAGAGAAGATCTCAAAGAAAAATATAGAAGCGAGAAACAAGTTGACCCTGAAAAAGAACGAGAAAAAGAAAAGCGTAGAGAAAGAAGAGAAGAAAAGTCAAATCTCAAAGAAGATAGACATGAAAATAAATATAGAGTAAGTTAATATTCAATAATATAATTTAATATATCTAAATGTTTCTATTTGCTTTAGTCTCAGGATGATAGGTTCATTGAAATGCTCAGTCCGAAAGAAGAAGGGCGCTATTCCAGTGAGAAGCAAAGCGACAGATACTATGATGACAGAGGAGGGGGGCATTACTACAGAAACGAAGATAGAGAGTTGATAGTTAGCGGCAATGGAAGTCTAGGGAGGAGAAGTCAGGAGCCCGAGACCGATAGAGGTAAATATAATTTCTAAAAACAATTAGTAATAATAATATTCTATTTTTTTAAAATGTGCCCCCCATTAGTGCATTCACGTTAAGACAAATGCACAATGATCAGTGTAGCGCGAGTTCTCCCTAAGAAAATTTTTGATGTCATGTTTTGCTAATAGTTGAAAACCTTCTAAAATGTAGACATAATCAATTTGTTTTTACGTTTAAAATTAACAAAAATTGTTATCTATATATCAGACAAATTTGAGTTGGTTATAGTATTTATTAAAACTTTGAGATCCAAGGACCAGCCCTTGAGGATTACCCTGTTTGTTGGGACACCAGGCGACATTGGTCATTCTTATAAAACTAGGGACAACGGTAGGCTGATAGCATTGTAACACAGTATTTTTAGTAACTCCTAGAACCAGGAAATAGCCAACTTATTATATCAGTTCTCAGTCATTCTTATTTGTTCTTTTTTATTCATTGTTGACTTAATCATTGTTCCAATTATATTTCTTGTCTTGAAGGTCTCTCTCAGTTTACGCTACTATTACCACTTCGTCACTGAGTACATATTCAGAAATGTAATCTTTCCTGCTTTATATAGCCTACAAATATTGATTTCACTTTTTCTAATTATTTCATCCATATATGTACTAAACACTAGCGAATTTAATCTTCCTGCTAGTAAGTATATGTTTCAACCAAGTATCTGGAATAGGTAAGAGAGCCTTCTAGTCAAGACACGTTTGTTGTCAGTATTGTATTAATAATTTCGGTGAACGTAAATAAGCACTTTATAGAATAACTTTTTGTTACTTTTGCCGCTGCCTTCAAGTCTATTGCCAGTTATCCCAAATTTTCTGTTTGACTCCTGAATCATAAGTTTCTTGTTTACTATCTAACGTACACTTACAACCTTTTGTTTCATTTCCTATGTCCACCATGCGATTTGTTATTTTATTGTATTTCTGACAATTGCAGTTTTTAAGAAACGATTTCGTTATTGTTTGCTAAGTAAGCATTTTCAATAAGATGTACTATTTTTAATTTTTGTGTTGGCGTTTTAAACTGTTGAAACGTTATAGTTTATTTAATTTACTCTACAAATTGCACAGTTTGTTAGATTAATTTTTTTTTCTGCATGCAATAATCATTTAATGTTCCTCATATTACTTATGGATAGAAAAACTATTCTAAGTAAAAATGGAGTCATAAGTCTCAGCGTTCAGTCAACAGACAAATGAGTCATGAATCTGTAAAAACTTGTAACTAATGTAACTTTTTAAGAAAAGGTTTGCGAGGCTGTCGGAAATCTAACGTGACTACCTAATTTTTAGTAACTAAATGGCCCTAGTGACTTCTCTTGAGTTGATTATATGTCTGATATACCCATAGAAAGAAATAAAATTATGGTTCATTTGAATTATTGCAGATTCAAAACGAAGAAAAGTCGACAGTTCTTCGAAGGTTAGTATCGAAGTCAGATAACATCGGTGCTGTATTCTAGGTTCCACACCACTATTTGAATTCCAAAATGGGGAGATTGGGCTGAAAAGATGAAATTAAAAATTAAATCATTTTTTTTCTAAATAAATAAAATGGAAGTGTTAGGACTTTTTGAGTGCGCGCCTTAAGAACATCTATGCAGAATGTTTTGAAAAATTAAAGGTTTAGTCAAGAAGAATCAGAATGATCATCAGAACGTCTATTTTTATTCGTTTTTATCTGGAAGAGAGGCTCTGAAGACAAATCCGTATATCAAATGAAAAAATTCAAGGTCTTGGCATAAAACCGTTCATCATTCATCCATTCAAGGAAGTTGAGGAGTTGAAATAAAATGAAAATAAATCGGGAAATCTTGCATTAAAAAAATTAAGTTATAAACCATGAAAAGAAGAAAAATGAATAAAATAAATTGTATCGTAAACAGAGAAATTTCAAAAATAAATGATAGAAAGTAATCTAAAATACACCTTATAGTCCATGGCAACAGGCCACAAATAATAAGCCATATAGATCAAGGTTCTACAGATTCATTAATTTGAAATTCATAAGCATCCATTTGCCGCCAAGTAGATTCAGATGAGAAACCTGTATACTATTAAAACTACATTATTTGTCTTATAATCTTCCAAGGTTCTTCATGAAACAAAACTCAATCTATGGGATCAAAAAGAAAAAATAATGAATATTGTTATACAAAAAAAACTTCTATATAATGAAGAAAATGATGACAAATGACGTTAACATTAAATAAAAATATACAGCGAATGGAAATTTGGTCGTCCTTTCTATTTATGAATGAAGCATTTTTATTATTTAAGAACAAATTGAAGAATGAGGAATGCCAAAAGGATTTTCAAGTGGTTCTGTTAATTTTTCAAGAAGGGTACCGTCAGTAGTGTATGAATCCAGAGTGGAATTTTCTTGAAAGGGACTTAAGACTTTTATTTTGATGTGTTAAGTCAGCCCAATCTTCCGTAGTTTTTAGTGGGAACTGCGATTTTGACTGCAATGTAAGGTAGGTGCTACATGCTAACTTTAAGTTTTCAAGTGTTTATAAAGTTGTTTTTAATTATGACTAATCAGAAATTGTTTCAAAAATGTTAAAGACTGAATGAAATACATTTTTATTTTATTACACAAGTTATTTTTAGATTTGGCATAAATTGATTAGTTTGTAAAAAATTGAAGCGATTTCCTTCAAGAAACCCTAAATTGAACCTAACTATTTTACTGAAATATATATAGAATCTTTTGACTAATTAAAAATTGGTTTTCATCAGTCTTGGAGAAAAATAGAGATAAAATATATGCATAAAATGAGTACAAAAATCTCATAAATAAACAATACACCAAAGGCGATAGAAGTTCTAAAATTGGCCAATATATATATTTGAAAATATAGGGGAAAAAACAAAATGGATCTTTACCCGTGCTTCATTTATATGGAATAACTTAAAACGAATACCGTTTACGTAGCATAAAAATGCAGTCATATTTTCAATTCTGATGTTTCAACATTGAAGTAATTGTCTCTACTGTTCTGCACAACTAAAATATTTGCGTTTACCAGCAATTAAAATTCGAATATCAAGTAATAATAAACAGATAGTTATTTTATTTTTTATGAAGTACAGTATAATCCTCACTTTAAATATTACGATTTGAACAAACTTGCTTTAATGAAATGTTGATAATAAGAGAGATACAGAGTGTTAAAAGTGAAATTTTAATTTTTGTTTTTCACAATAACTATAACGTTTCTTGACATGTATACATAAATATTTGGTAGTGGGGGTTTTTGGATATGATAAATCATAATTTTGTACCTATTTCAATGTATTTTGTAGGGAGTGCCACATAGACCACACTTGTGGCATAAATGTGCGCCTAACATTCATTTTTGCTATTTAAGTTAACGTTTCTTTTGTAAAAGAATATTAAAGCAACATCATTTTAACAAAAAAAAAATACTTATTAATAACTCAAAACTGGTTTTAGAAATAATCGCATTTTAATCATCAGCTGCATGATTCTTATTTAATTATTAATTTCGAAAAATGTAGTAGCGTACACGCTAATATTTTTTTTTACAGTAATATGATGAATATTATTAAAGTATAGTAGGAGTTAACATAAAAAACGTGTATGGCACTTTAAATTGAAGTCCTAATTAGGAATGTAATAAATGTTATTTATTAAGCAAATTAAGAAAAAACTAAGCTAAATAACATTATAACTTTAATCGTAATTAAAGTAAATGTTCGATATGTCCACCATTTTCTTCGATGCATTTATCTATACGTTCCATAAAATATCGTCTCATTAAATAATATCATTGGGTCAAAATAAACTGCTGCTCTATTTATTTCATTTCAAAGTTGGTCGCAGGTATTTATAATATCCTTATAAATAAGTTGTTTCATTGTACCCCATACACCAAAATCGACAGGATTAAATTCTGGGCTACTTGGTACCCAAAGGAAAGGGCTACCGCGACCAATCCAACGTTTAGGAAAGTTAGTATTTAAATGGGTTCTAACTTCTCTCGAATAATGTTGCTGTGTACCATCTTGCATAATCCATATATTTTGCCTTAAATTCAGTGGTAATTCTTCCAACAAATCAATGAAGCCATTTTGCAAAAAAGATGTAATTATCACCATTCAAATTATAGGGTAACTTGTAGGACCCTAATAAATAGTTTGCAATGATCCACACCATACATTTATTTTAAATTCTTATTGGAAATGCCTTTCCCTTTTAACATGGGGATTTTAAATTGCCCAGACGTGATTGTTTCTTAAATAAAAAAAACCACGGCATCTAAAGGCCCGTTGAAATTTTGCTGGCAGTAAATTGTAATCATATCTCTCATATCTGTATTAGAATAATTATGTCTCGGCAATTTCCTTTTTTCTTAGTTCAGCAAAATAAATACAAAGAATATTGAAACAATAATGTTCTGTCAAAATCAATCGTGAAGTCCATCTACTCCGTTAACATTTTTCGAAATTAATAATTAAATAATAATCATGCAATTGATCACTTAAATGAGATTATCTCTAAAACCGTTAAGTTTTGGGGTTATTAGCAAGTATACTTTTTTTCTTGTTAGAAGGATGTGGTTTTCATATTCTTTTACAAAAGGAGCTTAACTTAAACAGCAAAAAAGTTTGGCGCACATTTATGTCATAAGTCAGACCTATATGGCGACCTCTACAAAATACATTGAAATAAGTACAAAATTATGATTTCTCATACTCAAAAACCCCCAATACCAAATATTTATGTATACATGTCAAAAAACGTTGAAAGTTATTATGAAAAACAAAAATTAAAATGTCACTTTTAACACCCTGTATCTCTCTTATTATCAACATTTTATTAAAGCAAGTTAGTTCAAATTGTAATATTTTAAAGTGAGGATTCTACTGTACTTCTATGTACAATTACTTAAGGACCACCCTGTATATAATAAATATACTTTTGGCGCAGCAGTGGTGTTTTTAAATTCAATATACACATTGTTTTGACTAAAATTTTTTCAACTTATTTCATGCAAATATATGAACCACTGGTAAAAATCAGCTGATAATATCTTATTGACATTTTCAATGGAGATAATAAAAATATTACAATGTTTCAACTTTTTAGTTCATACTAGTACAGAAAACTTGAAACCAAAATTAAAATTCACAATAACTACATCATTTTTCTCAAATGTAGCTGTAGAATAGCAATTTTTTCAGTAACTTTAAAAAGTTAATTACAGCTTTACGTTCATTCGACTGGACATACACCCTGTGTAAACTTTAGCTAAAGTCAAATATGTAATTGGGCATAAGTTCACTAGTTTGTAGTTAATGTGTTAGATTTTGATGTTTCAAATTTTAACTAGTAATTTTGGAAATACCCCAGATCAAACGTCGTTCTCTCTTGTCCCAATGTAAACCCTATGAAACGAAAATTTACTGCATATTCTATACATACAATACATATCCTATATAATTTCGACATAACACTTTAAATGTTTTGTTACTATGAGATAACGCCGTTCGTTGTCTTTAAAATGCGTGATGATGATGATAATACATATAATAGACTAAGAGCCAACATCATAATTTTAATGAAGATTGCAAACGAATTCTAATCCATATGTGTAGAATGGCAACCTCTCTGGCCAGGGATATAATTGACCTCTTCTAGAAACACAAAATCCTAAGAATTTGAAAAATGAGATTATATATTAAAAAGCTAATTTTATACCGGATGCTTTCAGAGAATATGTTTATGGTTTTTAAAACACTCCAAATGCATTTAACTCTTGCAGATTTAATGCTTGACTAATTCTTGTAGCGTTTCCTTTCTCTTCCAACTTTCTTCCTTTAGTTATGTCATTTCAATTACATTTCAATTTATTTTAAACTCTATAAATTGGAATCAAAACGGCAATTGGGTGAGTTGTCATTTGTTAGTTTGATGTAACCTTGTAAGGATCAAAAATTTTCAAATGATTTAGATGAATGGCTTGATTTTCAATATACAATTCATGGTATGAGATGAACTAGTTTCAAGGAAACGTTAATTACACTTCAATACAAGAAGCCTTGTAAATTGTAACTATTAATATAATGTTGATTTGTATTAGGACCCGGGGTATTTCCACGACATTATTACAGCAAATGAATCTTAATTAAAAACATTCTTTCATAATTTTTTTAATTATATAAAAAAGTGAAATATTTGCCCCCATTTAAAAAGGGTTTATAGTACCGGGTGATACAATCACTATGTAACATCGTAATTAGACATGAGAGATTCTAAATTTTATAACAATATGTTTTTACAGTTTTGTAGAGGAAACGTTCTATTTTTAATCTTTAATCTGGTTGATAATTTCATTAATCAAAATAGACATTTTAACAGCGAAGTGACAAGTTGTAGTAAAATTGGAAACGCCGTTTGTTTAAATTGTTGCAGGTAGCCTAACCGCTCTTATAATGTGAATCTGACACAAGGAATTTTTTTTATATATCTTTGCAACAATACTTATGCACATATCCAAAATCATTATGTAAACTCTTGGGACAAAAGTTACTTGAAGGTCCACAAATGTTAAATTTAGACATAAGCTTAAATTAAAAATGATAATACTTGCAAATGTATCATTATTATATTCAATTTACATTAAGTTTAGTGCGAGCCCGTGAATTTATCATGACTTGTTTGAACATGCATACAACTAGAAAAGTGTTTGGAAACGCTTGGTTTTGATTCTTCAGGCTTTTGAAAAGCAAGCCGTTTGCGCATTTATGCTTTTTAAGTATTTTAAGGCTCTGGTTTTAGTTATTTGGCATAATACTTTTTGAAATAAGTTTTTGTTAAGGCGCCGCATTTGTTTAATTAACATTTTGAAAGTAAGGGCGATTTTGCATACATTGATTTGTTAAAATATACATATTTTGAAGTAATTATTTCTTCAAAAAAGGTTTTGACGGAATAACCGTTTGGGATATTAGTTATTTGAAGAATTATTTTTGTTTAAACGTTTGGTTCGGATAATATACATGGGCTTCAATTTCCATTTATTTTATTAACTTGTCCTATTCACAGCTTTAAAAAAATGTTATTTTGAGCGAATTTAGTTAATTCATTTTTTATTTAAAGGAAGTAAATAATACAATTTATCTCTATTAATGTTAAGAAAATTAACATTTATATGAATATTAAAAAAGTTAAAATATTAAAAAAAAAGACAATACATACTGCTTTTAAAAAACTTTAAACTGTGAAATTTTATATAATCCTTTTAAGATGTAATAAATTCACAATTTAACACAAAGTTTAATACTTAAAGGTTTCTTTTAAAATAGTGCTGCCAGTTTACCTTTTTTTAAAACGATCATTCATATTTTTTTTAGAAAGATTTTCACATTTCCTCTTGCAGCTTCTATACATTTCGCCTAAGTACCTGATAGTTAAGTGAATTCAAAGAGTACAATAGGATCGAAACTTACAAAACTGTAGAGGCATAATTGATTTAACGCTACTTTAATCGCAGATATTGTCCCAAAATATAAAATGAGTTTTGTAAAATATAGAATCTGTGCGGTGTTACATAATGCTTATATCACCGATATATTCGAACCTGTAGCGGTTAATTGGCATACAGGTAAGGAATTAACTTTTAACTGATCATATCACTGTATTTTGTTTAAATTTTCTTGTTGAGATGAAAGAGAAGAAAGAAATTTCTTTGTTGTGCCATTGATTTGGCTAAGCGTGTGGCCTTCGTCCACTTTAATGAAAATCCAATGGTTGTCTGCAGAGTTCCAAACATGAGGAAAGAAAATCAAATTCGGACTTCTATCAAGAGAAAACTGACAAAAGGGAAAGATCCGTTAAACCAAAGGAAAAGAGGGAAAAAATGAGCGAGGAGGAAAAAGAAATCCGCAAAGAAAGGAAATTGGGCAGAAAAAGGGTTTGTACATAAAATTTTGCAAGGCAAATATGTTTCATAATTGTAACTTTTAGAAAAATATTTGTTTCATATTTTATAAGATCAGTTTTGACTTATGAACGAATTCTGTAAATTTGCCTTTTTTTCACATGGCTCATGCGACAATCTTAAACAATAAGATATGCAGGTGATCAATATAGTCCAATGTTTTCTTTGTCTTTGGAACTATTAAATATTTTTTTAATACTGTTTTAAAATTATTTTCCTTTCTACTGAGTCTCCCATTACGAAAAAATGTTTTGTATACGAGTATATGTACTTTTCTGTTTTTCTTATTTCGGAAATATAAAATTATATACAGACATTTCAGAAGATAGTCAATTTTACAGGAAATTCATGTCGAGTTCTTTAAATATACCTAAAAAATCTATTCACTATACTTTCAGTTTGATTAAATATTCCCTGTAGCCAAACTGAACACTTTTTTCTATGTATGTATCAATTTTATTATCCAGCAAAAATTACTTTAGAGAGCATACAAAATTTGTTCACATCAATTAACGTTAAAATATTTTCAAATGTACTCGTAAAATATAAAATGTTCAAAGTGTTCAATATGTCGATGCAGGTTTCAAGATGATCTTTTAAGGACCAACTTACATTTTTAAGTATTTGTGAAGTAAAACTTTGAAAAGCTCACCATATATTCTTATTTTTATATTGTCATAGGACCGAATAGAGGAAACAATCCAATTAGAAATGAAAAGGCGAAGGGATGACGATAAAGGTATTTTATACATAGTTTCAATAAAAATTTTAATTTCACTATATTTTGAGGTTAATCCAATTATTATTTTAAATATAATTTTTTCAGTAAACGATTTTTACTATATTTTCTTTTGATCATAATGATGTTATTTAATTAAAGATTCTAAGTTTTCATTTACTATAAATACATTTAAATGGGTCAGTCTAGACAAATTTCTGCGACTGAATTACTTTGATATACATCTTTTCTAAATTATACCATTTATGCAAAAGTATAATTAATTAAGATTTAAATATTTTTTAGCAAAACTGGTTTCACCCAACAGAGCTCCAAATGGTGAAATGATAGAACCACAGATGCCTATAAGGGAAAAACACCATCGAAATAGGGTAAGTTTATAACATTTAACCAATTTCCAAAATTTTATTTTGTTTCTTTTTAGGAAATATCTCCATACCAAAGAGATCGATCACACGAAAAATCTGAACCCAGAGAAAAACAATATCCTTTTTATTTAACAGACATGTTTTTATGGAATTAATAACCCATATAAATGAATACACAGGAATTTCGATTAATTAATGTTGACTACTGCTTCAAGGTTGTTTAAAAATCAGATTTTTTTTATCTCATGTTTTTATGTTACCTAAATATGAATTATAAATAATTACAATTTTTAACAAACAATTAAAAATATTTTTTTAATTTATAATTATTTAAATTATTGATATTTAAAATAAATTTCATTGTTTTAATCTAAAAAATAAATGTAAACAATGGAATTTTCCATTTTGACATAATCTACATTCATAATTGAATTAATTAACGTAAGATTACGAATTTTTTTGTAGAACCATATCTGGTGCATTTAAAAAAAATAATTGCTTTTCCTTTAGCTACGATAAAATCATTATCAATGGTTAAATGTTAAAATAGAACATGTTTTGTATGTAAGTGATTTGAATTGTTTTATTTTCCTTAATGCATTGTACCAGGAGGAGTTCCGAAAATAAAAGAAGATAGCCAATAATTCAACTTTATTAAGATAGGAAGAAAGAAGAGGTTGTAGGAGTTAATGTGTCTGGTGAATATGAAGAATTATGTTATGAATGTTGGATGAGAGCAGTCAGTACATTTAATTAGTTTTTTATGTGATCCACTATGTGTAATAAAGATAAGTTTAGTAAAATATGTTTTCTTTCTCATTTTTTTTTTACTTTAACCAAGGTAAATAGTAGGTTAGCAAAATCCACAAAACTACATACAGATACAAAATTATAGAGTCCAATCAGTTTTATCTATCATCAAGTATTTGACTTTTTTTAAACAGAATAGAACAGATAAAACTTGACACCTAATTTCTGAACGTCAAATTAGTTTTAATAAACAGTATGCGACCATCAAACAACTTATCGATCCATCAGTGACATCAAAACATTCCCTACAAGGAAAAATATGCTTCAGTCTTTCTGGACGTACAAGTGAAATATTATCAGGTGAATTTCTTTTATAAATTAAGAAAACCTATCAAATTGTTGCTAATCCTTTTTAAAAGAACCGGCATATTTAGTTTTCCAGTACATATGTTTTATATTAAAAATTCCTAACTGCATGCTCTGAACTGTAACTTTTCAATACTGTAATCCACGGGTGAGGAGCTTTTACTATTTGTGTAAAGTGAATATTTACTACTTCACAGCAATTTAGATACTAATAATATAATTGTAAAATAACGGTGATCTAATGAATTAATATTAATATTCAGTAGACCATCAGTTTTTCTCACAAAATGGACATTGTTCATTGTTTTGACTGATACTCTATATACACTTAGTTATGAGTCGTAACTTATTTGAGGAAAGTATTTTGAGACGTCTTTTTTACTCTGTGATAATATTGTTACATTACATACTAAGCAGCAAACTTTCAATGTATTTTGTTCCAACACTAAACTCGGAAATTTAGTAAGTCACTACGACGGTCTTTTATGAGAAAATAATTTTCGATACAATCTAAATATCTGTTGCAACAGAGCAAAATATTTTACAATATAAAAATATTCCACATGGTTCCTAATGCGGTTCTGGAATTCTGGAAAGAATTATATTGTTCAATACCAGGGATCTCATTAATGCATATAATAATAGTCCTGGAAGTAGTACATTTATGTATATTTACTGTTGCATTAATTTACTTTAATTCAGAATAATGTTCTTGCATCGTTGTCTGACAGGTACGATTTTAAACGTTGCAATCTTAGTTTGATAGAAGTTGAGATTTACTCTTTTAAATTAAAGTTTATTATTTACGAAATAAAACAAAAATATAAACCGAGAAAGAATAGAAACCTTTCAGAAACTTCCTTTTGAATTAATCGTAGAAATGGATTGAAGCTGTTGTAAACAAGTGTTCGCTGATTTTTCAATTAGTCTTGAATCCGACTCACAATGATTGGTTATTTATCTTTTCCCGTAATTATATCCCTAAGTAATTTCCAACGTTTGCAGTACGTGCAGCACTAACTTTCCTTAATTTAGTTGCTATTTGTAACGTCATACTAAATTAAACTGCAATCTCGGAAATACCCCGAGGTTCTGTAAACTTTGATTGCGTTTTAATGGAACAGTGACCTATTTTTACAATAGGTGCATATTGAAAACTGACTTAAAATGCTTATATTTTTTATATCTGTTATGTACAACTTTTCCCATTCGACTACTTAGTGCCTTGTAACATAATTTTTATCCAAAAAATAATTGTATTCTATGGTACAAAGCCTTACACTCTAATCGCTGTATTAAGTGGAAATTGCTCGCTAGATTTATCTTTAAGATCTAGGAAAACTTCTTCACTTCAAATAGTTTACTTTAGTAAACCGTAATTTGTTTGTATGTGGCAACTGGAAGTCCAACTGACAAGTTCAAGAATATATCTAAGTATATTTTCAAAGTTTACACACCTCTGTGTGATTCAACATTAAGTTAAAACCTATGGTACTAACACCTGTTCAAGTTTATTTCATACTTGAGGGATCGTCACGATGAATACAAGAAAACTAATAGACCCATTTATTCAAAGGAATAGGTAATTCGGTGATAAACAAAATCTCCTTTTGGCTATGCTATGTGATGAGAGGGAAAGTATATGAGAACTTGGTTTACGACGGGTTATGGAGGCAAGGACAGAAAGTATAAGTAGCGTCAGGAAGTTTGAAGTACCAAAAATTTTGACACTATGGAATACTCGTACATCGATATGATCTTATTATGGATTAAAAGTAACATGACGGATCTCGCTTCCCCGCTGTGGTAAGTGTTTCCAATGAATCACTAAAAAAGGTTATATGCCAAAAGATCACAATCTCAAGCAAATAGTGAAGAGAACCAGTAAAGTCGTGGATGGAGCTGTAATACTTGTAACGGAATCGGGTTATAATGTCTTTGGATCATTTGTAAGAGGGGGTATATCAAAGTTTAATGTTCCTAAGAAGTAAAAACCAACCTATTGAAAGTATAACATTTAAATGTTTTTAAAAATACATTTCAGTGAATAATAAAATGTATGTTGTTATTACGAATTGTGTTTATTTGAATTTATTATTATTAACAATGTACATTGATTTCGATGAGTATTTTAATCTTCCATTTTGTTTTTATTTTCCCTAGACCTGAAGGCAACTTTTCCACCCTGGCCGTAATAAAAACAAGATAAATGGTCATTTTCATTCCACTATAATTTATTTATTTATTTATTTACACTGCTCTACAGGTAACAGGTACCCAATTACAGAGTAGGAAAAATCAGAACAATTAACAATACAGAACATATAAGATAAAAGAAAATTTGTTTACATACAAAAAAATCTAAGATTTAGAAAAAAAATACTTTTTAATATCCCCTAATTTACAAGCAAATATATCTATATCAGAGCTAATTAAGTTAGTTATACTAGACATTGTATGAATCGGAGAATTTTTCAGAATATTGGTACGAGGTACACTTGCATAAAAAGTCTGTGTTCTTCTAGATGTGATCCTTGGAACAGAGATATTAAACATCCCCAGTAAGTCAGTACAGTCAATCATATTGTTTAGTATTTTAAATGTGACGACTACGGAATGATTGTTGCGCCGTATTTCAAGGCTGAACATATTATGTCTTTGTAACAATTCTGCGTGGCATATGCCAATCTGCGGATATATACCATCACATTTATAGCTCAATAATTTTAGGAGACGTCTTTGAACGGCTTCAATGCGATCAATGTGATATTGGTACATCGGATTCCACACAACTGCAGCGTACTCCAACTTGGACCGTATAAATGCATAGTAAAGGCTTTTTAGGATAGACACATTTTTAAAATCGCGGCTGCAACGCGCAATAAATCCGTACGTTCGATAGGATGATTCTACAATGTTGTCAATGTGGTGGGTGAAAGATAGTGCTGCATCGAAAATAATGCCTAGATCAGTGAAAGTTTTAGGTCGTTGAAGGGAAATATGATCAATCATGTAGTTGAAAGTTAAGAAATTGGTTTTTAGACCAAAAGACATAATATTACATTTGGCCGGATTTAATAAAAGGTTATTACGTTTACACCATTCAACAACACGCTCCAGATTCTTGAAGAGATTTTCACAGTCACCAATGTTTTTTACACAACTGTATAATTTCAAGTCGTCGGCATACAATAGATAGTTGACGTCAATAACACTGGCAATGTCATTAATGAACATGTTAAATAACAGAGGTCCTAAATTGGATCCCTGGGGAACGCCAGATGTGACTATGTATTCAACAGACTTAAAGCCATTAAGTTGAACATATTGCTTCCTATCGTGTACATATGATTCAAAAAGTTTTATTAAAGCCGAAGACAGTCCAAAAGAGGTAAGTTTATCCAAAAGTATTCCGTGGTCTAACTTATCGAAGGCTTTAGAGAAGTCTGTATAGATTACGTCAGTTTGAACCTTGTTGTCGATTGATTCAGCTATGAACTGAGTAACTGTTATGAGATTGGTGACTGTGGAGCGTCCCCTCATAAATCCGTGCTGATTTGGTGTAATTTTCCTACTGACATGACGGTATATTTCTTCCTCTAGTAATATCTCAAACACTTTACAAAGATTGCAGATAATAGAGATAGGCCGGTAATTTGATATATCTTTCTTATCACCTTTTTTAAAAATCGGACACACTTTTGAGGATTTCCACATGGATGGAATTGTGGATGTTTTCAAACAGATATTAATTAATACTGAAAGCGGTCGTGAAAGGACTGCAGCACAATCCTTTAGTACGAATGCCGGAATACTATCAGGACCCGTGGTCATTTTTGGCTTAACTGAGTGTAAGACCCTGTGTACTTCTACTTCACTAAAACTCTTAATATTGAGGTGGGAAGTGAGAACATTGTGAGAAGTAGAACAGAATGCTGTTGAAGCAGAGAAAGATTGGCTAAAGTAATCAGCAAAGTTGTTTAGGATATCAAGAGGATTTTCCAATATTTTATTCTGATATGACATTACTTGTGGCGTTTTAGAGTTGCATTTTTTAGTATTTATAAAAGCCCAAAACTTATTAGGATTATTAGAGATTTCTGATTCTGATTTTTCAACAAATTTTTTGTAAGCGATATCGATATCATGTTTTACGTTAGATCTAATCCGTTTAAACTCCTCAGAAGCATGCACATCATTTTCACGTTTATATATACGCCAGAATTTAGTTTTTTCACGCAATTGTTTGATAATAGACTTATCAAACCAAGGTGGATATTTATTTTTCGATTTTAATGAATATTTGGGGCAACAGCGGTCGAACACATTATATAGTTTCCCATAGAAATATATGCAGGCGTCATCTGCATCTTTAAATGCATCCAGAAATGCCCAGTAAGGAAACTTTTAACTATAGATTGCTGGCACCTTTTTAATGTTAGAAGTAGTTCAGCTCTCTTACTTGACCTGGTATCATTTATAAGGATAATACCTATTACTCAGTACGTTTTGTGGTGCTTGACTTTAGTATTTGCTGTATTGGCTCATAACCCATTTTTGTGTGCATGGCATTTCCATACTGAAATCTTTGTAATCTCGAGAACTGGTGTTGGTTCAACATATTCAGCAGCAGATCCTTTTCGAACATCATCTTTTTCATTGCCAAGAATACCTTGGTGCTTTGGAATCCAACCCAAGCTCCGTTTGTATTATTTGTCGAGCTTAGATGTTACGTTGCAGCTACTTAGAATAATAAGGTCCGCTTGACTGCCAGTTTTAGTATCTTTATCTTACTCCTTTTGTAGAGCCTTGAGTTGTTGATCTCGGCACATATCAAGCTTGATATACAGAGGTTTACCGCCTTAGTGAGAAGGTTATCGTCTCATAAATGTATTGTTCCAGCCCTTATTTCGGTCTTAATTTCGATTACTATCAGATGTTTCCTCTGAGGTATTACTACCGGACATCCTGGGTAAATTCTTAATTTTCTATATGGTAGGCGGAATTTGAACTGTTCAATTGTTAATAACTTATCTATTATACTTGTTTTCTCATTTAACTTTTATGCTGTTCAGATTGTTTTGCAGTATATGTACCGAGAGTGATGGCTATTTGATTTGTATTTGTTTACCATATTAACGATACATACTTTAATCCTTAGAATATTGATTCAGTTTTGCTTCCTGGGAAATGTACTTTAAAAGATTCTTGCAACGTTTCTATTCCCCCTGTTTTAAAATAGAAATCTTAAAATAATGGTGTTTTACTTCAAGATCTCGACTTTAAGTTCAATATTGCAATGAGTCTCGAATTTCAATCAATCGATGAAAAATATTAAAAATTAATTGTTTTTCATTAAGATCTCGATTACGAAGATGAGATTTTAATCAATTTTAAAGTCGACATTTTATTGAATCTTGGAAAAATATTATAAAAATCTTCTATTTTACTTTAAATCTCAACTTTATAAGCTTGACATTTTAATGAATATCGAATTTCTAACAAAATATTAATAATTAAAAGTTATTTTTTAAAATCTCAACTTTAAAATCGATATTCCAATGATATCCGATTTCAAAGTAATACATTTCGTCTTTTTCTTCAAGATCTCGACATTGATATCGATTTAATTAAACTCGATTTTAAAGAGAGAAATTTAATAAACCTGGATTTTAAACTAAAACTCAAAAATTTCTGATATCTATCGTTCCTCCTTCCGATTTTGTTTATAAGTTTCTATCGTTTGTTTATACGTAATAAAAATAATGTGTAAACGCAAAATGCTTCAAAAATAAATAACTCTCTGTATCTCCGAAACAGTCAATTTGCGGATACATGTTTGTCAAGACTTTTTGACTTGTTTTGATCCATACTATACCCTGTTCAAATTATCGATCTTTTTTTTAACACCTTGTATACAAATATTGTAATGATCTCTAGTTGGGTAGGTTCAATAAATAAATATGTATGAATGTGAGCGCCCAATATCTATTACTAAATTATATAATCCCTATTGCTAAATTGATCTGATCAAAATAAAAGGATAATATAAACATATTCAATTTATTAAAAAAATTATGAAAGAAACTTAATAAAATTAAAGTCAATAAAAATTTTATATAAGAGAAAAGAAAATAAAAAATTTAAATTTGTTTTGTTAATACGCAAGTATTAGTTTTTAAACACAAACTGCTTAACTTTGAATACTAACTGTCAATTGGTTAGCCTTTATATCCAAGGACACAATCCAAAATTGTTCCAAATTGGTAGACCATTCCATTTAAACTGTCCCAATCTATCAATTGTGGATGACCTTCGTATTCACTGGCAAGTATTAACGTGACACTATCTTATGTACAGTTTTAAGTACCGTAGGACACTAATTGTTTATTACACTTTTTAGGTTATATCTAATTTTGAAAAACACCGGTAAATAAGGTATAATTGTTTATAATTTCACTAATTATTTGTAAAAATAATCACATTTTGATTGTTTTGTCCTATTTTAAAAACACAGACAATTTCCATTTAATTTAATCACTTTTGACACACATTTTGACAATCACTAAAATTAATTTTTTTCTAGAAACTCATGGAAAACTTTTTAACTAGTGCAACATGCACCCTTGGCATTTGAAAATCAACTGCCTTTTTACCAAATTTTGCAGGTCTATTTATACTCTGTCGATTCATGGCATTCTAAATTAACAAAGTTTCATGAAAATGACGTCCAAAATGTCAAAATTTTCTAGAAATTATTATGTTTGAAAGTAAACAAATTCTCTTATAATCATTTCCAGTTTTACTGCTTTCTTTGTAAATCTGACCTTTTTCTTTCTTCCGTATTCAATAAAATTTCTTGCAATACATACAATTTAACTAATTTGTAATAATATTAGTAGATAATTTTCCTTCTAACATGTAGCAGCACAATTTTTTTCTATCCACTAAACATTTACTTCTATTAAACTAACTGAGTTCATATTATATCTGTCATTTTTTCAAAATAGCTAAAATTTTTCTATAAATATTTTAAATGATGTGATTAATTTACTCTAAACAGAACATATAAGAATTCCTGATCATTTTTATTTCATTTCACCAGATATGTTATACATTTTGGAAAATTTTTAAGTTTTTCATGGAGTCTCTTGTCAGGTTACAAGGAATATTATTTGTTTTATAATATACTAACATTTAAATAATATCCACACAAATTTTTCGCCAATAGATTTCATAATAAGTTTTTCAAAAGAAGTTCCATATAATTAATGTTTTAGTAACATGATCTGACTTTTAGTGGTGACGTATATCATATACTTTACAAAAATTATTTAAGACTTTTTGTGGGTATACTTTTCCTTTTTTATAATAAAATCAATTTTTGCGTTTTATTCTCCAAATTTATTAGATTCAGATTTATCATTAGTGATATAGGAAATCTCATTACAATATATATATATATATGGATGAAACTCCATAGTACTCATACCGTGGCTTGAAAAAATATTGATCATTGACTCATAATTATTGTCGGCAAATGAAGTTGACTATACAGTTAATTAATGGAAAATAAACAAGATTCAATTATAAGTTAGGAGGAAATGGAGAAAGGAGTGGAAGATTATTACCAAATAAAAGCACACTGTGAAGACAATTTGTTAAATACTGATAATACTAATAATTTGTGGGATGTCGCCGTTAATAGTCCTTTTAGGAACCATTTAGTTTTCCAAGAAAATAACGAGGACAATGAAAGTCCATTGTCGTCTACTAAATCGAATAACGGAGATTTTAGCACCACTATTAGCGACTCTATTAATGAAAATGTAAAATCCATCATTCTCCCGTGGTTTAGTTGCCCTTTGTAACTTTTTGGATAAAATGAGTGAACCAGAAAAAAGAGTGAAACAAATGTGAAGGCAAAAAGTTAACCTGGTGGGACCAGAAAAGAAATCTCTCAGAAAAAAGGAGGAAGACAAGCACAGAGAAGTAACGTTTGCAAATCAGCACAATTCAATAAAGTTGTTAAAAAACAAATCCGTTTATCAATTATTTAATTGGATGGAATTTATTAAGAAGATAAGCACATTGGGTTTATGTATAGATTTTCAGTATTCACTTAAAAATACAGTCATTTTTGAATAACAATCAATTATGTTATGCATAGAATTCTACAAATTCCTCTAATCCTATTTCGCTTATAACTTATAGCTCCCACTTAAGTTTGATTGGTATGCTCTTTGAAATTTTAGGTCTACAGCTTTTTGGTTTTTCTTGTAGCACCTATGTTTTTCTGTTCCTAGAAACTTACTAACTTGTGTTTTAGTCGAGAATGCGAAGCTTCTTACTGAAGTTAATACATAAACGTTGATCTTTTTTATTGTAATTTTACTACCAATAATTCTACAGAAAGGTTCTAGCAAATTTTTCGGCTATTTCGTTACCCTGGATTCCTGGAGGTCCTGGAACTCATCGAAGGGTACCAGTTTGACTATCCGATATGAAGATAATTTGTTTTCTCTGATAGTTTTTCGATCTTTATCTTGAATTGAAAAAAAATCAAATTTGGTAATCTCCCAAGACCTATGGGGTGAGTATTTGAACCAGGCTTTAAATATTGATATTTAGCAATTCACCAATAAGGTTCAAGCCACATTAAGGCCTTCATATATCTGTACTTGGCCAGTTTACATGCTCTTTCCAGTCAACATCAAACATGATTTAGTTTATCCAGAGAAGAAAAACAAGCCGTACATGATACTAGGTCCACTATTTCGAAAGTTCCTTGGTTGCCCGATGTGTATGGTCAGTTTATTCTGATTACTACCTTACAACAAAAGTAGAAATGACTAAGAAATACGCACAACGAATGAAACCCGAATAGAACACGATAACAGTCGAAACCTACGTCCTAAATGAAATAAGAAGACCAGAAACCAAACAAGGAGAACAAAACTAGGAGGAACAAACACACACCAATAAGAAGAGGATATAACCAACAGAGGCAAAGAGCGTGGGGTGTCAACTTGGGAGGACAAAGAGAGAAACGCGCTGGCCGGTTGTATCACCCCACCAGTCCATGGGGTGATATCCTGTACGAATGCTAGAGAGAGTGAAAGCGTGAAGACCTGTCTGGAGACATGGCTTGGTGGAATGGGTTCCCCGTTTTCTATATCAGTAGACCAGATATGGAAGATGGGAGACCCGGCCACAGTATAAATGTGAGTGCGTGTTCACGAAGTTCACGCTGCAACATGCAAATAAAAAATGAGTTCCGGAGTGTTATCGCCCTATTTGTCCACGGTATTTTGAAATCAGAGGTATTCCCACTCTTACTGTGTGTTACGATTTTATTTCGGTGTATTTCTTGGTTATTGGAGTAGATGATGACTCTTTGGTAATTTGCCTCTTAACTTTTCTGTGTAGTAATACATTTTCTGAAATAGAGTGGTTGGCTTATTTGGGCTCAAAATAATTTACATCGACCATTTTCACTATAAATTTCTTTAAGATAAATAGGGTTCTCCATTGGGCTCAAATGTGGTTGTACCTGTACATGTCTCTTCCTTTATTATTGGATGTCAGACGTGTGTGGCAACCTACTTGGTGCTGTTTTGTACTCCGATCCTGACCTCCTCTTCTTTTTCCTAAGTTGGATTTCAATTTAAGGCTTTGGTCCGTTTCTTGTCACTTCCTCTTTCTGGGAGTTTTTCCTCCCATTTATTAGGTATGTTCTTTTCAATATTTTCCTGTTGTTTCTGAGTAGCAGACTTGCACTAAAGGCGACTCCCTTCTTGTTGTTTTTTAATTTGAATTGTATAAATTAACTACTAAAACATTTTGATTTTGATGTTAAGTTTTATTACTTATTATTGTTAACTTTTCTTAATTGTTCATTTATTTATTAATACAACATGTTAACTTAGTTTAACTTTCAATTATTTAATTTTCTTCTTGTAGACCTGAAGATGACTCTGTAGAGTCGAAACTAGTAGTTTCATTTTATACATATAATAAATATTATGTGGTAATGATTATGGGTTTTTTTGGTTAATAAACTTCTTTTCCAAATTCTTCATTCTATTTTAAAATCGTCTGTATATAATTGAAGACAAACTTTTATGGGAAGTCAAAGTTTTTTTTCCAGTATTTCATCCACGAATCGTTTGAAAATAGTAAATTTGTGATATACCGCAATTACAATTTTAATAAATACTCGTATTGATTGTTTGTAGAATAACTGTTCTTCACAAACACTTCTTATTTTTAATGACAGTGTTAATTTTTACTTGATGCTATTTGATTTTTAGATAAAAGTTTTGATTTTCTATAAATGTAATACTTCAAAGTTTAAAATATTGTATATGTTGTCTGTTTCATGGCCAATATCTGAATCTGTGTTTATGTGCTTTTGATCGTACGTGACTTTATGCAGAATTTTGCTTTTAAATATCATCTTCAAAAACTCGGACTTAGATGCAGGTGTCTAGTTTCAGAAAGAGATAATTGGCATATGAGTGAGTTGAATCTTCATTTATTTTACTGTTAATCTCATTTCGTAATTTTCCACTAACAATAGAACGGGATTATTAAATTCTTTTAAAATTAAGAATTAAGGATTTGAGATGTTGGCCAAAATTTTAAGTAACTAGAGATGTAAGGAAATTTTTATGAATTGGAAATTTTTTATAAGTGCGAGCAAAGTAAAGAATGAATTGCACAAACATTTATTTTATGATCTAATATTTGTTGCAAATAACATTTAGATTAAATCAATAGTTGAATGCCTTATGCAAGTTTATAGCAAATAATACCAAGTTTCTTATGAGGAAGTTAGGAGAGGAGGATAGATTTGCATTGTCTGGAAAAGGTGGATGATTTTAAAAAGTTTCCATATTTGGCAATAATTGTTCATTTCCAAACTCCAAGTCGTTTTATATTAGTTATTTCTCCACTAGAACCAACCAATATTGATGCCGAGGATCTGTGAAAATGTAGAACAGCAAGTTTTAAATATATGGACGGATCATGGAATATTAGTGAAGAAGCTTCATATATTTTGTTTTTCTCCTGGTATTGTTAAATTTTACAGATCATACGTTCAGAATAGGCATAAATTTGTTTTTTATAATGTTTATAGATTACAGATATATCTCTACTTCAGGTGTGCCTCAGGACTCAAACTTCGGACCATTATTATTTTCATTCTTTATTTACGATTTGGGCATTAATTTAAATGCATAACAATAGGCCGAGAACTAATTTGCTTGTGAAATCTCCAGTGTGCACAGTGTGTAGTAATTTTAACAGGATATGCGACCCATGTGATAGTCTTTGATAGTTTGCATCAAATTAAGCGCTGTTCAAATGACTTGGTGTAGGTCTCTTGAACGAACTATATTTTTAATATTGATTAATTATATGTATGGAGTGTGTACCTTGTATTTATTTTCTAAGTTATATTGTATGTACAGTGTATACATAAAGTATGGACTAAATTCATTTTAAGCTAAACAAACAATTTTGAGGACACATCGTGAGACAGGTCTGTTTTTGATTTATATTTAATGTATTTTTACATAACAATGAAATATACAGGGTAAACCTTTTGTGAGTAATGATGTCATCGACTTTTTTTAAATGGTGCACCCTGTATATTTTTTTTAGATTGCAAATTTCAAGACTATTCTAAAAATATATCATACTTGTGTTCGGTAATTAATAGTTTTGAAGATACAATAATTTTAAAATCTGTATTTTTGAAGACCCTTAATTAAATTAAAATAGTACAACAGTAACAACAAATTGCCACACAATAAATTATACTAAGTGTTCGAATTGTCTTCGTTCTTGTGCTTGACAGTGTCCGAAGCGATCAATAAATGCCTGCTGAACTTTATTAATGGTTTCCTGCGAAATGTTATTTATTTCTTGACTTATTCTATCTTTTAAATCATTTATGTCGTGGGATTTAATTTTATACGCAACATTTTTTAGATGACCCCACAAAAATAAATCTAATAGCGTGAGATCCGGAGACCTTGGTGGCCACTCAATGGGTCCTCGTCTACCGATTCACTTATTGGGGAAATGGGATTGTTTGCACTAGGGAATGAATTTATTAAAGTTTGAATAAAAAAGTTCAACAAAAATTGCAGATAAGTTGGCCCGTTTACAGTACCCTCAAAAAAAAGGGTCCAATGAATTTATTTCAAACAATTCCGGCCCAAACATTAATTTTCTGTGGATATTGAGTGTGATGTTCTCTCATCCATTTAGGATATTCCTTTGCCCAATATCTACAATTCTGTCTGTTGACTTTACCGTTTAATGTAAATGTGCATTCATCAGAAAAACTAACGTTTTTTACGAAAAGTAGATCATTACTACATTTATCCATCAAAGTTTCGTTAAATTCCATCCTACGATTCGGGTCGTCATCTGATAGTTCTTGTACAAGGTGTACCTTAAAGGGATGCCACTTTTCATATTTTAATACTTTATGAATAGAAGTAAAAGGAACATCATATTCTCGACTAACTTGCCGAACGCTGTTGTGTGGATTTTCTTCGATAACCAATAAAACGGCCTGATTTAGGTACCAAACTCCCTAATTTTTTTTTAAATTTTGCTCACTGTTGACTGACTTATACTCGTAGGTTGTTCTGGATATCTGTTATTAAAATAAAATAGTACATACTTCTTGTTGAGTTCGCATCTTATCGCCACAACCAATTTACATAAGAACTTCAATCCTTTGTTTTATAGATAAACGCATTTTTACCAACAAGCAAATTTAGGATAATTAAACTGGTACTACACTTCACAAGTGTCACTGTCACTAGTGAGTATTATAGAGTAGCCTACTGAGTTATTATCACAACTTTTTACAATCATGATAACCGAAGGTATGCCGGTACTAATTTTAAAATTATCTTATCTTCAAAACTATTAATCAAAAACCGAATTGCCTCGGGATTTTTCCTCAAAATTGTTTGTTACGCTTAAAATGAATTTATTCCATACTTTATGTACACACTGTATTGTATGTAAGGGGATTGTAAAATCTGTTGGAAAATTCTATTATTATTATTATTATTATTGTAATTATTATGTATCGATGTAATATAACATTTTCCCAAATGAGAACTCCGACTAGCAGGACGGCCACGATTCATTCTGTCTACTGTAGTTAGCTTAACAAGTGTCCGTCGGCAGGATTTCTAATTAATCCGACAACAGCGCAACTCTGTTCAGCAGGAATGTGTTGTAGATGTAGCAGGAGATCCGAGAGCCGAGTATCCGAGTAACGCGAGGTAAACTTTGATGTAGGAATCCGCATCGACGTGAATTCGGTTTTCTGTTTTCTGTTTCAGTTCGCTCGCAGCGGTTTAGAGTTGCTGGTCAATATTAGCGGAACATACATAAATAATTGTAGTTCCACTGTCGATAACACTGCGATAAATACGTTCACGGTGATAGAAATGATTAAGATCATACTCATTTTATAAAACGAGACTTTATTAAGTTTCTCTTGTGTGTACTGTTTTCTCTTATATTTTCGGTGCTTTGCGGAATTGTGTCAAGAAGTTCAAAGGTGAGAGACATTTCGATTCTGTTATTGTTTTGGAATTGTTTCTCTATTATACTGAGCGTGAAAATTATCTTTGGAAGCTGGATACCAGTTTATTTTATAACTATTTAAACGCATTAAAATTTTTATTTGTATATAATGTTTACAAGTTTTGAGTCCAAATATACAAAAACAAATATACTACCTATTATTACAAAATTCTGTTAACATAATAATCGAATTAAAATAAATGATGATAAACGCAGAACCAAGTATTTTACAATAAAATTAAAAAATACAAGTACCTACTTAAAACGCTGGAATTAAGAAAGATTTAAATATTACTGAAAGAGATTCTGGATTAATAGATTGTAAATTTTTGTTAATATTTTTTTAAAGTAGGACGTATTTTTTATGTATATTGTAACTTTATTTCCCTAAATAAATACATATAACAAAAAAAATCTTGATAAAAATCAAGGAGTCAATATTTCGTTTCTGTATTTCATCTAATAAAGATAAAACTACTTATATATATGATATGTTGTTAAATCAATTAGAGTAATTTTTTGACAATCTAATTTATGTAGATAAATATTTTTTGGAATTATTCGGAAATGAACTATTATTTCCTTTTACACAAAATATTTCTATCTAAAAAACACCTTCATAGAAGAATGTTAATGAAAGTTCATAATCTCCGAGAACATCATTCCACCTACGCCATACTTGTAATATTTGTTCAATGATGAATTATAAAGTGTAATTCAAGAATTTAATTAAATATAGGTATTGAATCACATGATTTAGATGGTAGAAAACGTGACCTTTACCATTGCACTAGCACTAGGCATTGTTTTATGGTACTCTGCACACCTTTCATTCTTAAGAATTGGAATTGGTCACGTTTCTGGTTAGTTGCTGGAAACAGGTACCTGCCATTCTTTCATGAGATAACTATCTAAATCAATTTGTTATAGCACGCATTTTCGAAAAATGTATTCAAAATACATAAAAGCAGAAATTTATATTTTCTAATAATCACATCATTTTTATAATCGAATTTTAGTTTGACTTCGTTCATTTGAAGTAAAAATTATCTTCTCACTTCACTGACCTATTCCCAATTTTTTTTCTTCTTAAACCATATTTTATACCTTTATACTATAAAACTCAGTCCAAAGGAAATCAAAGAAATACTTTAAATGTTATAATCAGGGAATAAAGTTTTAATTTTAATTCCCACGGTAGTAAAATAATATGTAACTAATACCCCTTGAAGAAGCTCTACATAGGTACACTTCCTGAAAGACGTTACTTGTTGAGTATATTTCTTTTTTTTAAGGCTAATTACTGAAAAAGTTCTTCATGCGATTATACAGTGCGTTCGTAAAGTGTGGAAAGGGTCCATTATCTCACGAGTTATTATTTTCAGAGGTTAAACTCGGACAGGTCGATTTTTATTTTTTAATTTTTTTTTCCAAAAACAATTTTTACTTCCACTACCTTATCAGAGAATTTTTTCAAATGGAAACTATATTTTTATATCACAAATTAAAAGTCCATATTTTTCTGAGTTCAACCGTATCAAATTCTTCAAATAAAATACTTCAAGTTACAGTATACTGAGTGTAATGGAAATCAGTGATTGGATTTCTTAATATTTAATTCACTATTTATTTTACAAGGAAAATTAGTAAACTAGTCATTAAAGATAAACAAATAACTTAATTACAACAAATGTTCGAATTGAGCTCCTTGGATGAATTCACAGTACCCAAGACGTCCAATGAATTCTTGGGTTATGTTTGACAACATCACTTGTGTAATTTGTTGCATTTCAATACGATTTATCTCTTTGAGATCTTCCAAATTGGTAGGTCGGTTTACATATACTTTACTTTTGAAATAACCCCAGATAGAAAAGTTCATGGGATTCAAATCTGGCGACCTAGCAGGCCATTTAATGTAACCGCGTCGTCCAATCTAGCGATTGGGAAAAGTTTGATTCAAAAAATTTCTAACCGTTACAGAATAATGTGGACTTGCTCCATTCTGATGGAACCAAATGGTGGGATCTATTTGGCCAGGATTATTAATATCTGGAAAAGTTGCAGTTAAAAATGGAACTACAACAGTTTGCAATACCTTTCACCTGTCACAGTTCCGTCAAAAAAATATGGCCCTACAATGGTATAATCCCAGCCCCCCGCAGTTACTTCTTGGGGATATTGGGTATAAACTTCCATTGTCCAATTGGGTTTTCTGTTGCCCAATAACGACAATTTTTTCTGTTCACGGTATCATTTAAACAAAAAGTGGATTCTTCGGAAAACAAGATATATTCAAATCCATTATTTCGATTACACAGTTCTTGCATATTATCGCAAAACTCCATACGTCTATCGAAATCGTATTCATTAAGTTCATGTATAAGTTTAATTTTGTAAGGATGTAATCTGGTCTGTTTTAAAAGATAAAGTTGTAATTGAAGAATGAGGATTTTCTTCAACTTCAAGCAATACATTTAATTGATTATCTTCAGAAACGGTGGGTCTGCCACTCTTGGGTTTATCCTTAACATTGCCTATCTCATTAAATTTATGCAATATTTTGCTTACCGTCGCTTTAGTTATTTGTACGATTGGGATATTTTTCATTAAATATGTCGCATACTTCTGCCACACTTTTTTTCCTTGTAAAATAAATAAAGAATTAAATATTAAGAAATTCAATCACTCATTTCCATTACACTCAATATACAGCAGCTTAAAATATTTTATTTTACGAATTTGATATGGTTGAACTCAGAAAAAGATGAGCTTTTAATTTTTGATATAAAAACATACCAATTCCATTGAAAAAAAAATCGATGACGTAACATCTGATAAGGTAGTGGAGGCAAAAATTGTTTTTGGAAAAAAAAAAATTAAAATCGACCTGTCCGAGCTTTACCTCTGAAAATAGTTAATTCATGAGATAATGGACCGATTCCACATTTTATGAACGCTCTGTATATGAATAACTAATTAAAATAATAATAATCATAAGATGAGATTCAGCCAATTCTTTGAAATAATAAATAATAATATACAATTATCTAACCGGAATTGCCTAGGTATTGTTATGAAATAGTTAACAATTTTAATACGTAATAGTTGGTAATAATTATTCTCGAACTGGTACCAAATATTTGATCTTGATCTTCAAACACTTTTTTTTTATCCAAAACAGTGCGATTGAAATTAATTTAAACATTTTTAGTAAATACAAATCTTAAAGTGAACGAGAAAATATTAAAATATCATGGGAATTTTCTTCAAGATCATTGATTTATTTGATTTATTACTTTAAATCATTATTTGTTTATGATAACACTCCTTATCTAAAATGTTCACACGGAACTCTCAAAAATGAGGGGCTGCAATGTGAAAAAACATTAAAGTTGATACTGATTGCGGATTCGGACAAATAATTTACTAATAAATAAATAGTTTTGCATAAAGTATTTTCATATGTAAGTAATACTAAAAAAATAAATTAAAGTAGATTTTTATACTATTTCGTCGTCCTAAATCTCGTCTTCGAGATACCCCTGCGGAGTATTCTAAAATATATAATATATTATCCTTTTTCTTTTTTTAAATCTATACAATTTTTACTGTTGCACAATAAATATGGGAAATATTACAAAATACTTTTGATACATTATATTTAAATAATTTCTAATAATTATTATTATACAGTTTTCCTCCTAACATGTAGCATTGCATTTTTATCCATTTTAAACATTTACCACTATTAAACTAACTCATCTCATATCATATCTGTCACTTTTTTATTTGCTACACTTTTCTTTTTGCAATAAAATCTATTTTAATGTTTAATTCTATAAAATTACCTAGATTTAAGTTTATTAATGATTATATAAGAAATATCATTACAATATCTAATACATGTTCATAAGTAAAAAATCTTCATACGACGAAAGTATGTCCAAGTGTTCTTTTCCTTTGGGACGTATTTATACATTTCAAAGCATACTAATTTTCTCATTGTGTCAATCACACCAAATTTCAAAACAATTACGATGTATGAATAGTACAATTGAAAATAACAAATGTTATTTCTTAAACATGATTAAGTTATTTATATTATTGCTCGCAATGTATATTCCGGAAGATGAGAACGACCTATGTCACGATAAGCGAATCTAATCTTAGCATATCCTCTTTTATTTTTAGGCTGTATCTATATTAGTACACCGATAAAAGGGCAATTACAGGGTTCCCCATTGTATTCCGTTGTAATTTAACTTATATCAAATTTAAGTGAAATGCTAAACTTAGATTGCTCAGCTCACCTACTTCTGATCCGATTTCTAAAAACCTTAAACCGTTAGATATGGGAAAGGTGTTGCTTTCGAAGTATACAACAATATACAAAAAAGAATATTTTGTAAAATAATCGGCATACATTTTGATGAAAACAACATTCTTAGGTACCAGAGAGCGACAAAAGTCACTTATGAAATAAACAAAAAAGCCATATAGAGTAGGCTATATAAATATTGTCTGCAGAAATTACACTAATGTTAATCCACCCTCTTTAGTTTCAATTTCCACCAGTTTCAATACAACTACCCTCTTTTTCGCATTAGATGAAATTAAAGAGGGAGTCGGTCTGAAAAGTTTGCTAAAATGAGAAGGGACTGGACTGCCGTTCTAATTACAAGATTACATTTATATATTCCGCCCTTTATTTAGCCCACATTATATCTTGCATGAAATCCTCTAGAGGGGCGCTTGATTATGAAGTTTGAATCATCCCATATATGAATCATCAAAAAACTGTTAGAGACCAAAAGTAAATGAAATGTTTACGCTTACCTAATGGTATTTAAAGTTTAATAACTCTGGTTACTTTCTCTTGTACTTAATGAACGTTAAAGATGAAAACAGTTTTAGAAAAAAAAATCAATTAAACTACCACTAACTAGATTTTAATAATATTTATATAAATATTGAAAATTGTTAAGAGAATTATCAATGCTTCTATTTTTTAACTACAAATTAATAAGCGAGATTAAATTGATTAGTTCTGGTCGTTCAAACATTTTTATATTTATTATCCATTGTTTGGGTAATATTTTTTAATAAATTTGATTAAAGAATTAAAATCGTAGGAAGCAAAAATAATTTATAATAAAAGATTTGCAGGTAGCGCTTCCATTTGTAATAATATTTCAATAAAATATTTATTACTTTTATTCAAACCCCACTAAAGGTTTAAGCTAGATACAATGTGAAGTTAAGCATTTCTAAATTTGCTATAATTTTTATAGTAAAATATTAGAATGCAAAATAGTAATTTCAAGTGTTCGTTTATTGGGTTCATAAGGATTTTTAAATGTGCCAGCGTTGATAAAAATTCTGAATATTCAGACGAAAGAGGTAAGCCCTCATCCAAAATTTATTATTTGATATGAAGAAACTTTCTTTGATAGATACAAAGTAACATCTAGTTTCTAAATATGAATGAAGGGCAAAGTCATAATTAATCTTTTCTTAAATTTAATGGCATCAAATATTGTCATTCAGATTCGTAGTTATGTATTTTTAAAAAAACGTTTTGTATGTATGTATTCTTATAGTTTTTTAAAATTAGTTCCGAATCATGCAATCATACTGTTATATTTTATCCACAATAAAACTCTAAATTAATTCAATAGAATTTATTTAAATATTATTTTCACGTCACAATATGACACTCTACTATTTCTGCCTGCTGCTTACGACTGACTGCTCGCGCATATTCCTGCTGCTCGTTCTTCCTGACACGGATTTCCAGCATTTTTAGTGGGGAGCAGGCGTACCGCTTACATACATAATATCATCAACTATCAAATGTAACTTCAGATCTACTTTTTCAATTTTTTTTAAATATTGTTTTTTAAATTTAGTGGTCGTAACCTTATTCAAATTATTAAAAATTGAAGTAGAATCATCTATAAATTACTAATTTTACATAAAAAAGTATTTGCGTTTATTTTATTAATGATTAAATTTAAAAATTCCAAGTTTTTAAGTGAAGCTCACTTTTTTTAACATAAACATTATATGGACCACTCTGTAGATCAAATAGCTCTTTCAAGTAGTGGATAGTTTAAAACTTTCATACACTGCGGAGATTTTTTAGGAGGTGATAATCGCAAAATTTTTAAATTGCAGCCCCTGTCGAGTTTCACCTTATTTTAAAGGTAATGTAAAAAGAAACACATCCCCAAAACCAAAACCCGGTATCTTAGTTATTTTGAGAGTTATACTACCAAGCGAGAAAGAAACATGTTTATTACGATTTTTATAATAAATTTTCAAATTGTCGACCTTACTCGATTTCGCAATGACCCAAACGCTCATACTTTTTAGAAACCCCCAAAAGAAAAAATCGAGCGGTGAGAAATCCGGAGATCGTGGTGGCCACTCCATTTCACCTCTTCTCCCAATGCAAACTTGCGACTTAGGACGTCTCGGACTGCTCGGTTAAAATGTGGAGGAGCATCATCTTGTTGGAACCATTTTTGTCAATATCATTTAGGCATACGGCAGGACTTGGAACCACTTGATTTTCCAACAGTTCTAGATATCTACCTCCGTCCAAATTTCCATTAATAAAAAAAGGACCAACTACTCTATCTCCCATAATTCCAGTCCACACATTAATTTTCTGCAGTGTCTGAGTATGATCTTCTTTTATTAAATGTTGATTTTCGTCTGTCCAATAACGACAATTGTGCCTATTAACTTTACCATGTAAGCAAAAAGAAGGTTCATCAGAGAAAACAATATTGTGAAGAAAATTTCTGTCACATTTTTCACGCATTATTTCGCAGAATTCCAACCTTCTATCGAAGTCATCTTCGTTCAATTTCTGAACTAGGTCAAACTTATAGGGGAATTAGATATTTTTTTGCAAAATTCTGTGAACAGACTTTTGGGAGACCATGCATATATATATATATATATATATATATATAGTAATTCTCTTAGTTGGTAAATAAAGCAGTCATTTATAATTATCTCATTTTCTATTAATACAACATGTTCCTGAAGCCGACCCTGTTTAGGAAATGTAAAAATGTTTTGAAATAATAACATGCTTAATAAAAAAAAAATACTGCCTCTAATACAAAAGGGAAATATCAGGATGACAACCAAAAAACTACATAAGAAAACTGCCTCTAAACCAACACGAATTTATAAAAATTTGTCAGATCGTTTAAAAGTTACAGGGGTGACCCAAAACTATGCTTGAAATTCGAAAAAATTCCACTTATCTTATATTTAACAAAATCTGTTAATTAAATGTCGTTAACTGAGAATTATTTTTTATCAAAGCTTTGTTATTTTATATAATCTTAAGCACCCATTAATTAATTTTCAAAAGTTTTGATTTGTACATACTTAAATAGCTATAGAGAGTCTACTTCCTTAATAATACGTTTTTTTCGACGTAAAAACCAGACACTTCAATAGTAGTGCATCAAGAATTCATGCAAATTTTAACCTTGGAAATTATTATAAAAGTTCCTTTGATAAAGCAAATGAACGTTTAGTAGACAGGTACATTCAATTTTAAATAAATTCTCAATATGTTGCCATGGCTTATACTCATTGTTTTACACTTTGGTCTTTTACCAAAACTAAAAAAACGAACATATTAATTTTGTTCTCATTCAAATTAAAAAAGATTACTAACACTGGGTAATTAACACTATTTACATTTAAAAAATAGAGGTATGAAAAGATAAGGAAATGTAACAGAATTTTCAATTTTCGAAAGTGACTTTTGTATTTTTGAGATAATTTTCCTTTTTTAGGAAGTGTGGCAGAGCTTGATTAGTCCGCTATTATTGAAGTAAAGAAAAAAGTATTTACAAAAAGTGTAGGCAGGAGGTTAATATTCTAAAATTAGTCCCAAATATACAGTGTGTTCAGGAACGTAGTGCCAGACCAAAGTCATGTTTTATTAAATGGAATACCCCGTATGTTTTTACATTTTTATAAACCTCTTGCCGAGCTAATTTCTACGATGTATCATCACACTTGAAGTCTACTATGTTTAATAATGGATCTACAGCCACCTGAAAATCACATTTTTTTTAATTCAAATATCTGCAGCAGCCAAACCGTTGAAAATCAATAAAAACTGTTTACATGTCTCTACCCTAACTTTTTAAATTCTGTACTGTGGCATTAAAAAATATTTAATACAGAATGATCAAAAATCAAAGGGGATTTCAAATTTTTGACCACTCTGTATCTTATTTTTTAATGCAGTAGCATAGAACTTGAAAAGTTAGGATAGAAACATATTTTTACTGATTTTCAACGGTTTGGTTGTTACAGACATCCAAATTTAAAAAAATGTGAATTTAAGGTGGCTGTAAACCCTTTATTAAACATAATCAACATCAAGCGCCATACATCGTTTAAATTATCTCGGCAAGAGGTTTATAAAAATGTAAAAACATACGGGCTATTCCATTTAAAAAAACATTACTTTGGTCTGGCATTGCTCCTGAACACACTGTATATTTGGGATTAATTTTAAAATGTGAATCTCAAGACTGCCTACACTTTTTGTAAATACTTTTTTTCGTAACTTCAATAATAGCAGACTAATCGACCTTTGCTTCACTAATGCATCACGCCGTATATAATTTTCAATGTAAATAGGACCTGTAGAGAGCATACGAAATCAAAGTAATACACTACACCCCTACCTCTTATTATTCGACTTTTTTTTCGTTATTATTAAAATTATTTATTATCAATAAAAACCGATACGATTTTAGGAAAGTCCGTAACCAAAAACTTATTAAACAATTACAGTGGGATGATCTGGTTCATCTTCCTAATGTGAATACCACATGTAATAAAATGTATGAGATCGTTCATGTGTTACATTTAAAGCTAAGATGAAACAGGACAAAAATATATCGTACTTGGTATTCAAACCAACAGTTGCATCCAATAAAAACAATATTGTTTTAAATTCTACATAAAACAAACTATGTTTTACTTAGAGCGTTATAAAAATCGTTGGCGAGTTATAAAACGTAATGTAGGGGTGCTATGGCAACATCAACCAAACTTCAGAAAAAAACATAAAAAGTAATCCTCAAGGTTTTTCGTTATACAGAGTTATAGTGAGTTTTAAGTATGGAACGCCTCAATTATCTCGGATTTATATAAACTTTGGTTTGTGAGGGTTTTGTAATATGGCAGATCTTATAGTAGTATTTACATTGTTGTCAAATCTTCGGTTTTTCTGGTAATATAATGTACTTTGTTATTTCAAATGCATCAACCTGTATATTTTTTCTTTTTGAAGTCCTTAAAAAATACTGAATATTTTTCATGTAATATACCCTATACTTAAATGCCATATTTTCAGAGTTATAGCTAAATTTATATCCGCCCAAGTTAAAATAATACATTAAAATGGCTGTGATTGAATAAACTCCTTTAATTTGGATAATCTTTAATAATTTATATCCTAACAGAAGTCCCAATACATTAGTAAAAAAGTTTAAAGAAACTGGTGCAGTAAAAGGTTTATCCAAATCATGGCGCAGAAAACCTGCAACAACTGAAGACCATTCTTTAGTCACTTTTTATGTTTTTACAAAAAGTTAAAAAAAATAATTAGATAAAATAGCTACAACCAAGATATTGGAGGTGAAACAACTTCTACTATCAATATTTGTGGAATAAATTATTGAAATAACGAATTTAATGAACATTTTTGGCTAGAAAGTGACAATGAAAACTTAATAAGGAAAAGAGAAAATTTTGAATAAAAACTTACATTTCAGTATAATTTAAAAAACTGGTGACTTAAATATAAAATTAAGGATGAAACAATCAATGAATTGTTAATTTTAT
This sequence comes from Hermaeophaga mercurialis, assembly GCA_951812935.1. Classification (NCBI taxonomy): domain Eukaryota; kingdom Metazoa; phylum Arthropoda; class Insecta; order Coleoptera; family Chrysomelidae; genus Hermaeophaga; species Hermaeophaga mercurialis. The sequence continues at coordinate 36,021,108 of OX638359.1, read as the reverse complement.
TAAATGATCGAGGTTTTAACTTTCTCAAAGATTGTCGGACACTTTTGAAAATTAAGAACAATGTTAAACACTTTGTAATAAAACAAAGTACTTCTATCTCCTTAATTATTAATGTGAATTTAGGAGTGCCTCATTTGAATTCTGCATTCTATTATTTAAAATATTTGAACTACCTCATTTAAAACCTATGGTTGCACATATATAAACAGTTACTTTGAGGGAATTAATTATAGTCGATGTTACTTACTTTCTAGTAACACTCCAACGGCTATTTGTAAAATCTATTAAACTATGTAGTAAAAGAGATGAAGACCGAAATTAGTCAAATCAAATTTATTTTATGAAAAAATTATGAAAATAAATGTTTACAGTAAAATATTTCAAAATATAAACGTTTTAGTGTAAAAAAACATACTTGGTTTAATTTTTTTAAAGAAAAAATAAATTTCCGTATCAATAATATCTATATAAATTCGTTTTCTTTTCATTTATTTGCCGTAAATATTATTTATTATTATTTAATATTATAACAATATTCTTCAGTAAAATTTGAGTAGTATTTAAATTTGGCAATTAATTTCCTTGTTTTTAATTTTTAAACGCCGTTAATTAGATATTTGATTTAAATAAAAGTATGTGTGTTCCTATTTCTCAAAATGGATATATCGATTGCCTAAAAATAAAGAACAGACAAATACATATCTTTTATTCGATTAAGTGAAAAAGAGCATAATGACATTAAGTTTAATTTTCTGCAACGTATTTATTACTACGTAGTTACGTCTTGGATAGGTAATAAAATAGTAATGGTGTAAGTCACAATAACGTTCATATTTGTAATTATTATTTCCCACGTAGGGAACAGTTACGTCGCCACAACGGTAATAATAGTCCTAACTTTTAAGGTAATGGTTACGTAAAAATTACTTTAAATGCTGCGTTGCGTCTATAACTTATTGCTAGATAAATTCAATTGTGTACGACCAAAGCAACGTAGATGAATAGCAGACTTAACATTTGTTTTTTAAATTATAAATAATTCTATATTTTGGTTCTCTTGGCCACCTCTAACTTCTACCTCTCCTGAATTACATCTAGGTCAAATTTTCCTATCCAACTCAGAATGTTTGCTGCTTACTCTATATTTAAATATGTTGCGTACTTTTGAAAATAGGATGAATCATTTTCTTTCGAGGTAAGGTTTGTTGGATGTACAGAAGAAATTCAAAAAGTCTGTTTGGTAATAAAAACAATCATCACCATTACAAATTGAATCACAGATGGAATTCGACACCTAATTTCGAGTCTATCAATACAAATAATGTGGTTTTAACATACCATGTTGAAATTGAAAGAAATTAACTTTATTTCTTTTAACACTTGGGCACTTTGTTTGCTCTCGTGATCTTTAGTTTAGTTAGTTAATTGAGCTACGTTGTTTCCCTTCAGTAAATATAGAGTTTAGAGTAAGGAAGAGATAGTAAAACAAATACCGTAGAAATTAATTTAAAACAGTTTTAAACGACATTTATTCTACTTGACTACATTTCTGCAAATTAAATGTAAACACTAGGGTCAAAACGGGTCGACTCAAACCCCAACAGATCCAGGTTAGTTTGTGAGTTCAGGTTTGAAATTTTCTTCCACATGTTGGAGTATTTCGTGGTTGGGGCTCTTCATTTTCTCCCCTTACTTTTTCTTGAATTCTTTCTTCTTCTTCTTATGACGCCGTCTCCTTTCGAAGGTTGGCGATCCAAATAGCTAACGTCGTTCTAGATACAGCCATGCGGAATATATCGATCGATGAACAATCAAACCATCTACGAATGTCTTTTAGCCAGGAATTCTGGCGCCTGCCGATAGCTCTCTTGCCCTGGATTTTACCTTCTATAATCAGTCGAAGGAGTTCGTATTTTTCACCCCTCATTATGTGTCCTATATAGCGTGTTTTTCTTTCCTTGATGGTAAGCATGAGTTCTTTTTGTTTACTCATTCGTTTAAGAACTTCTACATTTGTAACTCTTTGGACCCATGATATTCTTAACATGCGGCGGTAGATATACATTTCAAAGGCATTGAATTCTTTATCTTCCTTTTATTACACGTTTCTGATAAATGTAGAAGAAAATGGTACCCAGATGAAATACATCCCTATCTTAAATAATAGATCTTACAAATTTAACTAACATTTACCAGGTGTAGGAAATTCTTATTTAGGAACTTATCATAAAAATCCTTTGCGCCTATTCTGATATGAAACAATACGTATTGCACAAGTCTATGGGTACTTTATTATTCACATTATTGTGATTCAACTTCGTTCTTCTAGTGGAATAATAAGGTACGTGAGTCTTGTACACGTGCAATAACACAAATGATCTGCAAGAATTTCTTAGTATGTGATGTGTACAATACCAGTTATTGCGTTCATCGTGTTGTTGCTATAAAAGTAAATAATTACGGGTTTACTATTTGTTTTCACGTGTGTATGAAATGTGTGCAACATAGTCTATGAGCTTACTTATCGGGAGCTAAATTTAATATTTAAGTAAAATATTTTTAGAAAAATCATGCTAAAAGATCGAGAAGATCCTTAATTGTTGCACCTGTTAATGGCTTATTGTGCCACCACAAGAAAGCACTACTGCACTACCAATACACTCGTCATTATTCGCATCAATTATTAGTTATTTACACGAGAATCATTGCCAATAGTTTCTTAAGTATTTATTATTGTATTTTAACAATGAAATATTTCCATTCATTGTAAGTTCATTATAATAAAATTCATAGAAAATCTGATAAAATATGTATATCATTAAAATGAAACCGTGAAATTTTCGAGGAAACCCTAAAACGTTTCTTGCTAAATTTAACGTCAATATATTGATCACAGAAAAATAACATAGAAATTTGTCCTTCAATAAAGTGAAACAAAACACCTTAAGTACTTACTCAAATTAATAATTTATTCCTATTACAGGAAAACGTGACTGTTGGAATGGAGACCTTTTTCAATAAATTGTTCATTTCCACGAAAATATCTTTATTTAGAAAAACACGAAAGTCAAGATTCAATCTGCTAGTCCCTAGGACAAGAGTTTTAATCTTATTTGTATAAATTCTGTCGTAAAAAACCGTTTATTCTAAAGGAAATAGCGCGTACAATTTTCAAATATTTGAATTATCTTTAGTAAAACCCTCTTCAATTACTCTACTGAGTAATTGTAAATATTAGATTGATTGATAAGCAAACCAATTTTAAAGGGCCAGTGGTGGGGTTGTTTTTTAATACTACGAGGCTAATTGGGTTACCCTGTTATATTATTCATTTTCCGCAAACAAAATATTTTTAGAAATACTGATATAATCAAAACACCAAACGAATTTTTAAAGTTACTCGTATTATTTTAATATTTGGATCCTGTTTGCCAAATAATGTTGGCTATTAAATCGTTTTCGATTTATTTTTTGCCCAAATTCCATCTATTTTAAACTGTTACAACTACTAAAAACACACGTTTAAAACCAAATATTTTATTTTAAATATTAATTACCCAGTTATTTTATAAATAAATACATATTTTCACAATATTTTATTAAAACTAGCGAAATTGTTAACTTTACTACAAAAATAGTTTTACAGGGTGAGTCACCGTAGACGCGAACGTTCATAACTCCAAAACGGTGCATTTGATGAAAATTTTATTAGAGTACTTTTTTGTGTATATTCAAAAAAGCCATGATTTAAAATCAGTTCCACTTATACTTGTGGTCCCAAAAAAAAGATATGTATGAAAGTTTTATTTTTTTAAATGGAACACCCTATATGTTTTTACATTTGTATAAATCTCTTGCCGAGCTCATTTCAATGATATATCACACTTTATGTCTATTATGTTTAATAAAGGATTTACAGCACCTGAAAATGACATTTTTTTGAATCTAGATGTCTGTAGCAGCCAAACGGTTAAAAATCAATAAAAACGGCCTATCCTAACTTATTAAGTTCTATGTTATGGCATTAAAAAATATTTGATACAGTGTGGTCACAAATTTGAAAAATATGAAATTCTATCTGATTTTTGATCACTCTGTATCAAATAATTTTTAATGCCACAGTAACAAAATTTAAAACGTTAGGATAGAGACATGTAAATAGTTTTTATTGATTTTCAGGTGGCTGTAGATCCTTTATTAAACATAATAGACATAAAGTGTGTTACATCATTGAAATCAGCTCGGCAAGATGTTTATAAAAATTTAAAAACATACGGAGTGTTCCATTTAAATAAAAACTTTGATACATCTTTTTTTTGGGACCATCTGTATAAGTGGACTGATTTAAAAGTATGGCTTTTTTGAATATCCACAAAAAAGTACTGTGTTTTCGTCAAATGCACCGTTTTGGAGTTATGGACGTTCGCGTCTACAGCGACTCACCCTGTAGATATATAACCTTAAGGCTAATGATTTTTCAGAAATATACTAACCACTTTAAATTCAATATTAGTAATTCTACTCATCTAATTAGAATTAATATGCTTTTTCTTTTGTTAAAATGTCCGTATTATAATAACAGTGTGCTTGATCTCATGGGAATATATATACTCGTAATTCAAGATTACGAAATATGAAAACCGTAATTAATTTGATTTGTGGTTATTTTAACAAAAATTATAACAATAACAACTGGTATACATAAAGATTAGAGAAAGTAAAGTTTTAAAACACGTAACAGAAATCTCCTCCCTAAACTATATACGAATTGAATTTAACTTTCACAGATTTGTCCTTTACAAAAATGTATTTCTATTCACGATTAGCACCATTTTCGAGCGTGAGATTTTCAGGAATTAACACTAATCTGTTAATTAAATCAGCATGTAATAGACAATTGAAATTTTCCAACTATTCCAAGGTGTTACCCGGAGATTAAGCACTCTGTTACCATGTAAATCACTGTCGGGGTCAAATTAAAATTTAATTAAGTTTAACGTACAGTTAAGCAAGTTTTACTTAGAATTCATTTGCTTGTAACGTTAAAACGGCAAAATCTTAAAATAATAAACTCTTTTTATTGATCTGATAATTGACGATTTTAAGAGTTTAAATTTGGAGTAATCTTTCGACTTCATAATGCTTTGTTAGATTATATGTAGGACCGTATTTCGTGAAGAGTTTAACTTTTTTTACTCTTTTAAAAATGTATTTTTATTGTTTTAGGATTGGTCAACCACTCGGCAGCTATGAAAGGCGAACATGAAGAATCGCCTTCTGGTTCCCCAACTAGTAAGAAAAGCACTCTTAGCGATGGTCTACTCATAGTTCCTAGTAATGTCAGATGTATTATGAAAAATACCGTGACAGAACACAGAAGGACTGGTTCAACAGGTACTAGAATTAATAAAATTGTAATTTATTTTACTTGTTCGGCTAATACTACGTAAGAATTTATTTGATTTAATTTACTTTCTATCAGTTCTAGGGTAAGAAGAACCTTTATATTTATTTATTTATTAAGAAACGCGTCAACCATTATAAGTTGTTACATGATGTAAAAGTATTTATAAACATAAGTTTAAATTTTATTAATTATGTTGACGTCTCTGAGAAATTGGATCAGGCTTGGTATATAGCTTAGGCCTGTGAGGATGGATTTAAACTCTCTGGTCTTTTTGATATACTATTTTGGATTCATTCATATAAATACAGGGTGTTTCCAAATTCGCGCCCACAGGGCACATGCTTATTCTTTACGAGAAATTGTGGCAACTTTCTATGTATCACTTTTTGATCTAAGTCCGATTACGTAAAACACAATATGTATTAAATTAAACAGTATTAAAAATTCTTCCAGGCCGGTTCTAATAGAAATGTTTTGTCGCACATACCAATGGGTGGGGAAACGTGTAGTATAAAATAATATGTTTGTGGTGGATTAAATTTATGCAGAAATTAAACATTGCAAATGATTTACAGAGAAATTTTCTGAGAATATAAATAATCACTACTTGTGGTAACAAAAATACAAGAAATATTTTTTAGTCAAATTTCAATTAACAATGAAAACATGGTTTTATAAAAATGCATGAATGAATTTTTATGACCAAATCACGAGTGAAAATTGTTTCACACATTTTCATAAAACAAAGTTTGATTGTTACTTGAAATTTTATGGAAAAAAATCAACCTCTTATTGTTTTACTTCCAAAAAAATCATAGGCGTTTAAATTTGCGAATATATTGATATTTTTAGACAAATTTTGAATAATTCAGTCTAGGGCATTAAAAAATGAACAGTAAAATATTTTTTTAAATATATTGATTTTATTTTTATCATTCTCGGTGTAAGTAGTTTTATTCGCAGACTCGATGATTACTCAAGTTGTTTACAATTTCTACAAACGGTACTGTACATATAGTAACTCAACTTCTACCGAGAATGTGCGCTAGGCCGCAGTGAATGTCAGGCGAGAAGAAAGATATGAACAGAGCACGATAATAATAAATGCATCAAACGAGGGAAAAATTATAGTTGTGTGAATGGAAAAACAAAAGAATAACCTGTAAAAATACATCAACACTGTTGCCATTTTATAGATTCGACTATTTTTAGGGTATAGGCGCAATCTGTTGTCTGATCTTCTCTGGTATTTGAAATGCACTTTTACTGCTAAGCGGTTGAAATAAAAAAAGTTGCTTTGAAACTTTAAACTTAAAAAGCATCCGTGAAGGGGAGGACGTATTTCTTTTGTTGTTATGAAAGAAAACACGTACCCCTTTTTAATGTAGGAATCCGCATCTCTCAGTTTTTGAATCATCTTATTATCTCAATTCGTTTTCGAAATATTTACAATTTACGATTTCATGAGGTATCGTTAGCTCTTAAGCATATCGTTGATGGTGTTTTAATTTCTTTATTCCCTCCCATCAGGAATACTCTGCGACTCTCCCTCTCTCTAGATAGTTTCGAATATTTCAATTTTTAGCAACTTTGGGATCTAATAACTAATCTAGTATAATTTCATAAAGAGAACCTAATAACAAAAAGAGAATCATGTCCACGTATCTTGTATTTGCTAGGCACAACTTGAAGACAAAATTTTGATATTTATTGCGAATTTTTTGGTGGCAGGTACTACTGGTGACGAATCTTATACAACGGACGATGAAGAAGATCTGGATGAACCTGATATCACGATCAAAGATCACGTGACCCGTAACCTTTTCAATAACCATGACCCCGGGACTTTTGGTTGTTTTTCTGATATCGCCACAATTACAGATAAAGTTAGACATTTGAGTGTGATGCACAGAAATAGTTCCGATAGTTCGGTATACAGTGACAAATACGCGGAAGAACTAGGTTTGGACGAGAAGGAAGTATGTTCGGATGAAAAGGACCACGACAGTGATAACAGAAGTGCTGCTAGTAGTAGTGACCAGGGAAAGTGGAGTTCGCCAATGGTAGAGTTAAAGGAACAGTCTTTTCTGATGCTTCAAGATGAGTTGAAAGTAGCAAACAAGAAGCTCGAGCTGAGAGACGAGGAACTCACTAGACTCAGTAGAATTAGGCAGGACGTTGAGTCAGAGTTGGAAGATCTCACCGCTAGTTTGTTTCAGGTAAGACGAAAACAAGCTTGTTCGTAGTCGTAAATAGCATGAATCGTCTATAATATAAAATTAGAAAACTTTGCCACATGCTTCAACACTTTTTATTTTTGTTTAAAATTGAGTTGTTATTAGTTTGTAGCTTTTTGCTCGCCATGTATATTAAAATTTCCATTCCAACATTTAAGAGCGCATTAAAATTTGAACAGGTATTTAATTTGATTTGTTCCAAGGTTGTAATAATTACTTGGTGACAGCATAAATCTTGTAAATGTGCATTATTATATCGATATTTAAAACAACTTTTTGACCTATTGTTTAGAAGCTATTACTACCAAACATGTCTTTGTTTCAAGTTTCATAATAAATAAATGTGTTAGGCAATGCAAATAAGGTATGTCTTTAGGTTTCGCTGTATCGTTTAAAGTTATGTAGGTAATTGTGTAATACAAAGTTCAAGCGAAATATTACCTCACGATTTTTTTATTAAATAAAGAAGTATAGGAATAAAGTTAAAAAGTATAGCAGAATCATTTATTTTTTTACTTGTACACGTATTCAAATTAAAATGGCAAAAACATATTTTTTATATAGTTGATTCATTATCATTAATAATAAATATGGTGAAATAACAAATTGATTTTAATATCAGAAATATATTTGCACTTCGGAATACATAAAAAAACTACCGAATATTAAAAACAAACTGCTGAAAACTTAACCTTGTTTATACAGAGTTTTTTATTGGTTAAACACATAAACAGAAAGGTTATTAAACAAATCTATGGATAAGGGATTTAACGTGTATTATCGGTATTTTGCTTCCTAGCAAACCATCGAGTCATATTTTTTTACTTTTACACACTGTTTCCTTCCACTGCTGAAAATAATAACCAGAAAAAAAATGCAAGTTCGAGTTAGCAATAAATAATAAATTGTGTCCTCAAAATAACACCCTGTGTATAATAATTTTTATAATCGGCCGCATTTTTGAAAAAAAAATACTGAATTATTCAGTGTACTTGTTATTACCCCACATTCAGTTTTACTATCAAAATTTCGAACAGTTTTGTGCACTTTTAAGGATTATACATTTGGAATCCTCAATAAAAAAATATTTAATATACATATAATCATTCTGAATTTAATAATTATTTATTGCTTAACTTTTCGATTTATATACCTACAAATACTCTTTAAGAACACATTTTAGAATTGGTATTACTTTAATGTTATTATTTAATATACAGGGTTGGGATAAAGTATGGAATCAAATAAATATTTTTAAAACGAAACGGACAATATTTACGAAATTTTGTAGGTAAATGCAATGGGGCAAAATGTAGCTGATGTAGGTTTTTTTGTTAATAATATATTTCCGGTTTAATCGGAAATACCCTCAACTTTTTTAATTTAAATGGGACCCCCTGTATATTTGTGTAGATTTTGAAAGAACTTGTTGTTGTTTTTAACAAAAAAATGTACATCAGCTGTATTTTGCCCCATTGCACTTCATAAATATCGTCCGTTTCGTTTTAAAGATATTTACTTGGTTCCATACTTTATCTCAACCATGAATTAGTAAAAAGCATTGCGAATTCTTAAACATGTAAAAATGTCAAAAAACCACGTGTTGCACAATGATGTTTATTTTTATACATACACTACATGCGTAACAAATTATTGTGGTTACCAAAATTGAAGTTATTCTTACACTTTAAGGTCGATTATTAAAAAAAAAGTTGTAGAAAGTTTTAATAAACAATCCATTTATTTAAGTAAAGAAAGGATATAAAAAATCGAACAATACTCGATTGTTGGTATTTAAATAATAAACGGTTAACTAAGCACAATTCGCCTTGACACAATTTCTTAGCTAGTATATTTCTTTTCGAAAAAATAAGTTAATTTCCTTCCTTTACTATTTTACCGTATTTTAAGTTCAATGTTCTCGAATCCATTATTCAGACTTTATCTATACCTGGTGAATGGATCCTTATAAAGCCCTTATTTCAAAAAAAAAAAAATCGTTTTAAACTAATTTTCTACTATATCTATTAATTTTTTGTTAGGGAGGGTGAGTATAGTAATAATGATAATGTAGACAACCTTCTGCGATTTCCTGCGTTGCTCTTGCACTATACATAAATTAGTAGGTAACAAACTTGTTCTGAGAACGTAACCTCTCACCACCTCTAGGACATTCCATCTGCATTCAGGAGTTCGTTCAACTCCAACTGTTATGAATGTTTTCTCGTGATCGTGAGAAAAAATATGTATCTACATAGTAGATATGTGCTGCACAGCTAAGTTCATCACTATTGCCGTTAGCTTTCTCCCTACATCAGTATCGTTTAACTATTTTAACAATTTTCAAAGTCTAACCCCTATGCTTAAGAAACCTTAATTTTGGTAGATAATTTTCATCTTTCAATATATAGATTTCCATTTAGATTCTGACCCATTTTTAGCGTTCCGAACTCTTAAACTTGATGTTAATGTCAGTTAGTTATTTTTTGTGAGCTGAGTAATTTATATTTCCTAACGTTGTTTCAATGTTAAATGTAATGGAAGGCTGTACATTTTCACATGCAGTGTTTTTTACTTTTCAAAAATGTGTACTTTGTTATAGTTTCTGCAGAACTAAATAAATTATTGAATTTTTATTGAATAATATGTATAATATGGGTCAGGCCACATATTTTGAATAAAATTTTGGAGGTATTTTCTTCTCCATCAAATAATTTCGTCATTATCAATAAGCATAGATTTCCTATCTTTTTTGACCACGTAAAATATAATTTGCCAAAGTTTTGTTTGTTTTATTAGTCAATTAGGTATCTTCTTTTATGGAATTCAACATTTTTGATAACGTTGGTCTTTTTTTTGAGTTCTTCTGGAAGCTCTTGTTTTCGTTTTCGTTGTTTTGATGGATTCACAATTCCTAATTTTTGCTCTCTAAGCAGTCTATATACAGGGTTTCCCAAAAAAATCTGAAAAATAACGGTTTGGAAACGTGCGAATTAAAAAAATCTCGGACTGCTCGACTAAAATGTGGAATTGTTGGAATCACTTATTGTCAATATCATTAAGGCATAAGGCACGAACACTTGGAACCATTTAATTTTTCTACAGTTCTAGATATCTGCCTCCGTCCAAATTTCCATTAATAAAATAATGTCCAATTACTCTATTTCCCATAATTCCACCCCATAAATTAATTTTCTGCAGTCTGAGTACTTCTTTTATTAAATGTTGATTTTCGTCAGCCCAATAACGACAATTGTGTATATTAACTTTACCATTTAAGCAAAAAGTAGGTTCATCAGAGAAAACAATATTGAGAAGAAAATTTCTGTCACCATCACATTTTTCACGCATTATTTCGCAGAATTCCAACCTTCTATCGAAGTCATCTTCGTTCAATTTCTGAACTAGGTCAAATTTATAGGGGAAATAATATTTTTTTGCAAAATTCTGTGAACAGAACTTTTACTGATTTTATGTTCCTGACACGCTTTTAATCAGGATCTTGAAGGTTCTTCAACAAAAGCCAGTAACACTTCTTCGGTTTTTTCTGGAGTAGAAACGTATGGCTCCATCCGGGGACTTTTGGGAAACCCTGTGTAGTTGATTTTCCCACACCTGTCATATTTGATGTCGTTTGGGCCGTGTTTTCCACATATCCAGATGAATTTTCTCCTCTTACGTAGTCGCACACATTTTATTTAATAATTTTCTCGTCTACCATAATGGACTACCTTTCATAGGTTTTACAGGACTGCATTCCGAACTATTTTTCCATTTTCACTCTATTTACACATTTTAATCCAATTCGTCTATCACAGCAGGTACAATATACTAAATACTAACCCACTTTAGACGTTACTTATGAATATTGCTGTGTTAATAATTCCAATATTTAGGGTGCATTAACTACTTAAGTACCTACAAATTAAAAAGGATTACAAAATAAATGCTGTAAATGAATGGTAACCAAATACATAGAAAGTCAATTAAACTAAGAGACATTGTTAATTTAAATATTAAGAAGAAAATTTTTTATGACAGCAAAAAGCTATTCAATTCTTCTTGGTACGTAATTCGTAAATTTCAAAATATTTTTATATTCTAAATATTATTAAATAGGTAATTAAATGGGAACTCTCATTTTATTTCAATAATATTTTACATTTATGTGGTTTATATTATATGGATTATATGGTTTACTGTTCAAATCCCATTTTATTACTCTCTCCTAATGGCGAAAATACTATATATATAGAAATGGCTTGTCCACTCATAGGTACTCATTGTTTTTTTATATACAGGTTATTTAAATAATAGATATCCTCAACAAAAAAAGTATGGAATATTTAAAAAAAAAATACACAAACAGTTAAACAATTTTCTTAATTTTTTGAAATTAGAATTGTTAAAACCATGCTTTATAAAATTCACTTCAGTTCAACTCTAGTTGCAACTCTAATTTGGTGATATTTATTGGGAATTGCAACAGAATTTAACGATATTCCTAATTGTTTGTATTATTTATTGTGCCATCTATTCTGATAATTGTATTTTTTTTTGTAGCCATACATTAATGTATTATTATTGAATTATTTTTTCCATAAATCAAAAATAAAATTTTGACAAAATATATTATGTTTTTACTGTGATTAAATATTTGGGAGTTTAAATACAATCAGTGTGTACATATCATTATGCGAGCTAAATATATGTAAAATTTCTATTTATAAAGAAATCAATCTGATTGTTTCCACTTTCCATGAATATTCACGTCAATAGTTACTGAAGCACGCGAAGTGAATTTTGTTAAATTAAACATGTGATTAGTAGAGGTAATAAACACAGTGCTAGCTGCTAGTTTTCAGTAGGTACCGACCGGTACCATGCAATCTTTGCGAGGACTGGTCCCGTTGGTACTTTCACGAATCTACACAGTGTCAATAAAAATTAGAACTTTCTATTGCCGATTTAGAAACTCGGGACCTGATTTTTGTAAACAATTGTAAAAGTTGTCTTTATTTTTTTGACACGGGGTATATTAGAAAATGAAATGTCAGTATAATTTTAATTTCAATGAAGTTCACTGACAATTATTTATGCAGATTATACATTAGACACGACAATCTAAAATGTGATTAATGAGTTTAATTTTATTTTCTTCTTTGCATTTATTTGATTGTTAATTTTTTCAAGTTTGGGTCAAAAATTAAGTACAACGATCAATAAATAATTCTTAAAATGTAGTTAGATTAGGCAATCAGTTAATATGATTTGTATAGAAATTTGGAGGTAAGTACGCGATATGTCAATGAGTATTATAAATTGTATATGTTTCAAAACTTAATGACGAAATATTTGTTGGATACCTTAAATTTTAAAAGTGTGTCAAGAGTTGTAGGTTGGCTATTTAACAAATCCAAGTCGTACTATTCATACCATGATGATGATGACTAAAATTCATTTGAATGAAAATGATATCTCTAAAAATTAGAACAAACTAATTATTGTGGCGTTTGACTCACAATTGAGATGAATGTATTCGTCAAGGTTCAGAGTTAAAATTGAATTTAATATAGCATTACAACAAACGATTAAATTTTGGTTTTTGATGTGAAAAAATTATATTATTTCGAGTTATACAAATTTGGCCTGAATATTTAAGGGCATACACGAATCCATGGAGGCGATAAAGAAAGCGTAATGAAACAGAGAGAACGTATTACTAATATATTAAAGTAGAGATATATCGGGGTGGGAACATCGTTCCTTTCAATTCGATAGTAACGTACCGGCAATCGTGGTAGTACCTCTAGTTCGATCGAGAGGAGACACACGCCCTCCCCTTAAAATTTCGTCTTTGTCCTTTTAGATACTTTCTAAACCTTTATACAATATCCAGAATAATTTCTGTAAACTGAATTATTACAATGAAACCATTGAATAGAGAATTAAAAACCCTTCAAATGAACTTTCACTGGAACCCTATTGCCAGTTTTGTGAGGATTTAAATAATTAATCTTCAAAAAAAAACCGTATTCAGAAAAAGTATTTTGTTTTGTTATTATTTGATAACAATACCTGGAAATGAAATCAACATTTAAATAACGAAATTAATATCCACAAGCGATAAAAACGAAACAATTTTGCGATTATGCATTAAATTCATGTGTAGGAAGTTCGGAATTTAAACAAAGAACGAAAACAAAACAATTAAACTTATGTGTATCATAAATTCATAACTGAAATTGTAAATTGTAAACAAGCGACAAATATGAATTTGATTACACCTACTATTTTTAATTATACACTGAAAAAGTATATGCGTTTTAGAACTTTGCAATTATTTAATCTCACAAAAATAAAGAAGTGAAATAATTTTTTACCCCTCTCTAATATACTATTTCGGCGCCTATGCAAAACTTAAATTTTTATTCAGTTTTTTACAAATTTAAATTTTGATAATTAATTTTATTCTTTCAAGTATATCTTTATCGTGTGATTTTCCGTAGTAGCTTTTTGTGATTCACTTTTTATCTTGATGGCTTTAAAATGGTTTTACTTCCTATTTAGTAAATGCAAGACAGTTGTTCGGTTTTTACCTTATTTATATTCGGGTCTATCAATTTGGATGTTGTTTAACTCAATGGCCGAAAACAAAAAGCTAAAAAAAGGCTTGAGTTTTAGCCTTCAAGAGCTGAAATTAGAATTGGACAGATATACTGCTGAGAATGATTATGTAAGTAGCTCAAATGAACAACAATTAAAAAACACATTTAATATGACCAGGTGCATATGTGTATAAATCTTTAAAAAAACTCTGGTCTCCTGAATTTTACTTTGGGTGCTTTAGGCCAAGAAAAAAAATTGTATTTCATTTTGTAAATGTAATTATATTGCCACATTTTCATATTTCTTTTAATACCGACTAAACCAAGCCTAAATTATGAATATTTTCAGCTGGATGAGACTAATCTCACAGCGAAAAGTTAAATCTATTCACTATTAACCTTACGCGAAACAACACATTTCCCAAAAATGATTGTTGTTGTTTTTTCTTTCAGGAAGCTCACAATATGGTACGAGAAGCCAACGAAAAACAGGCTGCTGCCGAAAAGACTCTTAAAGAAACCCAAATGAAAGTGGACGTACTGACTGCCGAAGTGGCTGCTTTAAAAACTCTAGTCTTAACTTCGACCCCCAGCTCTCCAAATCCCCATTTACATCCCCAAATTGGTAACGGAAAAGACGAACCAGGTGAGTTTAGAACTTTTGTTAAACCTGCAATTAAGTGAAAGTGAAATTATTATATTTAAGTGGCTACTAGTGAGCTCGATTTAAATGCTTCTACTGCAAATAAAAGTGATTTTAGTAAAATTGAATTCAATGTGAAACTTTCATTTTATCAGGTCTTTGGCCAGGTTTAAGGGAAGCAAAGTCCGTGATTTGAACTTTGTGAAATATTAAAATACATTCACGATTTTGTAAACAAAACAAATTTGGTAAATTATCTAAAATTTAGGAGATTTAGAAAATTATGTAAACCGTAAATTAATTTTTCAAGTTCTTCTCGACTTTAATCTTACATAAAAAATAATATGCTAATGAATGCAATAACGAAGTTTAATGTAAGTAAATTATTTACATTCAAACGTAAGCACCAAATACTCGGTTTTATTTATAGAAAAAAGTAATTATTCAAAAATTATAAGTACATAGTATGTATGTATAATTTTTCAGCTTTAAAATTTTTTGTACTTTTAAATAGCTGTTGGGAAATTACGCATTTTGTTATTGCATATGTTACATTTTTATTTATTATTGATTTTCATCTATTAATAATGCATTTTTGCCTTCTACGCAAAGTCTACTTAAGTTTGGCGAGATTTAATCTAAAACATTTTACTTAACAATTACTTATAATAAATATTTAAATTTTATACAAAATCGAATAAAATTTACAGCGATTTGCAAATTGTTTCCTAGATTCTGTACTATTATTAGTTTATAATGATAAAGTATCAGTTACGCTTTAACATACCTAATACCTGTTCTTTGGAGTGTATAAAAAGTACACATTGTTATAAATATTTAATAAATAATTAACTAACACTTAGTGTTCAACTATTTACATGGTACATATATTATTTTATGATCCAGCAAATTATGACCATCCTTAGATAAAAATTAATCGTTTTCATAGATATATATTATGACCTTTTAGATCAAAATGAATATGAGTGTTTTTCATTTTTTGTGCCGTATTTGCTTGTTGCTATAAGAAAACATTACTACTCCAAAATACGACCACCTCCCTTGGCATTCTATAAAAATTAACAAAGGCGCGCCAAACTCTCTACGAACAGGCGTGGAATATGTCAAAATTGTTTTTTATTCCCTTTTGCAAACAAAATCTTTTCCCCGTAAATTGAAAAGAAAAACAAAACTGGTGATTATTGAGAGTGCAATAATTCAGGGCACTGTTAGTTATGCTCTAATTCAAACACGGGCTTGTCTTGTTTTGCTAAACAGGTGTGGCGTTTTATATCTTCACGGTTGAGTATAAAATACCGAGCTTCATTTTATTAGAAGCAATTAGGTATTGAGTGAAAACGTACAAAGAATCTAAAATTAAATTTGAAGTATGAGTTAATAAATTTGTTATTGTTTACATCTTAAAGAAATCGAAAAGAGACATAAAGATACTAATAGCTTTGCATTAAAAATTATTTATCCACATTGACATTTCTTTTACAGCACAACTCATGTGCAATGAAGTTAAATATTTGTGATATATATTACATTCATTGAAATTTGGAAGTTATGATGTGTAAACATTAAACATCGACATTTTTGTCAATAAATATCAGTTCAGCGTATATTTATTGCTCATTCAGTAGAAAACGGATTTATAGCGATCAAAAAAAAATAATTATCAGACACATTACCATTGATAAAGCTCTCTAAAATCATACTTTCTATAAATATTTGTGGTGCTTAATCAATGATATAATTCTATATTTCTAATTTGTAGATTAAAAATCAAAATTTGAACCTCAACAATCTTATTAATTATTTTGTTTATCCTATCACTAGGAAAAGCCTACATTTCACTCATTACATTTAATGATAATGCAGAATATCTTATTTATGTTTCTGTTTTTCACATTATTTTTATTTTCAGGTGTTGTGTTATTTACAAAGAAACATCGTCGATCGCCGTCACACTTTAATCTCAAATATGGCAGAGAAAATTCGCCACCGGATTCTCCTGTTAAACAAGTCGTCCATATCTCATCCGAGATTGAAAGCAAAGATGGCTTGGAGGTAAAAGATATCATATTTTGTTATCTTAAAAATTGTGTTAACTTTCTATCTGAATTTTTTTAAAGTTCACAAATCTATACTCACAAGGATCTTTAATAAATTGTTATTTGGTCATTCATCTAAAGTTTGTGGACTCCTAAGAATAGTATTTAAATAAACTAAAAAATTGAGAAGAAAAACAACTGATTCTAAGAATTTTTTCGTGCATTTGTGTAATTCACAGATACTCGTTAAAAGTAAAGTCACCATTGTACCATTTCCAAAAACCCCTCTATATATAATTATGTAATTTACAGGTCGACCCAGTAATTCATAAGGAATTCCTAACTTGGAGACAGAAACCGGTTTTGGAAAAGGGCGACCCATTCATTCAACGAATCTACGAGGAAGATATCAATTTATGTCTGAATTTCAATAACCGAGAATTGAGCGAAGGAGTTATCCGCGCCGTCGAATCACGAACAATTCGAATAGAAGCCATTAGTGACAAAAGCAAAGCTATGTTCCCAAAGTAAGTAATTTTAGAGTTATATTTTTTAATTCAACATTGTCACATACCTAGGCGTATCCTATATAATATGGCTCACTCAAAAACTAAATAGGCAGAATGCTCCGCTGCACCCAGTCACACAATAGCGTATGTGTACTGTAAATTGTGTCTATTGTAGATTTTCATCTATGAATTCAGTCAATGTGATATATTTTTCATAACTAAGTTTACTGATTAATAAAAATTTCACAAATAACAGACCACTAACATATTTCAAGGTTTATGGCTATGACGCCTTGTCACAACGAGAAACAAAAAGGGTTTCTTCTCTGAAATCTTATTGCGAAGAATAAATGACGGGGTAGGAAGATGGAAGCGGACTTACCATAGATTAGTTCATTTCGTTAGGTGTAAGAGAAGGCAATAGCTTCAATAAAAGGGAGAAAGAATCTAGTAAAACTTTTAGGAAAGGATGCCATTAAAACTAGACGTGAAATAGAGTTCAGGAATTGATAGAAGCTTATTCACACAGAAACGGATTAAACAAAAATAAGAAAATGTGGGCGTTAAAAAATGCGAGGAACCTAGAATAGATCAAACAAAAAATAAATATGAAACGAAAATTCGTTAAACTTTGAAGAATAAGAAATTTGCGACACCAGTAAAAGGAATATGAATAAAAGATTACAGTTTTTTTTCAATTCATCACCTTTCTAGGAGCAAATATAAATATTTAAAAAGCTTTGTCTCGCCTCTTTTGGTACACGTTTTATAAGTAATTTCTTAATATTTGAGCGTACAGTGTTATTTGTACTTACTTGATGTATTTTAAATTAATGGAAAAATTTTATATGCAAACAAATGAACTTTTTTATGTTTTCAGAAAATGCGCGTTACTGGAAGTCTCAAGGTTATGTTTCTATAGGATGAATATTGGAGAAAATGATGACTGGTACAACATATCACAAATATGCCGAAATAGGGTAAGGCAATGTTTGCTTGTACCGATTAATAAAATCTGGGTGAGGCATGCCATTATAACATTAACAAAAATTGTTTATTTTCAGATAATTGCTGTCTGTGATTTTTTAAATTACCTCAAATACATTGAAGGAGGATTAGTTAAGAGTTCTGGTAAGTTTTACTAATAAGCAATCAAAAAATAATTACCAATAATTTTAATAAGGTTAAACAAATAAAAATTTCTGTACCTCGTGATTCCTTCAAATAAAAATTTATTCCTACCTAGTGTTTTTTAAAACTTGAGGATTCATTAACAAATTGTTTAGCGGTTTTCAAGATAAGGGTGTATATATATATATGTTTCTAGATATTAAATGATAAAAGTTCTGTCTGGTTTATTAAAGGTTTTAAATTTAAACATCAAGTTGTCACCTCTTTACAGACCCACATTCATAATGTGATCCGGAATAAATTAATACCAGTGTCTTAATAATTTTTACACTCTGTCTATTTGTATAATACAAATTCTTGATATTAATAGGTGCTTTGTTTGTTCCAGCCCATGACGTTTACTGGGAAGTGGTCAGATTGCGAAAAAACATGTGTCTCGCTAGACTTGGTCTAGTCCTATCATAAAATTCTCGCCAGTACTCTGATGATATGTGCCAAATTATTTTATAGATGGTTTATTTTCATTAAGATCTGATTTTGTTCATACCAAAGATTATTATTAAGTATTCTATCTTAAAGTTTTATTATATATGAATTCCATTAAAGCAGATATTTCATGAATTTAATGAATATATTTGTTCTTAATTTATGTAATTTTCAAAAACGTGTAAAAATGTTAAATTTCGATTAGAATAAATTTTAATAAACTTTTATTTAATCTGAGTGTTTTATTTATAATCCAATCAACACCAAAATAAAAGTATCGGGATACACTATAAAAATTTTTAAAAGATTATAATGTAGATCAAACAAACGTGAAAATTTTGGGTACAAAATATAATACATATGGCAAATATAAGCTAAAAATTTATTTACATTTTAGCAACAGGTTTTAATCCAAGTATATCAAAACATTTTTCCATAACAATAGCAGTTACTTCTGCTAGTAAAATTCTTCCAATGTTAACTTTAACAATATCACCAGAAGAATCCTTTTCAATACAGTAACAACTATCATAAAATTCAGTAAATGTAGTCGAAATTTCGTACACATATTCACACAAACTATGTAAAAACAAATCTTTAGTTATTTTAAGGAGTACATCAGGAAAGCGAAGAAGCACCTTTGCCAGCTTCCATTCTTTCTCATGATCCAAACTTATTTGATGCGTTTTACTCAATTCCTTAATTTTTTCTGGAGATAAGTTAGCGTTACGGGCAATAGACCTTATCCGGGTTAGTGCATATAGAAGGTACACAGCAGTGTTACCTTTATCGTCCAACATCTTATCAAATGAGAATATATACTCATGATTCCTGTTGTGAGATAGGTCTGCATACTTAATACATCCATAAGCTATAGACTCTTGGGCCTTACTTAATTCCTCTGGAGATAAAACCTGAAATTAAATAGTTCATACAAAGTTAAAAATGGTGCACATATTGATAACCCTATTTGATTTTAGTACATTAAAACCCCACAAAGTCGCCAAAATAGCAGGAAAACCTTTGGAAAGTTCAGAAGAGGTTATGGTTACCTGATACAGGTATATCTTTCAATTTCATTCTTGTTCAATAAGCCCGTCAATTTGATTGTGTGTAACGTTTTTTTATGTTAATTACAGATTTTATAGATGTTTTCTTTTAAATGATTTATCTCATTAAAACCTTCAAAATTTTATATTTATTTTTTCTTTATTAAATTTATGTGTTGACTTGAGATATTGACTGAATATTTATTTGAAATTTTATCTTACTTTATCTCTTTCCTTATCTTTCAACTTTTCTAAAGCTCTTTTCAATCCTTCACCTAACAAATCCAATAGCCTGACAGTATCGCCAGATCTGGTTTTGAATTTTTTCTTGTCATCTCCTAGAACAACTCCAAAACCAACGTGATCTACTCTATGAATTGCTGGGTTGAAGATGCCAGCTTTTTTAGCACAACTGAAAAGAACTTGGAAATGTGTGGCTTGACCTAAAAACAAACGATACATACTTCACAATGCCAAAAAAATCGATTACTGTTTGAGAGGTAGGACAAAATTTATCTTTGTAATTAAAAATAAACCTTGACTAACCTGCATCAGTAACATAAATGATCCAATCAACCTTCTCTTCAAAAATACGATGCTTTAGAGCTGCCATGTCAGAAGTATCATAAGTGAAACCACCATCTGTTTTGACAATGGTCAAAGGAATTGAATGATCGCCCCACATAATTTTACGCCCTTCATCTAACTCCAAATACCCCTGTTCATCCAGTTCCTTCACAATAATTTCCATTCTTTTTTGATAAAATGATTCTCCCCTCTCCTCTAAAGTAATACCTAAACGCTCATATATTTTCTGAAATTCTACAAAAAAAAAAATAAGAATATATACAATAAGCAGATTATTATGGTATGTTAAAAACTCTGACATATCAATAATCAAAAATATTGTATTTTATTAGAATATTGGTATACCCTTTCTGGAAACATCGCAAATTAGCTCCCAAGCTTTTTTATGTTGTGGATCAAATGATTGTAGTTTAACAACACTAGAATAGGCCCTTTTTTTGAAATCTTCTTCTTCATCAAACCTCTTTTTAGATTCCTTATAAAATGTTTGTAAATCACCGATAGGTGGCGATTTAATATGATAATCGGGATATTTGTCTTGAAGATGTGCAATCAACATTCCAAATTGGGTCCCCCAATCACCAACATGATTTATTCTCAATACATCATGTCCTAAAAATTCTAATAGTCGACAAATACTTTCTCCAATAATGGTCGACCTTAAATAAATAAGAAAAATTGGGTCATGATGAACATCTACTTGTAAGCTTTTAAAAGCTTATTAATATTGCAATAATTTTTAAATTACCTTAAATGACCTACATGCATTTCTTTAGCAATGTTAGGAGATGAAAAATCAACTAAAACCCTTAATTTCTTGGGCACATCAGGAGGATTAATTCCATATTCAAAAATTGAGGATAAATTCTTCAAAGTAAAATCTTTGCTAAGACCAATGTTTATAAAACCAGGTCCTGCTATTTCTAATTCTGCAATTAAATCATGGGAAGCTAGATTATGCACAATTGTTTGCGCAATATCTCTTGGTACTACTTTCTTGCCTAGTTGCTTGTAGATATTGCTTAAAGGTAAAGCAGAATTACATTGATAATCTTTAAATTTTGGATTTGTGGCCAAAGCTATTACTACCGGAGGATCAGTAATATCAGGACAGGCATTAATAATAGCATTGTAAAATAAATCTGTAAGTATTTCAGCAATACTTTGCATTTTAGATGGATTGGTAGTTAATTTGGACGACTTTTTTGAGTAGTTTGATATTGCCTAAAAATAAAGAATGAATAAAACGTTAATTAAACACTGCATTTAAAACCCTCAACCTTATGTAATAATAAGAATGTACTTAGAATAAGATTAAACACTACAATGTTAATTTTGTCATACCTTATTTAAAATCGCAAGACGATGTTTTAATTTAATATTCTCCGTAATTAATTTATTTAAATTATTGTCACTAATAGTCTGCTGTAGACTGCTACTACTATCATCAATCCTGGCTTTTAAACCATTTATTCGTTTCTTCAATAAGTTTACTTGCTCTAGCTGCAACAACATTTTTATAGATTCCTCCAGTAGAAAAATTAATTAACTTACAGCATTATCTGCTTCTAGATTATATTTAGAGAAATCAGCTTCCATAATATTAATGATAAATACTAAAATTTCCAAATTGGAAAATCACAGGCCATACAGTTTCACCTACGTCTACATAAAAGGTCTTATACCTAACCTAATCATTTCTTCTAGCTTCTATTATTGACATGAACATTTTCATCAGTCAGCCATCTGTCAATTTAAAGCTTGTCAGGCATTACCAGATATATTTAATAAACTGGTTCCAAACGATGTACTAATAAAGCGTTTCAGTCAATTATATTACCATTTTTTGTTCAAGACAGTTTGGCGATCTGGATAAATATAAATTAAATGACAAATTATTTTCCTTATTTACAATGGGGGTTTCCTATAAAGTCCAGAGGATGAAGAAAGGTTGAGGATAAACAACCCAATATCCTTTTATACTGCTGGTCTCTAATCTAAGATAGATATCCAATCCCTTCATATGAAAAACCTTTCCATAGGAATATAGAAAAAGCGCTCCTATCATCAATGGATGATTAATATTAAGAATCCTTTTTAATGGGTTCATTACAATTAGGAAACTCTTCTGAACTTCTGTCATCAATCCACGCCTGTGGCACAGCTGGACAACAATAGTTGACTGTACTTATTGGTCATGTATGCTGTGAAGAAGAAGGAAAACAAAGATTTATCCTGTTTTCAAAGATCGAAAAAGCAATATTTAAAACAGCCAAATGTATTAAACTTTTTGCGTCATTCTAAAACAAGATGCATGATGATGCCGAGTCTCAAGAAAATTAATTTTACAAAACTTTTTGGTCAGTAAAGTTATTTATTGAAAACCTCATCTTTTTAAAATGAGAAGCGCAGCATTTGTTTTTAAAATCCAAATATTATTTCGAGATAATCTTTATGACAATTTTCAACATGAAAGTATTTTTTCTATCCAAATTGATTTAGAAAATTTAGTTTGAGACTTATAAAATTAGGATGTTTTTAAGAATTTCGTTATTAGAAAAAAATCGATGGACTAATCCCATATAAATTTTTTAAATTTGGTTACTACAAAAAATCCTACCCTTTGAAATTTGGTTGCAAAATTAGAATGTGCTTTTGTACTAGAATACTATTCAGATGAAGATTTTAAAATGTATCATTTCTAAAAATCTTTAATAAGTCAGTTGAATTATTAAATCGTTACTTATTCAGATATAGTACAGAATAGTTGAATATCTAGTTACAAGGCAGATAATTTTATTTTTGATGCAGTATATTTTAGCACTGGGTTGTATAGTTTCATAAAAAAAAAAGGAATAAGCTTCATTTTTTTTATTTAAGTGTATTTCCTTTTCTCTTGCATGAGTTTATTTGGAAATTCTTTAAGCTACTAATGATGCTTGTAAAAAAGAAGCAAGGATAAAACATAAATAAGTGTATCAATCCACAGCCTTTTGAAATGGAAATGTATAAATTTTTCCATATTCTGAAAAAAAGAAAGTTTTGCGGCTCCCACTTCAGCACCGATAAAGCATAAGTAAGTTTAATTAATCAATTACAAAATATTCAAAACATTTACAAATTATTCAAAGTTTCAAGACTAAAAAAGAACTATCAGTCCTAAAAGGTGATTTTAACGATTCTGAATTTCATAATCCATTCCTTTCTTTGAAACATTATTTTGAATGTATTTTTAATTAGTATAGTTTTACCAAGAGAATGAATAGGTGGAAAGATAAACTGGAATTCATTTTCTTTTCTGTTACTGCAGCCAGCCAAGCTTTCAAGGGTTTTGGTAGTAAAGCGACATAACTCAATAAATTAGAGCTGAAATTAATGAAGCAATGATATAAAAACCGATAAAAGAATTTTTTTTAATAAATTAACAGATATTCCATTTTTTATATAACAATACATTTCCAACAAATGGAAACTATAATGTTACGTGGTTGTGTTTTATTGGTTTATAATTATAAAGATGCATTACTAAATAGGGCAAGATTCCCATCGGAAGGACTACTGGAACCTTCTAGGAGAGAAGTAGCGGATTCAGAGGTAAATGGGGATTGAGCGAGTGAAGAGTGTGGCCGTGACGTACCTCCCTATCAACACCAAAATATTAAAAAAAAGATGTATTTGCGATATTAAAAATATGTTTATAAAATATTGTGTGATGATAGGGTATTTATTTAGGAAATTAATATAATAAAATACTTTGAAAATACCTGTTTTCATGAATAAATATATTATAAAATAACTGCGACAATAAAATCTTACTTAAAGTATCCTATATCGAAATTTTTCCGAATGTCATATTCTCATATCCTGTAATTTCTGGGTAAATAAAATAAAGCTAACAAGAAATTTAGAAAAGTAGTATTAGAGGTAGGTAACTATACAATATATGAGGAATAAAAAAGGCTTAAATTCTTTTTTCTAAATAGCATGATTGTTTTCACATAAAACAAATATTTGTCAAAATTGAGGTTCTTTCTAAAAATACCACACCTAAAATAAAGAAAAAAGGAAACTCACATTAAATGCAGTTTATTTTTTTCCATATTTGTAAATATTTTACAGATTTTACTGGTAAATATGAAAAGATGGATATTGGGATATGATAAGCACAACACAACTTATTCAAACAGTAGTTATTTTACATTTACTCAAAAAAAAAATCAGTCAACTAGAGATTCGGTACCTCACTGAAGAAAAAAAGCAGTTACACCTTCAGATAATACTGATAAAAAATAACAGATGTGCTATCTATATCACGTGTATCATGGACAGTTTCAAAATTTTATCCAAAATACAAGTATTCCAGCCTAAGGAGGCTTTACTTTCCAAATTAAAATATTTTATGTTTAATAAAATTTACATATAGAACAAATAAAGGGATCATTGGTATTTAAAATTTGACAAACAATTTTCTTGCGATGACATTTTATTTAGTGCCAATAAATGTGTAGAGTACATACAAAGAGGTTCAAATTTAAATATACGTAAATGTAAAATCATCAATTTACTTGCTGATTGACCCTTTTTAGCTTAAGTTTAGACTAAATGACCAATATTGTAATTTTTACTGGAATCGTCATATATATGAAACACGAGAGGCTCTTATTTCTTATTAAAATATGTACATTTAAATTTGATTCTCCCAATAAAAGATTGAAAGGTAAAGCCTGCCTCTTTCGACATAGACTGAGATATCAGAAATATATACACAGAATAGCTAACATCACATAGCCATTGAAATTGCACGGATAAAATGGTACAATGCAGTGTTTAATGGAGTTAAAGGAGTCTTATTCTTCTTTTTTTACAATGCAGTGTCTATTGGGTCCAAAAATGTTCAGAATTTCGTTCGTATTAGGTAAAATAATATAAAAAATAACAATTAGGCTCTTACTAGCTACTTAAACAACTAGTATTTTGTACACTTTCATTTTTAATAATTTACACTCAGTTTTTTTTCATTTCTTTTCACTGTGTCCCTACACACCAATCACTTTTGCGTTTAGGTCACCTATGGGTGGAATCATTCATATCAAACAGTATTTGTGCTATTGTCCTAGATGATTCTACATTGCTAAGCGCCACGTTGGCTAAATGGGATTCATATGATTTTAAGTACCTGAAAATAATAAAATAATAATTAATTAATGTCATACAAACTATTTTAGTTTAATGTTTCTTAAATCACAATTAATTCTCATTACTATTATGAGATATACTTTTGTAAACGAAATACTAGTTACTACCAGCTATTGTTACATGAAATATATATTAATAAATAAAAAAGAGTGCACACTCTTTCTTGTTTCCAAATAAAAAATCATACAATTACCTTTTGCAATGACTGCTGTAAATGACGAGATTCCTTAAAATTAGGGATGCTGTCAGACGAATACTTTTTGTTACTGGACCTTCATTGTCATCCTAGAAAAATAACAGAAATTTTAAATATAATTAAAACGTCTAATCCCAGAAATCTATTGTTACATTTTATAGGACTGTATTTTACGAAATCTATTTTCCTTTCTTTTTACAATCAATAATTGTTTAAAAAAGTTTATATATATTCGGGTAGTTTACAAATCTTATGTTTTTATTTTATTGAGATTATTTTCTATAATAAAAAGAATATTTACTAAAAAAAGTCACGAAAATGAATTTTTGGCGAAACTTATAAATTTTACATAATACTTTTAAAAGTTATGCCACAGGAGTTCTAAGATTTGTAGATGATTCTTAAATACATGCTTCAAAATATGGTGCTAAACTACAAAATACAATACAGATAACTAATTTGCAATAACTTATTAGTTATAGTTTATTTCAAATTATTTGACAAACAACTTGTCTTATCTTAAACTGCATAATACCAAACAAACAATTAACAGTAATCAGAGTCGTATTGATAGAACTTGGCAATTAAAATTTTATTTCTGTTTCCAATAATACACTATGTGCATCTACTTTCAACTTTTTAGAATACATATTGGACTTTCCTAAGTTCATTTTCCTCACTTTAAGTCAATTAAGGCTACTTCCATTTGTTGACGATTTTACTTGCTGTAAATAACGAGATAAAATTTGCCATATAATTTGAAATCAACTATATCATTGTAGATTCCGATTAATTATCCTGATAAAATCATATTATCTCTTTTTACTTAATAATTTTTTATTGATATTCCAACCATGCTTTGAAACTATTGTTTCAAACATTTATTTTAAAGAATGTGCAAAAATGTTATAATTATATTCAGATTAAAATATAATCACAATCAAATAAATATAAGTAACAGAATTCTTCAATTAAATATATGCAGTACTATGTTTTATTTACACTTTTTTGACAGGAGATAATAAAAATATTTTATTCAAACGTTTTTAATTGAAGAATTCTATTATTGTTTTGGAATTGCCAGTACACCTAACAAAGATAACAAAAATAAAATAAAAACACACACAGAAAATACAAAATTTCAAGCAAAAGACTTTGAAAAAAACGGAAACTCACTATAAGCTGACACCTCACCTGGTCAGAACTTGGTGGGGGGCCACCGCGGGCGATAACTGCTGTTAAGCCGGCAGTAACAGCTTTTGCAGATTTCAGCTTGATAAATTACAAAATTATTTAAAGACATAAATAAAAAAAGTTCATTTTAAACACTAAATTTTGCATATTGATTCAATATAGACATACATTTCTATTCTATTAATTCTAAATATTTTTGAGAGCTGCGAATGTTTTAAAAAAAGATGATTTGCCGACTTGTGCCCTATTTATGAAACTTTTACTACAAACGAAATTTAAAACAAAATTGATAATAACCAAATCTAAGACAATTTTTCTTCGTATTTGAATAATATAATAAATATCGAATCAAAAATCTTCATAAAAATATCATGAATATCATGACAACTTACTTGTAATTCTTTAGGATTGACAAATTCCAAGGCATGCCTTTTTATAGCATGTAAAGCAGCATCAGGCGCATAACCCGGATGTGGACTAGGAGTTGCAGGAGTATTAGGCTCTGCAGGTTTGTTGCTTTGAGCTGCCTGTTTTCGTTTAGCCAAACTTTGCTTCATTGCCTGGAATAAATGATAATACAGAAATATTAAACAAAAATATAATAAGCTTAACTTACCTCTGTGTTACAGTGTTTGTCATGAAGATGGGTCATTAATGAAAATCTTTTTCGTTTCATATTGTCACATCTATCCCATTGACAAATTATTTCTTCATTACCCTGTGGGCAATGAGAAG
This sequence comes from Hermaeophaga mercurialis, assembly GCA_951812935.1. Classification (NCBI taxonomy): domain Eukaryota; kingdom Metazoa; phylum Arthropoda; class Insecta; order Coleoptera; family Chrysomelidae; genus Hermaeophaga; species Hermaeophaga mercurialis. Next base: position 35,993,072 of record OX638359.1, on the reverse strand, counting down.
CACAAGCGTGAAGATAAACTTCATTTGCGGATTTGAACGTCTTCTCACTGAAAAAATAAAAATAGACAAAATAAAAATTGCTGTTTTAGTAGCCAATAATGCCCATGGGAATACTTACATAACGCAGTCATTCCATTCACAAATATATGGCGTGGTCAGGTCCTTAGCCCTTTTTTTAACTTCTTCTTTCTTTTCAGTCACTATAACGTTGACGTTTTGCGTCTGTGTCGGGTTAGTGTTAACGTTACTAGTAGGCACCGTTTTAATGACTTTGGTTACAGGAGATACATTGTTGGAAACCGAAGACGTGTGCATAATTGGCCTAGGAACTTGAGTTACAACAACCTGCAAATAAAAATAAATTTACATTTTTCAATTTACATCGAATAACCAATAGAACTAACTTGTTGCCCCTGTGGAGTTACCACGACCTTCTGGTGTTGCGTTGCAGTTCCAGAGGATGGTTGTTGTTGCAAAATTATAATAGTTTTTGCTCCGGTACCTTGCTGTTGGGGTGTTTGAGTCAAAAGAACTGTTTGGGGTTGCGTATTATGCACCATCGCTGTTTGAGGTTGGGCTACTACGTAAGCAGCGCCTTGTCCACCTCCAGTACTAGTCTGCAGTACATACTGTCCTGGCTGAGAAGATGCAACAAATTGCATCGGACCCTGGATACCTTGAGAAAGAAGGATTTGACCACCAGTATTGGGTTGGGCCAGCATCATGGATCGCTGACCAGAAGCATTCTGGACTATTACTGTTTGCCCTGATTGGGTTTTCATTGGGGTGCCTAAAAAATCATGTACATTTACCGAATATTTTTCACACCGCACGCTTGATATATGTTTAATAAAATCATTCAGCAGAGTGTTTCAATTGAATAGATGTAATGTATAAAGTTAATTTGAGTCCTCAGAAAGAAACTAATGTGATTTTTAAAGGATGTCAAATGTAGGTACTATGTCATAAATATTTGGCTTACCTGAAATAACTACTTGATTGGTTGAAGGCAAGGGCCCTCCCGAAGATACAATTATCTGCCTAGGCTGCGTCAGCAGCACTTGTTGATTATTTTGATCGACGATGATTTGCTGCAATGGACTTTGGGCTTGAATTTGCATCTGTTGCGGACTCTCAGCTACGATTTGTGGCGTTGTATGTCCTTGGACTTCTTGCATTAGTTGTTCTTCGTCTTCGTCTTCTAAAATGTCGGCAGCGATGTCAGCAAAAAGTTTTGCAGCAGCTGTCGAGACCGTCGTTGGTCCTTCGTCACCATTTGAACTGGAGGAATCAGGTGCGGGGGAATCTGCTGTTGAGGAACCATTTACGTTAGAAGATAAAAGGGGTCTTTTTGCTTCAACTTCTGTTATTTCTTCAAAGGAACTTCTTTTCAATGTAACCTTTAATAAAAACGAATAAGTTTAATTTAATTTCTATTTCAGTAAAGTGTTGATTGAGGTAGATAAAAATTTCAGTACTATTTCAAACACTTACCATTTCTCTTTCTTGGGTTTCAACTTCCATTTGGATGCACTTTTCAGGACTGCTTTCCATCTCTCTACTTAAAGCCTTTTCGATATGATTCTCTACTAAATCCATAGTTTTATCTCCCAGTCTTAACTCTTTTCCTAAAGCGCCATTCAAGAGCGGCGGGCTTTTTTCGAATTTTTTTTCTAAGAGATCAGCTAACCTAAGGGGTTTATTCACAGATATTTCATTACTAGTAATTTTTACAAAATCTTTGGAATTACTGTCTTCGTTTAGAGCATTTTCTATAGTCGGAATGCCGTTCAATAGGCCTTCAAAACTCGTCAGGGAATTATCGCCGTCCTCTGTCGAAGATACACCTCCAATTCCTATAATTATTTAAATTTAAAGTAATATATACAAGAAACTATTCATTTACGATTTAGACTAGAAAACGATTTGTATTTTCTTACCAACAGTCCCTATTCCCGAACTAGAAGCCAAGGAGTTATTACCAATAGAATCACTGTCATCATTGTCTATTCTTTGCGATTTCCCTCCCTTGACGTTGTTGCTTAGCGGAGCCAGAGGTGGAGGTGGCGGTTGGGGTGGTTCTTTTTTGCCTTTCGTTAAATCCGTAAATTGTGTAGTTGATGAAACAGAGGGGTCACCAACTTCATTATCAGGAAATAATTGCCTGACTCCATTTAACCTCCCGGCTTTGACAGGAGTTTTGTTAGAACTATCTGATGGTTGCTGACCTTGTTGAGCGAGAAGTCGTTGTTGCCTAGCTGCTACCTGTACATTATAAACCAACAAATTGTGAAAAATAGTTCAAACAGACGGTCTTTTAATAGCATTTGGAATTTGACATCTTTTACACTTGAGTAAAAAATTCTGTTGGATTAAAAAATTATTTTTATTATTGAAAAGTTGAATTAAAGTAAACTTTATTTAAAAATAATTAATTATTTAGCGATTCTAGAAAAGTGGGTGTTAAATAACAAGTCTGGCTGTACGTTGTACTGTACTATAAACATATATTTTAGTAATAACACTGACATTACAGTTACTGTTAGTTTTAACAATAGCACAAAACCATGCATATTTAATTTTAAACAATTTTGTTCTATTTTTTTTATGGAAACAAACCGTTATTAAAAATCCATCGTTTTTAAATTGTTTAATTCACACTAAATTGATTGGATATGTAATACCTTAGGTGGTCATAATTTATTGCTACAATCAAGATAGATCTTTCAATAAATCAATGTCTTAAAATCGTTTAAAAGATTTGTTCATTTGTCGGACTAAATTAGAAAAAATATTATCGACAGTGTTCTACAGATACAAAAAAAAAATATGCACATTTTTTATAGTATGGTCAGTATGGGATTCACATAGTACAATAGTATTTCTTCATTTTATCTGCAAGGAAAATAAGAACAAATGTGCTTATATAATATATATATTGTCTCTTGAACCCAAGGAATAAAAAACAATTGTACATTCTCTGTATTTTTTGCCTTTTCCACAAATACTTGTTTCTATAATTTTGTATTGCATTCTCGTTTCATTTTCTATCAATATAGTAAATTTCTACAGAATTCTAAATATCACGAAATATTTTGCAGAGAAAGAAAGAACTAGAAATTTAGACATTGGCATGAACTTCGCTGGATTTAATGTTTTGGTAGTTTTGATTAATATTTACCGTGAGTAGAAAAAACGATCTTTACCCCTATCGACTCGTTAACTAACCAAATACTTCTTAAAATTGCAACAGATTGAATTGAATTGAATGAATTACTTTTTATTTAAGTGTTAATTTTAACCCTATGGTTGAAAAGGGTCAAAAAATTATGCTCTGGAGGGCTTCCTTGTAACATTTTATCTACCTAATTAGTTTTGAGTTAGTTTTTTAACAATAAATATAGGCATAAAAACTGTGATAAGTGGTTAATAAAAATATTAGTTTTTATTGAAAGATCTCTGCAATTGAAGGAAAAATAACGCTAGTGTATTAGTGTGTTACCTGAGCTACATTTTGACAGTCTGTGGCAGTCCTCATGCTCACTGTTGACATGCAATCGTTTACCTTTGTCGCCAGAAGGCTTTTTATAAGCGATGTATTACTAGTCTGACCTGCTGCCTGATTCTCTTTGGTACCCGCAGTGGCTACCGTCACTGTGGATGTACAGGAGACTGTAGTTGCTGCCGTGCTGCCCAACAGGGCTTGGCTAAGATGAGGATGCGCCATAGCCTTTATTATAAAAAAATTAATCAATGTCAGTTTCAATTTTAAAGACTAAAAACTCTGAGAAGGATATTTAATTGGAAATTATGCTTAAAACCTATTTTTGGGAAAGGTATATTATTAAGCCCAGAAACCAGTTACCAAAGTAATTTTGCTATGACTTTTATAATCATCATTTCAATGAGAATACATTAAAACACAGAGTACCCACCTCAGAATATGTGAGAAAGATTTATAATAAAAGATTATCACTAAATTTCTACTGCAAGAAGCATACAGCATTTTAACTTTACAGGCAAAATAAACTTAGAACTACAGACAAACGTTCAGCAATGGGATGAAAAAAAAATTGACCATTTTTATATAAATATTGTATTTGAAAATTGGGAAATAAATTCATTATTTTCTAAACCAAAAAAATATTGTCAAAAATAAACTGTAACAGCAAATTTTTTTTTATAGAAGCTATACAATTAGATAAAAAAAATTGTTAGGCTAATGGAACCATTACGGATCTGTCATCAATAAATTAACCACATACATACACACAAACACAACATTTTTTTAACAATGTATTTGTCACACTTAGGGTCTAATATTAAAGGGGTCACTACAGGACCGTTTTACATTCAAAATCACGCATTTTTATATGTTTCTTTTTCTCTGAAACCGTTCATTTGAATGTCTTGCAATTTTGTGGAATTATTTGGACAGCTAATCTAAAGAACTGGTGACAATATTATTAAAAATTTACATGTGGATGACCCTATATAATAAAAAAAATACATAATCTAGAAAAATAAAATTAGAAATTGACAATATTTTTGATTAAGGAGATAATTAATTTATTTTCCACTTTACGGACACAGCTTACATAAACAAAATACTATAATATGCACAGTAGTGGAAACAACAGCTCATCTAACGGATCTTTACTCATCTCTCACTAATATCTGATTAATAATATAAGACATACCATTTATATAGAATGATTTTCTACTAATCGTGAAAGGCAAGTCAAAATTCTGTCATCTGTCTATGCGAAGTGAAGTAAGTTGTTTTAAAGACAGTTATACAAAGAAGAGTATTTCATCAATGTGTACTCTCCAACTTAACTAGTGTAGTACTTTCTTTATAGTCATAGTTCTAAATCATATATGCTGTCTCTGTTGGCACTTTAGTGTTATTTTATTGGTTTAAAATATCTTTTGTGTTTTTAAGTTGTATATATTATATAATCTATACAAATGATTTAATCCACCAAATGATTATATGATAAATTTACTCTTTTTATTTAAGTCAACCAAAGTAAAAAATATCTAGAAATTTGGATGTATTCACTTAAGTTAGTGATTATGTTCAAAGTGCTTGGTGAACTAGGTTAATTGTACAACTATAAAAACAAATTTTAATCTGTTGTCGACATATTTAATTTACACTAAAAATGTTTAATCTCATTGTCTGAGCCCAGATATTTGAGTGTTGCAAAAGCCCATGAGTGCCTCTTCCTGCTGTTCCTAACAACTTGAACATTTGTAATTATCAGCAATTAGAGGTTAATATCGTATGTAATAATTCAATATATTAAAAACATAATTGTTATGGTTTCAATATATTTATAAATGAAAAATGTTAATGTAAAATAATATTTAAACGTTCATCCGAGTAATAACAATGTCATTTTTGATAGAGAAGGTTCTTCTCTATAGGTCTCAAATGTGGTATGTAGGATTGACCAAAGAAAAACTCGAAATCTTTACCACAAATACTTTATTTTATAAATTAAAGTATTTATCGTAAATATTTCGAGTTGTTCTTTGGTCAATGTCAATTTTATTTTCTAAATAGACATTGTTTAGACTTATAATTTCTCGAATTGTTACATATGAATATTAGTTTTGAACTGTAAAATTCGTGTAGGTTTCAATTTATTATTACAAATAAATTAATTTTTGCAATATAAATCTAGCGTAATGTTTTTTCGACTTAAAATTAGTTACAAGGACGCCTAAAATATAAGACTTATAGTTATTTTGAATTTTAATAGATGAAGGTATTGAACAAACTTAGAAATATATATTTAATTACATTATTAAATTATTTCTATTAAAATTCGCCACAAATCAAAGGTGGATCAAACAAGGATAGGAAAAACTCTACCTACATAAAAGTAACCAATTTTTGTCTGCACCAACAATAACGGGGTTTCTCCCACCTCTATTAGATAACACAAAAAGTAAGAACCAACACCTATGTCTAAAAGAAAAGCTACAAGAAGCTATAGATTAAGCACAGGATGATATGAAAAGAAATTTTAAATATTCAGTTTAAATTGACAGTACAAACTAAATAAAAAAATGAATTTGAAAAACAAAAATTAAAATTAAGAATATAAAATTAATTTCATGAAAATATAATAAAGCACAATGAATAAAAAAATATTGTTAATATAGTTGTACTGTCATTTACCTTTATCAAGACTCAGTACTTGGCAACATAATTGTAAATAATAATCAAGTAATATTGCTATTACTTTAGGAAATTAAATTTATTCGTTTTTTATTTATTTAAATTTACTTTGTAATTTTTTTGCAACAGTACTTATTAATTATGTTGTCGTAATAATATCCCTTACAGCACCAAAATGTAAAAGGATAGAATTCTCCTTATCTTTCAAAACGGAAACGTATTTCATTGTCGGTTATTACAAAAATGTTATCATTCCAGTAAAATGTAATAAATTTTTGATGAGAAATTTCTGTGTAATTTTAAACACAATAGAAAAGAAAAAATAACAAAAACATACTAGATCACAATCCCCTTGTAATTTTACAAAAAAAAAATTGTTTCTACCAAAAAGTCGGTTTAAAATGAAAACTCTTAAATAATATTGGAATACCTTTTCTAGAAAAATGGCAACCAAAAAATTTTCTTTATTAATTATATATATTTATAAATGTTGTTAAGTACTGAATAACTGATTTTTTTTCGATAGGATTTTTAAACGAACGACTACCGTTTAGAAAGAATAAGGGATGATAAATTCTTGATCTATTTACCTGACTTTTCATATCGCCTTTGCTCGACACAGGTGAAGGGGCGCCGTCCCTTTGTTTGGGCGGCGCGCTAAGTTGCGCCTTAAGTATCGGGGAGGCGGGAGACGTGACCGAAATACCGTCCGTAGTGCCGTTATTGTCCGCTACGACGGTCAGCGCCGATTTGGTCACCGGGGGTGTGTTAACTATTACAGGCTGTACAGATTTTCGACGCACCTGTTGTGTTTTAGGGTTAGTAGTAGGTACTGGCGACGTACTGACGGGTTTGGGTACTGAGGAGGGCGGGATATTGATTATTAGGGGTTTGTCTCGCACCTTGATGCCTTCGTAGTACTGCGGGTCTGATGGGTTGCTCGGTTTCATTGGGTTGGGTCCCACTGTGCCACCGAATATTGATCTAAAAATAATATGAAATAAATGTCTGCATATTCAAATTAAAAACATAACTGTATTCAATTAACATTAGTTACCCTCCCTCCTATTGACGCTGAAAATGACACTAAAAATTGTGTTTTTTAATTGCTCCAATAGAATGTGAAATATGTAGGAAAAAGTGAAACAAAAAATATATGAAGTATTGATAAACATCTGGAAAAGAGAATGATGAAGCCAACAAAAATGCAGAAGCTTTTAACCATCTATACTAAAATCAAATTCAAGCGGCCAGCCTATCAAAACAAATATACTTGTGTGATCGGCATGTGATCCTGAGGTTCTCCTTCATACTGATCAAGCAATAAGTGTACTGAGAATTTGTAATAGATACTTACATTTATTTTACGCATTTCTAAAATTATGATTAGTGCATATTAAAATAGAGCGCAAATGTTTAGTGCGATCCTGCATAGTGCGTCGATATTTTAAAGTCAGTTTACAATGCGTAGATTTGTTCACTTCTGGAATTTGATTTTAGTATAAGTTAAATAAACAATTATCTAGGAACAAATTCTGTCTATACACAACTTTAAGGATCTCCACTGATATATGAGTGTACTAAATAAAAACGCAAAGGCGTTTAGGAAAAAAATATTAGGAAACTGCTGTGCTGTAGTAACAATAAAGGAAAATAAATTTTAGATTATGAAAAATGGTTGTAACATATTGAAAAAAAAGATACAATGGAAAAAATTATCCATAAATAAGAATACCTGGTTATCTATAATGGCTCAAACCACTTTGGAGTATTTTACAGACGTAAGACTTATGATAAGGTACAATTTACGTTTCAAAATTAATTACTCAGTATGGAATGAAGATACAAAATTGAGAATATAAAAGAATAAATCCAGAAATTGTCCAAAATTTCAAAAGCATGTTAACATTGAGATGTTTCAGCGCCCTGAGTCAGTAAGAAAGAAAAAGAATAGACTAAAGGAAGAAGTCAGCACTAAATTTTATTCATAAACTTAAAAAAGCCTAGTTTAACATTTAATTGTCGATCATGGTGTAGCCTTATTAAAAAACTTTAAATAAACAAGGTTGTTTACATGAGCTTTTTATGTAGGAGGAGTGTATCAGCGGTTTCTAATATAAAAACAGAAACAGCCTTCTTAATCCTCCAAATATAAATTAACGAAATTCCTATAATAAAAAATTTGGGACATCACGTTTATAACATTAATATTGAAATATACTTATAATTAATATTTCCATATAATCCACATTATTACAAAGGACTTGAACCGAAAAATCTTGTTTTGCCGAAAATGCTGTGCATAGCGGTCAAGTCAATCACGTTATTATTCCTTGAAAATCTTTCAATTTGTCATATATAAATGGAAAAAAGAAAGAAAAGAATGAAAATTTGATATATTCTACTCACCTAACGCATCTGGGAAAATGTAACGGTGAAATGACACCTCTTCTGCCAATGGTTGAACAGGAATTTAAGTAGTGCTTGTAAAGTTCTTGATGATCCACCTTCCCTGTACTGCAAGGTTCGTAAGTAGCCCTTAACCAAGCCAAAGCGAATTGTTCGTTTTCGTGGATGGCTTGTTGATGTGCATGTTGTTGTTGTATTAATTGTTGAGGTGTCATAACGGTACTAGTCTGGATAACAGACGGCGTGGAATTCGTGGCTTAAAAAAATGAAATTATTAGAAAAATTGTTAATATATAAAAATTTGATTATCTTTATATGAAACTATTTTTTAATAAATATAAAATTCATAAGTTGTCAATCAAAAAATGCACTTTATTATTTATTTATTTTCATAAAAAAATCATGTTCAAATTTCATTTTCACCTAAAAGTATTTCTATTAATAATCTAGGAAAGAATCCTTGATTTTGCTTACTTGTTGTTACAGGTGCAGCATTAATAGGTATTAATCTCTGTGGTACGATGTTAACCTGCCTAATGGGAGTACTGGGTGTGACCACTTTTGGCGTAGGACTGCTACACACTAATGGATTGGATGTGGATGTTGTTACAATAGTTATATTGGGACTACTGGTCATAGTAGTCAAACTGTTTGAACTTAAAGTTTGCGTCGGAGTGGAACTTGTCACAGTTTGGTGAGGTTGTACAGTTTGAGATACAGTTGAATTTGTAACCTACATATTGAACGAAAATATAAAATTGTTCATTGTAGAAGAAATATTTATTTTTAATTACCAGATGTATTAAAAGGAATCCTATTTCAAATTTGAAATTATCTTAAAGTGACGACACTGCATCAATAGGAGATAAGAATGGCTAAGATTAATAACATTAGACTTATTGCAAATAAACATGATACATAGTTAGATAATGGTTATATTAAAATAGATTTTGAGACTAAATTAAGTTATGTTAACCATATATAACCTTATATTAATTTCTTCTAATAACGATTTTAAGTTTAAAACATTTAGTAAATATTTTAAGAATGTGTCTTGCAGCTATACTTATATTAGCATCATTATATGTTAGTTTCCTCAGGTCTCAATTTGAAAATAATACACCTGTGACAATTCATTATCAAACTCATAAAGATAAGATAAAGAGTGTTCAAAATAAGTTTCTATGATGTGTAGGGTATAAAATAAGTCTTAACAAAGAAATGGCTGACAACATAGAAGCTAATGATTTATAGGTTGATATATTCAAAACATTAATTAAATAATTAAAAATAATTGACAATGTTAATGAGGTGAACAACTAAAATGGATTTAAAAAAATCTTATATGTCTATATAAAATTTTAAAAATTTTTGAATATTAACGATTAAATAAAATTAAACATCTCTTTTTTGAAAAATCGCTTATTCAAAAATTACTAATGATATACCTAGGTTCTCTAATATTATAATCAGGAATATATTTTAAAAATATTTAAAGTTGGTGCTTTGTTTGGTGTCAAACCGTGGACAAAACAGCATTTTACAATTTTTCAAAATACCGTTTCTTAGAGAATATCTTCTGGTATAATTAACTTTAAAAAAATGTTTAGAAATTTTTAATCTCTGATAAAAATCAAATTAGGAATAATTATAATATGCGATGGTTCCATGATGTTGATGTTTTATGAAAATTTGTAGAGTTAGAATCTACGAAACAGTACAATTTAGACCATTATAATATCAACTCGTAACTTTTGTTACTCTTCAATTCATTATAATATCGTTTGACACTTTTCCTAATATAATACAGGTATTTATTAACAAAAGGCTAATGAAAAAGGAAACAAAATATTACTGAATTTGTAGTTCCTTGTTTTATTAATTGTGAATTAAATAAATTTGACTTAATATTTATTACAAATATAAATTTAATTAGTATTGACCATCTTTGACATGCCAGTGGAACCAACATGTCACATTTTTGTTTATCTTATCTAAATAATTAAACTGCGCACCTTCTGAAAGTCTTAAAGATAGACAGAAGTTTCCATTTTGATTTAGGATTTTTGTGTTACATACCTTTTTTGGAGTTTCGTTTCGTTTAATAATGGCCATTTATACATAAAGGAAACAACCATTTAAATGTATATTTAGCTTAAGACGTCTGTGCAAGTGACCATAATTTAATAAGATATTAAAGACGTTATCTTTTATTCAGGGATGAACGAGCGCCGAAAATTTCTATTTATTGAATTCAAAAATTGAATTATAAGTGAACTGATGGACACATTACTGGTCAGTGTATAATTTATAAAAATGCTAAGGACAAACACTGTCAAAAGAGAAGGTACCACCCTACGAAAACAAAATAAGATGAATCTCCAAAATGTACACAACACAAACTACTATAGGTCAAAATGGCGGCATAATTGGGATCTCTCTTGTAGAAACACTGATAACTTTTAACGAAATTGGCAAATCAAAATTTGCCAGAACACACGAGAGATGAAATGAAATTTCTGCGAAATTAAATTAAAAACTGAACCGTTTAATTATTTAATGAATAAAAATAATCAGTTGTATATCGATTGGTCTTCATCTAAATATTATGAATTTAAGTGTGCTTAGATGTTGTAACACTGTGTGGATAAGTTTACAAGGGATGCCAAGTGCCCTGTGTAATAGAAACAATAAAAAAGTGACTGTCGAATCAACGTTTTTAAGTGCACAAATTATAAACATGGTTCTTAAGATTCCATTTATCAATGATTGCGATCATCCTGTTTTTGATACAAAGGAAGGGCACCTATCAAAACCATTTAAGGAACAACAAAAGTAAGCTCAAATATGATATATATAGGCATTAAAACAAAATAAATGCTCCCGTCTATGTGTTGAACATACAGGGACAAGCAAAAACCATATCCGACTTTAACAGCTTCTTACTCAGTTTGGACCTTTAGTAATAACACATATTACACCTTATATAGTAGAATTTAAATTTTAAGTTGAAAAATATAATTGTTTTGTTAATTTCTCTCAGTAGATCTACAGGTGGAGTTAATAATATATGAAAATTAATGTGTAAAATGTGAAAGTGAAGAATGCTTTCAAATATAAAAGCAATATTGGAGAATTTTAGCATACAATTAAATAACGAAAAGTTGTACGTGGGCAGATTTCCAGATCACCAAATGAAAGCGATATGCCAGGTTTTTTAAATTTATGAAAACAGTTTTTGGCATGGAATATGTAATAAAAAATAATTCTATACAGGCAGACGACTTCAACATAAACTTATTGGAAAACATATCAAATGGGAGAAACTAGCCTAGTTTTAAAAAACTTACAATACAGATAAAACTCCGTATATGGCAGGCATGTGTAATAAATTTGGTGAATGTAATTTCAAAATTATAATAGGTGATGAAAATATCAAGCAAATTTCTAAAACAAAATATCCAGGCATTCAGTTAGACCCTAAATTTAAGTAATCATATTGAAAATGTTTGTAAAAAACTAAGATAAAAATTGGATAGCCTATAAAATGTTCCAATGGTCAAAAAACATTATCTATAATTCAATAATTTGACCACAATTCACGTTTTGTTTGTCTGTGTTTATATTTTGTAACGAAGATATTAATAAAATGCAAGCGTTGCAAAATAGAGCAATTGGGTGTAATAAATATATTAGAATAGTAGATATGTTAAGTAGATTACATTTTCTTAATATGGATCAGATGATTATCTAGGCAAATTTAATTCTTATTCATAAAATGAGTATTAAATTAGTACCCCCGTATTTAAATAATTTTTTACAAAGAGAGCAAATATCTTTACATACAAAGTGAGATCAGCAGATAGTTTTAATGTCGAAAGCTTTAACACCCAGATATTAGAAAAATCATTACTGCTCGAGTGTTTGAAATTGTATAAAGTTGCTCCTTTAATTGTAAAATGTTTTCCAAATGTCAGAATATTACAAGAAAACTGCGAAATTTATTTTAAAATCCAGTAATTGTTTTAATGCGATGTTTATTATGCTTAGAAAATCCGTGATGTATGTTTTGATTTTTATTTAACATTTAAAATGTTTATATTATAAGTATATTTGATCAAATATTAGAGATAACTTCAGTATTTACTAGGTAAAATTTTTATTGTAATTTGTTTTTATTATGTGTAGTAAATATAGAATTTTATATCTGTTTCAAAGTCTAGTTGTTTAGATATTTAGATAGAAACAAAATAGTTCTTCATTAAAATTATTCCTTTGTTAATGCATGCTATTTGTGTATTTACATAATATAGAGTAATGTATTAAAAAAATATATTTTTAGCTTGATTGTTAAATAATACCTGGGCTTGTTGGCTGGTACCGCTGGGCAAAGTTTCTACTAATTTCATCCCAATGCAGGCTTTGGGTCCGTAACTCTTCCCTTCAACTGTTACTAAAGCCACCAAAGTATCGATAACACCGTGATTAATAATAATAAAATTACAAGATCTTTCGCCGAGCGAAGACAATGAATACAAACACTCCAATGTATAAATTAACAACATAACATCGTGCAATGTTAAGAAAGAACAAACACTCTTATACACATGAGATTGTAAAGACCTTTGTATGATGTCTTCATTCTGTTCGTTCTGACTTAATTTGTTCAATACTTCAAGCGAAGACAGACATTCGCCTCTGTCTTGGCTTTTCAGCCCTTTAGTTACGATTTTGATAAGCTTAGTTGCTAGTAGATCATTTTGTAAGTCCCTAACGATGAAATCGGATGCTACGTTACTTAGCATGTCCATGCCGAGATTTCTTAACATACCCCATCGTGAAATACTACATAACAACAAAAACCTAATAAAGGAAGTGTTTTTCACCAACACCGGTACATTTTCCTCAATAAAACTAAGATTCCTTAAAATTGTTGCTATTTGTAGCACCCGCTGTCCAATATAGTCTTGCGTACCGAGTGCCCGTTTTATACTAAATAATTCACTATCTTCCGGATTTATCTTTAATTTAACATTATCACAATTATCTTCAACTATTTCACAGTCCGGCGTTTCGGTATTGTCTGAGTTGTCGGTCAATTGTACTTCCTTTACACTGCTCAAGGCCAGAAGTGTGGATTCGTCTTCTTTACCTACTATTAGAGGCGTACTTTTTTTAGATGCCTCCAAATCGGTCATAAACTTTGTTTCGTTAGTTAAATCAAGAAATTCTTGCGATTCAAGCACTTCTTTCCAAAAATTGTGGATGGGTCGCTTCCTTATTATATTGTAAAAATGCATGAACACTTGTCGAAGAGAGCCTAAAATAAGTATTTAACATTTACATAAAGTTAATTAACTCAATTGATAGATTATACCAAACTAGGGTAATACTTACTATGGTTAAAAACTCCAGCATGAGCAAGCAGGTAATTTACTAGTCGTGGATGTTTGTCGAGTTTTAAGGTATGCTTGCCATCATTTGAGAGAAGTGTACAGACGTTTATGGCAAAATCTTGTTCATTTGGCAAGGGAGATATTAGAGACATTGATAGTCTTTCATAGTCCGATGGTTTATACAAATTTGTTGAAAGATGATTGAATTCTCTCTGGGCATCTAAAAACGATGAATTTACAATTGGGTTATTAAAACTTTTTGAAAGGTAGAGTATAGGATGGTATTGATGAGAGATAAAGGTATAAATTAATACAAAAATTACCATTAATATTATGTTGGGAATAATTGTAACTGCAAGGTATAGAATGCAGGGATCTTGCGGACCAGCGCTTATGCCTGCTCTCTTCGTCGTCGTCACTGGCACGGTCTGCGTCTTCGTGAAGATAATGAAGCTTTTCCCATCGATCTAAATATCTGGAAACAAACAAGCAATGTAAATTTTTTTTACAAAAACAGATTTATTTCCAATTTAAATTAGTAGTGTCTATAGTAATTATTTTTTAAACAACTTATAATTACACAACTGTTTAATTACCAGTAGCCCAAGAAATTATCCATAAAGAGCGAATAAAGGTTTTAATGTTTACCTTAAAAATTCACAAACATTGGAAATATAAGGTGCAGTTGAACAAATTGAAGGAGATGTGATTTTAACTATTTCCAAGTCATGACTATAAATTCATTTCTATCAATAAAAAAATGCTTATTGGTATTTTAATTACAATTTTTGGTGAAACTTATTCTTTTTCATTTTTAAATATAAAATCATATGATTTGGTTGTTGATGTTCCTCGTTTATTTTGTATATTTACACTTATTTAATACTTTGAATTACTGTATTCGTACACTCTGAAAATACGTTATTACATATAAATTATTATGGCATAAACAAAAATATTTATATATATTATCTCTTTGACTGATTTGCAACGGGTAGCTGAACTTATTTTGAAAATATTGAAAAGCATATCTAAATTAGTAGTTTACTATACATTTTAGATGTAGATTTCTCAGGAAACTTTTAATTATTCAAATTACAGTAACAAGATTGTAATTAGATTTTTCTCCGTAGAAGGGGGCAATGAAACCTAAAAACATTAATAAACCGTATACAATACAGAATTCTAGTTTTTGAATACAGATATAGAAAATAATTAACAACATATTGGAAATTTAATTAGGAGCTGTTGTGGCACGTGTAGAGAATGACAAAAATACTGACAAAGAAACCAACTAGAAACAAGGATATAAGGAATAGAAAAAACAAGATAAAATATTTGAAAAAACGACATAAAAGTAAGACACCTGAAGTCATGAAAAAAGCATAGTCGAAAGTTTATGCACTTATACATACATATTTTACAGATGGATACCTTGTTTAAAACAACTTTTAATATTCACTAGCCGACAATGTGTTAACCATGATATGAATATAAATATTTTACTTTTGTTGTAATAATCTTTTCCCAGTTTTCAATAATGGACGTTTTTTCAATTTAAAGTATATTACTGTTTTCATAGAGGAAATGTTCAACTCATAATTGGAGAGCACAATATTAATATTCGCAAAGACTAGGGCAGCGATTATTAGGATATAAAGATGAGAGGATAAACTGGAGGCGCTGATTAGTGGTTTGACGGTGAATAGGATATGGAGAATGTTTGCGGAAGCATATCCAGTCAGCGCGGCGCGTAAAAAATATTTGAAAAAGTGAATAAAGATAGAGGGAGCCAAGACAAGGAGGCTGAGCTTGGACGATAGTAGAGTAGTTAGTGTTGGAAGAGAATCAGCAGGGTCACGGTGGCATACAGTTGTACCGTCGTCGACACTGACCTAGGCCAAGCCCAAACAAACGTTGACGACGGCGACGAGATAGACCATACGGTGTGCGGCGGGCCGCCAGCAGGACCTCTTGTGTCGTGTGTCTATGTGAGAAGTGAGGCGGTTTCGTGGCGCACCACGTGATCACAGATATGCGAAAAGAACAGCCAACGAGAGAGGAGCGGTGCAAGGGGCGAATAAACTGTTCATTCATGTGCCTGACTGGGACAGACAGGGTGTTATCGCCAGCGGACCATCCATATTCGCAATCACAACGCACTTACTAACACTGAGCGCGTAGTAGTAGTAGTAGTGGCCTTGTGCCTTGTCTCTCCGTAAACCGAACACCCAGTTGCATAGAGAGTGCAAGTGGAACATCATTGTGTCTCTGATAGTCGATACCAATTATAAAGTTCGAGGTAGTGAGAGGATCGGGCTAGACTGCTTGGAGACGTACAACGGACTTGGTAACTGGAGTGCATCAACCTGTTATCAACTTTTGATAAAATGTCCAAATTCTAAAGGATACGCTACGCTTCCTTACTTACTTGCTTTGGGAGGAAACCGATGTTTTGCGTGTACTAGGTACAAAAGAAAAAAATCGCTAATATCACAATTATTTTTGGTAGCTCAATACTATCTTCCAGCATAAAGGAATAGGTGTTAGTTAAAATATAAATTGATTCAAGTATTTAAATAGTTGTAACAAGTACTGAATTTCGAATATTATAAAAACGCAACAATATTTTTCTGATTAATAACATATTTTCTCTGTCAGAACACTTATCCCAAATCCCATATTTATTCAACAATATCAATTAATGTGAATCATGAATCTCACTTTGGTGGAAACAAATATCAGGTATATTACTTCCGCGAATAAGGTGTATTATTTGAATATTGATGATAAGGTATTACGTTTTATGTTTTGCCTTAATAATTAAATACTGATAAATTTAAGTATTCTACTTTACCATATCAATTAATTCTACAACACAACACAACAGGTAAATAATGACGTATAATGACTAATTATAATTATATGTATTTTACCGAAAAATAATAAAAAAGTATCAGAAGTTTTGATACAAGATCTGCTGCTACCAATTAATTGAATTTAATTATTTTTGATATAAGTTGTAATTTATGACATGCACTAACTAGTATTTTCCGTACATATATGTTCGACCCTAACAGTGGTCATAACTTAATTGGGACTCAAGATAGGTACATGTAAAACACTCACCTTAAGTAAACCTGTTTGAGGGCCACGCTTCCATTAACACAAGATGTAGGTAACTTCAGAAGTGGAAAAATTTTAGGCCATGTGTTCTTGGAATTTGCCTAAAAACAAACAATTAAACCAAATGAGTAATTAGAGCAAAAGCATTTTAACAATCAAAAACCTACAGTAAATGAGAAATTTAATAGGTAAGTATAAAATATCAAATAAAATATTCTATTTACGTATAGCCTTATATTAAATTTTATAAGTATAGATATATATATAGATATGTGTCTAACATGTGACGTGTTTTTTTATCAGTCCTATAAATGTAGCAGTCGTTATCATTATAACATACCATTTCAAATAATTCGATTAGGATTAATTTCACAATAAAAAAGGAACCCTTACAGAAAATAGTATAATTATAAATGTACACTAAGAACAGTGTTCTTGGTAGTTAAATGTAACTGTACCTGAAATAATCATCTACCTCTACGTTCAAAGTTAAATAAGTCGACAAGAGTTCTCTAGTTTCCGATTCGAAAAACACGCAGTTGTGCGACAGGTGGGGATTACTTAAAGCTGAAGACATAGTATATTGATTAATTTATAATCACTACTGGTAAATTTGTAATTTTGTTAGACTCCTAAAAAACCCAGATTGACCTTCATCCCAAAAATAATTCTTTATTTCCACACGCGTTACTAATAATGTTAAATAAATTATTATCATTTTTTTATTTAATGGGTTCATTTTCAGCGAAGTATCTCATTATCATTAAATATGCATGATTCAAAATACAAAAGCTCGTCCATTAGATTGTTAAAATTAGTTTTTAAAAGAAATATAATTTGGAATACTCAACAGTTTTGGTCCCTGCAAGAGGGCACCAAGTTACGAACAGTCATATGCATGAATTCCATATAAAATTACCTTTTCAATGATGTGTTTGAGGGAATATTAGAAAAATGTCTCCCAAGGAATAAAAATCGACCTGTTTTTGCGATTTTTCCTCAAAAAATTTGTCTTCCAGATATTCGATCTGTTTCGTTTGTAGTTCCACACCTTGTATATATTTGATAACTCGTCTTTTTTCTTAATTTTCAATACAACAAAGAATTAAGATATTTTAAGAAACTGGATCA
Organism: Hermaeophaga mercurialis; assembly: GCA_951812935.1. Lineage (NCBI taxonomy): Eukaryota > Metazoa > Arthropoda > Insecta > Coleoptera > Chrysomelidae > Hermaeophaga > Hermaeophaga mercurialis. The sequence continues at coordinate 35,974,817 of OX638359.1, read as the reverse complement.
GTTAATTGACAAGTGCCGATAAATACGGATCGCTCCGATTAAAATTGCGAATCAATGTTTTTTTGTCAAGCTTGCTTTAGTCATAGATTTCTAGCTCAGACTATTACAGTGTTTTCAAATTCGGGTTGCATGGGTCAAACTGACAAACGGAACCGTTGCCAAGAACCCACACATATAATGAACGTATTCTAGCTAAACTAGGACATGAACATGTTTTTGAATATTTATGTAATTTCAATAAACACTTTAATATTTGAGATATACCTAAATAAATATCTATTATTTTTATTATTATTATTATTATTATTATTAATAATCACAGTATCAAAATAAAAGTACGTATAATATTGAGTTAATAAAACATCATTATTTGTTAATTTTGATGCTAGAATGCGAAATGCAATTTTTGCATTTGAGTATTCAAATAAATTTCGCGATCGAGTATCAAAGAACATCTTGTCATTACACAATTGAAAAACTAAAAAGGTGAAGAGAAAATTTTGGCATTTGAAATATAATTTGCTGCACATATTATACTGTATATCATATGGTTTAGTAGTTTTTTAACAGATCGCATACAATAAGTAACAATAGGTTGATTTAAAACAATTTCAATACAGGTAAAAACAGGAGTGCTGCAAGCAGCCCATTGCTCTCCTTTGTGAACATTTTGTTAACAATATTTCAAAATGTTTCAAAAAGTGCGATTTTCTAACGTTTGCAGATGGTTTAAACTACTATAAACCAGTGGATTCCAAGGATGATGTATTGTTGTTACATTAATTTTTAAAGAGGTACATTCCTCCTCACAGACTCGTTCCTGGCCGTAATTCGATTCTGTCGTGGGTTCACTCATTTCAGGAGTGTGGAAGTGTCGCTAAACCCAGAAATGGACATCAACGGACCACCAGAACTCCGGAAAAATGTCGAAAGAGTGAGGCAGTCAATTCTGCGTTCTCCCCAGCGTTCGGCTCGCAAACATGCGGCTGCTCTGGGAATTTCTGACACCATTGTTCGACGAATTCTCCATGAAGACCTTAGATTTCATCCCTATAAATTGGCTGTTGTGCAAGAATTAACTGAACGCGATTTTGTTGCCCGTCAAAATGGATGTGAAGTGCTGCTTGACAACCTGCCTCAAGACGCGGTCGTTTTTTTCAGTGACGAGGCTCTCTTTCACATTTTTTTATGGGGTTATTTTAAATCTCAAGAACAATATTCGCGATAGCATTGCCAACATACCGAATGATATGCTGCGAAGAGTGGAGACAAACTTCAGAAATCGACTTAATCAATGTATGCACAATGGGGGGTCGCCATTCAACCGATGTCATTTTCAAGACTGTATGAAAAAAAACTTGGGATATTGTATTCTCAAATAAAAAAAGAATTAAAACAATAACTGAAGTACTTTTGCTTTTATTGACCTTACAAATAAGTAAGTTTCTCTGGCGCACCCTGTATGTAACATGAGTCAACTTTTCATAATTGTTTTCAATAAATTCATTTTTAATCAATTAACAAACGAGCAAAGTCCAGTTTGGTAAATGGGCGCTCTCGTAATTTGTTTCACAGGATTTATCTCAAGAAAATCGGGGGTACAAGACCATTTAAATCGTCGTGAAAATCAAAATAATGATAATGGAAATCCAAATTCAATTAAATACTTTACGATATTTTTGCTTACTAATTACAAGTTGGCCTAAGTGATTATATGTATAATACACTTTCAAAAATACTAAAAACCTTGCGTATTATGCGTTGCAAAATATAAGATCCGGAAAAACCCAATACCCGTAACATAGATATCGACACTGGTTTGTGTCATAAGAAACGATAGAATGGGATTTTGGTCTTTGTAATACTAATACTTTAGCCTGCGTATCGATGAAAATTTCTCCTCTAGACTGTTACATATTGTGTTTTTCCGGATCTTATATTTTGCAACGCATAATGTTTGTAGATGTTTTCTTTTCTTAAATAAATCTTCGGTTTTGCCCACCTCTACCTTTCGATAATCGTCTGGGTCAATTCGGCAGGCGGAGAAAGGCAATAACGCGCACAGAGGCGAAGAAATGTCAAAAGAGGTAGTAAAAGGAACGCGAATAAGCATAAAAGCATTGCCGAGGTTCATCGGAGGGATGCCGAAGTGACCGATGTATTACCCTAATCGGAGCACGCGCCAATTGTCATGGCAACGCCTTTTTCCAGACGGTGTTGCCACCGATATCTGAAAATTTATAAATAGATTAATATATACGTATCTGCCGAAGCTGCTGAATCAGGAATTTTAAGTTATTTATTTACATATTGGTTTTTTTACTATTATAAGTCATTGTTTCATTAACAGTTGCCTTATAATGAGATTTATGGATAAAATAAATCTACCCTATTAGTAAAGTAAGTAAAATAATTTGAGCAAAGTAAAGAGATGTGTATCTAAAAACTAAAATAAAAAAAACATTGGAGAAAAAGACAAAAATCATTAGTTATAAAGCTAGTGACAAAAAAATAACGGTGTAGTTCTAGAAGAACTAGCAATAAAAAATGGAAATGGTAGTAAGTAGGAAGAATTTGAATAGCAAAAACTAATTATCAAAATATTTACGAAAAGGTATATTTTTTTGAAAAAAATGGTCATTGTAAAGATCGTAAGAATTAAAGGGGAGTAATATTTTTATCAGATGTATAGGCTCAAAAGAATATTTGAAAGGATTCTAGAAAATAGGCAAGAAAAGAATAAAAAGAATATTTTCACAAACCAGGTTTTTGAAAAGTAACTACAACAATTAAATTCGTATACTTTCTACAAAACAGATATACAACAATCCTTTGATAAGATAGAGGGAAAATAGAGATATTGAAAAATGAAGTAGATAAAAAATGAAGATATGAATATTAAATATTCATTTGCACCTTTAAAAATGATGCGGAAATCTTATGGTAAAATCTTTTACATTTACACAGAGAAATTAAGAGAAGGACAAAATTTAAATTATTCAACTTAGTAACAACAGCATTATTTTTGGGAACAAACGTAGGCCTTAACCAAAAAGGAAAAATGCTCAATGGAGCTCAAATACCTAAGATCGATGAAAATAATTATAATCAAACGTGAAGTAATCAATGAAGAAAATCTAAGACTACTCCAAGCATGTCGACAAACATCACCTGCTATTATCATAAGAGTGGTGGTTGCAGCGATAGATTTCTGATCCCTAGTTTTTAATGATTATTATAATTATAAATATAATAAAAAGAACTAAAATGTTTTTTAAACTCCTACTTTTATAGCTTAAAGAAACATTTTTTGGCACGCTTATTTGGCTAAGACACACTATAAATGATTTATCCAAGAATGTATCTAAATATTTATACACGTTTCATCTTCTAAATATTTTAATCATTGTAAATCAAGAATATTTTAGTCTAGTCTAGACAAACACCTAATAAAGTAATTGTTTAATTTTTAAGTTATGCAATTACAATGCTACACGTTAAAAGCCAGTTTTTTCAAAAAATTAATTCAAGTCTATCGAAAAGGAATTAAGTAAAATAATTTGATTTTCTGTAGAGACAAATACTTTCATCATTATTTAACAGTGCTAAATATATTTGACCACATACCTATTTACATAATATAACTAAATGACCTCCAACGCGCGACCCTGGTATATTAAGGATATTATTATTAAATCTTGTTTTAAAAAAACAGGTTGTGAAATGATTTTTAACTTGTCCATAACAAGCGCTTTGTTTTGAATACAGATTGCTTTTGAGTTTGCCATCGACCACCCACATTAATGTTTTTTAGTTACGTTAGATTATTTTAAAAAAACCGTAAAATCCGTAAGTATTCAAATTAACAAGCAAAGCAAGACCAATTTATTTACCTATGAGTAATACTACTTATACAATGGTAATAAATACTAAATCCTTGTAAATATGTGATCTGCTCCGCCAAATGCATGAAAGGCTACCAACGTTGCCATGGTTCTTGCATATACATATCAACAACTACTTCCGCGATTTTCGATTATCTGGTCACCGTATTCAGTTGGCAACGCCGTTACTATGAAATTATTTCACGGTTTAAAGCCACTATCGTCTACTCCGTATACATTTTTATACATTTTATAATGTGGAAACGTAACAGAGATATGCAGTGTTGCCATAAGGTTCTTAAATATTTAGTAACGGTGCTACTATTATTCATATTCTTGTCATTTGCTTTTAATTATTATTTATCGTGGAGTACTTTCTTGTAGACAATTTTATGAGAATCTAAGCCTAATATTAAATAACAAAAATATCCTTTTAATATCCTATGTTTTGTCAATTTTTATCGAATAAGTTCTTTGCTCGGCGAATACAATTAAAAGTACAGCTGGATGAATACCATCTTTTTACCCATTACAAAGTGTGATATGGATACCCTTAAATTCAACACGTTTTTTCAGCTATTTAAAAGTTACAAGTGGCCGGGACGGGTTCTTTTAGCTCTTGCAAACTTGTTGAGTAAAGTTTTTTTGGAAAACCATCTAAAAACCGGTAGTTGTGTAGTCTAATAACTGGGGCAATACACTGAAGAGCTTTTTAAAAAGGACAGTCTGGTTATTATGTCAGGGAATATGTCTTTTGATATCCACATATTTTACCGATTTAAAATGTATTGCAAGAGGTAACCCAGTTAAAGAAACCAACCTTCGATAACAAGTAAAGGTCCATAATGTTTAGTTGGCCGCCTGAGGCTCTGCAATGAAATAACCATTAAAGCTTATCGCCATAGAAATCCTTTACCTGGTCCGCATTAAACTTTTAGTTTTACTCAAACGATTTCTGACTGTGGTCGTGTTATTTTTAACTGAAATTTGCGTATTTTCTATTTTGTTGCGTGTTTTTTTGTGTTGTAATATGCAAATAGCAGAAGAGTTTATCGACGTCTAATATGTTAACTTAAATTGTGACAGCGACTATCCTATAATAAATTGCTCCAGTGAGATTTTAAGAAAATAACTTCAGAAGCTTGGCAAAAGTCTAAACACCGTGTTAAGATTGAAACCTCATTTAAAAAATCAGGAAAAAATGTTACCTCGTTGGTGATCGACCTGGGCAAAGATAGCAGTGGCAGCGCAGAAAACGATGATAAATAAAATATATGTATTTTTTTATATTCAATTATATTTTAAAATCACATTATTTGTATATTTTGCAAATATTTTTTTGGCAAGGTCTTATTTGAAGCATAACAAATTTTAAACATGTTACAATGTTAAAATTGCCAGCCCTAAGCCTGGATAAAGTGTGAAGGGAGATTTTTAGGTAATAAATTTATTATTTTTAATATTCGTTAAATGTAAATAAAACTAAAAGGGGAAATAATCGCTTACGTGAACTCAAAAATATTGATACGGTTTATCAATTTTTTCTACTTAAAAATGAATAAGGTAATGACATTTTAATCTTATAGTCAATTAATTCTTCAAACAAACACAAGTAATTCATCTTCTGAAACTAATAGGGCCATAAAATTAAAGTACAGTAATTTTGTTTATTATTTACTAATGGTTAACAACAAGATATGCAGATCAGGGACCATTCATGCAGTATCTTTAGTACGGCTCTGCGTTAACACGCACGATTTAACTCGTTGTAAACGCATTAAGTTCTTAACTTTCAGCAGGATCATGTTCAAATAGTTCTTGTTCCACTCTATACAGATTCGGCCTAAATATTTGTAGTCATACACGAATCCATGCAAGTGATAAAGAACGCGTTAAGAAAGAGAGAAAATGTATTACTAACATCTTGAAGTGGGGATATATCTAGTAGGGAACATCGTTCCATTCAATTCGATAGTAATGTACCGGCTGTCGTGGTCGTACCTCCAGTTCGGTCGAGAGGGGGCACATCGCTGCCCAAGCCTTAACATTTCGCCTATGGCCTTTTAGATACTTTCTGAACCTGTATAAGTGATATATCTAGAAGGGACTGAACAGTCAGTGAACAGATAAATCTTTTAAATTTTAACCAGCTATCACAGATTTTACCGATTTAACATTTAACGCAAGAGATATCTCCAGTTAAAGGAACCTACCTTCAATGACGAGTAGCGTCACATATTAGATATTCCAGTATCCACTAACATCACTAATTTTTGAATGTGATTGATTCATTACGGTCCATATCTCTTACAAATATCTCTCGTGTATAGTGGCTTCGTGGTTGTTTTTATTCTCCAATCTCCATTATCTCTGATTAAAGTCTGGCTGTGTAACAATATGTAAAACTCGATTTTGATCTCCTTCCAGAAAGCTTGCTGAATCCCGATTATATTAAGTTATACCGTGTACGTTAAATCATACACAACTACTGAACAGCCCTATTCAATTTCAGGGTGTCTATTATCAGTATTATCACATCAGTAAAACAGACCCCTATATCAAGAAAAGAGGTCTGGCAATAGATTTCACATACAAAAATGTATCTGAATAGATATCCCGTGATTTTTTAGCCTTGTTGGTAATACTAGTATCCTTAAGTTAAATTCGCTATTTTGTACATTACCGGATTTGCCACATTAGCCTGGTAGCTAAAAAAATATTTTTTGCGCAAATCATTTATATTTGAATTTTAAAAAACTCAATTTTTGTTATTTTTAATTTAAAAAATAAAAGGAATGATTCTACTAACTTTAATTCAACAAGACCAAGCATTTCTTTACGTCAGGTACTAAATGATTACTCATGGGAATTACTTCAATAAGTATTCGCAATAAAAATGAAATATGTAGATTAATATTTAAAAAATCACAATATTAACTTAAGGTAAAAGAAGTATTTATTTGAGACACCCATAAATCGTGATAAAGTGAGCCACACCTCGTTTTTGAATCGATCCACATGTTGGCATATTCCTGTTCTATTTTTAGATCGTAACCGATATTAGAGTTGTGAGTATGTTTTTCTAATTAGGCGATACTTTTGAATCTTGCGTTTTCGCATTGCATAGATATTTATCGTTGTAGGTATAGACACTTTTGTAAAAAATACCTATTTATAAATTTTTGGTAAACGGTGATTAAATAAACATAATAAGTTTTCTATGTATAATCTCCACTGAACAATATGGATTTGAAAAATTAGGATTATATACAAAATATATATTGCTAGAAAAATATGTAATTCTTGTAAATTGCGTTCTTTTATTTAATGATCCTTAAAAGTATACTTATCTTCAACCCCGTCTTTTTTTTTTCTAAACTTTTTTACAATTTACGTCGTTGAATGGGATCGTTATCATTCTTATTGTTTTTTTCAGTTGTCTAAATTTCTTTTTGTGTAATTTTCTTGACATATTTATAGATCAGAAGTGTCCTTTCACGTGGAGTAATTCAAAATGAATTAAGGTTAAATTAATTATGGATACATATTTTTTATTATTCTTTGTTAAACTGCTTTTTGTACTGCCTGCCATATACAAGTTCGTTTTTATTTTGTCGGCTTTGCAAGTGTTAATAGTAGTAATATGTTTGACAAGCCAGTGTCCTTAACCATTATCCAAATATGTCGATCATGAAACACTAAATTTTAATGATTTCATCTTTTGCTACTGTAAGAGAAGCACTTTCAGCATGTTAAACATTTTCCATAACTTACAATATGTATATAATCAATCAAAGAATTTGCTGGCTAATTTCATACATTAATTAACACCTAAAAAAAGATAATAATCATGAGTAAGATTCAACATACAGTAAATTTTGTCAATTATATATAAAATACAAATTCCTAACATGTTTAAGAATATACTTTTATAATCAGTTACTTATAATTTATTCAATTGCCTCTATTATTTTTTGTTTTTAATAAAACCTTGGTAAACTATTACAATTAATCAATTTTTTAATAAAAAAAAATTATTCTCCCAATGTTCAATGACAATCGCCAAATGTTGTCAGAAATCGGATACTTATTTTTTTTTTCGAATTCCTTGTATGTATTTATAAACAAAAGCGAGAAGATAAGAAAATAGATTTGCCCAGCTGTAAGTGTACATATGCATACACCAATATCAACATTTTCTCTTTTTAATTTTGACTCCCGCATGATCCACTCCACAACACAAGGCACGAGTTCGTCAGACACGAACTCGGTTCGGCCAAGCCGTTGTCGTTGTTTGTTACAGGTTTTCGTTCTTCTCCGCATTGCTCCAAGTTCACTGACCCAACGTGCTGAGAAACTCGTTCGTCTTAAAACGTTTAACACAGAAGGCAGCTCACCTTCTCCACAATCGACTAAATGCACATTTTTTTTTTAAATATTTTATCTACTCCTATATTACCTACCTGTAGTATTTTTCTCTTTATCCACAACTTAGTAGAACGTTACGCTCACCCTCTATCAGAAGTTTTCAGTATATGGGTAGGTATACCCAATACATAAGCAGAATCAGCATAAAAAAAACTACCTATTTAAGCTACACCATCTTCCTCTTTTTTATAAGCCAACATTTTTCGCATTTTGACAAATGAGTAGCGCTCTATATAAAATATGTAATACTTTATATTTAGGTACTCACTCATTAGCTAATCAATATTTTACTTGGCTTAAACTGCAACCTAAACTAACCAATCAGCAACTCTACACCCTAAACACAAAGTATAGTAAGATTTTAAACATGATTGGCCTTACATACAAAATATTATTGTAAACAATACTATTTTGCAATACCTTTTTTTAACATTGTAGCAGAGCCTACCTCACCAATAATATTGAACTTCTAATATTTTCAATCAATAATACATCAATACTTGGCAAATCTGAATATGAAGTCGCCACGCCTTTCGATGCAAAAGGGATCAGGCCAGTCCGATAAACAAGTATACTTAACTGCACTGGTCAATTCTATTGCATTTGACAGGCAGTACAATTTACTTTCTCATTATAATTTCGCGCATCTCACACATTTTTAGAAATTCAGAGCTAGATTTGCCAAGTAATACCTTACATGATCAATGTAATGAGCATTCACATGATATGTTTCGAAACGAAATTAGTTTTAATGAAACAGATGACTATAATTATTTTTGAATTTATAAACGACCGTTTGATAAATTGTTACACATGATGGCAACTTTTGTAATAAAAAAAATATACAAATATGCAAAACCGTTTATCCTAACGGTTGGCTGCCACTGGCAGTAATTTTGAAAGCCTGAAATAAAATCCACAAAGTAGGTCTGTAAACTTCCTCTGTACCACTATCAGACTTATTTAAACTGATTATTTTTTTTACTCTTTCAAGTAATAGGTCCTTGGTGAGTTTATATTTTTTCTTAAATATATATGTGTTGAGCGTTCTGCTTCATTTTATTGAAAAGCGAGAGTAACTTGTCTAATTTCCGGGTTCTTGATGTTTTATTCGAATATGCGTGATGCGCACTATTCCACAATGCCGGTAAAGTCTCATACAGTTCAATAAATTGTTTAAAAATGTTCTTGTTATTATCTTGAAAATCTTCTTCTAACATTTGGTTTTCTACACACGCCATCTCAATATTACCTTCCCTATCCTTATAAAATTTCAACTGATTATGATTATTGAAGATAATATTGAGGTGGACTACCCTACATGGGTTACCTATTTTAATATCCCTACTATTCTGCGCCGAAAATCGGAAAAACCGGACTCACATCAATATTCTCATCATTTTATCAATACAGAGATTACACGGTCAATATTTTTAGATATTGATACAATATAATCAATATATTGACCGTGAAGGGTCTGGGTTTGATAACATATTAGTTAATTTCAATCTTCACATTCAAAAATATTTGTAATAGGCAAATTTGAAAATACATTTTCAAGGATTTTGATATTTCATAATTTTATTAAATGATTAAATGATTTCTTAACAAATATGGACCCGCACTATTTAATTATCACAAAAACCACACGTAAAATAAGCAAACAAATCTTGGAACTTACTTTTTTTTCTTTATAATTATAAGCATGGCACAAAATGTATGAATAGATGTAATATAAAGATAATTATTTTTTAACAAATATGGACCCCTATTTAATTACGTCTGTCAAACATTCATAAAACACTAAGATTTATTGAAAATATGATTTTATTATTATTTACGGGATACTACCGTTAAAACAAAAGAATATACTTAAAAACCATTATCCTAGTTTCTTTTGTACTATTTTCTTGTAATATAACTCTTTTAACACGTTTTAAAATGTTATAATATATTTTTATACCCTTGAAAATGCATACACGCAATTGTATATTGGATAGTTATTTTAAAGAAAAATCTACACCCATGGTTTTGTAAATAAGATAAAAAAACTTTTTCCACGCTTTCTCTATTTATCAATCCTGTACAATACAATAAAATTAACAGACATTTTCGATTGTAATTATAGTACATTACAATTAGAACCATAGAGAGTGGAGTTAAACATATAACATAAAGAACTAAAATAATTGTTAGTATTTGAATTGAAAAATTCTTTTCTGCCCTTGTAACCATAATAGAGTGACAGCAAATAAATATATTCTATAAGTTTCGCTAAAAGTCTTTGACGACGCTGTTCATATAAAACGCCTAAAGTGTTAATCGGTACAAAATAGATATATGGCAGTTCAATATTAGACTCTCTTTTGGGCAGATGGCAAAGATGATCCAAAATAAAGCGGTTTCCGGCAAATTAAATGCCCCAAGCACTGTCCCCCAGGAGATGAAAGAGCGAGTGAATTCGATTTTGTTGATGCGAGAGGACGCAGCAGTGGCACTCTTGGTCGATCACCTATCTTGGATTTCCTGCTCGATGTTTGTGTTTATTTCTCCCTTCGGAATCTCCTCATTGGCATGACGGAGGCATGAGTAGCGCCCGCGAAAAACCCGAGAATAGGAACACACGAACAAGACCCTGACCCACTCCAACTTTCGAGTGCAATAGGAAAGCAAGTGGCTGCGACATTGGTAGTAGTAATGGTGGGGGGGAGGTAGAATGCATGATGGTTCTGTATTATCGGATTTGACGATTAATGAACACATCGTAAAACTAATCCGATTTGCATTCCACAAATGTGGTACTTAACTTCACACTTTTATGATTTTTTTCAATAATTATTTATACAATACTTGTTTTAATATAATTTCCAGTAGCTGCCTATTTATGTTGATGTGATTCAAAACCTAACAATCATTAGATATGTTGGTCTTTGATGGTTAGGTGGAATATTTTTTTGAGGGAGGTCCCTAATTAAATTACGATATTGCATACGCATTTTGCTTCATAGAGATGAATGATATAAAATTAAGGTAATTAAAAATATGTTTCAAAAATTTGAGAACGACTAGTTGTTGTTGTTTGAATATTAATCAATGTTGAACAATCAATGGTGCTAATTAAATGTGGATTATTTATGGTAAACACAAAATTTACATAAAAACGATTATTTTTTTAACCTTTATATATTTACCTTATCAAAAATCTAAGTACTTAATTTTAAATGTAAGAAAATATCTGTAAATGAAATGTTCTGAGCACCGTTTTATTAAATTTGTATTTATCATGATTAAAAAAAACTAGGTGCAATAAACACTTTTTTCTGTTAAATATATGAAAATGAGATCAATATAAACAGGTATATTTATCTCCTATCTAATATAAAAAACCAAAAGAAAAACTAGGTTAACTAGTCATTTTAATTCAGTAAGCACCTGATAAATAACATCATTGATTATCTGTAAGCTTAAAGTAAGACTAAGTATTTATGTAAATTATAATTACTTTTCAAGATGAATATACTAAATTTACTGTGATTAAATACCGACGCTTTATACCGAGTAAATAGGTGCAGAAAAATGCATATTATACCTATGTATAAAATCACCTACTTGAATCTACCTCAATGACCTCGATTTCTTTTATGACGTATTTTATTATTCAATTTCTAGTAAAATAAATGTACTTCATTATATCATTATATAAGCGAGTAACGATTTTTTGTAACAAATTTTATTATGGTAGAAATCTACTTTCCCGTCACAAAATCTCGAGTATAATAAATATCTAATATTAGAGAAAAAAAAGCTATCATTTAGTGTAAGTTCTATTTAAAAAACGATTTCTTTATGTAGTGCGGAAATTTTCCATTGAAGTTAGAAATATGATACATTAGCCATTAACTTACACCAGATAGAAAGTAGTACTCTGGTTGAGAATTCTTTGCTGAATCGATAGATTTATGCATTATCCACTTGTTAACTGTGAAAAAACATTAGTAACTATCAATGCAACAGCGCACGTGAGAGTAGAGATCCGACCAGAAGTTAACTCGCGTGAACTGGATCCTCCATTTCATGTTTTTGTGTATATTATAAATACAATAATGAACCTCCAAGTTGTTTGATATATAAAATTTTACAGTTCATATTTATAGGAGACTCTTTATGTTAGATATGAAAACTTTATGTTACCCTGTTAATCGTTAAAATTATCAAGGACATTAAATTCTTTGTGGGTATACATGTAGGTATTTGATTTTTGGAAAACTGGAGAGTGATTACTTTGGAATGACAGGCAAATAAAAGCGTTTACTCACCCTCAACCATCCGCCTTGTGAAGTAACAAGAGTATAAAGGAGATATAAGTCGACCTCCTTGCCACCGAGAGTAGGGGCCCGCTTGAATGGCGTCCTGTAATGACGCAAAATATCGTTAATGACGGTTTATTAATTGAGAGCCCTATTTTAAAGAACTTACCCTCGAATTTCATGAAAATGCTGCAAATCCCGAAGGAAGACATCGCGTTCCTTCGCGTACGTGGCCTGATCCTTGCCTAGAATTTTGGCCATTATCGCCCAAAAACTTTGTTTACTACTCCGCACGTGTCATATCGTCGAAACCGGCACCGGACGCGACCCCAAGACGTTAGAACAACGGTCCCGACGTCCGTTTAACTCACCTCCCGCAATTGGGGATGCTGGAAGCTCGCAGTCGTTGGCCAGGCAGTAGACGACTCCCTGCGCTAGCTAGCACGACATTGCACTCTGACCGTAAAAATGCGCAGAAACATTACTTTCGCGACTACTAACCGATCCGCTGTAACTACCGTTCAAAAAAACAAAGTTTGTAGATAAAATGCACTGTTCTGTATGCATCCACGACGACTTTTTTGACCGTTTTACTGCTTGCATATTCAGAACTCTTAACCCATGATGCTTGACAAGACTTACAACATGGCTGCCGGTTCCCTGTTATTGTAGAGGCGCGAATAAACTTTAATGTTCTCTTCGGTCAATTACTAAGCACTTTTAAAATCTTTTGAGACCTTCCTCCATTTATTTTTTAATAAATTTCAATGTCGTTATAATTTTTAAAGATCTCCGTTTTTTAAAACACTACATAAACCGCATGAAATTATTTTTGACAACACAAAATATTAGTTCAAATGACAACTACTAACGTCGCAAGTGGCGACATCTCAAATAGTTTGACAAATTTTTTAAAAAGTCGCTGTCTTCAGCGGTGAAAACCGTAAACAATTTTGACCACATTGCGACTGCGCTTTAAAAACTATACACATTTCTACATGAAACTCACGTGTAACTAAATTATCCTTTAGTAGATGTCGTAATAGTAAATAGTTGATCTACAAATCTATCGATTAATTAAATAAAACTAGCGCCATTCTTGATCTATTTCAAAATATTATTAAAATTTGCATTATTCAAATAATTCATATATTTTATAAAATGTCGGTACCAAATTATTTTTGCAATGATAATAATGCTTACAACCTTAGCATAATCGATTAAACGAACACTAATCTGACATCGAATAATTAGAATCGATTAATATTACATATTTAATTGCTAGTCTTTTTGATTTTCTCAACTTAACCTATATGGAAACTTTTCCATGTGTTTTTATACTAAATACGAATTTTGCTTAATCTGATGGTTTACAAAAGAAAAAAATATCATTATGGGGATACTCATTTAAAAAAGAGGTGGAGGACTAAACGCAGAACTAAGGATTTGGATGAGGTAAAAATAAATTATTTTATTTTTAAATTCTCATAAAAAATATATAAAATATTGATTTTTTGCTTTCCTCACTATGTACATATAATAATCTTTTGAATAAGGAACATGATAGTTCTGCATATTTTTTGAATGAATTCAATTATTTTGACCTAAAACAAATAGCGCTCCATTTCCTATCACACAGACCACAGTCAGTGGATATGCTTTTAATATATTTTAATTTAGAAACAACAAATTCTGTTAGAATTAAATAAAAAAGCACATGTAATAATTACATGATTTGAACAATATTGATAGTGCTTATCTTCAGTATCTCTTCGACTTTAGGGCTTTTAGACATTACTTAATTGATGGCATAGATAATAAAATTAACTTCTTCTCCAATCTCATATTACTGTTTGATACTTCAGGTCAAAAAAAAACACATAGGGCCTTAAGACCATTGGTTTACTGATAATTTAAAACTTCTACGCAGTAAAGCTTTAAATTAAAAAATGTAAAAAATAAATCAGATATCAACTGGAAATATTATAAGAACTTATGTAATCAAACTTCCATTGTAAATGAGAAAAAAGCATACTTAAATCACTTTAATAGCAGTAGTAATAGTGAAGCTTAGAGACCTTAATATTTATAGTAAACCACAAGCTGCAATTCCTGAAAAACTTAAACAGCCCAAATGATATTAATCAACATTTTCTTTTCCACATTAAAATTAATTATTTTTCTATGAGGGCAACTATGGATGTGAATTCAAATATCTCTTTAGCTTTAGAATTTTTAGTGAAAATGTAGTCCATAAGTATTTACTAGAAGTTACATCTTTAGCTTCCAGTCACGACAAAATCAATATAAGAATGTTATTTTTGTGTTATCCACATATATTGCCTTACATTACAGACATTTTCAATATATGTTTGGAATATAATATTTTTCCTGCCTCTTGGAAAAATCTATGGTTATATCTTTATCCAAAAAAACAAACTCCACATCTTTTAATGACCTTCGCCCAATAAGTCTCTTACCAGTTTGTTCTAAGTTACTTGAAAAATAATTAAATATCAAATTTTATGTAATTTAGATTTTTATCCAATGTTACCAAAAACATAATCTGGTTTTGGAAGTAGTTCTAGCTGCCTTACATCGCTATTTAAAATTACAAAATTACAGGCTTCCTCTCAGGGAAAAGCTACATCTTTATTATTACTTCACTTGATACGATATCTCATGAAATTTTGTATATTAATATTGAGAATTTTTATATCTTGCAGATTGATGAAGATATAAAACCTAAAAATTCAGAAAAGTTGTTAAATCAAGAAGTCGATTTTGATAAACCAGGTTCTGCACAACATTACTGTATTCATTGTGCCAGGTACTTCATAACTGAAGGAGCTCTACAAGACCATTTTAAAACAAAAGTACACAAAAGAAGATTAAAAGCATTAGAACTTGAGCCTTATACTATTGAAGATTCTGAAAGAGCTGCTGGTTTTGGTAACTGGAAAATACCCGCTAAAAGAAAAATTGAAACCCAAGTAAAAAATCCCATTGAGGACGTAGATTCTGATTCTCCTAGCAAAAAAATGAAAGTAGATGATGAAGATCAATTATAGAACTACATTTAATTATAATTACAGATCTTTTTCTTCTGCACTTTACATTACAGGAGAGAAAGCCCAAAATAACTTTGCCGTATTAACACCTATTATTGACTTTGAAAAACATATAAAAAATAAAGAGAATTTAGTAAAAAATATCAGAGCTAGGGGTTTAGAGATAAATGTTGATGACATTCTAAAACGATGGGCATTTTTTCAGGACATTTTAAAACGTAAACAAAATTTGGAACTTACTAAGGCAAAAATTGGCCAAAAAACGGCTACATTATTAAAGCTTTCAAATGCAGATCCACTTGAAATTGAAAAACTTAAACTTCTCTCTAAAACGGTGAAAGATGACCTTAAAAATCTTAAAACATCTTTTTATGATATAGAAGAAACCACTATGATTAAAGTTCTTGGTTTACCTAATATTTTGCATTCTAGAACACCATTAGATAGAGAATACATTTGTTATAGTCATCTGAATAAACCTCAAAATGATTCAGTTAGTCATATGGATATTGGTGAAGAAATGAAATATATAAAATATTTAGATCCATTTACATGCTATTTTAAATCAGATGCTGCATTGTTTGAAATAAAAATATTAAATTTATTTAGGGAAGCTCTTATAAAATTAAACTATTTAAACTTTTCCAACCCAAATTTTTGTAGAAGCATTATTTCAGAAGGCTGCAATGAAATTTGTCAAAGTGATGAAAATATGTTTAGAATTGAAGAACAAAATGATGACTTCAGTATAAACAAACTACATTTATGTGGTTCTGCGTCTCTTTATTCTTTTATGGCCTATTTTTCAAGACATCTGGTATTTCAAAATGCTTTTCCTTTGAAATATTTTAGCCTTGGTAAATTGTATAAACCTGTAAAAAATCAATCTCTAAGAAGTTTGTTTAATTTGAACCAACAGACAATTGTTAATATTTTTATTGCCGATTTAGAAGATAAAGCAGAAAATTTAAATAATTTAGTTGAACTAATTACTAATATTTATAATTCTTTAGGTGTACATTATAGATTGGCTATTTTACCAGCGAACAAAATTGATAATGCTGAAAGTCTCAGAATATCTATTCAAATGTATTCTAATTTTGAGAAAAACTATATTGAAGTTGGAAATGTCTCCTTTTATAATAGTTATATTAGTAAAAGATTAATATTTACATATTTTTCTAATAAAGAGAAAAGATATCCTAATGTGATATCAGGATCTTTACTGAATGTCCATAAATTTTTAGGATGTTTTTTAGAAAACACAGACAAATCATTGTTAACAGAATATTTAAAGTTGTCTAAATAAATAATGCTTAATGAATTGTTTTTTTATTTTTCAGTCACAAAAATATTTAGCATAATTTCTAGATACTAAAATAGTCAATTTCCGCAATAATGTGATTAGATCAAATAAAAACTCTATTCAAGAAGTACGAAAAACAAAATTATCTACAAAACTGCAAATCATTTTGAATATTATAAACTAGCAAACTAGAAGAGTAATCAAACCGATAAATACTTTATTTTATTAGTCTTAATTCCTTATAGACTTAAGTTGTATTATTGTTCATTATCTTATTAAATAGTATCCCTTAAGAACAAGAATAAATTCACTAATATCCTAGTATTGGATGTAGGCTTTTTTATTCTCCCTTTTGTTAATGAATGTTTTTGATTTATTTAATCATTCATTCATTTGTTCATGTTCTTACCTAATTCCATCTATATATATATATATATATATATATATATATATATATATATATATAAATAATTATTATTTACTAACTACTAGTCATTGGTTAATTTTAATATTATTAAGTTTGAACTATTAAATTAACAGAAAATGTGCTGATATATTTAATTTAATTTTTTGAGGAATCTAAATAAACAAATGCAGTTTTTTTCATTTGTTTTTAAGTTGTCTTTACATTATCTGTGGTCTAGCAGTTCTAATCTTACCGAACTTGTCCTAGTCAGTCGTAAGCAGGCAGAAATAGTAGAGTGTCATATTGTGACGTGAAAATAATATTTAAATAAATTCTATTGAATTAATTTAGAGTTTATGGTCCTAACCGTGAATAACTATGTGTTTCAACTAGAATTATAACCATGTATCCTTTCAATATCTATAAAAGGCATTAAAAAAAAGAAGAAAATCAACTTGCTGTCCTTATCAGTTTTGTCAAATGAAAGAACTTTTCTGATATTTTTATAGGTTACATCAATGTGTTTAGGGTAGTTCAAAGATAAACTTATTAATGAAATCTATTATTTTCTTTATAATCTAAGATCAACTGTTTTTTATAAACCATTATGGAGTTTTCTATTGATAAAGATAAACATGATATCGAAAATTCTGATACAGGTACTGATTTAATTCTTTCTTATATACCGCAATAAACTTTCTTTTTTTTAGAATCTATGGAATTTTTCATAGATACTGTAGGAAATGAATACTCATGCGATTCCCAAATCAAAACAAATTCTGGTAAGTATATAATTCATTAATATCTTGGATCTTTTCTTCAAACATCTTTTATTAATTTTTTTTATTGTCAGTGCAGGTATACATACCCTTGATAAATGTGGTACTCATTAATTTAAAAGTTTAATCCAACGTTTTTTAGCGAATACATTTTTGGAGGAGTTATTTAAAGATTTTGATTTCCCCTTGCAAGAAAAAAAGTCTGAACAGAAAACTGAATCGGAAAATGTCCTAGTTACTAAAGTGCTAGCTAGTTTAGGTGTTAATAAAGATGGTACACTAAGGTATAAGAAAAGTTATTCGAAAAAAGGACTAAATCCAATTAGACAAAAAGATGTAAAAGAAGCTCTTGCAAAGTCAGTTTTGACACCCGAATTTGAAAAGTTACACTTAGTACCACCAATTGATCTTTCAAACAAGAAATTAAAACAACAGAGAAAGGTTTGTCCTGAGATAAAATTAAAGTTATCTATTATAAATTGCATAATTTTAGAAAGAAAGAGATTTAACTAAAGGGAACAAATGGTATGGGTTGCCAGCAACAGAACTTACAGATGCAGCCAAAAGAGACTTAGAAGTCCTTCAAATGAGATCTGTTTTAGATCCTAAACATTTTTATAAGAAAAATGATTTGAAAGTCCTTCCAAAATATTTTCAGGTTAATACTCATAATAATGCAGTTTGTACTCAGCTTTGTACATTTTCAATGTTTGGTATATTTTAGATTGGCAAAGTAATGGATTCACCATTAGACTTTTACAATAATCGAATACCAAAGAAAATGCGCAAGAAAACATTGGTAGATGAGCTTTTAGCAGATGCAGAATTCAGCAAATACAATAAAAGGAAATACAAGGAAATCATGCAGGAAAAACAAACAACACATTATAAGGCTTGGAGACAGGCTAAAAGATTAAAGAAACAGAAATAGTATGTTATATTTTTTAATAAATCATAAGAAAAATAAAGGCCTACCGTTTTCTTTGATATATATAGCTTATTAAAAAATCATAGTTAAAATATCAAAATCCTCCAGTAACTAAAATGGAAGCACCAGTCATATAGGAACTTTTATCAGATGCTAAAAATGCTATAACTTCACCAATTTCTAAAACGGTACAATTTTCAAATACATCATTTGGAATAAATATATTTATTACCTTCTGGTTCTCCAAATCTTCCCAATGGTATCATACTTTTAAACTTTTCCTGGATTTTTTCAGGCACGGTTTCAATCATTCTTGTTTTTATCATGCCTGGAAAAATCGTATTGACTCTAATACCCATTTTCCCTAATTCTTTTGAAGCTGTTTTTGTTAAAAGGTTTACTCCAGCCTTACTAGCACTGTAATTACTTTGCCCAATATTGCCATATTTACCTACCACGCTAGATATGTTAATTATTGAAGCATTTGTTATACCATGTTCAACTATCGAGTTCCCAAATACTTTCATTACAAGAAATGTTCCCTTAAAAAGGTGATAATGTAATATTAACTCCTTTCAAATGGAGAGGTTAAACATTTTTTTGATTTCTTTTGCTTTACCTAATGGATATTAATCTTATTAGTATAACAAAAGTGACTGAGTTTGTAAATATAACTTTTTGTTTACTTTAAAAAATAAAGTAATATTTAGCAAAGCTATATAAAAAAATATGTAGTATTAAAACGCCCGTCTTTTAATTTCAATTTTGAAAATCAAATTTTGCATTTATCCACTGGAAACCAAATAAAAAAATCGTGAACCTCTGTATTTAACCAAGTGACATAGGATATGGTCTCCTAAAGCTCGGAATTTTATCTACCTGTAGCCCGAATTTCTGTATTAAGCATTAGTTTTATAATTACTTTCAAATTGATATCTAAAACTTCATTAAAATCTTCCTCAGACAAGTTTAAAAGAAAATTATCTCTAGTAATTCCAGCAGAATTCACAATAATGGATGGAGGTTTAGAATATTTTTCTAAGGTTTTTCTTAGAGCAGCACTTATACTATTAGCTTGGCCTACGTCTAATTGCACTCCTAAATGTTTATCTTCGGTATCATGGTTTAAGACTTTCAACGTTTCTTCAAGGGTTTTTGGAGCTTTATCTGCTACAACTACAGATGCACCTTCTCTGGATAAAATTTTACATGTTGCTCTTCCTATGCCTTGTCCACCGCCTTAAAAAGATCTAATAAAAACCTAAACATATATTTATATATTCTAACCTGTTACAAAAGCCAATCTTCCAACCAAAGACATTTTTTCTAATACTGAACTTTGATCCTACCTGATAAAGACACCAATTTAAATATTTAAAATTTGCACATAATTCGTTTATTGGTATATTTACCATAAAGCTTATGATATGTATTTATCGACATTATTCAAATAATTGAATTAAAGCATGTATGGATTATTCTCAAACTCCAACATGTTGTAAGCCGGCAATTGTTATGGTTTAAGGACAAAATAAAAAGAAGAAGAAATGAGCCTTTTAAAAATGAGCTGCTTAAGATATTTTTACCACAAACTAAAATAATCAAAATGGTTATTAATGAACTTATCGAATAAATTAATTAGG
The DNA here is from genome assembly GCA_951812935.1 of Hermaeophaga mercurialis. NCBI lineage: Eukaryota > Metazoa > Arthropoda > Insecta > Coleoptera > Chrysomelidae > Hermaeophaga > Hermaeophaga mercurialis. The sequence goes on along the minus strand of OX638359.1, from coordinate 35,954,065 downwards.
CAATAATGCAAGAAATTTTAGTTAAAGAATTTTCACAAGCAGTAAGCCAAGCTCAGTCTGTGATAGCAGTACAAGTCTATTTAGAACTTGTTCAGGTTAAGAAATATTATGATGTTGAATACAACTTCAACCAAACTTTAAACAAAATGATAATAACTGGGAAAAAACAGAAAAACAGTGTAATGTGCGCTTTTATCCCAATGGCAGTTACTGAATATTTGGATTTTAGTCTTTTACAAAAATTTACAAGTGCACATAGTTATCCATCGACTTTCCTTGCTATAGTAGCCTCTGATTCAACAACTGTTTATTATCAAATACAAGATGGTTTAATAGAACCGGAAGACACAACAGCAAATCATGTCAAGGTTTGTAGTTTTACCGAAAACTCTCCCAATTCTTCATTCAAATAATTTTTTTTTAGGTGAATAAACAAGCGCAACTGGATAAAGATTTGGAAAAGTATAGGGACAGTATTGAAAATGCTGCATTATTGGGTATAAAATTAAATATTCCAGAGAAAGCTGGGACCTCATCTGAAATAGCAGAACAAATAAAATAAATAATCTACAAATTATAAACGGTCACTTATTTTAATGCATTTTATTTCTAAATTTTTTATTTTAGATGTAACTTTTGATTTCTCTGCTATTCAACCTAATTGTGAAGTATTTTAAATTGTTAATATACTATAGGTAAATTAAAATAATTTATTTAAATAGGAAAACCATTACCTTACATATATCACAAGGAACATTTCTACTTAAAAACTTTGGAAACGATAAATGATGAAGTAAAATATAAAACGAATAAAATTTATAATAAATATACCGAATTAAAATGATGTCCAAAGACAAGTTAATCTATCTACTTTTTGTTTTAAAATATTGCTAATTAAAATTTTAACTTTTTTTCCCATTTATTTTACAGAGGTTATTTCTTGATATATTATCAAAAAATAACAATCCCGCTGCCCTTTCTATACTATCTGGAGGTACCTAGAACATTCAATACTAAATGAGAGTCAAAAAAGTAATAAGTCAAACTTACTTGGAAACTTGTAAGAGGTATATTATTATCAATGACTTCATTGGGCATTACATAGGCTTCCATTTCCAATTTACCATCTGGTAATTCTCCAACTACAACTTTAAAAAAATGAGTTGGTACTGCTACATTATTTGTTCCTATAACTTCATATTTCACATAGGTTTTTCCGTCATTTTCTTTCCTAAAATAAAATAATATTTTATAATCATTTACAAGATTAATAATCATAAATTGGATATATTTATTATTGACAGAATTATGAATTAAATCTACACCTTGGTAAATACAAGGGCCCAGTGCAGCAATAAACATTTCTGTATATTTTGGTTAGTTTCCTAACATGTTTTTCCAATCTGTTCCATGAATCTCGGTTAAACCCTTTACCAATTTGTGGTGCCATATTAGATAAATAAAAAGTGTCTGCAACATGTTGTAGACTAAGTCTATGATTTCCCGCGGCAGCTAAATGGCCTCTGTCATAACCAGATTTTTGATAATCCAAATTTTCAGACCTAAAAATATATTAAGATCAAAATTTTTTTGAGGTAATTGTAGATTTATTTATTTATTTATGGCTCACCTAAAATATTTGTGTATACTCTCATCTGGTTTAAATTCACATTTAGACCTATCGACTTCGTCGTTATACTTTAAAGATTCTTTAGTTAAATGTTCAAAAACCCAATGGGCGACTCTATTTCTACGGTCGTAACTTAGGACATAATCATTGAAAGACCTTAGTTGATCAAAGCTAGGAAAACCATATTTCATTATTTCGGATACTCTACTTGCATGCGTTTTTACTTCTGTTGTAGTTAAAGATGATTCGGGTACAGGGACAGGTGAAAACGGCGATGCGGCCGAGACTGTACCGAAAATTGGGAATCCAGGCATATTCTTTAGATTTATATGAGTATTGTCGCTTATGGTTTTTTGGCGCCCTACATATATTCCTGCTAGAAATCCACATGCGGTTACGCTAAAATATTTTATCATTTTTTTGCTAGACATTTTTCAAATTTTTTTGAAACATAGGTTAATTAACTGATCTTCTTTTTTTGATTCTTGGCCTTGTTACATATAGGATTTTTAGTACAAATACCGTTGCACGTCAGGAGTGACGTACCTCTTTCGTCATAGAACTGCCAACTAATTAAAATTTCCCTAACTAAGATAAATCATACGAAACATCACGAAAATTCACGAGGACTCATGAACGTAGTCATAGTACTAAAAAACCGAAAAAGTAATCGTAATTATTTTGATAATTTTAGAATTATTTCAATTATATTGGCATATATACGTCTTATTCTTTATAATATAAAGTTTATAAATCATTATTATATGTTTAGTACTCAAAAAACCATAATTTACATAATAATTTTGAAATTTTCTACGCCCATGAGACTCGTATTTATGATGAAGAAATGACATTGTAGCGATTGGCATGCCTTGATACGACGTTGTCGAGTATTTAGATTGAAATATTTCAACGATTTCTGACGTCCGGCCGTCAACCAGTTGTGTGTTTTCACCAAGTTTTCGGTAATTTTATAATATTGTCTTTATTTTTTTGCTTTGCTAGATAGTTAACTTATAAAAAAAACTGTTTTTTTCAAAACAAACATAGTGTGAATAAGCTGATTATTGACGTTTATTTCTACAAAATTCAGATTTGAATTAGGAGAAAGGATTTACCTTTTGTAGGAATTCGAATATTGTAGTTGAATTGTTTCTTATAAGAAAAATATATATTTTTTTAAACAAAACATTTTAATAACAATAAATAGTTTGCTATCTTTTTTATATGTCTCTATTTTATTTATTTAATAAAAATATAGTACAAATAAACAACATAATATAACGATTTTTATAACAGATTATTGAATATTAAAAGTAGATAATACAGCAAGAAGAAGAAGAATATCACAGTTGTAGATTGCTAATGAATCAACTGAGAAAAACATTTTTCAAATGTACTTTAAAACTGGCAGGATGAAGTGTCTTGAGTGTGAGGATCATATATTGTTCATATACGCTTCAATAAATTAATTTTTCATAATAATAAAGCTAAACAACATAACATAACCTTACATTTTTGAAACTTCCTACATTCCTCGACAATTTAGACAAGCCGACAACACTGCAGGGTCGTGATCTCATAATTGATATATGACTTGCAACGGGATTTGTATTAAAAATCCTATATCTACCAAATTAGTAGGATAGGAGAATTCTGAACTTGAGCCATTTGAGCTTGGAACAAAAATTCATTTTAGAGGGAATAATCGATACTATTGTTGAATTTGAATCTTCTATATATTATGATATATAATGAACACAAACATTTTCAGATTTTACTTTTATGATAAAGCTGTTAGAAATAAATTAAAATTAGTCAATATGAAAGTAGGTCTGTTCTAGGGTACTATATTCTCTTAAATTATGTATCGTATTTTTAAACAATAAATCAGAAATTACCATAGATTCAGAAACTAACATAAGCAAACAATAAAATCATTAATCGCCTGTTATTTAATTGTGTGTTAAGGGCTTCGACTACTGTTTTTAATCTCGTTTTTTGTATATGTTTTGTTACTGTTTTCTGGTACAACTTTAGGAACAGCACTGTTAATTAAAAATCTACAGTGAATGTTAGAGAGGAAAATCGGCTTCAGGGTACAGAAACCGATTTAACTTGCAGTTAAATTGGAAAATCGATTTTTCACTTGTAGACGAACCAAAAATATTCTCGCTTCAAAAATTCATCTCTGAAAAGTTTTACCAAATTTGCAATGAACAAATTGAAAACATCACTCTGACTTTATTAACAAAATTATGCTCCTGACTAAAATCTGACTTTAAATTTATATTTAAACTTTATATGGATATTCTGTGCTGTCTAAGTGATGCGCAAAATAAGAACAGTTTTTTAATGTTCATTCTCCGCCTAATAAAGCATACCCTTAAAGAAAATATGAGAAAAAATTAGTCGTTTAAAATTTATATTATATAAATATAAGGCACATCGTTTACATGGTATAAATAAAATTTAAATAAGTGGAATATATTTAACACTCAATAAAAAGTATAATTTTTAGTAAAAAAGGAATATTTCAAAATACTAAATCTAATATAAATAAGTAATTAACATGAAGCTGCTCAGAGTTTTAAGATTTTTTGAAATTACAACTTTTTAAATTAAGTATTAAAAAAACAGAAAACACAGAATTGAAAAAAGAATATCACAACTGGTAAATATATAGATATAGATACTTAAATTATTGCAACGAAAATATTGGAGTGATGTTAGAATATTTCAGTCTCTTTTGTAAACCCTAGATAATAATTTTAAATAAACATCTTACAATAATTTTCAGATTAATTATTGTAATTTATCAGCTACAATAGTAATTGAAAGTCGTTTATCAGGCCAAGAAAATGTTTTTGGTAAAGACAATGCCTCTGGATTTGCCAAAACCTACAAAAAATGGAGACAAAAATAAAATAATTTAGACCACAGAAATATTTAAAATACCTGAAAAGTGACGGCCATATCTTGTGCCAAATCGTCAGCTATAAGGACCTGTAACCAAAAGCCTTGGGCTACAAAAGGATAGTCAGGTTCTACCAAAGTTCCTGTGACAGAATGAGCCACTAATGTAATTGCAGTTTCGCCCAAAACTGATTTAAAAGTAAAATGTCTCCCGTGTTTAACTCTACCCCTAAAATAATATTAATTAGTATAATCAATTAATTTTATAAGTAATCTTACCTTATTGCAAGTGGTAATAAGCTTCCTGCTTCTAAATTAAAAATTAAGTGAATTCCTTCCAATTTTCTTATATTCATCAGTTCTGCCGAGTCTGAAATGCATTGGTTTCCTATAAATAATAAAGTGCTCGAAAATGTTGGAAATTATTCATAAAGCTTATGGATAATTTCAGTGCACATTTGCTACCGCCATCAGGATTATAATAATCACGAGATAGTTTTTTTGTTTTAAATGATAAGTGTTTTTCATATCTTTGGACATTTTTACTTTTAATTAATTAAAAGATACAAATGCTTGGTTTATTTTATAATTCACTATGGTGAAATTCTTTAGTTTTGATATTATCGTGCATATTTTTTTTGAAAATTAGTTGTTAGTATTTTAATCATTCACTTATCTATTCTATGATAATTTTAATATTTTGATATAAAAAATTATGTTTTAGTAATTGATAGTTTTATTAAAATTAAAGAATAATCACCTCAAGTAGGTAAATAGATTTTAAGCCTTTTATTGTCATTCTGTCCACATTCCTCTAATTTACAGTATTTTATATATTTTAACTGGAGACAAAACTCTGGGTATAATAATAACGTCCTTTTTATTATGTATTGGAATATCGTTTTTTACCACAATAAATTTTGTTAATTCATATGTTTTATTACATTAGACCATTTATAAACCAGTAATTTATATTTTATTATGTACCTTGTTGGAATGCCGATTTCATCCTAAATTCATCAATATGATCATCATTGACATCCTTCATCTGAGCAATATTAATTTTTGTTGGATCCTGCTCCACCCAGGAGCATCTGGCGCTAACTCCGCTCAAATTTGAGCCCTCTAATTCGAATCCTCTTTCAACTTCTTCATGGGCATTTAGGTCTAGTTCAAATATGCTTTCACCTCGTCTCATATCAGTTATATGCCAAGGTCCTCCAGCTCTAAAATTAAAAACCAACTTATAGCAACCTGTTACAAAAAATCACTTAAGATTTAGGGCTAAATATTAAGAACACATTTCTGTGCATTTACTTACGAAGGTATCCTAGTGATTATATCCAAAATTCCAGCACCATTCCATTGTTGAGCTGCCTTTAATTCTTCAGCACATATGCCAACTATCTGTATGAAATCTACTGTGCCAAAAGGAGTATGTGCGGTTTTTAGTTGAACATCTGTGGTCATAAGCATATGCTGCATTCTGGATTCACTGTTGTCCAAGGCACAGTGCCAAGAAACGTGATCTCCAGAACATAGTGAATTTCCTATTCATCAAAAATAAATGAACATAGATAATAAATATTCTTATTATAATATAATCTAAAAAAAGTTAAATACCTGATTGAAATACATATTTTGCTAAGGATTGCATTAGAGTGGCAGGCCATGTAGGAGGTGATGTCTCCTCTGGTTCCCTTTTTAGTTTAAAAGTTAATTCAAAACCAAATCCAGAAACACCTTCTGGCCTAGAGACATCATGGACTCGACCATCTCCATGTAAGTCTGATAAACCAAAACTGAAAATATTACGATTTACTTATGTGGTTCAATTTTTGTTACAAATTTCACAAAATTTGATTAAACTCTACAATATTTAACAGAAGTATATAGTTTCTAAAAATTTAATAATTTATGATTATAGTAAAACAAAAACAACATTAAGGCAGCCAATAAAAATTATAAATTGAACTTACCTAATGTAATGCCAATGTGGAGGAATATTCTCATGAGGAGTCCCAGGATTGGCATACATTGAAATATAGTCTAATGGATCAGGACCACCTAACCTAATAACAATTGAATACAGTTTTCAAAATTAATTTTGCTTTTTTAAATACATTGTATATTCTTTGGTTTTCATATAATATTAGAAAATCTTATAAACATATACTTTAATTTATAATAAATGCATACCAAAATTTTAGTAAAGCTGTAACTTGTAGAGGATTTGCTTGGTCAGGGTAGATTTTTCTGCAAAGACTATAGAGGCTTTCTAGTCCTGCGGGGGTTGGAGGAAGTATATTCATTGGGGGTCCATGAGGAAATCCACTAGCTTCTTCCATTGTTAGAATACTATTTTTAGCACCTTGATAATACACTTCACTGTATTTAGGAATGTTTACGACTGTTGACTTAAAATAATCATTTACATTTCTAAAAGCTTATGTACAAAAATTTATTTTTAGAATAATTAAAATAACACAGGAAATATGTTCTAAAATAAAAATAAAAATCAAAATATCTAGAAGTTGTATTTATCTACTTCATATGCAAAATGCATATATGCAACCACTAATACAAATAACATTTTTTTAATTGACCTAAATTCTATTTTAGTTCAAAAATAATATGGAATAAGATTTTACTGTATTATATAGTTTATCTATCCAATATTTTTCTATTCAAACTATTAGTTATTTTACAAATTATGTTTTAAACAATCAATTATATTTCATTTTCTATCTGATGTCTATTATTGTAAGAGGCATGTAAGAAAGTAAAAAGTTGGTTTACGTGGCTGCATACTATTTCGCAAAAGGATAAATTGAAAGCGTAAATATTTAGGTTATATTTGAATTTAAAAAATTCAATTCAATTTTATATACCTTAATAATTTTTATATCTTTAAAGATGTCTCATAGTTTACATGGCACTTTTGTATCGGAAAAGATAAATAAAATTCGCTGGAGACCTGATCCTTATAATAATTGTCATTTTTTTGTTACTGGTAGTGTAGACAATACAGAAAACAATATAAAACTATGGGATTTTTGTGAAAATATGGAGGAAGATGATATTTATCCTTTTTTAGTTTATAATTTACCTTACTGTGGAGATATTACAGAAATTCAGGTAGAACATACATTAATATTATTAATGCCGATCTTAATGGTCGAATGCGGAGAAGCCGACATTTGATCTCCAGGTTCCAGTTTCGAATCCTGGCATAGTGCATGGGGCTGTTTGGATTAATTCCGAATGCCATACAAAATTATTGTTAATGATGTTTAAAATTTAATATTTTTTTTGTAGTTTCTGAATCCTGATCTTTTTGTTACTTCATCCTCAAGTGGCTCAGTTAATTTATTCAGGGTCATCCCATCTTATTCAGAAAGCACAAGTTTAAAAAATGAATTGGAATGGAAAAAAATTCATCAGTTTAAAAATGGAGACATTAGTTCCTGTACATCATTAACTATTTACGACAATGATATAGTTACTATTGGTGAAGATGGTGTTATAAATTTATTAAGCGCAAAATCACCAAAAGTGCTTAGATCAATTGGTAAGCCGATAACGAGATGAAAAAACTAAAATAACTAATCTCATTTTAGAAGATGCAGATAGTTGTTCCATTCATTGTGCACTTTTCTTAAAGCATAATGAAATTCTAACTAGTAATTTAAGAGGCCAACTAAAAATTTGGGATATAAGGCAGCAAGATAATAAACCAAGTAGTACTTTTATGATTAGTGGTGAACAAGTAACCCCTACTTGTCTAACTTACCATCCTACACAGAGACATTTAGTTATAACAGGAGACGATTTAGGTACTTTTTTATAGTTTTGATGTTAATATTTTTTGATAATCAGTTGCTTTACCTTAAAAGTTTTAAATTATTTTAGGAGCTCTAACAACTTGGGATCTTCGCCATAACACTTATCCAATGAACGTTCTGAATGCTCATGAGGGGACTATTTCGGAAGTTAAATTTAATCCTGAATACCCTGATCAGCTTTTCAGTTGTTCTAGTGCAGGTATATTTATAAATAAAATATTATTTACTTGTCATTTTTATTACGAATGAAACCTTGGTAACTTAATGAGATAATTTGCTTAATATTATTTAACTGTAGGTGAAATTTGGCACTGGACTACAAAAGGAGACCAGACTGCTTCTCTTTTAAGTCCCGATGTGGAGACCAATGTTTGGTTAGCACCAGATCATGTGAAGAATAAGTTAGAAGTTTTTACTTTGATGCCAACATTAGGAAAGCCTATAAATTCGCTGGATTTGAATAGGAATCGAGTTATTTGTGGGTGTGACAACGAGGCTATTTATTTAATTAACGGAGTAAATTTGTAGCGAATTTTTTTGAATATCTCTTAATCTTAAGTTTTTATAATGTTATTTCAATAAATTTTTATGATAAAATTTCTATATTTTGTTTGGTATACAATAAATATACAAAAGCATTTATAAACACTATTCACAATGATATTCAAAATAATTTTTTTTTGAGAAGTTTTCAGAAGAATAGGTTATGTTATTAAAAAAATAAGTTCATCAGTATATTTTTTGAGTTATTTGTTTAGTACAAAGTTCATACAACACACCTATTGGAATGAAAGTGCTTAGCAGGAAACGGGATGTTTGTGTAATCGCTCAATTAGCCCAACCTTTTACTTCAGTATTTGAAATGTTTCTTTAAAATAGACAAAACAGTGCCGTCTCTGAGTTATTCTTCTTTCTTTTTAATATTATCTGCTATATATTAGTTCAGTTACTTTTCCACTTATTGGAATTGCTAAATAGAATTTTTGTAGTTATTTATGATCTCAGGATCTTGTCTACACTCAATTCTCTCTCTCTCTCTCTCTCTCTCTCTCTCTCTCTCTCCCTCTCTCTCTCTCTATATATATATATATATATATATATATATATATATATATATATCTAATTCTACGCTTGTCCTGAATTGAATGCCTTATATCATGTAGTTAGGTCCTTTGAGGTTTGCTTGTGCAGGGTTATGAGGGTTATCTTTTTTTTGGGACAAACGGCGATTATTTTATCTACGCTCTAGTTGGTTATTGCAATGGGCTTGGTTTATCAACTTTCCTTCTACATTCTAGGATTAGGGGTCTGTTTCTCTCCGCCTTGAATTTGTGTTGTAAGGCCTTCCATACTTCTCCAGGAGTTAACTTGTTGCTGAAGTAAGTTTATACCGTTGGTAGGGCAACTCTTGAGCCATAGAGGCCATGACACCAAGTTCTGCTATAGGGGGTAATTTTCATTTTTCCTTTTGGGTGCTTTCCTTGGCGGCACCTTTGTTGAAGCAAATATTGTGCTCCTCTACTTCTTCTTATGCTCTTCCTCATCAACTTCTTCCAACTATTCAGCTTCTGTGATTTATCTGTGCTGACTGAGCTGGTACCCAGCTCTGTTTTCACTCTTATTGGTCTTTTTGTTTTCTGTCTCCATAATTGATGAAGCTGGAGAAGAAAAATTCAACAAGGTATAATTTATTTATTAAACCTTTTCCCCTTTTGTAAAATTGTTAAAGTCCTACACTTCCTTGAGGGGCAGTAGGTAGTTAGGTGACATCTAATCATCTCTATGAATTCACTCATACTAAACTAACTTGATCTTAATTGAAAAATAGGAATCAAATGTAGATATCTTTGACATGCATGTTCGATTACATTCTAATCTAAAAAAATTGAGTTAATAGAAAAATTCAGCAGTAGTAATACTAACCAATGACTCCTTTGTGAGATTGTTCCGTACTGATGGTCAACAAATCTGTTTGCAGCTGAGAGATGATATGCTTTATTTGTTTTGATTTTGTGACGAGGGCGTTTTCCGTATTTCTTCCTACAAAAAAATAAGGATAGAAAAGTCCGATACAACAAAGTCCCTCACAGTAGAGAGTAACGCCGAAAATAATTCTGCAGGAGGTGGCGTGGTGTCTAGAAGGCTCAGTTGACAGTAGTACTCCTCTACCGCCGGGCATTCATCGGTAATAGTCATCTATCTGTTTGATTTAATTCTACGCCACTGTCTTAAAACATTGACCTCCAACCTATTGCTAAAATCAGCAGTGGCAATAGCAAATCGTTTAATGCAGTGGCAAAGGCCTATCTATATAAATAGATCGACCAATTAGGGTCAGGTGTAAATGTCAGGAGGGGTGAGGTGAAATAACGCAAACGAGTGGTCCTTGCTATTGCCCTACCGACGAACGGCTTCCTTAGAAAATCAGGACCAAGGATTATGGGCCGATTTACGTTGAAATGCTGGATTTATGGACTTATCGCATGCACGCGTTTGAATTTTTAGTCTCACTTTTGTCTGTAGCGCTGGTATTAACATTTGTTTAGCTAACCTTCTATGGAAAAAATGATATTGTTACAAATTATATTGTTAACGCTGGATATTTTCGAATTATGTTTTTAACATACATAGTATGAATTAATGAAATATTTAATTGAATTTTATTATTTATTATTTATTTAGAAAGCATGATGATTTAAAGATATCTAATATTTGCAAAGTTATGATTTCATCCGATCAAGTATTATTTCAACCCTAAAACATTTCAAATACAATAGGATCAGTAGATTATGTATGGAGGTCATAAAAGTGATTTCTGGTTGAAAATAATATCCACTCCAATGTAAATTAGGGACTGAAATTTAATTTACAACGGTGGGGTTAATACCAAATGTGGCCTGACATGCAAAATGGGAGGGTTGTAAAACGATCATAAAATGGCATGAAACATATAATAAAGTAACAGAGTTTATGACACTGAAATCAGCAGGAGTGTTTTAGAACATTAAATCATACTATTAAATACAAATTTTTTTTTGAATAATTATATTATTCCATAAATTATTGAATATGGAAAGCAAATGGAAAAGTAAAGAGTATATTTTCCGAAGGCAAGAAAAAAGTATAACTCGTCTCACTTAACGTTTTCATTTATAGATATACTCGCACCAAATTATTCATTTTTACGATTATCCAGATGTACCTAGACACACAGAGAACAGATCACACCTCTGTTAATTATATTAATAATTCCACGCTCCAAATAGCGGGCACGCGACGCGCTTGGAATGAAAATAAAAAGCAGTACATATTTTTTAAAGTGCCGTGCACAGAAGACTTTATCAAGTTTGGTTTCTGTTTAATTACTTATTTAAAATTTAACTATAAATTATGTATCTGCAATAGTTATTGAATTTTCGTAATGGTTCCAGTTTTTAAAGAAGGGTTGTTACATTTTTGAAATGTTATCTTCATTTTAACAAGAAATTGATATATATTGTGTGTTTCCGGAAACAGCAACTTTTGTATTAGCTACTTTTCTATTCTTGCTTTTTTTCTTTCTTACCTAAATTTATGCAACATCCAGGATTGTATAGTTGAGCTTATTTTATCTCTAATTCCATTTAGTTCAATCAATGCTCACTTTATTGCATGAAAATATAATGGGGCTTAGAAAACATAGGTACTAGTCTCACTTTTATTTTTGTTATGCATTCTTTTGATTTCTCGATATTAATACTGAATATTTTTATTTTTAGTCGATTTTGTAGATTGATTTTATCACTATACTGTATATGATTGACTAGTGTTTTAAAAAAAATCCATGTTTGTTTTCTTGTTACTTTATATCAGGCTTCTTGTTGTAAGAAGTTTATGTATATTTCTTTTGTTTTTCTGTATTATTTTTTCACTTGTTTGTCGCATAATGAAAATTAGATTTTGAATGCTTCGACTTTCCAGTACCTACTCTTCTGATTTTTTTCCATCATTGTAGCTGATACTTTTTCTGGAAATTTTAATAGTGTTACTACTCTGCAGTTTTGCCTGTCTCTTAATTTTTTATATTTATCGTTCTAAGTTCAAAACGGATTGAGAAAATAAGATGATTAAAAACTGTGAAATGCAGATTTGTATTATCTGTTTTAAATACTTTTAAATGTCGGAGAAAATGATATAAAAATATCAAAACAAAAAAAGAAATAGGTAACATCCTTAATGTTGATTGTTTAAGTTTAAAGTTTTAATACAACTTTTTTTTTGTTTACATCCACTTAGCATTAAAATTACATTTCAAATAATGGGATAAATTACACAACAGATTGCGTCTACACCCTAAAAATATACAAATCTATAATCTGGCAACAGTGTTGATACATTTTTAAGGTTGTTTGCGGTTTTCTATTCACACCATTATAATTTCTCTCTTCTTTGGTACAGTTTCATTGTTAATTAAAAAAGCCGGCAAATTTTTGTTGTATCTTTTAAATATTTATTACCATTAACGTTGTGATTATTGATCCGTTTTTGAAATATTTATGTTTAAATCATTTACAATGCACCACTTCTCCATAAATTTAACCCGCCACTATCATATTTTATACTACACGTTTCCTCATCCATTCCTATGTGCGGCAAAGAAATTGAATATACATTCTATTAGAACCGTGTCTGTGCATTATTTTAGTCGATGTGGATATCACAAAAGCAATGTTGCCAAAGTAGTTTTGGTTGAGATCCTATTCGTTTCTCTTTTTGTTTCATGTAATCAAATCAGAAGAAAGGAAACGTGTTTGTTGGTAGTGCGTTTGTAGGTCTATATAGTTTTGAATATGTAAGGGAGCAAGTGCTTTGAGTAGGAAAATTACGTGATGATGTTTGGGTTTTTCACAGCAAATAGCACCATCTGTAAGTCGTCTCTGAGCTCCAACACAAATAATAATAGCCATCCCTTCCCCCTACAAGCTGCACCGACCTTCTAGGATTAACTGCCGGAAGATGAATAATTATTATTATTAATATTATGAATGACATTTAGAGAATGAGAATAAGTTATATTCTACTGTGAGTTTAATAAAATAGGTTTCTACAGAAACAATATGATAATAGGAGGTTTTAAACACTCAGTGTGTTGATCTGCTTTATCAGTTAAGTCCACACGAATTAAAGGTTGGGGAGAGAGGAACAGACCAGCAGACACCACGTTTTACATCATTTTCGCCTTACGCCCTACCTTAACTCTCCCTTAACTCGAAACTCATCGCGATCGCACATCGCACGCCGTTCTTTTTAATCCAGCCCGTGTGCGGAGTGCGCGCGCGCCATTCCTTTGGAAGACTGCAGCCCAGCGCAAGGACCAGTTCCTAGTTCGGGGCTCCGGTAAAAACGTCCGGGGTGGTCGCAGGGAGGCTTTGGGACACATTTACACAGTCTGCTTGCTCGATTTCATAATGATTTTATAAATGAAAGTAGCGCGGATGGGTCGAGATTAGGTGACGAAACGTCGCGGCATGGACTAGGGCACACTCGATGGGGTTGGATTTTTTTGCAAGTGAAGAGAACGAGACGGTTTCCTAAGGTATGTGATATAACCATTTGGTGGTTAGGAGGGAGTACATTTTTTTGGAATTTTTGAAATAAACGAATATGCTTAGAAAGTTAAAATTATGGCAGAGGGATCATTGTTTTCAAATTACTGTTAATGCCTTCTAAAAAGTTTTCATTAAGTAACTATTAAAAATTATATTTGTTGATTTTTAACATGAGGTTTGTAATTTATTTTCAAAAATTTTATCCGTATTACAAAATGTATTTTGAAGTGGTATTAGAAAATAACTGGAAATATTTTTAATTATACAATTACACTTGCATGGGGCAAAAATAGGCTGCACTTCGATGTATCTATATAGAGTGAAAATATCAATAAACATATGTACCGTGTGTTCAAGTAAGAAAAGGTGCCGGTCATATCGTTTATTGTTAAAAATGTAGAAACTAGTGTTATAGAAAATGTTTAAGGCTCCATGTACAATTTTTAATATTTCAAATAAATGTTACAAAGTGTTCCAAAAACCTGTTACAACTGATTGATTTTTTTAATCGTTACACGCAGTATATTTTATAGCCTATTTTAAAAGGACAAACAATTAAAAATAATCGAATATTTTATATTTTAAACGCCTGCTGTTTGAAAATCTTTGAAGCATGTACCGTATTTACGATATTTTTAAACTAAACTAATTGTTCGGACAAAATTTGGATATTTCAAAAATAAACTACTTATCTTTTATTATTTTTAAACGACCAACTATCTGTTTATTCAATGTCTGTTCAAATAAATAAAATAATTTAAGTACACAGGACCGTCCATAACTGGGATTAGTTTATGTCTAAAATTTAGTAAGAAGCAAAACTTAATTTTAAGAAATTGGTTTTCCATAAAATCATCTTTGAAAAACGATTTACTGACTTTAGAACCACCAAATTTAAAATTCGCGTCACTCTTAGGTATCCTATAATAGTTTAAAAAAATATTAATTATAAAATATTAAAATAAACTTTTAAACAACAGAAGCCTCATTGACTTTGTTTAATGTATAATTTTCTAATTATTTAGTATTACATAAGAAAAATACACTATTTTAAATAAGTTTCGCCATATTTAGTAGTTACTGCGTAAAAGTAACTATAACACAGTCACCGCTACGTAATAACAACGTATTTGGCACATACCTGTTACTAAACTGATAGTAAGTGGTGCATTCCTGGATAGTAGCGTTGACTTCCGATATTTTCAGTCGTTTCGTTTACAGTGAAACTTTTAATATTTTTTACTTATTATAACGTTTGGTAGTATATAATTTACTAAAAAGGTTTTTGGCTATAATACTTTTACCTCTTCTAGATTCTAGGTATAACCCGAGAGATTTAACTCCAAAATGCAGTAATTTGTAACCATATAGTCCTACGAACTATATAGAAAATTTAGCTTATCATACTTCAAGGTAGCAAACTTATTAAAAATAATTTGGTTAGAAACCGTGGGTAGTTCCTTTAACATATAAACGAGTATTTATTATTTTTGATATATTTAGCATATTGCTTATATTGCAACTCTTTAGCACCAAAAGGTTATTAAATTTTTCGGAATTCTAATCCG
Organism: Hermaeophaga mercurialis; assembly: GCA_951812935.1. Taxonomy (NCBI): domain Eukaryota; kingdom Metazoa; phylum Arthropoda; class Insecta; order Coleoptera; family Chrysomelidae; genus Hermaeophaga; species Hermaeophaga mercurialis. The sequence goes on along the minus strand of OX638359.1, from coordinate 35,938,518 downwards.
GTGATTTGAATTATTTATCTATATATTCACTTAATAAATCAGTTTAAAAATGTTTACTTCTGGTTACAGTGTAAGTTTCTAAGATACATTAATTGAAATACCGAGCGGGCTATTGAAAAAAGTCCATCATCCACTTCGATAACAGGTTTCAAAAACTGGTTTTAAATCTAAAGGGATCATGATGAGGAAAAATCCTGAGACAAATCGGTTTTTGATTTTAATTTATTGTATTTTTACATAACAACTAAATATACAGGGTAAACCATTTGTGAGTAACTATGTCACCGAATTTTTTTTTAAATGGCACGCCCTGTTTATTTTATTTTTTTAGATTGCAAATTTCAAGACTATTCCAAAAATATATCATACTTGTGTTCAGTAATTAATAGTTCTGAAGATACAATAATTTTAAAATTTGTATTTTTGAAGACTTTTAATTAAATTAAAATAACAAAAATAACAGTAACAATAAATTGCCACACAATAAATTGCAGTAAGTGTTCGAATTGTCTTCCTTCTTGTGGTTGACAGTGTCCTAACTGATCAATAAATTCCTGCTGTAATTTATTAATGGTTTCCTGCGAAATGTTATTTATTTCTTGTCTTATTCTATTTTTCAAATCATTTATGTCGTCGGGTTTACTTTTAACAAAATTTTTTATACAACCCCACAAAAAGAAATCTAATGGCGTGAGATCTGGTGACCTTGGTAACCACTCAATGGGCCCTCGTCTACCGATCCACTTACTGGGGAAAACTTCGTCAAGATATGTTCGAACGGCGGCTGCATAATGTTGCGGCGCCCCATCTTGTTGATACCACAGACTTTCATCGATATTTATAGGAATGTTTGCACTAGGGAATAAATTTATTAAAGTTGGAATCAAAAAGTTCATTAAAAATTGCAGATAAGTTTACAGTTCCGTAAAAAAATATGGTCTAATGATTTTATTTCGAACAATTTCTGCCCAAACATTAATTTTCTGTGGATATTGAGTGTGATCTTCTCTCATCCATTTAGGATTTTCCTTTGTCCAATATTTACAATTCTGTCTGTTGACTTCACCGTTTAATGTAACTGTTCATTCATCAGAAAATTTCCGATGCACGTCATCGAGGATACAAATTGTTTATCCTATCGGCCAGAAAAGTCATACTTGTTAATCATATCTTTTTTCATTTACAAGAAATACTTGTATTAATGTACTGTTTCATGAATGTTGCCATATCAATATTATCAATATGAAGTTTCCATTGCTGACAGACATCTTAATGCAGAATAATGTCATATACGTACGGAATTTTGTAACAATGTGGCACCAAGTAACTTTAGTTATATTATAACGGGCATCGGAAATTTTGTTGTAGGTATTTTTTCTATGCAACTTTTGCACATTATAATTAAATTTTAAAATATAGCTCTGCGCTACACTTAGCGTAGTTCGCAATCAGAGGATTGAAGTAACCTAACCACCTACTCGTTGTTTTTAAAACTGATTTTACTATTTCAGCCGGTTGCCATCCTCAAAGGGCGCAAAGTGTTGCTGTTTGGCAGCTTATGACAAAATCCTTTTACTCCACATACGCGTTGCATAGATAATTAAGAGGATTCACACTTTAAATTAGTGATATTCTGTTTAACATAAGATGAAGATTGGTAATATCGAAAGAACAGTTATGGATAATCACATGGCTGAGTAACCTTTCTAATAATGTGCCACACATTTAAAATATAGGGGTTGGAGAACTAGAAGACAAAGAATTACCACATCACACATTAAAAATCGGTTTGTTTCAGCATTTTTTTAAAATCTGATGATTACTGCCAATTACCATAGTAGACTTTTCTCAGTGGCCCACTCTGTATAATAGTAGAAGATATTTGCTAGAATTTTCTAGAATTTTAAGAGAGTTGAAGTATTTTACTTTGGTTTTGACTTTTTTATTCTTGAACGAATGGTTTTTTCCTTATTTATGTACTAAAGTCGGACCTGCGTTAAATTAGACCGGTGTTTTTGCAGATGGTTTAATGAATCCAGGAACACGATTCGTTTACTTATATAAAGATTGCAAAAATAAATTGGCACACTTGGAAATAAGTCATCTCCCGCTGCACTTCTCGTGACTCAAATTGCCATTACGTGCCCGTTTATTACAATTTTAAATTAAAAATGTCAATTTCCTTATAACAGTTTTCGAATATAAGCGTCAAAAATAGGATCGCTTATCTGAACTGTTGTCATGTTAAATACTTTATTTACAGCTATTTAATAATATTGAAATATTGTGCGTAAAACTAAATACATAATAAAACTACATGTCATGGTTAATTATATTATGATGTCTTACGCCAAAAATGTTGAAATAAAATTTAAAAACTCACTGCTTGCGTACTACCAAATTTTGAGTAATGCAGCCATTATATCATAGTAGTATTTCATTGATCCCTACAGTCATAAGAAGTTTATTGGTAAAATATATAAAAAAAGTAAGCTTAATATACCGAGGGGGAGGGAGCTAAGCAGTACTAAATGCGCCAACTTACATGTAGGTCGTGTCACGACTAGTATAGGTCTGCCTAAGTACTCTTTAAATCCTAGGCAGTCAGAATAAACCGATACTAGACAGGTACCAAAGCACTGGGCTTACTAAGGTAAAGCAATAAGAGGCTATCAAGGCAATAGTAAGGCCATAGCCTTTTTAGAGCATTACTAAAACATCTAAATAGACATGACGTAACCCTTAAAACCCCTTGGTAGATAAGTCAATATAAACATACAAATAGGGACTCCATACATTTTTTAAACTTATATGTATAATTAATTTTAAAGGACTTATCAGTGTAAAAGAATTATTTATATTCTAAAACATATTTATTCAACTTAACGTTAAATACAGATGTAAATTCAGCGAAAAATATAGAAATATTCACCCCGATAAAATTTTTTTGCAAAGGACTGACAGTTCTTTTTTTTCTGTGAGCTTCACAAACGAATTTTTATAAAAAAAAAACATATAGCGTTAACCTTTCCTGTCAGAACTTCTAGGACACTGGTAACATCTACCACGTTTTCTTGTTGGATTGGCTTCTAAGGCTGATTTGTAGTCTTAATTCCACAGTCTCTATGAGCTGATTAGTGTTGTTTATAATTGGCTCTCAAATTCAAATTATTGCGAGTACGATCATCTTCTAACTGTATCAAGAAATATCGTCTTCGCCAACCAATTTGGATTTTTCACCATATAGAATACATACGCGTTTAGGACACAAATATACAATGTGTTCATAAATATCCTTTAAATTGTTTTTTTGATCAGTTTATCAGTACTATTTACACCACCTTTTGATTTATTGTAGTCTACTATTATGTATGGCTTGTTTTTCTTCTCTGCATAAACTAAATCATGTTTCTGGAAAGAACATGCACCATGTTTGTAAGAAAAAACCGCCAGATCTTTGGCAAATGCAACCATTGAAGGTTTTGTTGGTCGTCACGTTAGGTTCAACTGAGGTTAAGTGTCTGGTTTATTCTTCCGACAATTCCCAAGAAGATTCAGATTTTGAGTTAATAAATACTGTGCTAAGAGGTACACTTGTAAAGAAGTTCCATGACAGGGTTTCACCAAATCTTTTACTACGCGGTAGCCTCGCTTTTCTGTAACACTATACCATCTGGTATTTTTTCAGTGCACACATTTTTATACTATATCGACCCGGTTTGGGCTTTTTGTATTGCCTGAATGGGCATTTTCCTCTGAAGCATACTAATTGCTCATCAACTGTCGTATGTTCGTAACAATCATATTTCATCAAATCTATTTCATGACATAGCATAGGTAAAAAAAGAACGTCGAATGGAATTATCAGAAGACTATATTTCTTTTCTGTATTTACGTGCGTCTGTTTTCAAAAGTATATATATATATATATATATAAAAGATATATTTTGGACCTAATAAAGAAACTTAAGATTCGGTATTCATAGGTTATGCATATCAGATTTTTCCTGGCTGCTAATTTCTAAATTGTTCTCCGTCTCAGACATTGTCTTGAAGATAATGTCTTGATTTTGTGATTGGGATCTAGATCACTTTCGTAATCGATTTCACAATCAGAATCATCATCTAAGTTTAAGGTATTGGCAATTGTTTTGAGTTCCTCTTGTGTTAAACGATATTTTTCCTCGAGAATTCACAGTAAGTGGAAATTTGGTGCACCTAAATACCTGAGAGGTCCCCCTTTTATCTAAATAGCAAATTTCTTTAATCTTTAATAAGGATAATAATAATAATAATGATAATAAAACGTCTTTATTGCATACATATATATATATAAGTATACTTCTGGGAGGCGAGATTTAGCATAAGCTAATCTTTCATCTATCGCTTCTTATATTCTAAAAATAGAAGAAGATTAATAAATAACAATCATCAAATTATCCATAAAATAAAGAAAAGTGAATGAGTTAAAGAAAAGAATGAACGAATTAAGAAATAGAAAAAAATGTGTAGCGACACTGGGAAATTCTCAAATAAATGAGTTTTAGTACATATCTGATCGCAATTTTGCCAACAACTTTAAATAATCTAAATACCACATGATTAATAGGTCTGAGGTCTTTGAAAAAATGCTGGATGGTTAAAGTTCTGTTTTTACCTTATTTTTTTCTGCACCTATCTAAAAATTTTTGCCATTGCACTGTCGGCTAGCAATTTTTGTTTTCGTTCTTGTACTGGTGTTCACCCCTTTCTTGCTAGTTCGTTTATTCTTTCTAGATCTACGTACAAAATGAAAAAAAAATAAACGGAAAAATCTATTAAAAGATGTTGATTTTAGATTGTCAAATGCTTGTAAAAACTTATTTAAAACGATGATAGGAAGTTTTTAAAAGATTTTCGTTGGTTTTTATTGGCATTGGTCTTCGAGACCCACTGGCCAGGAAATATGTTATTATTATATTAAATTTGGGACATTCACAAATATCTATGTCCATGCCAGGATTGGAACCTGGAACCTCGAAACCGAATGTAAAATAAACATATCTAATTAAAATACAGGATGGGCCACTCAAAACAGTCCACCCCGATATTTGGCAGTATCCATTAGATTTTTAGAAAATAGCTGAAACACATCAATTTTTTATTCCAAAGGGGACTCCTTTTCACGATACAGACATTTGTTATATATCAATCCGCTCCCCTCCACTTCTCCAACTCCTTAATTTTAAATAGAGAATGTACCATGGCAAATCATTATAAAGGTATTGCAATGGACTAATCAGCCATATGATCATACATGACTTTCCTTTCGATATTAGTTCTATGTATGTTTGTAAAAAAGCCTTAATTTAATTAAAGTCTAATACCTCTTAAAAATTAAAGGCAACGCCTATGTTTGGCTAATGTGTCACATTTTTTTATCACGTCAAAAATAGCAAACTTTGTAAATATTAAATAAGTAGTTACTAAGACGTTTGTTAGTGTTTTCAAGTGGTGCTACTCGTAGTTAATCTAATAGGTGTTTTTAGATTACATCCAAAATAGTTTATTCTATTGAAGGCGTTGCGCTTTATTTTTACTAAGGGCACTTTATCACGCTGTATATTATATTCCGTAAAAATTAGAACTTGTTTGAAACAGAAGAAGATTTTGTTGTTGTAAGCTCTCTAACTTTATATTCTTGTAAATAAAATATTCTAGAAATTCAATTTAATATTTTTGAAGCCAGGAATAATTAGGTACAGATTATGATATTAGTTGTTTAAATGTCATACAGTAACCAACTATTGTCGGTAAAAGAATGCTGATTTTGAGTGCAAACCTTTAGACACATCAGACAACTCATATCTCCAACGATACTTAACAGAGCTGTTTCTATTTTTCAGACCTACCTTAACGCGACGGAGGCCGAGTGGAGGAAATTCTTTGATTTTTCTTACGTTTCTACGTCCTGCCGTCGACTAATGAGCATGCAGTCTAATTATAGGAGAGCATTAAGCGTGAAAATTTTCTGCATCTGAACAGATGATAGAACACAGCATCATTTGCCGGTAGACGTTCGGGATTCGCGGAGAAAAGTTAAGCGTTGTCACGACCTTTCGAATAAAAAGGTAAATAAACATTTCCGCAGGTGATAGAGATATGAAAAAAGTTCGTTTTTAAAAGCAGAAAAAAAAATAACTGTGGAAAAAATAGATGGCTTCGGTTATAGTTTTGTACTAATTTAAAATCATATTTAGGTATAAGTTGTGATAGTAAATTATACTAAGGACATTTAAGTTTTAGTAAGAATAAATGAACGTTATTTCCTAATTTGGTAAGTTTATATTTTTAATTTCTTATGCTTCACTCGCATGTGAAGCAAGCTTTTCTAACTATAAGATAAGCAAACAATTATACAAAATTAACTTATAACTGTTTTTTAAAATGGCATCAGGGAGTTGGAATTCAGTTATTTTTCTAAATTTTTATTTATGATATTCCAATCTCAGTATTTTTTCTCAATTTTCTTAAATTACATCTTTATATTCATTTTGAGTTTTTTTCTAATTAATTCAAATTTTTTTATTAATGATGTTTTGTTCATTTCATCCTCGATAGTTCCATAATTTTTTCTCCCCTTTCTCATATCATAACGGGTATTGAAGTTGGGTTAACTTAATTTCTTGAAAAGCGAATACTAAATCAATATGAAAAAATCTAGTACAAGATCTAAAAGAAATGAACAATTATAATGAATTTAGAAAAGGCAATTCCTCTTCTTCTTCTTCGGGTGCCTATTCGTTCCGAATATGGCGATCATCCTGTATATGATAACTTTGTTCACGGCTACTCTGAATAATTCGGTGGTAGTTTTTGAGAACCATTTCCTTAGGTCCGTGATATTCGCCTTCTTCCTGGTCTTCTCTTACATAAATTTTCCCTTGGAGAACAAATTTCAAAAGGTTGTATTTGATTTCGTTTCTTATAATATGTCTAAGGTATTCAAGTTTTCTTCGCTTGATAGTGTTTTTCTTCATTCGTTCCATCACTGTTTTGTTGGTCACTCCGTCCATCTATGAAATTCACAATATTCTCCTGTAGAGCCTCATTTCGAAGGCATCGGTCTTCTTTTTGTTGCCTCGGTTATTGTGCAAGACTCTATTCCGTAAAAAGTATCGAGAATACAGCATCGGAGGAGTTTGATGTTGACATCTATATTAAGGTTGTGACTTTTTAGCAATTTAGCCATTTGATCGAAGGCGGTTCTTGTTTTCTCTATTCTACGCCTTATTTCCTGTGGATAATCCCAATCCTCATCGATCATAGTTCCCAGGTAGGTAAACTGTGATACTTTCTCTGTAAGTGTGTTATTCATGGTTAGGTCGTACATTCCACCTGTTTTCTTGCTAATTACCATGAACTTGGTTTTACTAATATTTATTTCTAATCCATATTAACTACTTACGTCTTTTATTCTGTTCATTAGTTCTTGCAAGCTGTTCATGCTATCGGTAAATATAACAGTATCATCTGCGTATGGAATGTTGTTCAATAGTTCCCATTCAGAAGGATTTCTATGTCAGTACGCTCAAGAGCTTCTCTAAAGATTTCTTCTGAGTAGGGATTGAATATGAGTGGCGAAAGGATGCGACCTTGCTTAACGCCTTCAAGATTAATGACTGCGTTGGTTTGCTCTTCTACATTAATCTTAATAGGAGCTGACTGATTCCAGTAAAGGTTCCTGATAATTCTGAGATCTTTATCATCCATTCCCGTGTTTCTTAAAACCTCCTTCATCTTCTCGTGCAGTATTCTGTGGAACGCCTTCTGATAGTCGATAAAACAAGCGAAAATATCACAATTCATATCCCTGCAGCGTTGGAACAATACTTGAAAACAGAACAAGGCATCCCTTCATAAATCCAAATTGTGTGTTCTTTACTCTTTCTTCACATAACTTATAGATTCTCCTAATTGTTCTGAAGTCACCATATGCTTTGGCTCCCTATTTCTTTGTAGTACTATACATTCCGAGATGATCCATTCTTTTTGGTTGTTAACTGCATTGTAGATGTTATTGACTATGCCGGTCAAGAATTTGACGGATTCGTCATCAACGAGTTTGAAGAATTCTGAATGCATCCCATCTGGTGCTAGGTCCTCTCCTTCTTTTAGAGCGTTAATAGTGGCTTTGACTTCATCTGTCATAATAATAGGTCAGACTCAGTTTGAATGGAGGAGTGAGTTTAATCTTTCATCGAAAAATAACTGTTCTATATACTTCTTCTAATCGTTCCCCATTCAGAAGGATTCCTATGTCGGTATTCTCAAGGACTTCCCTGAAGATTTCTTCTGAGTAAAGTTTGAATATGAGTGCGAAAGGATGCAACCTTGCCTAACACCCCGAAGAATATTGACTGCGTTGGTTTGCTCTTCCACATTAACCGTAATAGTAGCTGACTGATTCCAGTAAATGTTCTTGATAATTTTGAGATCTTTATCATCCATTCCCGTGTTTCTCAAAAAGGAAAGGTAATAGGAGATAGTGCAGATAGTGAATATCATCAGTTTTTGTCTATAATATTTTATTTTTCTAGAATATTCGCTGTTATATATAGAATATTTATACAATAATTTCTTTAGTCAAACTTCATTATCTGCTAATTTTTATTATTTCTTTTTCAGTAGGTTTCCTTAATTGTGCAAAATGGGTACCCCGTCGGATAGCCCAGTCGAAGAGGTGATGTTCGAAATAGAACCGTCTAGGGTACCAAAGCCGATTCCCGTTGCTCTGGAGGATCTTTGCCGGCTCACCAAATTCACCAGGCAAGAAATTCGGATCATGTACAGGGGATTTAAAACGGTAAGTTAAGTTTTACTGTTATAATAAAATAAATAATAAAGTTACTTGTATTATTAACTATTACATAGTAAATATGAAAGGTAAATTATAATTATCTTTCATATTTATTATGAATAGATTCCACTTAGTAAAGGTAGAAACAGTTAATTTATTACATAGTATTTTCCTAACCAATAGATGCGTTTTTTTATTTACCTAAATGAACCTTATTTAATGTCATGTGAGATTCAAGTGGAATTCTTCGATGGTGCAGATAACATTTTGGTTGTTTTATTGAAAAGGAATTAGTAGTAAAATTAATTGAACGTCTGAAGTATTTTGATATTAGATGGTTTGTTGTAGCCCCATAATTCTATACCATAGATCCAAATGGGTTTTAATATGGGCTCTCTTGGGAGGTGTGATCTTCTATGTACGTATTAATTATGCCATGTTTTTTATTTTTATGTTAAACTAATTTTTTTGCCCATAATGCGTTGTCTGCAGGTCAGTTTTTATTCACAATGAAGTCTTAGATATTTTACTTTATTTTTAATGGAATAATAATATTGTTTACGACGAAGACATTTAGCTCCACTAGTTGTAAAGGTTACTTAGCATTCATAATTTTCAATAACTTCAACTAGTTTTGAAGTAGATCAAGGAGAGTTTGTATTTTCTGAGATACCCTTATCGAAGCATGATCTGTAGGAAAGATCGTTGTATCATTGGCGAATATGCTATTAGCGGATCTTCTCTGACTGGTACATCAACAGTAAATATTAAATAGCTCCACAAAGACTTCCTTGTGGTATACCAGAGTTATTGGAGTGTTACTCTGATAAGTTGCCTTCTAGTGTCACCTGGCCGCTTAAAAATTATTTAATGATAAGATAAATTTGATTCGTTAGTTTATGGTTTAACTTGAAAAGTAGAGTTCTATGCTACACCTTAGCAAAGCTTGTTTTGCATCCAAGAAAGTCGAAGAACTGATTTTTTTTATCTATATTCTCTCTTTTATAATATCAATCCTGTGGCATTATTATATGGTAGAACGATTATGTCTAAAACCAAATTAATGATCTGGGATGATATATTTGAAGTGTTTTTTAAAAAGGTACTGTTTTCAAGACCGTTTTATTCCGTTTTACTCTTTCTCTTTCTACATCTACATTTCGGAAATAATAGACGGAGCTATCTTTTTGGATGCACTCTATTTTGTAAAGGAAGAATGAACTTATACGAAACTTTTTAAACCGCGCAAAACATAGTTGAGAGTTTTATCAAAGTTAGATTAAAACTGTCCTAATTTTCGAGATATGACATTTTCCTTTTCATTCTAACCCTTCCGCCGTGCCGGTACCCGCATGTTCGTAACAAAACTATTTTGGATGGGATTTAGGTAACTTTTGATGTGATAAAACTTTGCGGTGACATATACATTACCGTTTAATTCAATGGCCACACCGCAGAGGACAATAAACATTTTTGTTTTATCATCTCGGTATGCCAAGTATGGGGAATGAAAATGGCAGGGAACTTTACGATTGCTTTGAGAATGCGGACGTGCAGGACTCGGATCGGCATTAATTGGATCGAAAAATCGGCTTATGAAATTCTATTCGAATTTCAGTTTGATATGTTCAATTCTCAATCTGTAATAGGTATATTTAACACTTTATTTGCTATTCGAAGAAGGTATATCAATTTAGTTTAGGTCTGTATCTAATTGATCCTGAAGTATCGAATTACCTAATTAGTTAGTCATTGGATATTGAAGTGTAACAAATTTATTAATGTTGATTAATAATAATAATAATAATAATAATAATAATAATAATAATAATAATAATAATAAACAATTTTAATTCGCATTAGAAACATTGTACCAAACTGAGATATACAGGGTGTTATTGAAATACACGTACATATTAAAATGGGGAATAGTATGTAATGATCAAAAACGATTGGCACCAATTTTAACTTCAAATTCTAAAATTTAAATATTGGGGAAGAGTCCCCTTTTCCGACCTACTAGTTTCCATATTTAAAGAAGTAAAATAAATCGAAATTGAACTTACCCATAGAAATTGCACTGTTGCCGTAGCAAAACCAATTAATTCAAAATAAAGTTTATTACAGTAATTGTTCAAAATGCCGTCCATTATTATTTACACACACTTGCAATCGTCTTTCCAAAGAACTTTGAACATTAGAAATTAGTCTTGGATTTTGTCGTAGTTCCTCGGCTACCGCATTAACTTTATTGGTTAATTGTTCAACACTATTAATAGGTTCATTATAAACCAGTGGTTTCATGTGACCCCACAAAAAGAAATCGCATGGATTTAAATCCGGAGATCTCGGAGGCCACTTAGTAGGTCCATTTCTGCCTATCCACTTTTGAGGAAATCTAATGTTCAAAAACTGCCGTACGTTTAAATCAAAGTGAGGAGGAGCGCCATCTAGTAGGTACCACATCCGTTGCCTTAATTGTAACGGTATCTCTTCTAGGAGTACTGGCAAAATATCTTCTAAAAAGTGGAGATATCCTGGCCCATTTAATCTGTTCGGGAGAACATAAGGCCCGATTAAATACTGATCTATTATGCCAGCCCAAACATTTATTGAAAATTTTCTTTGATGCCCAGTTTCCCTAATGGCGTGAGGATTTTCATCACTCCAAATATGCGTATTGTGCATATTGAACACGCCATCACGAGTGAATGAAGCCTCGTCAGTATACAATAATATTTTTAGAAAATCAGGAATATCAACACATTTTTGAATCATCCATTCACAAAACTCCACTCTCTTTTCTTCATCACCTGGATATAAGGCCTGGACTTTTTGGATGTGATAAGGATGTAAACCTTGTTCTTTAAGTGTCCGCCACACAACAAATGAGGACACTCCAATTTCAAGACCTAGTCTTCTACAACTTAATTGAGGCCGGTTTTCAACAGCTTCCAATATTTCTTCTTCGGCCGCCAATGTTCTTTGTGTTCTTGTTCTCCCTCGATCTGCATTGACACTCTCAAATTTTCCATGGTCTCTTAGATGCTGAACAGTTGAAATAAACGTACGACAGTCCGGAATTCTCCGATTTGGAAACCGTTCGCGATACAGGATTTGTGCTTGCCGAGAATTTTCTCCAGCTGCCCCATAAACCAGCACTATATCGGTTAGTTCAATATTCGTAAATAGTGGCATCGTAAAAAAATATTTAAAAGTAATCGTAACAACACTTTTTCTTTTTACCAACTTGGAAATGACGCGCTCGTGTTAGCCAGATTCGTAAATCAACTAAAATTTTAATAATCTATAGTTTCAAAAATGTATAGTTTAAAAACAATCATTTATCAAATATTCTAGTTTTTTGATAACGAGGGTAGAAAAACCAGTCTTCGGAAATAGAAATTAATTCGAAAATCTTGGCAACATGGTTATTTCTTACAAGACTAGTTTTCTTATCATCTGACAAAAACTTGCATATTAATTACTGTTGATGTTTAAAATAGGTAAATAAACCTAATTTATATAGGTCATCCTCAACATATCAGTGAAGTACGATTGTTTTAGAATTAATTTTCAAAAATTAATAACTCCCTTAATAAGGGGTATTTTTAAAAAATAATATTTTTCTACATTCAGTGGGGATCTGCGCAATACCCAGTTTTAATATGTACGTGTATTTCAATAACACCCAGTATATATAAAACTATAAAACAACGCTGACTCTGACTCTGAGCGTGAAAGTCTTCATTTTTGATGCTGTAGGAGATCTACACAGTTCGGCAAAAGTAAAGCTCCAGTTTAATAGCTCCGTAAATATAATTTTTCTTTTCTAAGAACACAATCATTTTGATTGAAGCAAGGATGTTTGTAATATACCTGACATTAGTTGAAACTTCTAATAAATTCTGCAGGTATGACTTTTTTCAACATACCCATTTCGTCTGTATTAGTTTATCGGTGAATTTAATGGAATTATTTTCAATGATGGCACTATTGCTATGTTAGATTTGGTTGTTTTGCACTATAATTGGGTGCCATGTGTAACAACAGTTTAAGACCCAACTAAAACTTTGACAACATTGCTTTAGTGATACACACATTGGCTAGAATACTACAGATCCAATTCCAATAGAAAGTATATATTCCGTTTTTTTGTCGCACACACGAATAGATGGGGAAACGTGTAGTATTAAATTAATTAATGTGTTTGCGGTGGGTAAATTATGGAGGAGTTGTGCATTGCAAATTATTCAAAGCGAAAGTTTTCAATAATGGATTAATAATTATGACGTTAATGCTAATAAAAATTTGAAAGATACAACAAAAGTCTAGTCTTAGTTTTAATAATGGAAAATAAAACTATTTACATTATATTTCATTTTTGATAAAATGAGAAACTTTACAATAAATATATCAATGTACAATATGTAAGAAACGTAAGACATGAAAGCAGTGCTTTGGGTGTAAGGTACATAAATGGATAAATGGACATAAATATATAATATTAATACTACAAAAATGGGACAAGAACTATTTCGATTCGACCTGACTTGACTTTGCCGAAAGTTAAGAACTTAATGCGTTTACAACGAGTTCCCCCTCTGTTCGCATAGAGCCATATTCAAAATACTGCATGAAGAGTCTATAATCTGTATTTCTTATTAATTATTATCAAAATTACTGTAATTTACTTTAACGGCCCTGTTAGTTTGAAGAATTAATTAACTGTAAGATTAAAATGTCATTACCTTTCTCCTCCTTAAGTAGAAAAAAATTGATAAACCATCCCTAGATACAGTTAATGACCGCTTTTAACAATAAGACTTTATTTCACTTACCACATTTTAGTTATATTGACATTTAATGAATAATGAAAATAATATTTTTATTACTTGAAAATATTTCTTCTCAGTTTATCCAGTCTCAGGACAGGCAATTTTATCATTACTCGCTTGAAGATATTTTTCAAAAGGATAACTTTATCTATTTTCATGTTTAAATATTTCTAATGCTTTAAATAAGAGCTTTCCAAAAAAAAAAAAGATTTACAAAATATACAAGTAATATTAGCTAAAAATATAATTAAATATATAAAAATACATATATTTTATTCATCATCGCTGCTACTATTGTCCCAACGGGTTAACATTTTTCCATGATTTTTTAAATGAGGTTTCCATTTTCTTAACAGAGTGTATAGATTTTTGCCAGGCTTTTGAAGTTATTTTCTTAAACTCTTCCTCAAACAATTTATTCAAGGATAGTCACTGTCACAATTTAAGTTCACATATGAAGTAAAAAACATTTTTTGATAAAGGATTTTAGTTGTTGTCGAATTAGTACCTACATCCAAAACTCTTTTTACTGGACATACATAAAATAAAATTCTGCCTGCTCTTGAAATCTAAGTTGCAGTAATATCTGCAATTTTATTACTGCAATAATCATCAAAACTATCAGAACAATGGTTGCTTTTTGGTGTTTAACAGGCCTTTGTGTAGAGCGCATTTTGAATAACAAACCTTCAGTTCGTTTTTTCCCAATATTATTCCTCTGAAAGGCATTTTATGCACATTTTTAGAACTTTGTTATAAAGTAGATATTCGAAGAATAGACCTCAAATTATTAATTTTACTCAGTGGCAGACAAAAAAAAATGAGTTGTTCAGCAATTCAAAATAAAATATTTTATATTATGAATATTCATTATTTTGAAACGTGCTAATCCAGTAGTTTTTAGAAGCTAGAAATGCTAATATATTTTCCAGGAAACTCCACTAATTTTTCATATTATGATTAGGTACGCTTAAACTCATATAATTCTAGGTGATAGTAAACGGGTGATTCAATGCAAACACCCCTTTCGAATATATTGATAATAGAATAAAATAATTTAAATATCTGCTAACTTTACATGATAATTCGATACTTTATTTCTTTTTTATTCTAAAATTAGACTAAATATTTTATAAAATTTGCAACCCTAGTAAACGTAAAACGTGTTTGATGTGTGTGAAAAAAGAACTCATTCATTTTTTAATATGCCCGTACATAATGTTATTACCGGGGAACCTTTTGTGAAGCAATGACTCTTTGCTCATACTCCTGTGGATAATTATAAAAATAAATTGATCCTTTATCCTTTGTTGGAGAAAATGGGGTATAGAAACCTAGTGAAAGGAGCTAATTTTCTGTCTATTTTGATAGTAATAACAGCTTGCCAGGAAAATTTATGACTGTTTATATTATACACGAAACGCCGTGTCTATTATTTACCTTCTCAGGTTGATAATATGCTGTACCTAATATTAGCTACAGCCTTAAGAATTTTTTTACAAATAGAAAAAAATATTACCAGTTTAATAATTATAACAGTAATATATTATTAACTAAAATAGGTAATATCTGTAAATATTAAACTATTCCTTTGTGTGTATAATTGGTTTCAAACACTTGTTGAATTTTCGGATTGGACTTCAAATAGGTGTAATTTTAAAATCGATTTCACGCCAGCACGAATATGAGATACACATCACATCACGAATATTTTTTTTATTGAATAAATATTAAGTTGTTTCACCTTTTTTAATTATTATAAAATAAAATATAACGATAAATATATTAATTTATTGGGTGTAGACTCTTCATTCGCAATTTGGCTTTAACAAATATTTCCAATTATTCTTTCTATGTATATTTGCATAATTTTAATTATTTTTTCCCACTTTATTTGACGTTTTAGTAAATGTTCAAATTTTGTTCTGTTTTTATTTAAATGTTTTTTCCTCATTTTTTCAAACGGTGTTGCATTCTATTCTACTTAAAGCCAACCTCAGAAGTAAATATGTTGTATCAAGATAGAAAATAGGCAAGTTTTTAATGGAACAAATGTGGTTTTCGAAAAACCTGGCTTAAAGTATACCTCTAAATTACAATGCAAAAAACCAAAGCTGAAAACTAAGCGAAGAGCAAAGAATAACAAACACACTTGCTCAAATTCCTATGATGTCTGATGTAATGGAAACCCGGAGAAACCAACATCAAAGAAAATGTGTTTGTGTTTGTGCTTTCTATATGGCTTCCCTTAAATAGGGCGGTTCTTCACGGAAGATCTAAACGTTTCCAGATTTTTGTAATTACTACCACAATGTCAATTTTCCAATTATTGAATTTTGATTAACGATATAATGTTCCGTTAATGGAAAAGTGAACACTTTGAGAAGTACAGAATAATGGAAATCGATATTATATGAATAATGTGTCAAATATTGGGTAAAATTAATTATTTACGCTTCCTTTACAAAGAAGATTCCTGTAAAGTGTTTTAGTTTTTGTGCAGCAGCCAGATTTGTGGCTTCGTTTAAGATGCGCGAATTGCCTTTTAATTAGACCTTTTCGTCTGTATTAGTTTATCGGTGAATTTAATGGAATTATTTTCAATGATGGCACTATTGTTATACTAAATTTGGCTGTTTTGTCCTATAATTGGGTGCCATGTGTAACATCCGTTTAAGAGCCAACATAATCCAAAAATATTTTTCCGATTTGATTACATGAAACAAAGAGAAAAACGAATATGATCTTAACTAAAACTTTGACAACATTGCTTTAGTGGTACACACATCGGCTAGAATACTACAGATCCAATTCCAATAGAAAGTATATATTCAGTTTTTTTGTCGCACACTAATAGATGGGGAAACGTGTAGTATTAATTAATGTGTTTGCGGTGGGTAAATTATGGAGTAGTTGTGCATTGCAAATGATTCAAAAAGAAAGTTTTCAATAATGTATTAATAATATATTTAAAAGATACATAAAAAAATTGTAGGGTTTTTCCAGTCAAATCTCAATTAACAATGTAACACGGATTCATAAAAATGCATGAATTAGTTATTGTTACAAAGTCATGAGCGCGTAGGACGAGTGTTTCAAAATTGTTTCTGCATTTTCATGAAAACAACGTTTCATTTTTAATTGACTTCTTAGATATTTACTTCCAAAAAAATCATAATAGGTTTTTAAATTAGCTAATAAATTAATATTTTTAAACAAATTATTCACACACTCCATGATTACTCAAGTTTGACCGAAGTTGTTTACAATTTTCCTAACGGTACTGTACAGATAGTAACTCAACTTCTACTGGGAACGTGAGCTAAGCCGATGAGAACGTCAGGCGAGAAAGAGATCAACAGAGCGCGGTAAAAATAAACGCACCAAAGGAGAGAAAAATGATAATTAAAGTCGCAATCTGTTCCCTAATTATTCCCACTATTTTAACTATAATTTTACTACTAAGCAGTTGAAATTAAAGAAAGTTGCATTAAAACTTTAAACTTACAAAATCTGCATGAAGAGGGGTGCACGTATTTTTTTTGTTTTTTGGTGTACAAATCTGCATCTCTCAGTTTTTGAATCAACTTATTATCTAAATCAGTTTTCGGAATACTTGCAATTTACGATTTCACGCGATATGTTTGGCTCTTCAGTATTGCTAAGTAGTATTTTATTTTCCATAGAAAGTTGAATTTTCCTACTAAGAAACTAATACAGTTGTCCAATCTTGTTGTTCCATGAAAGAGGCTTGTCAAGAAACATACCGAGATAATTGACGTTGTCAGCTTTGAATGCTTGAAAAAACCATACAGCAACTATGATTGCTCGTTGGAGTTATCACTGAGCATTGCAGGCTTCAAAGACACCTGTCACTGTTTGGGATAGTGGAACACCAGAAATGTGGAAGGAGGAGGAGCACCTCACTCCATTGCTCGTGCAACTGTGAAGTCTATTGGTATCTAAGAAAAGAAATCTTTGGTGTCGATCAGATGGAAACTGAAGACAACTACACGCCCTCCATGGAATGACATCCTAACTTTCATAAGAATTTGAAGATTTTTGGATACTTGAATTGGGTTTTTGTGAGGCCAACATTTTACTGTTGTCGCAAATGTATTACAGGTGGATTAGGCTCACAGATTAGATAGAGTGTTGACTCCAGCACATTTGTTGTTAAGATAATATTTTAGTATAGGAAAGCCTTGATGTGTGAGTTATTTCATGATTTTTAGCCCCACCCTTCAATTCAGATTCTGTCAAATGCCTAAGTAACGTCTAGGATCAATAGTATTTCCAAATACGAATTGATATTTAATTCTTCAAGTAAAGAATTTAATATTTCAAAATATTTTTATTTTGTGATATGTGTGAATTAGTTTTCTAACGCCTTTGAAGAACCTGCTGTGCAAGTTGTGTCTTCTGTTAGTATACTTTATTAACTTAATCACGCACTCCATTGATACTTATGAATATAGACTTTCTAACTAATTAAGTTGCCCTCAGGTTCCAGCTCCTTATTTTTGAAAATCTCAATGAAGTTTTCGAGTCTGTGATTGAGGATATTCGCTGTATCGGTTCAATTATTGGCTGAATAATAAAAAGTTTCCTTTATGATTAAATTCTATTTGTAACCTCAGTAAATAAAAAGGTACTTTGTATCGATATACAAAAACTCGAATTGTTACGTGATTTTAGATAAAATAATTTTTCGATATGCTTTGCGAAGTTATCTTATACAGAAGCTGTAATTCCTTCGTTTGTCTCATATTTTTGATATGGTTGACAGTAAATACCAATAAAAATGTCAGGACGAAACGAGTCGTGTTCATTTCCTGGATAAACGCGCTACTCCAATTCTCCGATTCGTTGGAAAATATGGATTAGCAGAGCTTTTTTTCGATTTTGATGTTTGCACTGTCGTAGAGGACCATTTATAACTTTTTGAGTGATGTTAGTCAATCATTGCCGCATAAAAGCTTCGAAAATTGGCATTAGTTTTGATGAAACTCCAGCGCTCACACGCGGAAGCGAAATTAAACATTTTTGTGAATTCAGGAATTTGGAATCGAATCATTTTCTTCCAAAATTTTTCATTATATCTTAGTTTACAATATGTAGCAATATAGTAATAGAATTCAATAAAACACATAAATTCTTAATAAATCAACATTGTTGAGATTTCATTTTGGTGTAAACGTCTTATTTTAATGTTCTTTTGAAGTGCTGTGTGTTGTTTTTATTGAACAAACAAATGTTTTGATCCCTAATAATTTTTCTTAAGATTCTGTTTGAAAACTTATCAAATCCTCTTGAAATAAACGCTTTAGCGTTCAGTCACCGAACTTAAATAAAACTTTAGAAGTTTCACTTTAATAAACTTGGATATCTAAGCGAGTAAACAATTTTTTAAGTTGATTAGGAAATGGGTATTACGATTTTATATCTTTTTCAAGTGAATTTGCATCTAGAGAAAATAAATATAGGACGTTGAGAGCTATCTGAGTAAACAGAAAAGCTGTTTGAACATTTTTCATTTTAAAATAGCTAGTAAATTTGATTGTAATGTAAAACACACATCAGATATTTTAGTTATTAAAAAAGATTGTCTTGTTACGTAAAGTTACGTATCTACTACATATTAAAGTGGGATGCCAAGAAATTCTTTTGAAACTAATCCGAAGAATCGTGTTTATGTCTAATTTTCACTAAAGTTCAATGTTTTTTAAACATCCTAAAAGTTGTTTTTAATCATGTTTATACGATGCATGAACATTTATTTATTTTCGTTTAGATAAACCGATTAGAATTTACAATTTTAATTCGAAAATATTTTGTTTACGTAAAATTTATGAAAAATGATCCAGACCCGTTAATTTTTTTATTTTTGAACGGACTTATTTCTTACAAAAAATTTAAAATATTTCTTATGTGAAATAACTTTTAAAAACAATTTATATATGTTTTCATTTGTATCATATTTAAAAAATGGTTTTCTAAGAATTACATTCTTTTACTACCTCTCTTTTGTTTTATATAAAACTGTCCAAGCCATAATATTATCTTATTTTATGTTATTATAAATAGGAATATGTCTATAAATTTCTATTTTTGAGACATCTTGTGACCTTTTCTGGTTCAAAAGGTTTGATAAATTGGTCCATTACTGAAAAGTGGGATTAAAACTTATTTGAAATATAGGTTTGAAGGTGAGAAAATTGCCTCTATATATCTGAAAAGGGTTTATCTCATACAGAAAACTGCCAGGAAGATGAAAATAATGTAAGCAGTTACATGAAACAACCCTCGAAAAAAGGATCGAATCCTTGGAGCGAGTTAATGTCCTTTAGACAATAAATTATTTTAAGATCCTTAAAATTGAGGTACTGTTATCCAGTGTGTTAAAGGATTGTGGACTTTTAAGGGATTTTTTTCATATCAAACCATTAAGGTAACTTGTATGACCACCAATTTTAAAATATCAAAATTTAGACATAATTGAATACACAAATAGAAATCTATTGAGCTGTTTAAATGAAGAGAGAGGACATACCTTATTAACGAAATTTTCAGAAAGCATGATCGAATCGCTACAAATTTAAGAACAAGTAGAGTCTTAAAACATAAATAAAATTTGGTTGGATTATAAATAAACAATTCTCTTTCACTTACATTCTAATTACTATATTTAAGCGATAAGCAACGCATTATATTTATTTATTATACAGGGTTTTCCGGAACGGAGCCATAAGTTTCCCAACGAGTGAATAAAAAATCTGAACATTAGGGGATCACTAAATTACCATAAAAACTATATTTTTTGATGGTTTAAAACTTTCATACACTGGGGAGTTTTTTTAGGAGGTGATAACCCCAAAATTTTTAAATTGTAACCCCTGTCGAGTTTTACCTTATTTTAAAAGTAATGAAAAAAGAAACACATCTCTAAAACCGAAACCCGATATTTGGCCCTTTAGTGATCTCCAAATTTTCAGATTTTTATTTCACTCGTTAGAAACTTATGGCTCCGTCCCGAGACTTTTGTGGAACCCTGTAACTATATATAGGAATATACAGATATATTCATTTTTTTATTGAGGGAAAAGATATTTAAGAATTTGTGACGGAATGGAATTCTATCACTACAAAGTGTTGTAAATATTCCGCCTCTGGTAAAACTGTTTAAACTATTAGGGGAATTTTGAAAAAGTCCAATTTATGAGCGTTTGAAGGAATTCGCTGCCAGCTGTTATCTTTTCTTTATCATGTTCATTTCGTATTTATTGATAGGAGGTCAGAGTGATTTATTTAATTAAGTCGAGGCTTTTCAATTTTCAATCCGTTGTTTGTTATTGTAATCGCGATACTCAGTGAAAACTATGAAAAATTGATCCGGGATATTTAATTTTTGATAAGTTTATTTTTGCTAGCAAAGTATCTCTCGTTATTTTTTCGTCGGAATTTTGCAAAGTTAAACATATTTACTTTCTCTTGTTTGATAGACTGAATCAGGTACTAAGAGACAACAATTACATGCATTAGTTGTGATTGTTTGGATGAACAATTTAAAATGAGAATGATGAAGGATATAAATATTTAATAGATAGTTGAAAAAATATGAAATAAATCATATCCTTCTTCACACTTACAGAGGTCTGAAGGTCAATGGGCAATGTTGGAACATGGAAACTAAGGAGGTCTTTTTCAACGTATTGAGAATACAAATTGCCTTCCGAAAAACTCACTGTTTTGTTTTATAAAACGATTGCTAAAGTTGTATATTAAAAAGAATTAAAACGTTGATATAGGTAGAATGTATTTCTATGCTTAGAACTTCTGAATCAGTTCTCTTATTACTTGGCAAGAATTACTTCTGTTATCATAATACTGTACGGTTCCGTCCAGATGTACGCTAATATTCCAGACATTGATGTTTGTCCTCGTTTTGTATTATCCTGCAATGCTATGATGGCATTTACCTAATAATTTGAAAATACTGAAATAAATATTAACGTCATAGCAAGAGATAATAAATAGTGACGATTTTATATACTTTTTTACATTCAAAAGTCTGTTACGTACGTAGAGAAGAGAAATCTTCTTTCCAGGATGGCTTACACACTCTACACGGGTGGCTCAAAAACTCCAATTGAAGTAGGAGTTGGAGAAAACCAATAGTTGACATTTTAATGAATCTCGACAAGTATGGAACCTTCTTTGAGGAGGATTTATTTACGATATAATTACGCAAAAGACAGTTGGAAAGCCACACTTTTGTTAACAAAAATATCTACATTGTCAGACCTCCAGGCAACTTGAAAAGCGTGGTGGTCCAACCGGTGTGGAACTGTGCCGATTCCTACCATCGCTTTGGTACTAGTAACATAGTAATCCTATTTTGGGTATATGGGAGTGGACACTCTCCGGAAGACGGACTCCGAGTTCATTGGACCGGAATAATTCTTTGGTATTGCCGAAAACAGCGCCAAAGATACTATCTTCAAATGAGAAGCAAGAAATACCATCCAGCACTGGAAAGATATTCCTGGAGGATACGTGAA
The DNA here is from genome assembly GCA_951812935.1 of Hermaeophaga mercurialis. Lineage (NCBI taxonomy): Eukaryota > Metazoa > Arthropoda > Insecta > Coleoptera > Chrysomelidae > Hermaeophaga > Hermaeophaga mercurialis. The sequence goes on along the minus strand of OX638359.1, from coordinate 35,916,280 downwards.
TGGAGTAGACGAGATCTACACATTCTAATTGGAATGCTTACTGGAGACTGTCGACCGGGATACCTCTTGAAAAAGCTGGGATACATTGAACTGTCGTTTCTGCAAAAAGTTTCAGCGAAATTAAACATTGACTTCATAAGAAGATGTTGATTGTATCAACCTTTAAAGGGGAGCCACAATAGGCTTTAGTTGACTGCAGTAGAAAAGCTTGCGAAGGGCCAACTCAAATTGAACCTACTGTTCTTCATATGATTTTATTAAAAAATTTCCAAACCATGATAAACGAATTTTCCGTTTCGACTATAATTTTAGTGATCAAATTTCATTACTTTGAACGTCTTGACTAACGTTGTTGTTTTCTGTTAGCATTATATAATAATAAAAACAAATCTCGTAATCAACTAATATTTGCTTATAAATAAAACGATCTCCAAGTTTAATCACTCTATATTTGTCTTTGCTCAATTATATTAATTAATTTTGATTTTCATTGTCAATTAAAATCTGACTGGAAAAACCAGTAAATATTTTTTTAATGCGATTAACGTTGTAATTTTTTAAATCGTTTGCAATGCACCACTTCTCTATAAATTGAACTTACCGCAAACATTTTATTTTATACTACACGTTTCCCCATCCATTCGTATGTGCGACAAAAAAATGGAATAAACTTTCTTTCAAAACCGGGTTTGTGCAATGTTCTAGCCGATGGTATATCACTAAAGCAATGTTCTCAAAGTTTTGGTTAAGATCGTATTCGTTTCTCTTTTTGTTTCATGTAATCAAATCGGAAGAAAGTAGACGTCTTTATAGTTAGTATGTTGGTTTATATATTTGTTGAAGACGTAAGCAGGCAAGTGTTCTTAAACATTTCAGCGACATTTTTGTTTCGGTTCCGTTTTGTCTCTGGATTTTGCCACAATCGCGAGTCTCGTCTTTTGTTGCTTTGAAAGTTTCTAAAAAGTTGTGTTTTTGTTTTGTATGCTGTTTCTGTTTTGTCTGTTTGGTTTGGACGCGGCATAACGTACGAAAAAAAAAATACAAACATTTATATTATGTTACTCGTAATAATATTAGTTTCAAGTCCATTTAATATCAACAAATCGAAGCTATATTAAATTTTATATTTCTGTTTAATTGGTACTTTGCACCTGCCATAAACTCGATAATAATCAACATTAAAACTACTCGTTATAATTTTTATGTATAAACAAGGCAACATACAGAAAATGTTTATTTTGCACGTATTACGTTATTAAAATACATTTATTATAATAATCGTTATTTAAAAAAAAAGTATGTCGTTTGGGGAAAAAGAGGAAGAAGTTGGGATTGAGGGAAGAGGAATTTTATTTTTTTTCGGATGCAGGATGTGATACATATTCCCATTTTCAAAAGTGTCAGAAATGATAATATCTTTACTATTAAAACGAGAGTAATCGATAAGTCAAAGAATTGATATTCAAATAAAAAGAATCCATTATTATCTTCTAAAAAATATCTTGTTACTATTACGAGTTCAATAATAATGAACCGTTAGTTGATTAAAAGAATTTATGTTAGGTCTTATGGAAAACATTTTACGGTAGGTAAAATATAGTGTCTTCAGGGAAAAATATTATTGAAGAATTGTTAATGTAAATAAAATCTCCAATTTATATAATAGGTTTATAAAAGAAAGAAGATATAAAATTTATTCCTCAATAAAACTAAATAATAAAACTGCAATGAAAATACGGCCAAGGACAAAACGTCGAAGATTTTATGTTTATAGAAAATAAAATATTAGATAAATCGCTTTGAAATGGTTTCCGGACGAAATTTTTAACCTCTTTAATTTGCATCAAAATAAAAATCGTGCGCTTCATTTTCTTTTATTAGAATTTCCTAGTAAGTACATTATCAAGCATCGTTAAGCTTAGTTTTTCATATATATATTTTGGTATTAATTAGCTCCCGTTAATGGATACATCACTCTTATCAGATACATCTTCATTATGTACTCGCTTAATCTCATTCTTTTTACGGTTTTCGTCAAATACATCCAAACTATTATCAAATGGATTAGGGCGAAATCAATATTTTATAAATGTAAATATACAGGATTGGGATAAAGTATGGAACCAAGTAAATATCTTTAAAACGAAACGGACGATATTTATGAAAGTGCAATGGGAAAAAATGCAGCTGATGTACATTTTTTTGTTAATAATATTTTTTTAATTTTTAATTTAAATCGGACACTGTATATTTTTGCAGATTTTGAAAGATCTCGTTATTTCGAATTCGTACATAATAGTTATAGTGTAAAAAATCTGTAAAAACGTGGAATAGAGTACTTTAATAAACCACTTTTAAGTTTTTATACATTCGAGTAAAATACCGTTTAGATAAACAAATTGATATTGTTTGTATTAATAGTAATAAATAAACGAGTACTATTTAGTAGGTAACTGTTGCCAAACTGTCAAATAGTAATTTACGGAAATAAATTGTACGATTAAGAATGGTTTATTTAAGTGAAAAAGATCGTATTGGAATATTAATGATGATCGGTTATGGTGATCGATTCATAGAGTTTCTGCTTGATTTCCGGATCTAAGCCCATTCGACTTTTTTTGGGGTTATCTAAAATCACGTGCTTACGTTAAACGAGCAACATGCTTGCAGGAATTGAGACAAATAATTATTGATGAATGTGATCTAATATGTGAAGAGATCTTGGAAAGAGTAACTCAAGAATTTGTTAATAGGCTGTTATATTGTCAGGAGGTGAACGGAGAGCACTTTGAACATTTGAATTAATTTTGTTTAAATTATTATTCTCGTTAGTCTAAAGTAAATAAATTTACTTTTTCTACAAGTAAAACTGAGTATCTCTCGTTTTTACAAATTATTTCCACTAAACCCAATATGTACAAATTCGAGAAATAACAAGCTCTTTCAAAATCTGCAAAGTATACAGGGTGACCCATTTAAATTAAAAAAGTTGAGGGTATTTCCGGTTAAACCGAAAGTATATTATTAACAAAAAATGTACATCAGACGCATTTTACCCCATTGCACTTGCCTACAAAATTTCATAAATATCACCTGTTTCATTTTTAAGATATTTACTTGATTCCATACTTTATCCCAATCCCTGTATAGTGCGATACAAACAACTAGGTTTTTAAATGAATGTTTATTTAATCGAAACGTAATTTGGCCCAACGAAGGGGGTTTTTGAGGAGCCTGTTAAATAGATATTTCTTTTATTGAAAGAAATGCAGTGAGACTCTTTCAATAAGGAGAAGGTCCATTGCACTCTCGTTTTCCACAACCCTAGCCTATAATACTTTCTGGACGGAAATTACAAGACAAATTCTTAATAATTAATAGAAATGAATCATTTACTAGCTGTAATTACTTACTTGAATATAGGGGGCCTCCCCATCTATAATATGCACCCTAAAATCAGGTAAATTGTAGTAGTAGAAGAAGTAGAATATTGTTTTAAATTAAAAGATCATTTTCAAAATACCATTGTTTTGATGTCATTTCAGATAAGGTTTCAATTCTTTATTTATCACTTTTAGTAATTTGAGATAATTTATTCATATGGAAACTTAAAATTAACGATACTAATTCCGGAATTAAATTTCTAACAAAAACTTATTGATAAAAATGAAACTCGTATTTTTAATAAAAAAACTTTCAAATGTGACAAATTATTATTTAAAACCAGTACAAAAATGAATATAAATAAAACACATTGTATATGAAAAAAAATTCTACTTTAGTTTAAATCTTAACTCAATTAATCTTATAAAATATGCAGTTAATGATAAACACCAAATAAAATTTTTATTAAGCGCACATCAACGTTTTGTCTTTAATGGTTGGTTATGCATAAAATTTTAGCAGTTTTGACGTCATAAAAATGTGATACATAAAGCAACATTGTATTCTAATAACAATTTTATAATTTCTTCAAAAGTTTGTCACGGGTGAATAGGGTTGCGGTTAAGCCATTTTCAATATCAATCACGTTTTTTTAAATTAAGTGAATATAAAATTAATTATATTGTAAATAATGTGGCACAATTTTGCTGAAGGCTCTTTGAAGCTATTATTTAAAACGTTCTATAAATCTAACAAATCTACTGACATTAGAGAATAACTTAATGTTTAATGTTTTGTATTGTTTCTTCCAGATGTAAAGAAGTCGATTTCTGATTTTTACACAGTTGTAGCACGACGATTTCGCAGAATTTTTGATATAATAAACCGATAAACCTTTGTTCTATGCTGGGGGACCAGTTTCAGGTCGTATGGAGTAATTTTTTTTTTCAGAAAAACTGTGGCTTTTCCAGAAATTACAGCCATAGAAAATAATAAAAACAAAAGGAATACCATAGTGAACTATGTATTTTACAGTGATAAGATTTGTGCAGTTTCAATTTTTATAGATCTTCATACAAGAAGCTTTTTTGTTCAAATGAATGTTTCATCTTTATTAGAAATTACTTAAAACATATTGTTTTGTCTGTATTTTTATAACACATTAACAAGAGTTAAAATTTTACGGTTTTCTACTTAAATATTCTTTATTTTATCTGGCATTGAAAATAGATAAAAGGGTGTTAATGGACCTGAGACTATAAAATGTTAATAATAACAAAATTTATTGGGATTGCAACAATTTGCCCTGTCGATCAATGCTGCATTAATATTTTAGTATAGCCTGACAATTGGCGACAATTATATGTTTGTTGGCCCACGTTACTCAAAACCGGGTATTGGCAACGCGAAAAAACAGATTTTAACTGAAACATTTCGAATACATCATTAATAAATAATGACAGAATAATAAATGTACACATTTTAAAAATTTTTGATAATAATAACGTAATTTATTTCTGGCAATCGTGGATAATAAAAATTACAAATAATGACTTGATATTGTCGTAAAACGTTTCCAGCAGTCTATAATTTTGAATTAAATAAATAATGTTGTTTTCCATATAACTAAATATTTGTAAACCTGTCTCGTGTGGACGGCAATTGTTAATAATTTGAAGCCATTTTATTACCAGTAGACTGGCATCGTTCGTAATATTGTTTATGTTATGTCCTATTGTTCTGTGATACTGTTTCAGCTTTACAAATGTACTATTAAAATATTCCAACGCTTTCATATGACGTGATAACTGAATATACCTACGTATGTATTTTACAAATAATGAAACTAAATAACAAATTTTGAGTTCAAAAGGTGACTAGTTTATTGTCAAGTAACCATTTTCTAATTATGAAGTAACGCTTACAATTTGAAAGAATCAAATTTAAAATCTTTTAATAATATAAGGAAAAATGAAATATGTTCACTATTGAGTATGCAGTAACTAACCATAATATAAAATAGACAGTAATAAGAGTTATCAAAGAAATTACCAACCAAAGTTACATAGCGAGAATGAACATGTAGGTACTTTGTAGAAATAGGTTAAGGGGGAAACTAAGTGCATATCTACTCTTCATATTAATGAATAAAAACACGAAGAAGATAATTAAGAATGTTCTGCATGTTGTTCTATTCTTGACTAATTGACTTTTTATAGGGTCTTCTGTTTTGGTTCTTTCCTATTCTTTCTTCTCAAATTCTATTTTCCCTTTTCTCCTTATTAATTCTAAACATATGTCCTGGAAAAAATGAGGATATAGAACTGAGATGGAACAGTTTCATTCATTGTAGTTTATTAATTAAAATTAACAATGAACAAGAAATACCTTTGGTAACCCGACAATTTTTTTTGAAAGTTGAGTTGTCAAAAACGAAAAGTATTTTAAGATTGGAATAAGTAAATTATAAAAATTGTATTATTACAAATTGGCACTCTGTATAAATAAGGTATTGTAATAATTTATTATTTAAAAATTATATAATAGGATAAGAGCAAGGGATATAGTGGCAGAAAAAAGAAGGAACAGCAAACAGTCATAGAGGTATGTCCAGAAGATCAAGGAGAAGAAACAAAAGGAGATTGAAGAGATGAAGAAACACAGAAAAAACTTATTAATGATAATCGAGTAATGATGATGTAAATGATGAAACAAATGAATAATATGAAATAAGATTAACGAATTGTATGATAACTAGATAAGATATGATTAATATGAAGCAGGAATTAAGCAAGAAATTAGCGTCATAAAAAAGGATGATGAGATCTCAAAGACAAAATGGGATGGTTTCAAAGTGAGATTTGGAGAAGAATCAGTTCAGGAGAATCAGCAACCTGAAAAAATTTCAGTACCAATAGAACCAGTGATAAAGGTATGTCCAGAAGATCAAGGAGAAGAAACAAAAGAAGATGGAAGAAATGAAGAATCATATGAAAAACCTATTAATGATATTCAAAAAATGATGATGGAAATGATAAAACAAATGAATATGAAAGAAAATGTAATGAATCGTATGTTAACTGGACAAGATTAGATTAGTATGAAGTAGGAAATAAAACAAGAAATCAGCGCTACAAAAAAGGATTATGGAGAATAGAATGGATGCCATGATACAGAACTTTGAATTAATAAAGGAACAAATGGAAAATGAAGTAAAAGAGAAATAATAGATCATAAATGTTTTATAATTTTAAATCATAGTTCATGAAAGTTTATAATTCTGTTTTAGATACTATATAAAGAAGTTAGTAATTGGATTTTAAAGAAATTGGTTCTTTAAGAATTTTTTTAGGGAGGATTTGAGATGAAAAAGTTTCAGTCAAGTTAAAATTATCAATGAATAAGAAATAATTGTGGTAACTAGGTAATATTTATAAAGTTGAGTTGTCGAGAAAGAAAAGTATTGTCAGATTGATAAAAGTAAAGAGAAAAGATATTTAAAGTTTACAAATTATATTACGAGGACGAGTATAGAGAACGAGGAGTTAAGTGAAGACTCTGAAGAAGCACTGGAACCACCGGATTCAATTATTGAAAATATTAATGTTCCTAAAAATCATCAAGAAGCTTTGCAATGGATCGAGGGGCTAAAAATCTTTACCAGAAGTCTGGAAGACACGGCAAGTTTGTTGTCTCTACAAAACATTCAAGACAGGCTAGAAGATCAAATCATACAGCGGAGAAATAATGCTAAGCAAAAGAAAATTAGTGATTTCTTTAATTAATCACTTCTTGCGCGGGAATTGGTAAAACTGCGTGATAAAGTCCTATTACAAAGGAATCTGATAATATGTCACAATTAGTGGCTAACAGTATACCAAAAAAATATTAACAAGTATTCGTAGTAGCGAGAAGGGTTATTTACTCCAAATTTGACAATAAAAAGTTATTTTATCCTTGTTGTTTTCTATAAGATTACAATAGTGATAATTCTAAATGTTTGATACATTTGATAAGCTTTCTCAAAACCATCCAATATTCCTGTATCTATTGTTATCTCGTATTCTATTTATATATATAACACTCCGCTCCATTGACTCGTCATGTTATTGTGTTCCAAAAATATCACACAGTTCCCAAAGCGATTTGTCATTGTTGCCTCAAAATATAATTTCAAAATGATCAAAACACCGAAACATAAAATATTTGCAATACAATTTTCCCACATTGTTTTTATATGATTTATATTTCCATATCACTCATTCCTGAACTCTGTATGCGAAAATAATACGGAAATAATTATTTAGAACATCGATACGTTTAAAAAAACATCGTATCGAAACAAGATTTCCTAAAGCGAATCTATATTTGATAAATTTTGAATTAAAACAGCGTTGACGTTGGCAACAGATCATATTCGCTATATATTAAAAGTTATGTCACTGGTTAAATGAATATTAGATCTTCTTTCATTCGTAGTAAACTTGGTTACCAAAGTTTAACAAAGCTCTAAAGTCATGTGATGTGATTACACTATCAATTAAGAATTGTTCTGTTAACCTTGATATAGAGGAGGTCTTTTTGTACGAATTCGATTAACCTGGAAGTCTCATTACGAGAAAATGATATCAACTCAAATAATGATTTACTTAAAAAAGTCTTTGGAATGCTTTATATGACGAATAGTGATAGAATCTCTTTAAACAGGAGATGTATTTATTTTTCAAAAATGTCATGGATTTTAGGACGCGATAGTTATAGTTTCACTACTTTCATTGTTGAAAAACAATATTTTCGCTTCTATTAATTAATTTGAGAGTAAAGTGTTCCAGATTTTATAATACAGTTGTTAATGAATCAGTTATGAGAAAGGTAATCGATATACTTACTACCTCTGATATTGTGGACATCCGGTATATACATTTATGATTAATAATTTACGGTTTCATTGATTTTCCAATATATACTGACCATAATATTCTAATAATGTAAGTTTAATATTAATAAATATTAAATAAATTAATAATTGAAATCGATGTCACAGTGGACAGAATCGTGACATAGTTTGTCCTAGATTGACAACTTAGATTTATAAATCGAACTTTTTTAAATTTCTCATCAAAATATTGTTTATTGTACCTACTATTCTTCTCGTATAATTCCACATTTCACTCATGTAGTAGTGTTTTGTACGAAGTAGTGAAAGTGATTTCTCAAGTCTTCATAATTTATTCCCGAAAAATTCATTGTCTGTATTCCAAAAATTAGCAGTTTAAAAATTTTGTGGGACGCGATCTTGATGCCTCTGCCACAGAGGATGCAGCATGTCTAATCTGGAAACCTGTAATTGTATTACTTAATGTCAGATTTTTAAAATCTGGATCCTCTATGAAGGAATGGAGTGTATGATTCTTATTAGTTTCAGAAGCTGACTTTTAGTATTAGTTTCGCTAGATTGACTCTGTCTCCATTTTGGAATACATTCGTGGACTGTGTTTTTTATATCCCCATGGTCTAATATATTCTGTAGCAGATTCTCTTGAACTAACTTCATCTTTTTCATTTAAAAAAATAATATATGGTTTGGAACCCTTATTGATTTAAAAGTTGCTAGTGCTCTTTCTGGCATTCCATAACCAGCTTAGATGTTATTTTGTGGATACTTAGAGCTTCAAAGGCAGCCTGGTAATCAGTTAGTATATTTATCCTACTATTTGGCTAAATTAATCAAAAGACTTCTCCGATGCTATATTTTCTCTATACTTTTTTACGGAATGGAGTCATGGACATTAACCGAGGCAACAGAAAGAAGACTCGAGGCCTTCGAAATGTAGCTCGACAGGAGAATATTGAGGATCTCGTAGGTGGACATAGTGACCAACAAAGCAGTGATGAAACAAATGAAGAAACATTTGGAAATAATGAAGTGAAAACTTGAATAACTTGGACATATTATAAGAAACGAAAGCAAATACAGGCTTTTGAAGTTTGCTCTCCAAAGGGAAAGGCTATGTGAGAGAGGACCAGGAAGAAGACGAATATCACGGTTTAAAAACTTAACGACATGGTTTTCAAAAACTACCACCGAATTATTCAGAGCAGCCATGAACAAAGTTATAATATACAGGATGATCGAAAATATTCGGAATAAATAAAGAAGAAAAATTTATGTAGAGCCTTTAGTTGTTAACCCTTTTAAAAGACATATATCCCCCTGATGTCCTGGTGAGAAGGTCATTTGTGTTTATCTTATCTCACTTATAAAAATCTTTTCTATCACCTGATTCAGTTTTAGATCTATTCGTGTACCAGATCTCTCTCCGATTTTTTCTCAGACGGCTGAAACACATTCATCACTTCTTATAATGTTTGCACTTGTTTAAAAAATATATGAAATTTTTATATTTGGTATTTAAGATTATTTAGTTTTTCATTTATTTAGTTGTATTTCTTTAAGCATATCTGACGATGTTAAAAAGTGAAACAATTTATTATTACTATAATGAACAATATTGGCTATATTTTTGTAAATTGAACATATCCTGTATATAAACTACATAAATGTGTGCTGTTATTGTCACACTAATTTACATGTAAATTCATTTAAATGTTCACCATTACATTGAAAATTCCATTATTGGCCTTTAATTATTTCATTATAAAATCATCGGCTGAATAACTGAGGATATCATCAAATCAACTCAATTTATATTAGGATAGACGAATTGAAAACAGATTATGAATGCAAATCAAATTTGTAAGGGGTGAATTTGTGTAAAAAATACATAATAAATAACTCTTATTTTTGAATTAAATCTTTATTATTTATGTAGATATATATAGATAAAATAGATTTCTTATCCCAGTGCCCTATTTATTCATTGACAGTTTTCCAATAATTATTATAAGTATAAACACTAATTAATTTAATTATATTTATTAGACTGTCGACTTGGTTGTAATGCTTAATGATGTGTTCTTTTATTCTTTTTATAAGCTTCGACGAGCTTGAGATATATATTTGTTAAATTACTTTATTGGAAACATGATTGTTTTGAACTCAAAATAAATAGTTATATTTTTTTTACTGACTACGAAACTTTACTTTAATTCTTCATATTCACAAAAATAAATGGGATTTTTCATATATTTTATAAATTTTTAATCGTTTAATATAACCACATTTTAATATCATCATTAATATAGTTGTTATAAACCTATAGAAAGAAAGAACAATAGATAAAAATATTTAATTAGTTTTTCACTCTAAATATATGAAAACGATTTCTTTGATTTCTCACACTGACAAACTCCGAGAACATAATTCGTTGTTTGTCTTCGAGACAGTTTAACGTAAGTTAAAATAGCATTAAATGACTCTCAGCTCCATTAATTTTGATTGTATTTTGTCATATGACGTTGTTCCTTAAAGTAAACCTTTTTACTATTGAAATAATCAACTTAGAAAAGTAATAAAATGCGTAAGGAAAAGGCAACAAAGTACCTACTTAACTAGTAAGTGGTAAAATATATTGTTACCATAATAGGATTTAGTTAAATATCGCCCTGTACATAGATGTTATTTTTTATGTAACATTTTGAAATTATAACATTTATTATTTATTTAATATTACATGAGCGATTGGGGATGTTAAGTTTGAGAGCTCGAGATGTCGAGGGGTTATGGTGCCTACCCCTGTGATTAAATCTGTTAGTTATTATAAGATGTGAGTCCTAATATTTTGCAAGAGTTGCTTTATAGATAAATAAATTATTGTTTTTCCTCAGCCTCTTTAATTTTCAATAACCATGATACGTACTGGGTTATCCACAGAAAATAATTTTTAAATTCGTTCATAAATTCATTGAAAGAAAATAACCCAGTACGTAACAATATAAAAGGAAGGAATGAATTATGAACTAATCGACTCAATTAGGTGATAAAGAGTATTTGTATAGAATATAATTTTAACCATGATAAAAATATTAATAAGATGAACAACGTTATCCATAGCTTTCTAATGTGGTATAGTGGATTCACCAAAATAAAAGACCACAAATCACTTGTTGGTACAACTAGTTTCGGCTATGTAACCATCATCAGGTCTACAAAAATTAATTTTACAAAAAAAAACTAAGAAATCAGTAAAGTGACAACTTACCTACAGGAAGATAATCCTATTTAACAGATCTATAACATTATGAGAAATTGATAAAAATTAAAATGAAAGTGGTACTAAATGACACGATGCAAAAGTTAATAATTAAGAAATGCAACTAATAAATGAAAAACTAAATAATCTTAAACACCAAATATAAAAATTTAATATATTTTTTACAAGAAAGGGGGAATGTGTCTCAGCGGCCTGAGAAAAAATCGAAGAGAGATCTGGTACACGAATAGATCAAAAACTGAAGCAGGTGATAAAATAGATTTTTATAAGTGAGATAAGATGACCAGGACATCAGAGGGATATATGTCTTTTAAAAGGGTTAAAAACTAAAGGCTCTACATAAATTCTTCTTCTTTGGGTGCCTATTCATTCCGAATATTTTCGATCATCCTGTATATGAATAGTTCGGTTGTAGTTTTTGAGAAGCATGTCCTTAAGTTTTTAAACTGCGATATTCGCCTTCTTTCTGGTCCTCTCTTACATATTCATATTATGACTTTTCTAGTTGTTTTAATCTATAATCTTGCAAGTGTTTACTATATCTAATTTTAAAATGTCTAAGGGTTTGCTCAATATAGATAGCATTACAATCCGCACAATTTAACGTGTAGATACCTGATATTTTTAATTTAGGAATTTTGGTTCTTATATTTGTTAAAAATAAACCTATATTTTTTATGATTTGATTTCTGTTCTTTGTTTTGAAAATATAAGGTTAATGGCAAACTTTTCCTATTTTCTATTGATTACCCTATAGTTAATAGAGCAATAAAGTTAAGAACAGAAATCCGTTATATATGCGATAAGAAGCAGAAACTTGATTTTTTGGAAGTTTATAATAAATCTGGGAAGTTACCTATATTAGTCTGCCTTGCGTAATAAATATATAAAAACCAGATGTTTTAGAAAAAAAAGAATGTTATTGGTTAAAACATCTATAATACAAAATCAAGCTTGTATGGGTAAAGCCTGTCAATTTCTTTAATATTATTTAAAAATGCCAAAAGGTGAAACAATTGTCATAAGAATATTTAAAAAGTTTTTGGAAAATCGTGGAATTTTAAGATAATTATATTTTATCTTTTATATTTATAATGAATAGATTCAACAAAGTACGGGTAGAAACATCATTATAAATATCGTTTATGTTAAGTAAGCAGAGACTAGAAAACTCTCAATTATTTATTTTTATTTAACAGCATTTAGGATTTATTCAGTAAATATCGATAGAAGTAAAATTAGAACCAAAGAAAGCATAGGACATATCCGTTTTTCACACATTCAAAAGTTTAGTCAATGAATAGAAAAATTAAAATTAAATAAGGTTTCTGATAGTTTAAATATGTAAACGGATCAATGTTACTACATTAACAAAAAAGGATATCGAGGCAAAAAAGAAAACAATAAGGTGAAAAGTAACGATTAGAGCGTTATATATAAGAGAAAAGAAATATAAGATCCAGTACAAAATAAAAGGAAGAGAAGAGAGATTTCATAATTCTTTTAAATGACGTACACCCGTGTGAGTAGGTAGATTTTATGAGCATTATTTTTTGCGTATTAAAGAAAATGACTTAATGAATCATTACCTTGCCTTAATCCCTCTATTACTTAATTTTTTCTAACGGGAATTACTTTCTCTTACGTATATTCCAACTAATCCCTACTTTTTGCCTGAATTCCTAAATGACTTAATGCCTAAGCATATTACACCTTGTGTAATAAACTACTGCATACTCTGTATATCAAAGACATTTCTGTATGAAAGCATTTCGGCTTTAAATTTAAATAAATGATTGTGGCGAATTGATTCACGACAACGTCCTTGTGTACTTAAACTTAACAGTGAGGCGCATACCGACCCTATGGAGACGATCAATGACGTCAGCAAGGAACAGAAGGTACAGGAATTAGGGTTCGAGGAGCAAGAACAGGGAGAACTGTAACGTGATATGCTCGTCCCATTATGACGGCGATTAGCAGGAGTTTTCACGATTTGATAGTTAACGTGATGAGTAGCACGCCATATGCGGACTTGAAAATCTTCATGTGGTCACAAGATTTCGCTTAGGACTGGAAATCGCCCACGGTAATTACGGAGGAAAATTATTGTTTTTCCTCTCCTTAACAACGCACAATGATACTTAGAACACGAAGTCGAGTCAACGTCGTTGGCCTGGGGTAAAGAACAAAATTATACCACGAGTAATTATACTTGTCAAAATAAAAAGTAGTATTTGCGTATAGAGGGTGATTCGTATAAGAACCGAAGTTAAATATGGTGATTTAACGCAACTTACCTGAGAAGAATTTAGAAAAACCAAGTTTGGTACACGTTGTGAGTGTACTAAGTGCATTAATCGACAGTAAGTAGAGTTCAATTGTAGCAATATTTTATGGGGAATTTAGTTCTAAAACTTTTCTTGCTCTTGTTATTTTTCAAAAAAAACTTTGTCGTTTTCAAGAAAAATTCGAATAACTAAAAACACGTATTGCAGCTACGGTATTTAAAATAATCGAGAATTCAAAAGTTGGCTATGAAATTAAAGGTTAAACTTGACGATTAGGAAAAAGAGAAATAATATACAATTTGCACTGATAAGTAATTGCTCAAAATGTTCTCCACTTTCTCTCAGGCATAAATTTATTCTAGTTTTGGAGAAATTCTAAATGAGATTCGGTAAAATAACTGAACCAATTAAATACTGATCAATAACACAATAAAGAAATTAAAGTTATTGGCAATAATATCTATCTGAATACTAAAATACAGAATTGCAGGACTGACTTCGAAGAACTTAGGAAACATCTGGAAGAATACTTGCAGACTAATCTCGATCTTAAAAACAACAACAGAATTTCAGAAACAACTCGAGGAGAAAGAATGCGAATTTATTGATAACAACCGATGATATATATATATATTTATATAAAATCTGTTCTATAACTAGCTGAAGTCGAGTCTCAAACCAAAACAAGGAAACTTGCCCTGTTATTTGCAATAAAAAATACTGAAAAACTTCTGACTTTTCGTCCAGTCTTCCCAACGCACCCAATATTTTTATATACAAGATGCGGCATTAGTGCGTCTAAGTACGATTAGTCCGCTATAATTGAAGTTACGAAAAAAAAGTTTTTACAGGAAGTATAAGTAGTCTTGAGATTAATTTTAAAATGTGAATCTGTAAAAACTTTTTTTTCGTAACTTCAACAATAGCTGACTAATCGTACTTCGACGCACTAATGCCGCACCGTGTATATAAACTACAACAATAAAACTAATATGTTTGTGTGCTCTTTGAGCCACCAATTTCTGCTGATAAAATTTGTTTCTCAATTAAATTCCAACATCTGTTCAACACTATTTAAAATAGAAGACAACCCATTATTAACTTTCCGAATAGATCTATTGTATTTTAAAATAATTTTAGGTTTAGGATACTTTCCAACTATAGAATTTGTACATTTCAAAATAAATTTGAGTACTCTATTAACACGTTCTAGATTTCTAAAAAATAGAGATTAAAACGTATAAATACGCTCTCTAAAGAAGAAATTATACCTCTATTTCACAGAAAAAATCCTCATTCGTGTTTATGTGATCCATTCATAATTTATAGGTTAAGCATTACGAAAACACTTTGAATTCTATGAGAACATTTTGTGGTGCTTGCGTCCCATTTGACAAGCCCACAAAGAATTTTGACATTTTTTTTTTTATGTTTGACGTTTTATGTCATTATTTTTACTTTTTTGGTTATGTGCAATTGGTTTTTGGGCGACAACCATCTGGTCTCTTCTTTTTCAGTAATGACTAAGACATATTATTCCTTTTGAGAATCCTAGCAGGATTTTCCGTAGGAAGAGAAGACGAAGTAGGCGAGGTGATAAAAAAACAACAATTGATAAGCAATAAGATAAATAACAGATAAAAAAAAAATATATAATATATTTTTTTTTAAAAAAGTCTTAAGTTTTTCTAATAAACAAAACAAGTTACACCACACATTTACGGATGAAAATGAATGAAAATATAACGCTGGGTTTTGTAAAGTGCACTGCATTCCTTGTAGTACCTAATTTGCTTAGTTAGATCAAAATAACTCTGTATACTATTTGTGAGATTACATTTTCCATGAAAGCACATTTCCTCATTGCAGGAGGGCTATTTTCTTACAGATTTTCCCTCCAATTAATTTGTCTGCAGGAGGTTATCGCTAAACTTCCATTAAGTGTATAGAACCAAATTAAAAGTTGAAGGCAAGTACAAGCCCCAGACGTTAGGAAAGTAGTAAAGTTTTTTGGAAACTTCGTTTAAAATTTTTTTTATTGACAGGGAAGATGAAGTACTCCATTAATTTAAATTTAATTCTTTTTGATAAAAATGTCGGAACAGTTTCTCAAACTATACGTGCCTAATAATGAAATAATAATACTTTTTAACAGTTGTTTACATATTCAAAAATTTAAGGAAAGTATAGTTGAGTTATGCTGTGAGAGTCACTCAATATCTCTAAATCTATTAAATTCATGTTTGACTGATACTTTCTAAACAGGATGTCATGGCTCCAAACATTTCGAAATTCAAAATTCGATTACTTCAGAGTTTTAATGGTGTTATTGATATATTTAAATACATAGAAGATGATTCGTATAATTATTATCCTAACATATAAATGGGTAAATAGGTCGAATATGCGTAATAAATCTCCATCTGGTTTGTAAGTAATAAAAATCTAAAAAAATAAAACTATAATATTATATAATTCCAAAACTTTTCCTAGAGGTCAACATCCTGTAGCTAAATCTTCCAACACATCATATTCAAAACCAAAAATATTATGAACACACAAGGAATGTCTTTGTTTAAATAAATATTTTGTTAATATATCTGAGAAGTCTGAGTTTCTGCTGATCTATACTACACATTAATACCTGCGCACAATTTCAATCCTGAATAAAATAAAACCTGACATCGTATGGTAGGTTTTGCTGTGATATTGAGGATTCTTTACTAGATGTATAGGAGACTGACTGTCACATTTGATACTGGATCGTTTGTTTTGCGGTGCTCTGAAATCTGTAAGCAATCTTTGTAACCATGGAGCCTCTTTACCAGTTGCTGCAAGTAATATAAATTCAGCTTCAGTCGTACTTAAGGCAACGACAGGCTGCTTTTTAGAGGACCATGATGTAGGACTGGGACATAAAAGAATATATAACGAGAAATGGTCCCTCTCGAATCTGTATCCGCAGCATAATCTCAGACGCAGAATCCTATAAGTTCTAAAGCTACATTATGCTGCTTGTTGGTTATTTTTTAATTTATAGTAACCTTTAAGTATCCAAAAATTCCCTCCACTGCTGATCAACACTCTTCACCAGGATTATCAATAAACTGAGAAATTTTGGAGATTCTGAAAGAAATATCAGGCTTACTTATCATGTCAAGATAAAGTAGAGTTCCAACCGCCTCTCGAAAGGGGAAACAGTGACATTATCCCTTTGCTACTAAGCGAGCTTTATACCTTTTTATAGTACCATCATCATTTTTCTTTAGTAATTCGTTTTCTGAGTAAGTTGCTATTACTGTTGAAAAAAATCAGAGGTTTCATACTTCTCTATATCACTGTAAGAAAAGAAATACCTTTATTTTCCCTTTTTTCTGTTTTTTTTTCAACTTCTTCTACATCTTGGTTAACATTTTCTATTCAATTTACAGTTCACGTTCATATGTCTTTTTTGTTGAGATATTCTAGAAATTTCTTTCCTGTACATTCTCCTCTATTGTCAGTTCTAAGCTTTTTAACGTTATTTCCAGTCTCTTGTTTTATTTTCGTCATAACATTTTTGAAGTTATCTAGAATTTCAAATTTGCTTTTAAGAAAGTATGTTATTCTATATCCTGAATATTCGTCCTTGAATATCATTAGATATCCACCTATTGACTTTAAAATAATTGGTCCACATAAATCAGAACAAATTCACATTTTTGTTTTAAACATGAGTTAAAAGATTTCGTTGCCAGTTTTCCTGAAACTAATAATGCTTTAGGTTTTACCACGGTAAGCATTTTTTTTGTCCAAGACTTTCGTGTCAAATATTTAAACATTATCCCTTTGTCATAAGTCCTTGAAGTAAATTATTTTTCTGTCATTTTCTTAATAACATAGTCCACATATTTCCTATTCTCCCCCCTATAATAATAGTTTCTTCAGTTTCTTTTTCAATCCTCTTATTTCAGAATTTTCGAAAATGTATACACCTTTATCGCATGCTACTGACTTAAATAAATTACTTGGTCCCATTTCTGGAACATGAATGACATCTTCCATTTTCTTCTCTATCCAATTTGTACCAATGAAAAATTCAACATTAACAATACCTTTTCCAAATTAATAACTCTCTTGTCTGCAATAGTTATACTCAATGGGTGAAATAGATCTGTGTAGCTGTCGAATAGACACTTATTTCTTGTTACATGGTAAGAAGCTCCAATATCTGGGTACCATGATTCTTTCGGAAGGAAACTGGCTACTCCAGCAAATTCATCGTCTTTGGACTCATCAGGTGCCGTTTGAAGAATAGCACTATGTCCACCATGTTTAATACTTTTATTTAGATTTGGAAAATTCCTTTTAAAATAACATTTGATATTTTTTCTTTTAAATGTTTTTCTTTGTTGAACTTTCATTGACAAAAGTCATTCTCCAGTATTTCCTTCTTTACGCCTCATACTACTTTCCATAAATAATACCTGTTGTTCAAGAATGTATGTTCAGAACTTTGGACGCAGCTGAGGCGAGATTCCACAAACGTCTAAAATGATCATATTCATGACCCTAATCATTGATGATTTTTGCAATCACTGAATTTTCTACATTTTCATTTACCTATAGCTTCCAACTTCTGTAGTAAAACATTTAAACCACATAGGTAAGTGGAAATATTCATATTGGATTTTTATGATATACCTGATGTATTTGTACTTTATTGATAGTGGAGCTTATCTCGAAGAAACCAATAAGTTTTATCCATATAGATGTAGTACATGACCTTATCATAGAATTATACAATTCAGATAACGTAGACGTAATAATTCCTTAAGATTTAGCATCTAATTTATTCCAATTTGCAGCTTCAGATATTTTTCTGCTGACTTTGGTAGAGTTCCATCAATTATTTGGCAAAACTATGCTCAAATCTATTTCAAAATCTCTTCTACCATCTTGCAAAATATACCGTAGCTCTTAATTAAAGTACTGACAGCAAATTTATATTTTGTTGGCAACAAAATATATATTTATAAACGACTAATAAATATAATTCCAATGCAATATTGATTTCATGTAGACGGAGACATTGACGGCACAGTGGTTAGCACGAATTCTGGGAATAATGCATATTTATTTTTCGGATAGGGTTGTGAAAGATGAAAACAAGAGTTTTTCGAATACTTTGCGCAGATATCGGGCTGAAGGCCGAAATTTAGCTTCACTACAGGTTATACATTGCTTATGTTTTTAGCTCTATCGTATCGATTTAATTAATGATGTAGATAAATTTAATTTTTTTAAGAAAAAACGGTAGATACAAACATTTAATAAAAATACTTTGTGTTAATATTCATGTGCAGTATCAGAATAACGCCTGTAGTAAAAATTATTTTTCAACCTAACCTAACCGGTATATTTTTTCAAGATTGTTGAGGTGTTAAAGATCCAAATTACCTCATTATTACTGCTCAAATATTATCAGAAATTCCATTTGTTAATGTGCCTCATCTAAATGTCAAGAACATATTTAATTGCAATCGAAAACAAGGATGAATATAATGCAGTAATGCGAAAAGTGCCATCTGTTAAATAACATGTCAGAGAAATGTCGCCGCATTGTGAAAACAAGAACTTGTATCTCATACAGACGGTGTAGAACTGTGGAAATTACATAGAAACGGAAAAGTGGATATTCGACATCAACTCTTGTTGCTTGACTGCAATCTCGATCTGACACACCCGGCGCTGTTGGCAATCCTTGAATATATTGAAATTGTTTTTCCGATTTTCCGACACCGGATAACTTGGTAGACTTTGATTTTGATTCTACGGAAGTCTTGAATAAAATTACGTTGCTCAGATGGTTAGATCTTTAAATGGATATCAATACAGCCAAGTAAAATTGTAATCTATTTACAGGTCATTTATTAGGTATATCCACTTACGAGGATTGAATGGAACAGAAGATGGCAAGATGCGATCGTGCTGATCACTTGTTTTGAAAGCATCATTCTACGTACAAGAATTCGTGTATTTTCTTAATAATGATTAAAACCGAATTTCGTGCGGTGATCGAACATTTATTTTTGAAAGACTTAAATCCTCAACAAAGAAAAAGGGAATTGGAAGATGTTTATGGTGAGTCTGCTCCTTCTTTAAACTGGGTTGCAAACTGGCTGCTGAATTTAAATACAGTAGAACAAACATAGAGTATGATACAATGCACCTTGTTCTAACAGACCAAGAAAAGCTACTGCCTACGAAGAAAGATTTGAAAGATTCCGTGAAATCGTGATGAATGATCGCCGACTAAAGTTGTGAGAGATAGTAATTTCATACCATCGTGAACATTGCATACATTTGAACTAGATAGGTACCACGTCTCTTGGCAATCGACCAAAAACGAGTTCGAATCATCATATACCCATTCAAATTTAACGAAAAATATTTTTTACGACGTCGCGTCGATGAAACCTGGAAACATTATTACATTCCAGAGTCCAAAGAGCAGACAAAGCAGTAAACCAAACATGGTAAGCCAATTCCAAAGAAGGTTAAGACGACTCCGTCTGATGGAAAAGTGATGACTACCTTCGGTTGTCAATTTGATATCTATCAATGGTCCTCATCAATGCCCATCAATCAAAATTTCTGTCAAACGTCCCCAATTAATTACGTTTAGTTACAATTAAGTCAATAATCTCCTAGATGGTCATTGAATCATATCAATAATGTCATTGTCAATTGCAAGTGATAATTTTATTGACCGTCTCCAGGACACTTCCCCTTTCGAGTATAATTCGAATACGACATCTGGTGAAAAAAAGTGAACCTTCATAGCAGTAAAATAAATCATAGTTGTGCTATTATGCTGTAGTGGTTTTCGAGTTTTCTTTGAGTAAATTTGTTTCTACTTACTTTACCTTTATTATATTGCAATGAAAATTTGAAGATTGATGACAGCGCCCTCTAACGAATTCTATTTTTCCCAATAGAGACCTATTTCTTGGCTGAGATTCAAACTGATAATTAAATTCCTACTAGGTCCAGTTATTGCGACGCGGGAAAAGAGTCATATATGACAAAAGGGCGCTAAATAAAACCGGCAAATTTAAAATTCCCGGTAGATAAATTAGGCCATGAGCACACCATCCAGAAAATTAAATACTTATGTATCTGCCTACATCTACTTATTATTTATGTTTGTAACCACTTAAACATTATAAATACGTAATTAATTATATTTTAATGCTAAATAAAAATTTATTTTTATTAGGAATAGTCCATATCGTCAAAAAATATAAACCATTATTACGTTGTCAATCCAGTGCAGCGTGAACTAAAAAACTTTTTAATCGCATGAAGTTAGTTGCAGGACCAATTTAACTATTCAGCCAAGTTGTAATAGCAGACTTGTCACAAGGACTTGCCAGAGCTGTTGGGGGATAACTACCGTCCTTTGTGTTTCTTATTGTAACGGGTATGTACATCAGTGGAAGTTGGACGGATCTCGAACTGCTTAAGGTGTATATAAGAAATAGCAATGATATACCGATCTTATTATGTGATAGTAATCCAAAAAAACAACAGACATTGCTAGTTTCAACTGAGAGAAATTTGATGTTCATGAAGCATTGTGGTTGTTGGTATGCCAATGGAACCTTTACATCAAAGACAGTATTGTTAGATCATCTATACACCATTTATGGAATGCAATACAGTAAGTGGTCTCAAATGTGTTTGTACTTATACCAAATAACACAGAAGACGGATGCGCATTTATTTCGACAATTAAAGGTGTTAAAACCAGCATTGCTTATTATAAAAATCGTAAGAACAGTAGTGAACGGTCTACAAATTCGATTACTAAATGTCAGAATGTCGCGGATGTTTCTTCCACGATATACAGTGCATATAGAGACATATTAAATTTACAGGATTGCATTTGAGGCAAGTATAAGAATAGTGGTTCGATAGTAATTTAGATATAGAACAAACACAGAAGAAAGCTTCAGGATTTAATCTAATCACTGGAGAAATTTTAAAACAATTAAAAATACAGCATTTTTGTTAAAATAAATTCCTAAACCTTGGAAAGTTACAGATGTCATAATGATACCAAAGCTAGGTAAACCTCCACATGAAGTCTTCTAATACAGAACAATCTCTTTGTTGTATGTAATGTCGAAGCTTTTTCAGAAACAATTATTCAGAAGAATAAAACCAATAATAGAAGAAGATCCCAAATCATCAGTTTGGATCTAGAAATAAACACTCAACTATAGATCAGCTGCATAGAATTACTAATATAATTGAAAAATCGCCAGAAGAAAAACCATTTTCCTAGATGTTGCATAAGCCTTCGATAAGGTCTGGCACGAAGGCGTAAACCAGAAGATGAAGCTATTCCTCTCTAGATAACAATATAATATTATTCAATCATATATTTCAAATAATACTTTCGGATCAAATAAAATGAATTTTTCTTTGATCTGTGAGAAACTAAAGGAGGGGTACCATAAGGAAGTGTGTGCAACCAGTCCTATAACTAATGTATACCTCCGATATTCCTCAATTAGAAATAATAATATTGCCATATTCACTGACGATACTATCTTAGCAGTAGGTAGTAACAATGAAGAATTTGCCAATAATCCACAAGCAGCAGTCAACCGTATCAAGAGGGCAAAAAGATCAAAGTCAAGGAGACCAAATCTGCCCATACCAACTTTATGAATAAAAGAATAGACCCTGTAGCTGCAAACTAAATAACAATTTGATATAATATTCAAATACAGCTAAATACTTAGGTATTAGGAAGGACTCCAAGCTTTGCTGAAAAGCACATGTTAAAAAAGGGAAAAACTCGGACTTAAATATAGAAAAATTGTACTGGCTCATTGGAAGAAACTCAACTCTATCACTCCATAATAAGCAAATACATAACCCTGTATGGTCCTGTGGCATCCAACTTTGGGGATGTACCAAACAATGTAATGTGAACATAATTCAGAGATTTGTAAAGAAAGTGCTAAGGAACTTAGTAGATGCTTCTTGGTACATCAGAAACAGACACCTACATCGGGACTTGGAGCATCAAAAAGTTTGTTAGAACTCACGAAAATCAGATCCATCTTCATGTCAAGATTGAGGCCATCCAGCTCCTTGACAACACTGGATTAAAAAGAAGGCTCAAGAGAGCGAAGCATTTCGAATAAGTTTAGTGACAGGTTAAAAGTACAGCTTGTGAAGTGTATACGCCAAAATTAGTGCATTTAAGTATCAAAACAACCTGAGGATCACTAATGAGTATACCTTTAATTAAATTGAAATCCTAGTTAGTTTAATTAGAACCAAATTACTCATTGGCCAGTATTGGCCAGATAGAAATTATAAACTAAAAACACCATAAGGAGTATTTATTTATTTCATAACAACAAAAACCTGTATACAAAGATTGGGTAGAAGTCAATGAAGTCAATTCTTCTATAAACTTTTGGGAAGAATGGCATATTAGCTTTTCATCCATGATCAATGTAACACATATTAATAATCGGAAATTTGCTGATTCGTTAAAAAAAAAGATAGTCTAAATGTATTAAAATATAGCAATTTATTTCGGTTCCATATATAAAGACAGAGCAAGCAGGAATAAAGGTATTGCTGATTTCGGTATGAGGCCAGTTTTAGAATATTTGATATGTTTATTAATAAGAAAAAAAATGAAAAAACAAGAAAGAACTGATGTAACTTAAAATCTTCAAAGAAATAGATTCTTTTACCTGGGAGGAACTCGCTAAGCTGTGTAATGTTCCAAACTAATAAAAAATCCCTACAAATATACTACAGTCCGGTTTCTCATCTACACTTCGTCGTATTTAATTTCTAACAACATTCCAGATGGTAATAGAGTTCTGAACATTTACGTCAACAACAAATGATATATTTCCAAAAAACTAGAATATAATTACAATATTTTTTAAAATGTGGGACACTTGTAAATAATTAAATTATTCTGAAAATAAACAAGAAGCTTTGATACGCCTATTGTATACTCAATATTTTTATTTTTATCGTTTATAACACCCGGTATCAATCAAAAGTGAAATTAATAGGTTTAAGTATTTTTCATAGTGTAATCACAAGCGCTAAATGAAATTTCGAACTATAAATAATTTTCGTTGTATAAATAGCGTGTTGTACATTTATTTCGGAAATGAATAACCCACGGAAAGCAATTGAACTAAATTTTAGTGAGTAATTTTATAATATATCTGGAAATATATGCATTTGTTGTACTGCAAAATTTGATCTATTACAATCAAATTACCTTTTAAATATCGGCAGAGATATTTATTCTTCATGACATTCAAAATTATTTAGACCACGCTCATAAAGGAAATGTTTTTCGCTGAAAATGTGTTAAAGTCATTTTGTAACCTCCTATAACCGTAATCAAAAAAGGCCATGTCAGATTTAAAAAATGTATTGCATATTTTGAATTCGTAAAATATTATCTTTTACGTATTTTTTTATTTTTTATCGACAGAATATCTAGAACTTATTTATGAATTAATAAAAACAGAAAGTAACCTTTACAATAAAGCTGTTTAAAAAAAACAATAAAGAAATTTTATACTTTACATACAGCAGTTTGATGTTAGCTTTTTGTCTTAGATTATAATCAGGACAATTCAATCTTTTAATTATGTTCTCAGTAAAAGGTATTATAATAAAACATTGGAAATGTATGGACTGGCATTACCGATGAACATATCAGATCCAATGAAGTCAGCAAATGGACAAACATGTTTTTGGAGGACACAGGTCAATTCCAAAAAACAGATTTCTGAAGAAATGTGTTGCTATTATTTTTGAGCTGATATATATGAAAGTCTTCTAGAATTGTTGGCGTTGGATCCAGTTTCCACCTTTTTGTATTTCAGTGCTCTCTTGGCTTTCAATCTGGGCTTTTGCAAACAAGTTCAATTTTTCAATTCCGACCTCATTTTATTATGCATAAAAATGAACCCATCATACCTAATGGAGGCAGTATATGAAAAAATATGCTCTTGGAGGTAGGATTCCAAATACCAAAGGTACCTAATTTTTTGAGCAACTTCCATAAATTTTGTATGCACTTATACATGCTCTCACGACACAGAAAATTGAAGCTACTCTTAATTGGATAAAGGGCAGTTGTTGTTTTATTGTTTTATGTTAGGTTAAGTTAGTTTCAGCCAGGTAGGGTTGGAACGTTAATTTATGGACACATTTTGTGTTGAAATTTGAAAACAAAATAATAACAGAAATAATGCGATTCTAAAAGAAATTGAGCTTAAGTTACAAAAATTATTTATAGAACTTGGGGCATAAAGTCCACAACAGACGTGTACAAAATTGTAAAATAAATCGCAAATCCATTTTAAAAACGTCAGACCAAAAAAATGATCGCCATGACATTACAAAATTGTCTTTAGCCAGTCTAATTAAAGTCAAACCAACGACGAACCGAATCATGAAGTCAAAAAAAGGATGATTTGACGAGGGATTGAGTACCAAAATAAAATTAAAGAATAAAATCAGTCTTGACGGGAGGACTCGAGATGAATAGTCTGGAACTGTTAATTTTCTTCTTGACCAATATTTTGCCTTTGGCCAGCAAATTTGGAGTAGAATTTTGATTTTCCGTATTTTTTTTATAATAGACTTATTCTTTCGTGGTTTAAAAGATAAGAGTTTACCTTTGCGTTCTTTAAGCGAAAGGGAATTTAGAGTTTTAGTTTGGTATTTGTCGAGAGTAATAATTCACCCCTTTTTGTGTTGTTGGCACAAATTCAGGGAAGGTGATTATTTTGGGGGCTGGAACGCTGGTGAATAAAATTTTAGGGTATAATTAACGGGATATTTTGGCTATTTTGTCACAGTGTATTTTTTTTGGTGCCACAATTTAGTGTTAAGAGTTTTAAACAAATACAAATTCCCCCTTTGGGAAAATCTAATTGTTATTCATTTAAGTGGCAATAGTAAAACAGAGTGTTAGGGGAACAATTTATCACTTTTATTTAGTTGGAAGTATATATATTAATTTCCTTGATTTTAATATCTGATCTGTTTATTTTGGACATTCTAATAATTTGACATTTTATAAACTTCAACAGTACGTAACACTGAGTTTGATTTCATTAATTTAGCGTATTTGACAAAGAAAGGACAGTACCGGTTTAGTCTTAACATTTTCTGTTTCTTAGAGTTTCCGACGGATGAGCGTCGAGTATAGAACCAAAGTACAGTGTTTCCCAGGCCAATGGCAGAAGTAAAAACTAGTTTCGCTTTACTGCTCTAAACTTTCCGATACATTTTCGGAAAATAGTGTTTTTAGTGGGGAAAGCATATTTTAGGTATCTGTACAAGTATAAAAACATGTTACAATATAATTATAGAAGCCATTAAACACTTTAAATACCTATTATTCATATTTTACAGTGGTGATGATAGTAGGTTTGTCTAATAATATAATTTGTTACAAATTCATAAACTGTAAGCTTTTTAAATAAGAATATGATTTTGTAAGTACAAAATTTTCCATTCAATATATTTGACTACCACACTCACTAAACATTACTAAACATTAAAGGATTTTTTGGTTTTAAAGGCTTAAAATTTATTAGTATGCTAGACTTATCACATATGTATGTAATTCACAAGCACAGTAAAACTAGGAAGATAAGCAGAGGTTGACAATTAAATGGGTTTTCTTTTTTAGAGTTCTATAGTCTTGCAATTTAAAAAATAAAACAATAAATTTATTTTTTTATTAACACCTACTACATGAACTTTTTATTTATTTCCACTACAGATTTCCATTTATCCGTGTCAAATTTTTTGGCTCCGGTATTACCCAAGACGGGATTGATCCGTCTCTTAGGTCTTTATGTGTAAAATCTTGGGGAAGGGAGGCATAGCAAGGAGAAGTGGGAGATTTATAGCTAATAAAACCTTGACTGTTGTAGTACATATCCAAGAAAGTTTTTAAAAATCTCGAGTGTGGAAAGAAAATGTGCATCGTCACTATATAATCATTAAAACGTCGACATCGAAAGGAATCCGTTTGTTTACTGGTCCAGTATTTTCTTTTTTCGGTGCTTTAAGAGAAGAAAATTGTGTGGTAGCCAAATATCGATCTAGGTGTTAGGGAATTGCCAGGTCATGTTCATCTAAATTTGTCAGTTTTTCATCTATTCCCATTTATAAGGGGAAAAGGATAAATTTGGTGGCTTGCTCCTTCAAATGGACAACAAGATTTATCTCAAGATTTAAGCAGCGGCGTTCAGAATTGTTTCAAATTATTTAAAAAATATTCTTAATGGTCTTTAAAAATTAGTTACAATTAAAAATGAGGTCTTGAGGTGCAGGAATATATAATTTTCTTTTAAATTCGCGTAATTAAAGAATATGTATGTTTGGTTTTAATTTATTTTTCTATACTACTCTTAAGTTCCAGAATCTGCTTTAGGAGTTCCTCGACATTTTTGAGATATTTGACAATATTACGTCGTCTGTCAGAAGCAGCTTCTTCAGGACGGTAACTCAACTACTTAACGTAGCCAGAGGCGAAATACATCTGAATTGGAAAGTGAGAGGAAACGCATTTATTAGATAATATTGTCACTGGACTGGTCAAGGTTACCTCTTGTTACGTTTAGTAGTTGAGTTACCGTGCGCACCTGACCTCCTGAAGAAGACGAATATCACAGACTCTGAAATGTTGAAAAAATCTCAAAAATAACGCAGTGCTCCGGAAGCAGAATTCCTTACGTACTATATGTTCTTGTCAACAGATGGATACATCTTATGAGGCAAATATATTGAAAAGCGGTGAAGACGAAGAAAGGCAGTTGAAATTATTGCAAGAGCTGTCTATAAAGTCAACTAAAATATATGGTTATTTAGAAATTGTTTAATGATTTCTTTCGATTCATTCTAAACCCTTTTGGTGCTTAGCTAAGGATTCGCGAATGGGAAAGATATACCTCTTGGAAAAGTAGAATTCGTTAGATGGCGAAGTCATCGATCTTCAAAGTAGTAAATATGATTCTTGTACTTTTCATTACAATATAGTAAAGGTAAAGTAAGTACAAACAAATTTACACAATGAAAATTCGAATACAACGCCGGGATGATAGCACAACTATTATTTACTTTACTGCTATGAGACGGTCAATAAAATTATCACTTGCAATTGATAATGACGTCATTGTTGGGATTTTCCAGAGATCCATCGCTGGATGGAACCTGCCCAAGTCACCTTTCCATATCAGATTTACTAATTACTCTGTATTTGTTATAAGTAGATTGTAAAATGCAATAAAATTGTAAATACAAAAAAAAATTGTTGGGATTCAATGACCATCTAGGAGACAATTGACGCAATTGTCAATTAATTGGGGACGTTTGACAGAAATATTCATGAAGGGCATTGATGAGGGCCATTGATAGAAGCGATGAACAGTTTAACTATCAAATTGATAATCGTTACATTAGTTCTGCAAGAACTAGAAATAAATGATAGAATAATTGAAATGAACACACCAACTTTTTAGGAAGTGATGTGAGGACTGAAGCTCTATTAATCGTATTTTTATTGAAACTGTCAATTGCAACTGTTTATCATATCACTTTTTAGAAACATATATGTGGATCCAAATGATTGTGTCATCTAAGATCTCTTAACCTTTTAGAAATGAAGAAATAAGCGATCTATGACAAATTGGTTTCGTTATTATTGTTTCTTGAACCAGTATTCGCCAAGTTTTGAAAATCTATATGTTCGTTTTTGGAAACTAAGTCATTATATTTAATAAAAATTCCGAGTTTCTTTATACATCTAAATCAGTATGAGTAGTGGTCATCACAATCTATAAATCAACAAATATAACACTTATCGGTTTATTATATTTGTTTTTCCCCGCCTCTATAAAGTATACATGAAAAATTTGTCCGAATATACATTTTTTATCTATTATTTATTCCGATAAGTATTATATATCTTTTGGCCTATATTATTTGTTTAACCTCCTCGATGGGTACAGTTTTATTTCACTTTTTTTCACTTCAATAAGGTTGAACAAAAACTGTTCACGTGAGACTTTTATATATCTAGTTGTTCACATTTTTTGTTTATTTTGTTTAAGCAATTTAGAGTTAAATAAAATTCAATATTTTAAACCAACCTAACATTCTACAGAAGAAAAATCTGGTACTTACAACATCGAAATTAATTTAACAGTTCAATAAATAAAATTTCCTACACTAGTGAATTACTTTCTTAGACTACTGCGCCACATATTTAATTACGTTAAAAATATTTTTCAGTAAACTATGAACATATTGCACCATTAATTGGTTCATAAACATTAAAAGGGATCTTACTTTCAGAAAATATATTAAAGTAATATAATATAATAGTTAAGTGTTGTACTGTGTATTTCTTAATAATTTTATATGCATATATTTCAATTTACATCAAATTTTGCTATATCTCGTCCACCTCAAGATCTAATTTGAGATATACAAATGGAAAAAATTGAAACCAATATTAAGAAAAAATGTTAACAACATTATAAACTAACAGTCATTTTACAACCTACCTTGTTTTTTTAGTTTTGAGAAAATTGGACTGAAAATGTTTGATAATTTTTATTTAGTTGGTATCTGAGTAGTTGGCCGAATAACCGAAAGCGCGAGCATTCAAAATACCAATAAAAAATTAAACACTTTTTTCTGATTAAAAATACATTTTCATGTTACATGTAAGTTTTAACTAGATCATTCATTATTGAGTTCTAACATTGCTATTACTGAAGTAACTAAAGAAAAATTGCAAAACGTACACAAAACGGGAAGTAAATAACATGAAGTTCATGAAAAAAAAAAAAGATATTATGAAAACCAAATTGTGGACCATGCATTTAAAATCAAAAATATACAAAGTGATTTCCCTATGCAGAATAAAAAAAAAACGCTAATCGATTAGTTGTTTCCTAGCAATTATATTTGGACGACATATGATCATTAGTTGCAGTTATTTTCACTCCACACGCAAAAAACATCAATAATTCCATGTACAAAAATAAAACGCCATTTCGAGCCCAATATGCCACTAAAGTTAATCTTGCCAATAAAAATTCTAAAAATCTCCTAATGGCTCCACAGTGTGATGTATTACGAATTACGGGGCGAAAGCAACAATGAAGAATCCCCAATAAGGCCGTTACATCCAAAAATATCGGTGACCCGATGGTGACTATCGGTTGAAATCCTCGCCTCATAAAAAAAAACTATGTCAAAAAGGTCGAGCTCTTGCTATTCATCCTACATTTAACATTTATTTCCTCTTAAAGCTTTTTACGCAATCTTTATGCAGAGAGAGAGAGCGGGTTTTTATAAACTATGTGCCCGCACACACAAAATAATTTTAATTGCAACAAGTTTTCTACAATATTTTTTTGGACCTTGAAAAAATTGTTGTTACATTTGCTTCCCTTGAAATTTGATCGTTAAAATTTATAATTAATTTGTGTGAATAATTCGCAACAAAACTTTTACTGTTAGAAACCCATCCAAGTACTAACTGCGCTCGAGACAGTGATTTAGGCTGTCAATGTTACAATTTCTTCGAAATGCTATACGATTACGGCTATGTTTATAAATATTTGCAGCACCTAAAGTACTTTATTTGATATATTTTTTAAATACATTCATGGGCAACGAATTAGTTCCCGCGTTTGAAAATTTTCTCTTTTTTCATAAATGAAAGTAGCTGCACTGGTAAGTACAAACAAACTATAAAAGCGAATCGAGATAATTTAAAAACTTCGCGGGGTTTATAACATAAAAACTGAATCCATTTTCCTAAATATATTAAAAATATTAAATTTTCGCCATGACAATAAATATCTAGAATGTTTGGATAATATTTTACTGCCAATATTTTAAATTACGTGTTATAAAAGAAATAAACTTCGTTCCGTATTATTTCCCATAAATTCGTTCAAACAATATTGGTTATTTGAATTTTTTATTCCAATTAAAATGGTGTCTTATTTTCTAGATTTGGTAAAACAAATATAATGTACAGTTCTTTACCAGAACTAAATATAAAATTTTAGTATAATAGTACGATATACTTTTTTTTATGGAAATAAAATGTCTTGTAGGAATGATTTTAATTAATATACACTAAAATAAATAAAATTGGTTCGATTTTCTTATATTCTATAAACAGCCGGCTTTAATGCATTTATTTTTATTATTATTTAATTAACATTACCTGCTATTGTATAAATATTAACGATTTCCATTCTACCATCGAGATAGGGTACCATTTTGTCCGGTATCCATAAATGTTTTAGCCTTGTTATCATCTTTTTTTGTGTATATTTCTACTTTTGCATTTCATTTTTGTGTTCTTAAATAATTTGATACATCTTTACTATGGATCTATCTCTTTCCGTTATCTTTAATTTTTTTAATTTCTGTAAACCGATAATTAGAAATTCCTAAATACTTGTTTTTTCGTATTCTATTCCTTTATTGATATATTTCTTCCTTGAACTCTTTTAGATTGTTTTCCATTAATATTCCTTTTTATTGTTTTCACTTCTATCCCGCGTTAGTTTTTGATGAAGTGGTGATAATTTTTTAGATTAAGTTTAAATAGTTTTGGAGTGATTATCTGTACTCTAGACAGAGAAGCTTTTAATTCATCTCTTTCACGCCTGACGTTCACTGTGGCCTAGCACATGTTCTCGGTAGAAGTTGAGTTACTATCTGTACAGTACCGTTTGCGGAAATTGTAAAGAACTTGAATCAATCTTGAGTAATAGTAGAGTACGTGAACAAAAGTACTGCAGCCAGAATGATAAAAAAAATGTAATTCAATATTGACAGATATCAGTTTATTTGAACCTGTCGAACGCTTAATTGTTAATTGTTTTTGAATGGTATTAATTAATTTCTCTTTGGCATTCTTCTTTTTCACTTATTTTTATCTTATAATTATTACAACCTCTTAATATGCTTTTCATTATAATGAATGAGTATTTTCAATAATTATTTTTGTTATGTTGCTTGTTGGAGACCAAGCGCGATTTTTTGTGATAACTCATTCCGGCATAAAAACTTTTCTAAATCTTTATCGCAATTCTTTGTGAAGAGAACAAGAATGTTATCGGTAACAGGGATTTAGGGATTTTTCAGGTGCGCGCTGGTAGGAAGTAAGAATAATCGATATAGATGGGAGATAAAGGGATAAGCAGCTCTGGAATTTTCATTGCATGTTGTATTTCACTTTTTAATAATGAAAAATAAAGATTCCGAGTTCGTGCCATTTCGCAATTAAGAAAATGTGTTTGAATGAATTAAATCATAAAAATAGAAAGAAATAGATGGTGGTTATGAAAGGTAAGTAAATCAACTAAAAAAAAATTGTTGAATTTTACACAAGGTTTAGCCCTCTTAAACATTTGATTCTCTAATACACAACCACTTAAATTGGACGCCTAAAACTTTATAAACTTTATTGAGACTAACAGGAAAATTAATAGTCAAATAAACGATTTACAATGTGTATGTTTCCAATTACATTTGATTTGTTATATGAAAAGTTCATTCAAATTCATTATCTATAGCAAACAGCCATAAAACACCATTGTTGGCCAAAATCCAAAAAACAAAAGTAATTGTCAGTAAACGTTTTAATAATTTTTAATGTTTCCCAAAAGTACATTTTTAAATGACCTACTTATATATATATATATATATACCCTATACATATATTCAAAAGGTTTATTCAACCTCAAAATTAGACCTTTTAATCCAAAGTGTCAAACACTTGAAACTTCTAATAAAATCTATTTATGTTTTGAGATCCAATAGGTATATATAAACCCCTATGCTGTACAAATATTTGACAAAGTTCGAATACCCTCGAAACTATGTGATGGTAAAGAGAAGGGATATTTTAGGCACAAGAATCTGACGAGAATATCACAAAATCAAATGCAGGTCATTTCCCTAATTTCACAAATTTTAATTAACTTTAGTTTAACATTAAACAGAGTGTCCCACATATATTCTGAAGTACGTAGTGTAACTAAAAATAATTCTTAAAGTAGGTAAGCCTTAGTAGTGATAAAATTTTAAATGATGCATTTTTTTTATTTCAGGAATGCCCCGAGGGTGTCGTCCACGAAGATAGTTTTAAGGACATTTATTCCAAATTTTTTCCACATGGAAGTAAGTTATTTCTCATTTACAATGTTTTTATTAACTTAGTAAACACACGACTCAGATCATTATTTTATTTTTCAATCAAAATGTTTGCTCACGAATAGTGACAATTTATCCATAATTTTAAAGCGATATTTTCAAATTCTTGTAAAATATGAACATCATAGAAACATTTGTAGAGCCAGAAAAACATAATATAGCGTGTCGCCAAGTAATAAAAACAGTTGAAACCGCGCAGTAACTTCGTTTCTTTATCATTCTATTAGGACTTGTATATTTGAGGGAACGTCGAAATTATAATAAGCTAATAGGCCAGTTTGCAAAGAAAAAGTTTCAATTCCGATGTAGCCGATGGATATTCATTAATTTTATCCGGTGGATATCCACGATATTCACAGAATATCAAGTATATACAGGGTGACGATGATATGATGGTTACTATTAATGTATTGAGAACTGGCAATACTGGTGAAATCTGTCATTGCCAACTTAAAGTTTGACATTTTTGACAGTATACGTACTCAGAACGGTTTGACGTGCGAGTACTATTTGTGTTAATTACAGTAAGTTGAAAATCTCATCTCGACCAAATTATGGAATTAACTCGCGAACATTTTCGAGATATGATTTATTATGACTTTCGACGTGGTGTAACTCAAGAACAGTGCATCAATCAACTTAATTCAACTTTTGGCGATGAAGCACCATCCAAAGCCAGTGTATATCGCTGGTACACTGAATTCAAACGTGGCCGTAGTTCGCTCACGGACGAAGTTAATGAAGGTCGTCTAAAATCGGTCGTTGTGCCGGAAAACATCGATGCTATGAGAAAACTAATTGAAGAAGATCGTCATGTGACATACCGTGAAATCGAGGCATGTTTAAGCATTAGTATAATCAGCATACATAAGATTTTGCATGAACATTTGGGTGTTCGGAAGCTGTGCATTGGATTCCACATTTGTTGACAGATGTGCTCAAAAAAGGCTCGTGTCGATTGGTGCCGTAAAATGATTAAAAAATACAACTGTGGTCCATCCAAAGCCGTATACAACATCGTCACAGGTGACGAGCGGTGGATTTATGGATAAGAGCCAGAAAGAAAAGGCCAATCGGTAGTTTGGGTGTTTCAATGTGAAGAAAAGCCAACAAAAGTTACTCGTTCTCGAAGTGTTAAGAAGCAAATGGTGGCGTGTTTCTTCACGAAAACCGGTCATGTGGCAACTGTGGCTCTCGAAAATGAAAAGACCGTTAATTCAGCGTGGTATACGACCATTTGCTTGCCAGAAGTTTTCGGTAAGTTGAGAGAAACCAATCCAAAACGACGAATCATTTTGCATCACGACAATGCGAGCTCAAACACATCAAGTGAAACAAGCGAGTATTTGGACACAAAAAAGATAAAATTGATGGGTCATCCGCCTTACAGCCCCGACTTGGCACCTAATGACTTCTTATTGTTCCCATAAATTAAAGATAAACTGCGTGGGCAACGATTTTCATCGCCCGAAGAAGCGTTTAAGTCATTCAAAAACCATGTTTTAGAGTTATCATCTTTTGACTAGACAAAGTGCTTTGAAGGGTGGTTCAATCGCATGCAAAACTATATAAAGCTTAAAGGCGAATATTTTGAAAAGCAATAAAAATATTTTGGATAAAATTCATTTTTTTGTTCTTTCTATTCTCAATACATAAATAGCAACCCTCGTACGTATACACCGTAGCGCTTTCTAACTTGCTGCGCTACGTGAAAAGGGGCGTTAGCGCAATGAAGTTATTGCAAATTTTGTGTTAAATTTGGAAATTTCTCCACCAAAACGTTTCCATTAATTCGGAAGACCTTTGGAAGTTCTCTAATGGTACAAGTCGTTTAAGGAGGGCCTAAAGGACGTGAAGCCTCTGTATGATTGTTTAAATTTGGATTGAAGGTTGAACCTTTATTAAATAACCCTCAGTCTCATTATAACCGATGATTCGACATAGAAGGGTAATCTTTCTAAAATTTTTGAGAAATGGCCCGCATATGTGAATATGTTCAATTACTGATTGTGGACGCTTTAGTTATAAAACGCACTTTGTGTCCACGACTGAATATTTGTAGACATCTTCCAAATATCTCAGTGGTTATTATAGATAGTACTTGGACTTTTCATTATGATTTTCTTTATTTATTCCTATTCTAACCCTTATATCTAATGAGATGGCTGATCCTCTTTAATTCAGTCCCTAGGTTTTATATTTTAGCGACGACATCATAGAGCTATTAACAATATTGGTAAAGGAGCTTTCTTCAAAAATATTTTAAGATTTTTGATATGTCCTCAGAAATATTCTTATTGTGATATTCTTTGGCTTATATTATATTGATATCTCCATCGTTGATAGTTAACGCATCATATACCCACAATATTATATCCATCGGTGGATGTTTTGTATATATTTCTAGATCCTCAGGACGTTACAGAATCTATTAAACTTCTCTTAGAAATTTGTGCTCGTTGTATGAGTACCAAACTTAAAAAAAAACTCGTCCTCAGGCGCCTTTCTACTTGAACGTACAAAGGACAAGTTAATATTTTTTATTATTATGTTCAAAAAATTTGAATACCTGTTTATACTTTCTTTATTATATTCGTATATCCACAGTAACTGATGATACTATTATGTACTGGGTTATTTTACCTAATTAATATATGAAAAAATATAAATATTATTTTCGGGAGAGTTAACCCACTGCGTAACTTGTTTACTAGAAATTAAAGATGTTGAAGAAAGATAATAACAATTGGTTTATCTATAAAAACAATAATTATAAAATAGTAATGCAACTCATTTCTTTAAATAACTAACTTATTTAATCGCAATGGCAGGCACTATCCCGTGTTCCTTAACTTTGAAACACGTAATATGAAATAAATAGTTACTGTAATAATTTAGAAAATGTTAAATAAAAAATAAGTTCTATGTACAGGGCGATATTTAACTAAATCGCTGTACATACTATCGTAACAGTATCATTATTATTAGCTTAGCAGTATAATTTCTTCATCCTCTCTCTTTTTGTGTTAGCATTTACTACAATTTCTTATTGTAAATACTCCATGCTTAGTACTATAATGTATAAATACAATGTGATCTATAATAATAACTTAAACAGCTTAAACTAATTAAACTAAAGTGTACTCATTAGTGTTCATCAAATTATTTCGATATTTAATTACACTAATCTTGTCGTGTACACTTCATAAGCTTAACTTTTTAAACTGTAGCTACACTAACTCAAAGGACATCGTTCTCTTGAGTATTGTTTTTAGTTAAGTGTTGTTTCTGGATGGCCTTAACATTTACATGATAATGAAGTCGATCTTCGTGACTTCTGGCCAACTTTTTGAGGGTCTGAACAATAATAGTCCCGATAGGTTTCTGATGTACCAAGGGGCATCTACGATGTTTTTTATTATTTTATTTTGAAATTTTTCGATTATTATCTAAATTGCTTTGTTTACCCGTCCCCAAAGTTGGATGCAGACACAGAGCAAACCGCTTTAAATACGTATTTGTTTATAGAGCATAAGTTTATTATGTAGAGATAAATTGGAGTTTCTTCCAATGAGCCAGTACATTTTTCTGTATTTGAGTCTGAATTCTTCCCTTTTTTTTTGACTTGTGATCAAATTATTGTTTGGTCTGACGAGTATAGGGTCCATTCTTCTATCAGTGAAGTTGCCAAGGAACCATGTTGAAAAATATTTTAGGATTTTATTCAACTACTATTTTTGAAATTTTCTTACGAATATTCTTATCAAGCGACAAGGAATGACATTGAATAACATTGGCTTTGTTTTTTAATTTTTTTACCATGCGTTACTTTCTACGTAAAATTAAAATGGATATTGCCTGGCCTATGGCTTGAGATCGTCATGCGAATATCTAATTATTGTTGTTTACTTATACATCTAATTTGAATTAAATATAAATCCTAGAGAGCATGTACAATGTGCGATTTTAGCTGAGTGTATTTTCCCATGCATACTTTCGTCCACTTAAACAACAACTGTTTCTTTTTTTCAGCCCAATGTTTGAGTATTATTTTTAATTTAATATTGGACGGTTATCAAAAAAAAAGACATTTTATTGAATAAAAATAAAAAAGTAGTTTTACCAACTGAATTTATGTAACTAACATTGCATTCACTAATGTAAATATAAATTCGAATACCTATTCAGTCAGCGGTAGATTTAATCTAAAATTAAAAACAGATTAGTTATAATTTTTGCCAAATTACAGTATTTTCGAAGCCGCTGCTTTATATATAAAAAATAGTTCAAAAAATAGAGTCAGATTGTGTATGGAAAAAATGATGATATACATTTAATGTAAAGTTTATTAATTTTGACAATAAAGCAGTTTCTACTTCATAGTAGACATACTTAATAATTAATGCGCAATTAAATAATTTTATTGGGTGGATGGAAGAAGAAAACCTACGAAAAGGAAAGGGGAGCTTAACGGCAGCCACTCCATATTGGAGAAGAGTTATTCTTAGACGGGTCTCTACCCTTATTAGGGGTTGCATGACTTGTCTTAACTATCCTTACATTCGTTCCCTACCCAAAAACTGGGTTATTATCCTTTTGTTGGGCTCTTATTGAACCCCTACTCTCGTTTTTCGATGTTCCTGTTTCTAGTTTTTATACATATTGTTATAATAATTTTCAAACTTTACATATCTAAATATGTTTCATAACTGTTATTTTATTTTGTACCGCATGCATTATGTTAATTTAGTTAAGTTGTATAATTCTGATTCATTTTGGGAGATATTGTGAGAGTCTCCTTTTACTTTGAATTTTAACATCGTTGTTTTACCTGACCTGAAGATGACCTTAAGGGGTCGAAACTAGTTGTCGCTTAATAAAATTGTATGTGGTTTAATTTTGTATTTTATTGGATTCAAAAAATATTTAACTAAAAATCACAATAGTTAAATTGGGCAATTTGGTTTTTTCTATGTATTAAAATGCAACGTAAGTGATGTACGTCAAAATTAATAATTTAAAGTAAATTATAAATTTAAAGTATTTATTTTTGACAAAAATAATCAACAATCAACAAATCCCATCGAAATTTATTTTTTATTATGTACATTTATCTAATTTAATTGGATTTGTTTGGATACAGAGATCGTCCAGGGGATCTTTAGCCGCTGGTCAGAATTATGCAAATGAAGAAATTTTACTCAACACAATATCTTATTTTAAAATTATTTCTAGCATGTATAGCCCATAAAGAAATTAAAACAGTTATATCCTATTACAAAGATATCCAAAACTCTTATCACAATCAATTTTGTCCTACTTTTTACCTTTTAATTTTGTATAAAATAATAATGTATAATATCAGATATTATTGATTCTCAGGTATGTATCTGTAAAATATATGATATTTCCAACGTTTTATTTCCAATTACTAAATTGAAGTCTCATTTTTTTGTAATTATAGTATAATAGTAATATAATATAATAAAACTAAAAATAAATACAATTGGAAGTATAAAATATTAATTATACTTACCCCGAATTTCCACAGTTTTCTAAAGCTTTTGTATTTTGATTTAAGTTTCGTACTTTCATTCATCGTCTGACATTTGATAGAAAATTGATAGATTTCTCATAAACATGCTTGATTTCCCATTACAATCATTTGAACCAATCAGTATTAGGCAATACCTATATACAATATGTTTTTTTTTAATAAATTTTCTAAGTAATAATATTCTTTTTTCTAAAAAAAATGTTAATATAAATTAAGTCCAATAGGTTTGTGTTTAGTGTCAATGAGGTATACTTAACTAGTTGTTTTAATCTATATGATCGTAAGTTTTCACTGTATATTATTTCAATATATCTAAGGGTCTGGCCAATATTAATAGCATTAAAAATCGGACAATTTCACTTGATTTGTTTTAATTTAGGAAGTTTGGGTTTGACATTTACTAAAAATGAATCTACATTATATTTTACAGAAGATGTGCGATATATAATTTTTTAATATTTTATTTGACATATCTCCAAAATGTAATAGTTCTGTAGGATCTACTTCCTAATGACAAACTTTTCCTCCTTTTTAATCAACCTGTTTATTATACATATATATGTAATGGGTAAATATTAGAAACAGCGATTAGTTTTATTATATTAATTTCCTTTTAAAATCTCCGCTCGTTGATACTGAATTATAAGTTGCTAATTTATGTGACATATAGTTATTTGAGTAGTAAGAGACAGTCATATTTGTATGAGTTGGTTTTCGATAATTTGAATATTGATCATTACAGTTTACTCTTTCATTGTTTTGCTAGTTGCTAATTTATGTGACATATAGTTATTTGAGTAGTAAGAGACAGTCATATTTGTATGAGTTGGTTTTCGATAATTTGAATATTGATCATTACAGTTTACTCTTTCATTGTTTTGCTAGTTGCTAATTTATGTGACATATAGTTATTTGAGTAGTAAGAGACAGTCATATTTGTATGAGTTGGTTTTCGATAATTTGAATATTGATCATTACAGTTTACTCTTTCATTGTTTTGTCTAAGAAATTGCTAGAACCGTTCTCCCCAATTTCAACAGTAAATTTTTTTGTTTTTTAATGTAAGTTGTTAATAAAATTAAAAAAAATATCCTACTGGGTATCTCTGCCTGTAAAACCAGCCAAAACATCACCAATATATCTATATCAAAATAGTACATTGATTAGCAAATTGCCTTGCAAATATTGATTGGTTAGAATGTTTGTAATGGAAAATCAAGCATGTAGTTGAGACATCTATCAATGTTTATACATTGTTAGACGATGCATGAAATTACGAAAATCGAGTCACATAAGAATGTTTACAAACGCTTTGGAAAACTGTGAAAATTCAACAGTAGAAACAGTTAATTTAAGTACAATTTTGTTCTATCTCTGTCTGTTTTAAGCATCTTGATATTTACCCATTAGGTATTTAATATTTTACTCTTGAACATTTAAATTACTGGGTAGAGTAACACGGCGGGCACCAGACAGTCTTTCAAACCTACATCACACCGTCTGAAAACTGAATTGCCAGTTGACGGTAAGCTCAATATTTAGAGACCTCATGAATTTCAAATACTTCGGTAAATTTATGAAACGATATGCCTATCCAGATTTTAATCTGTTTCCTTTTCTGGCTGTGTTTCAGATTCTAGTTTATATGCACACTACGTGTTCAAGGCCTTTGATGTCAACTGCAATGGGGCTATTAGTTTCAGGGTAAGTAGGCCATAGAATAATTTATTTAATCTTAGGAGACTTGTGAGATTTATTATTTTGCTTTCTTTAATTAACGATGAAAACAAAACAAATGTCAAAGGTGGTTGAGTTATATTACAATTACTAGGTATTATTTTTAAGTTTTTTCAAATAACACTTGGAACAAAAAATATAGGTTTATGATGGCCTGCCAGGGTAGGCTCTATGTAACTTATCATAATTAAACATAAAAAAATATTATTATTTTATAGCATGTATGTATATTTTATAATAAAATGAAATACCTATACTTTATGCTAAGTAGTATATAAGATCTTAAAAATCTTTTTTAAAGCCCGTCCTGCATCGTTTTGTTTACGGTTACATAATGACTTTCACAAATTTTTAGGTCTGGCCTCAAGTATCTACCTGGATATAATGTACAGAGTTATGTATACCCGAAGGTGTTAAGGTTAAAACTTTTAGTTATAAATCAATTTTGTCCAGTTGGTCATATTTACGGCCAATTGGCTTCCTTCTTTCCAGCTTTTGTTCGTCTTCTTAAAAAAATTGCTACTACTTCGATTTATGTATTTTTTGGTCTCCCTCTAGATTTTGTTGGATCGTCTTTGCCTACCATATATTTTTTGTTTGCCTGCTTCATCCTTCCTCACAAGGTTCCCAATCACTATAATTGTTTGTCTTTCTTTTTGGTCGAGTATTGCCTTCACATCTATTTGTTGCCGTACTACTGTGCTAACAAAAAAGCTGAAGATTTCAAAGTCAAGTGCGCGATATACAGCGCAAAGCAATAAGGGGGACCTTTATTTTCATTTCGTCTTTCGACGGGTTCATTTGGATAACAAACATCAAAGACTTTGGCGGCAACGGAGGCGATCGCGGCCATACGTTGGCGTTTTATTCGGTCGATATTTAGCAACGAACGGGTGAGAATCGTTTACTAGTATTACCCGAAAGTGAGTCAAGAGCAATTAACGCACCCTTTGCTATTTCGCGTCAGACATCTTAACTTTGGCTCAACGTTAAGTAACTGACGTTGTACTAAGAATGTGCGGGCGCTTCAAGAAAAACAAGCCAACGTTGGCTCCAATGTGTGGACCCGGAGTTGGTGTTGCATTGGAGATTGTGTACTTTGCGATATTGTCATATTTATGTGCTCAACCTCGTGAAATTTTAAACTCTTAAAATTTGCTCAAAGAGGAGCTGATGCAAATAAACCTATTATCGAATTAAGAATATATAAATCAATGAATATCAACAAATTTATTTTTCACTTCAACTAATATTATTATGAATGAACCAATGGACTAAATAATAAAGTAAAATTAATAGCTTACTTACATTAAAATATTCTGAAAATATTTCAATAATCTAAAGCTGTGCTGGTAATATTAGTAAAATTTGCTTTTAAACTCTTTTGTTATAATGATTTACCTAATACCTAACAATTTAATGTATCCAATAATTTAAAGTGAAATCAACCTGTAACTTATTATTACTGGAACAACGAAAATCTGACTACAGATGACGGCGCTGTGCGATTTAAATAAGACAATGCTATTATCGCTTATTCCTTCGTTTCTCTCGTTTGCGCATCTCGCTTCTCTTTTTGTTGAGCACTTGACACTACTTAGGTATTTTTATAGCTTGTATTTTACTTTTCTGTTGATGAGTTTTATAAATCATTAATTTGTTTTATCAATTTTTTCTTGTTTTCCTTAAAAATGTATGATTCGAGGAGTAATATATTTTAGTTGTATTATCTATTCTCTTGTTTATTTGTTCCTCACTTTTTCCATTTTTTGTATATTGACCCGTAAGTATTGTTTTCCTCTACTTCTTTTGTGTATAGTTAATATTTTTAAGCTTCATTTAATCCTATTCCCGTTATTTTCGTGTTTTCAATATTGATTTTTAGATTTTCTTGAATAATGGTTGCATTCCACATTTCTAGGTTTTGCTGGAGCTTTTATCAGTTTTTGACACATATTTCATTAAGAGTATTTATAATTGGTCTCATGTATTTGTAGACTATTAGCACCTTTTTAGGCTTTCTGTTTAGTTCTTTTGTTACGGCCTCTAAAATAATGCTAATTAGTATCGGGCTTAATACCCCACCTTGTCTTTAACCTTCTTTGGTCACAAACAAATTCATCAGACTCTGAGTTTTTCTTTCGAACATATTTTCTAGTTTGTTTGTATTAGTATATGCTGGCTTTATTCTTAACTCGCTTATTCTTGACTCATCTTCTTTTTGGGCTTTTCCATATTATGTTTCGTGGGATGCTGTTAAATACTTTTTCAAGTTCAATAAGGACTATACATGGTTGTTTTATTCCTTTCCTTTTTTTTTATTCTATTGTTTAATGAATTTTCTGAAACCACATTGAAATTCCTCGATGTGTATATCTATTTAATGTTTTAGTCTAGTTTCATACCAGCTTAGCAGTGTTTTTCCCATGTAGTTACTAGATTTTCTATTATTGCTTTTTTTATGAATTTTGAATGTTATGCTTAATTCCTAGTCATTAAGTTTTTTTCGATGCCTTATTAATCAAATTGGTTGGTAATTTAATGGTATTCTTTCCCAATTTCTAACCTAATCCCATTATATCCAGCTACTTTCCCACTCTTTATTCTTTTTACTGCCTGTCTATGAAATTATTCTAGTGACTAGCTTCTTTTGTATTCTACATTTTTCCACTCATCTTCTTCACCTTCCCGCGTTTATCTGTTCTATTTGTTTTTTGTTTAGCATATCCTCAGAGTGTTCTTTCAAGCGCGCCATTTTCCTTTTTTCATCTTTCAGTACCTCTCTATTTTTATCTTTTAAATAAGTATCTATGTTTTTGTTTTTTCTAAGTATTCTTAGTATT
The DNA here is from genome assembly GCA_951812935.1 of Hermaeophaga mercurialis. Classification (NCBI taxonomy): domain Eukaryota; kingdom Metazoa; phylum Arthropoda; class Insecta; order Coleoptera; family Chrysomelidae; genus Hermaeophaga; species Hermaeophaga mercurialis. The sequence continues at coordinate 35,872,977 of OX638359.1, read as the reverse complement.
TTATAAAATAACTTAGGATTGCTACCATGACTATCACGTTCCATCTTCTCCCTACATTCTTCTAATGTTCTTGTTTCTTCGTTTAACCAATTCCTTGATCTATGTTTCCCATTTTTGATACTCGTTATAGTTGTCATTTTTTCTGTACTCAAATAGTAAGTTAAATTATATTTAGTTTTAAATAGAGGCTGGCCATTTTGTAACATGAATACTAGGCAGGCAAACCATATATTTCAATAAAAATTTGGAAGGTTTAACTAATTTGCAACACAAAATATCGAAAAGAGAGATTTCACAGGATCTGACAGTTTCTAACTATTAACAATGGTGCACAGTATTAGTAGTCGGAGAGTACCAATATCTCGAAATTATTTAAATTAATGATTATATCTAACTAATAGTGTATAGTTTGCTTTCTGAAATTAGGTAATCTTAATTATAGTAAGAAAAAGAAATTAGGATTATATTTTTTGTTATATTTGTACAATAATGATAGAATTATGAATACGAAACTTTATTGTAAATAAACCAGAATCCCTCAAAAAAGTTTAAAAATGTAAAAGAGCGTTCTTAAAAAATATAGTAGGACATATTAACATGCACATTCTATAGTGGATATTAATAAATAAAATCCTCTATGGTGCTTTAAAATTATTCAACGTGTAAAATTCTGAATAAAAGGGTCATATTGGTAGTTTTCCAAGATCTGCTACACTTCAGATATCCAGCTAGACCCACTTCTCTTTTCCGACCGTCAGCTTACTTAACCTCTTAAAATTTTCATTTTTCACGGAAAAAAATCGCCTGTATTTGTGTACTAGTCCCGTGAGGAAAGAACACAGCGAAAACAGAAATACGTTCCTTTTGAGAGAACGTCTAAATATAAAACTAGAGCTCTCCATTTGAAAAATTGAATAGCAACTCTTATTTAATCAATATCTTCTCGCGTTAATAATTGGTCTAAAATCTCTTGTTTACTACTAGAGTAGTAGAAATATTCTTTTTCATTTGTCAAGCGAGAGTAACAATCACACCAAAATATTTAAATGGCATTAGGGGTCAAGTAAGGCATCATTTTAATGCCCTTTCAATTCTGTTTTAACAGTCTTTAAATTTTAAAATTCGGTCTGATACTTTTTAAAAAATTACATTTTAAAATTTAAATTGATCAAGATTTTGCTTTTTACTTATTATAGCATTTTCCAGATTTGATATAAGATTGACAGATTTTTTTATAAGCGTAAATGATGATATGAAGTTATATCATAAACATTTTAACCAATCCTTATTAAGCGATATGTACAACAATATTGTTCTTTTATATAGGTTTTTAGTATAAAGGTAATCTAAGATAATTGAACTTCCCAGGTTTAATTGTTCATTTAATATTGTATGTACCCTGAGGACATTTTAGGTATTTCTTTATTTCATATTCTTCCAAAAAATCAAGTTCTTCTTTTTTGTCTCTTATATGAAGTTCCTCCACTGTTGTTTCAATTGTGATGTTAAGAGTAAGTGTTTAGTGTCAATGAGGTGGTTTTGGCCAGATCCTAAGACATTTTAACATAAGGTACTGTGAACACTTACATTACGCAAAACACCTCATTGACACAAAACACTTAACACCACAATTGAAACAACGGTAGAAGTACTTCTTATAAGTGACAAAAAAGAAGAACTTGATTTTTTAATCGAAAATGATTTAAATAAAATATCCTCAGATTACAGTATTGAATGAACAATTAAAACTGGTAAATTTAAGTAGATTACCTTTTGTACTAAATACCTATATAATAATAAAAATAACCAAAAATAATTTTAGAAAAAGAAGAATATTGTGGTACATATTGCTTAATAATGATTAGTTAAAATGTTTATGATAAGAAGTTATCTACGCTTATAAAAAATCTGTCAATCTTCTGTCAAATCTTGAAAATGCTGTATGTCAATATAGCGAAACCTCGGTCGATCAAAATAGCTTAAAAAGCTTTGTTATACTGTGGAAATTCAGATAAGTATAATTTATATTTTCATATTTAATTAAGGTATTATTTAAAATTTGGAATGTGTGAAATAACATGAAACGATTAGCCGTTTTGGAGAAAAACTCTGAAAGTACATGATTTGAAACATGTTTCTTCGTTTTTATTGAAAACGTAAAGTTAAGAATTTCGTTATTTTTGTCATTGTCTGGAGCTCGTTGTGCAAAATTCTAAAACCAATTTCACGTTTTCTCTGATTCATATTCTAGCGTGAGCAAAATTAGTCAATTTGTCAGCGTATATACGAGGGTACAGCTGGACAATCTGCGAGCGTAATCTGTAATCTGGCTGACGTCCCGAATCCGTCAATAAATTATCGTTTAGTGCTAGAATTACATTGGATGAAATATTTTGTGTCATTCAAAATGTACAGTGATGGAACAGGTATTTTTTTCTACACATATAAACGCATTACTTGTTATTAACACAACTCATTCTATATTATTAAGAAAAAAGAAACAGCTCAATAAAATTTAAGAAACTAAATGCTTCCATTATAGAAATAGTAGATAGAGCAGTAATATGATAATTACAGTCATGAAAATTGTACATATTTTTGCCGGTGCCAAAAATGAAAAAAAAAAGATGGTAAACCACCAATAGAATCCTAATAAGAGGGGTCATGTTTTAATTGTTGGAGTTATTAAAGGGTTAGTTTTAAGGGTAAATAAAATGGAAAAACACGTAGTTTTACATTACAATATTGATAAAGAATATGAAAAATTAAAGTTCTCATCAAAGTAGACACCCTGGAATTGTAAATTATCATGGTTTGTATAGGGCAACTTTTTTACCAGTGGTAAAAGCTCGTGAAAAAGTCTTATCTGAATTGAGAAGCAATTGATTAGATGAAAAACACGATTGCAAGTAATTAACCGTATCAAAAAATTTGAACATAATATCATATTCCGTTTTATCAGAGATGAATATCCAGGTACCATCAACATAAATTGTAAAAAATAAATTAATTGGCGATTGATTCAAGTTGATGATAAATTATGAAAATAGTACAGGACCCAAGACTGAGCCCTGAGCAACTCCAGTATTAATGTGTGTAATATCAGAATTGATATTAACTTTAGTCCGATATTTGATATCATTCAAGAAAAGTACTGACTGCCGTATGTAATAAATCAGCTAATTCAACTTAGTGCTTTATCCGTTATTCCAGTTAACAAAAGTTTATCCAAAAGTGGAACATGATTAACACAGTCGAAAGCCCGACGCTGGCACTCACCCGCATTAGAAATCTGTGTAGAAGGAATGAAGAGCTATTGATGTAGATTGATTTCGCCTAAATCCGTGGTGACTTACTAATAGTATTTTATTTTTATTCAGCAATTTTTTAAACGATGTAAAAAACTTTACAAAACACAGAGTAAAATGTAACATTGGTATGTAGTTAACTAATTTTTCCATGTTATTTTTTTTGTGAATTAGTATCATTTTTCCTTTTTTAAATGATTAGGAAAAATTCCTATACAAATAGATACATTTATTAAATGTAGCAAATAAGAAAGTCGGTAGCAGGAATACTGATAGAAGTCCTAGGAATGTAGCAGAGCTACGCTTTCAATTTGAAGTATTCGCTATATTAAAGGCGGCAGAGGAATTGGAAGCAAAGGCGGACCCGCAGCAACACATATGCATTTGGCTGCAAAAGTCAGGCAGCTCTAAGGGCAGTCTATCATCCCAGAAGCAGAATGGCTCTGGTTCAGGCGCTAGACCAATTAAGCAATAACAGCGAGGTAACACTACTAAGGGTTCCCGGCCATAGGATCGTGGGGAACGAATGGGCGGATGAGCTAGCAAGGCTCGGAGTCGGCAACGAGCCCTTTGGAACGGAATTAATAATAGGAATAAGTAAAGTGCAAACCTCTTCATTACTTGAAGAGTGGACGCAAAAGGAGTTAAGAAGGGCCTGGGAAGGCAGTTGAGGATGTAGACAAGCCAACCAGGCAATCGCCGGACCGGATCCAACAAGGACCAGGTGGCTGCTGGAAAGAATCAGACAGCAACTATGGTTAATCCTTGGAGTCCTCGCTGGGCATTGCAGGTGCCAAAGACACCTGTCCTTGTTTAGAGCAGTCGAGGGCCCAGACTGCCAGAAATGCGGAGGGGAGAAGGCAACCGCCCTCCACTATCTATGCAATTTGAGGTCTACCGGCATCTGAGGAAAGAAATCTTTGGTGTCGAATAGATGGAAGCGGAAGATCTATACGCCTTCTCATGGAACGATATCCTAACCTTTATTAGAAGGTCAAGGCGTTTCAAGGAGGGGCAAACGTGAGGAAGAAAGGAGGGAGAAGATTGGGGATGGCAAAAAGGGCCTGAACAGGCTTACTTGCCAGGCATCAGTCTCCCCACCCTTATACCAAAATGTAGCAATGGTGCGTTGATTAGCAGACAATACATTTAAAGAAAGGACGCAATTTTTGTCATCTAGAAATTCCTCTTAAGTTAAAAGAACACATTAGTAGTTTATTATTACAAGCAACCGGTTTGTTGTGTTGTAACTGCGTTTATTTTTAATATAACTTATGACGTCCTAGGGAGCTTATTTAAAAAAATCATTAAACAGATTCACTGTACTAGTTCAGTTTTCAATTACGTTTTCATTTTCATTCAATGTAATTTTTTTAAAACAGTCCTTTTTACCTGTTAAATCAAATACAACCAAGCTTTTTTTCTGATAAAATAGCTTTTTTTCCAATCTTACCAAATTAGAATGGATTTTTTTAGCTTGAAGATATTTTTATCACAGAGGTTCATAATAATACATCTACGAAGTTCTTTTAAATCATAGCAACATTTTTTATTTCATATGTAATCCACTTTTTTTTTAATTATTTTTGTATGTTGTATACTTAAAGCTAATAAATCAAAGTAATAAAAGAAAATAGTTATATTTATGCTTCATGAATATCATTCATTAGGAATAAAAAAGCAGGACGAGGCGAGATCGCATTATGCTGCAATTGTCCTTAAACGAGAAATCTTTCTAAATAATTGGATTGTACGAAAAATACTGTTGAGTTGTCAGCTGGATCACCAGATGTTAGGCCTTTGCATTTTTTTCTGTAGGACTATTTATATTATATATATATATATATATATATATATATTATAAAGTATATAAAACAAAGCAAACTAACTTAAGAATTTAAAAAAAATTACAAAACTGAGAAATATTTTACCTTAAACGTTGAAAAAGATGGGGAGAAGTTTTATGACAGAAAAAATTAGATTAAGAGCATTTTGAACATTTTTTTAATGTAATTTATTTTCTTAAAGAATGCTAAAGGATTTCAAAATGTCACCGTGCACTTATTTATTTAGACCACTAGTAGGAGCTTGTGTTGGTAAATTACATTAATATTTATATCATAAGTGGTTTGGACACCAGGAAGACCTGATGATCTCATGGACAATTTTGAATATAAAAAAAAACCATCAAGGAAAATCGGAAAATGTACTCCTACCAATTCATTAATTTGATCGTTTGGTCATAGTCCAATCCTGTACAGTACTTTACTCGACCTGCCAGAAGTTTTGTGCTGAATTTTCGGTATTGAAACTGGCGCAGTCATGTCGACGATCCTATTACTAGATTGTAATGAATTGACTGGATCGGCTAAAGTTGCCAACTACAGATTTATTCTGCAAAAAAAGACAGGATGGGGATTTTCTATTAAAGAACGCGAATCATTTTAAATTCACGGTAATAGATTTTTTTCCTAGGAGAATCGATATTTTTGACAAAGTTTAAATTTTATTGTCTATAGCATACTTTTTATCTTAGCGATGACTTTCAAAAAACATGTAGGTTTGATTATGAATCTATAAGAGTATTAAATAGTTGTTAAACTGCACTTTTGTGACTAAAAGCGTGTTGGAACATTTTGTACAAAATGTTGTTTTATTACTGTTCATAAATGTTTTCAACTCTCGAGATAGGTAAGATTGGACCGCGTATATGTAATAATTTTTAAATTCGCAGCATAAACCAAATACAGAATGTTGCTCAAAAATGTTAAATGTCTTACGTTATGTGAGACGTTAAAAATTTTATTATCTGGGATTTTTCCGAATAGCTTTTGGCAAAGAAAATGAACCAAGAGAAAGATGGTCTTTCTAGTAGGTACAGAATTTCAATGGGTAGATCTTGAAAGCAGTCTTATATTAATATATGGGGTGTTTCAGGTTTTAACGAATGCTGTTAGTACTTAACAAATATATTGAAATACAACTTGTAATAATATATTTTGAAACCTTTCATGAACTATGATTTAAAATTATAAAGCAAGTATGATAATACTAATATCAAAATTATCAAATTTATATCAACTGATATCAGTATTACTATGTATAATATGTGTTTGTCAATTCGTATTTTTATATTCTGAATTTTCCCGAATAATAATTCCATAAAAAAAATTTAGTCATCAATTTTAAAAAGTGTACCGAGCATAATATTATTTATCCCCTTGATTCTTTTTTTCTGTATGATATTTGACTAATTTTTGTATGTTGAGTACTCCGTTTTCGATTCCTGTGACAGATTTACCAATTTGCAACTATGTTGGTATTTTCTAATTCCACTCTTTATGTGCCTTCAAGAAGAAACAATAATTTTCCTCTCTTTTTGCTACTCGTATGGATCTAATTCTCAATTTTCAAACCAACTGTTTACTTTTTATTTTGCGTTTTAATATATTATTCAAAATTTCTTTGTAATCTCTTTTTAATTCTTTCCATGACTTCTACTATCCATTCTCGTTCTGGTCACTCTCCGGTAAATAATTTTATTACTTCGTTTGGACAACTTTCGTCAGGATTGGAAAATGGTTATCGAATACTAATGAATTATTTCTTATATTATGCATTTAATGGAATTTATTAGAAATTATGTAACTATCATTTGTTCCAACATTTTTTACAAATCACATTCTAACACCACTTTATGTTACTTGTGCTCTTTTTTTACCTCATTTAATTCTTATCTTAAACTGTGTTCGTAAATCTGTCTATTGTCCTAAATACTTGTTCCTGTTCATCTATCTTTATACACAACTTTTCAATCTCATGCTCTAATTCTACTATTAATTTCTCCATGAGTTCATCTTGTACCTGATTTTGTACTTTTAATTCTTCCATATTCTTATAGTCTTTCCCTTTGTTTGTTCATTTCTTTCTGTACTATTCTTGGCAGCTTTTCATCTATTTGTTTATTAAATTCTATCATTACTTTTATCATTTGTTCCATTTTTAATTCAAAGTTCTAAGGCATGACATTCATTCTGTCTTTGAGATATTGTCAATCCTTATTTATCACGCTAATTTCTTGCTTTAATTCCTACTTCAAACTTGTCTAGTTATCATACAATTCTTTTATCTTCTTTCATATTATTCATTTGTTTCATCAGTTCTATCATCATTGTTTGAATATCATTAATATAGTCTTTAGCTCTTCCATCTTCTTTTGTTTCTTCTTCTTGATCTTTTTCAGTTTGCTGTTTCTTTTGAACTGAACAAGGATCTAGTATTTTGCAATTTTCGAGAAAAATACTGAAACAATTTCGTTGAAATTCCAAAAATCATTGAATTTACAGGGTATTTAAAAAATCAAAGTCATTAATAATATCAGAGAAAACGGCAAATCTAGCAACATTACAAATGTGAAATCTGGAATCTCCGTATCCTAAAAAAGGCGTATTCCAAATTTTGTAGAATTCGGACTAGCAATTTACGAGATAATTGGCAGTTTACAGACTTTTGGTCCACTCTGTATATATTAAATTTATATAAATGTTTAGACGTTGGGCCTCTCGAGGCGTAACCAAATTAAATAATTCGTAAACGATACTGGTAGCCACACCTAAGCGGATAACACGTTAAAGCTATTTCGGACTACCCTTTTTAAATGTATAACATATTTCTAAGCTTCTAAAGTAGAGGGTTTAAATTACTAATGCTAACTTTTTTTAGGATTTACTAATAACATTGTCAACCTTACTGAGAGGTTCGGTGTATGAAAGGTTAAGATGGACTTTTAAATTATATGATGTTAATGGAGATGGATGTATTAGTCGAGGAGAGCTGTCGGAAATTGTCATAGCAGTCCACGAACTAATGGGAAGGAGAGCTCATCAGGTATTGTTATATAATTTAATAGTTCATTTATATGACAATTCAGTTTTTAATAATGAAAGATTAACAAAATATCCAAATATTTTTCTCTGTAATCGATAACCACATTCAGCCATTATTAGAAGATGTCAGGTTAGGCATGAAGAAATGTATTTTCTATATTTGTCAGTAATTGTAAATGTAATTATCTCTCGAAGACGTTATAATATATAGCAAAACAGAGTCTTGTGTAAAAACTAATATTTTGTGAAGTACATACAATATGTACAGTACTAGTGAGGAAGAGATGTATTGTTAGTCTTTCTAACATTTTTTTATATTTTATAAATCTTGCTTTGGGTTAGACTAGAATTCACGATTGTACTAGTATTAAAAAAAAATGAAACAGTAAAGTTTGATCCAATATGATTACCAGATAATTTTATTCAGATACAAAAAAAAGTCTAGAAAAAAAATTTCTTCATAATAAATTGTAATTCCTTATTTTTATTATAAATATTCCAAAAAGTTGAGGTAATGTAGCAAAATTTTTCCTAGGTAATATCTGCCGACATTTTAAAAAATGTGGCTGACAGGTAATTTTATAAAACTCATAAATTTAAAGAGTAGATCCAAAATATTTTTAGGTACTTTTGTACTGTAATTTTTCCGAGCTGAATACATGAGTAAAACGCTTAGACACTTTTTACAATCTGTTAAGTACTCTTAAGTAATTTAGTTGGTAGTTATTAGGAGAAATATCTACCATTTAAATAGATTAATGGTTTTTTGAATTCCTTACTAAAATATAGTGATATCATTTATAATCACTATAACGTGACGTAACTTAAAAACTTAACGTACGAATCAGGTAATATTGGTAGTGTGTGCAAATATAATAATTTAAAGTGACGTAAAAAATCTAACTTTTACTTACGGCAATTATAAATTAGACTTTAATGTATAAACCTAAAAAATTGAAGAATGAAATTGAAATAATTGTGTTTACCGATAAAAAAATAGATTAAGATGAGTAATTTTGAACCGATTTAAATATAGTTCAAAAAACCAATCATTCTATAAAATTTAAAATTTTAGATTGATTTGTTATGAATTTTTCTCTTTTGCTTATATGGTACCTCTCCATTAGTAGAAAATAGTGTTTTTATGAGCTAAGTTAGATTACATTTTATAGTTATTAGAATCTTTCATGTAGTAATAGTATACAAAAAAATAACTGTGACAATTTATTTAAAATAAATGAACATACATTAAAACCACCTGTTTGGGCAATAAAAAAAACGCATTCTCTATATTAAATTGCGAAATGAACGAAACTATTTTTTAAAAATAGTCACATCAATTACAGTTAAACAGAATGAGTTAAACATATAAAAAATTAATTATTATCTAACACGAAGAAGCGAACTACTTCGTTTAAATAGTTATTAAATAAGCAATTTAAGACAATATGAAATAAGAGAGATTTTTCTTAAAAATGGTATGAGTTTTTTTCACTACTAAAAGTTTTACACCTGAACGTGAAACGTGTAAAATGTGTAAGATGTTTTATTTTGGAATCTAATTGTTTATAGCTTTTTATGTAGTCAGAGTATGCCTCTTATTCAGTAAAATTAATTTGAAAAAATCTATAATTAGCTTTCATGCTTTATATAACAGTGTCAACACTGTCAATTTTTTAAGAATAAACTCCGAGTCTAGCTAAATATTTAGGGTATGTATATAATAAACAATGAATTGAATTTGTAATTTCTCTATGAATTTTGTGATTGATGAAAAATAATTCATTCAAATAGTGGTCAATAAAATAATAATGAAGCTATATAAGGAACAAGGAAACATATAATAATACTCAAGATGGCGAACTGGAAAATTAAAGAAACAGAAATTACTGAACTAATGTTTTCCATTCCATGGCATTAGTAAGTGAGTCAGAAATATATTTTGCAGTATAAACTTGAGATACTCAATAGTAAGCCAATAAAAATGATAATTAATATAGAGAAAATAAAAAATATGATAATATCTGCAGACTATAAAATAAAAAGTGCTTAGAATAGTAATAGTTCTCTATTGAGGAAGTTAATGAAAGAAAAGGTAAAATAAGAAAACTCTACAACATGCTTTTCGCAAAAAGAAATGTTCCTAATTTTGGAAATAGTAAACGAAGCCGCCAGATCAACCTTAGTATGAAGTAGTGGAAATTGACATTATCGAAAACATATTTTGTATAATTAAAAAGAAAACAATGGGAAAACTTGTAAATTATAAAGAAGAACTAATTGTAGATAGAGAAGACATGAAAGAAACTTGGAAGGAGTATATAGAACAGTTATTTTTCGATGAAAGATTAAACTCACTCCTCCATTCAAACCGAGTCTGACCTATTATTATGACAGATGAAGTCAAAGCCACAATTAACTCTCTACAAGAAGGAGAGGACCTAGCACCAGATGGGATGCATTCAGAATTTTTCAAACTCGTTGATGACGAATCCGTTAAATTCTTGACGGGCATAGTCAATAACATCTACAATGCAGTTAACATCCAAAAAGAATGGATCATCTCAGAATTTATAGTACTATAAAGAATCAGGGAGCCAAAGCATATGGTGACTTCAGAACTATTAGGAGAATCTATAAGTTATGTGAAGAAAGAGTAACGAACACACAATTTGGATTTATGAAGGGATGCCCTGTTCTGTTTTCAAGTATTGTTCCAACGCTGCAGGGATATGAATTGTGATATTTTCGCTTGTTTTATCGACTATCAGAAGGCGTTCCACAGAATACTGCACGAGAAGATGAAGGAGGTTTTGAGAAACACGGGAATGGATGATAAAGATCTCAGAATTATCAGGAACCTTTACTGGAATCAGTCATTAATCTTCAAGGCGTTAAGCAAGGTCGCATCCTTTCGGCATTCATATTCAATCTCTACTCAGAAGAAATCTTTAGAGAAGCTCTTGAGCGTACTGACATAGAAATCCTTCTGAATGGGAACTATTGAACAACATTCCATACGCGATGATATTGTCATATGTATCGGTAGTATGAACAGCTTACAAGAACTAATGTACAGCATAAAAGACGTTAGCAGTCAACATGGATTAGAAATCAATATTAGTAAAACCAAGTTCATGGTAATTATTAAGAAAACAGGTGGAAGGTACGATCTAATGATCAATAACAGATCTATAGATAGGGTATCACATGCTGCTATATTTTCTTGATACTTTTTCACAGAATGGAGTTATTGACATTAACTGAGGTAACATAAAGAAGACTCGAGGCCTTCGATATGTCTCTATTGAGGATCTCATTGATGGACAGAGTGACCAACAAAGCAGTGATGGAACGAATGAAGAAAAATTTGGAAATAAAGATGTGAAAACTTGAATACCTTGGACATATTATAAGAAACGAAAGCAAATACAGCCTTTTGAAATTTTACTTGAAAAAGGTAAAATCTATGTAAGATAGGACCAGGAAGAAGGTGAATATCATGGTTTAAAAATTTAAGGACATGGTTCTCAAAAACTACCACCGAATTATTCAGCTCAGCCGTGAACAAAGTTGATATATCCAGGATGATCGCTAATATTCGGAAGACATAGGCACCCGAAGAAGAAGAAAGGCTATGCAAATAGAACAAGTAAGAAAATAACTAAATACTAGAGACTTATCAACGAGAAAATAGAAAAAGGTGAGTTAAGGTGGTTTGGTCATACGCCTAAGTCACATAAAATATTTAACTATAAGGTTTTCCAGACTAGAGCAGCAAAATATATAAATAAAAGAGGAAAACCGCGAAGAAATTAATGCAACAAATAAGGAAATAAAATAGAGAAAAGGAAAAAATGGGAATGGATAATAGGAATCAAGATACGGATCTAAGGAGGAAAACATTGCAAAAAATAGAAGAAGAAAATAAACTAAGCCTCTAACCTTACACTTAAAGACAAAAAAGTTTAGTAATAAGAAAAGTTTCATATTGTAATGAACTATGCCATTTAAACAGAAATTTAATATACAAATTATTTGATAATGAATAAAAATGATCATACTCTTAGTCTTAGTTTGATAAAATATAATTTAAGTCCCTAATTTTCCAAATAATTTTTTTATTGGTTATGTGGTATTTTTGCATTGACACTTTACTTCAAATTTCTTCTTTTATCTACATAACAGGCTTCACTTTGCAAACCGAACAAAAAATACATATTTAAAATTCTCTACACACTCCTATTACAGTGATTGCTCTATTTTCCTGAATTAACACTTAGTAAAATTGATGCACAATAATATGCTTTCTTAACTTGTTCTATTTTTTCCTGTAGTTCAACGAATGTAAAAAGTAAATTTGAAATTACCTTCGTAATCCAAATGTAATAAACAAATATTGGTTTAAGGGAACCTCTGCCCAAACTAACGCTACAAACAATAACTATACTTTCCTAGGGTAATATGTTTTCTGTATAAACATTTTCTTTGCTCAACCTGTTGTTTAAATTAACTTTATAATCCCAATTCAATAACTTAAATGCTAGAAGCGTTCGATTTTACTGAATATATATTACCTACCATATGACCAAACGTTACATTTTAAATATTTGAGGATGAAGATGAGGATGAGGATGAAGAAGATGAAATTTTAGTTCGAGTAGATGAAAATCCTGAGTAAGTTCAAGTCAACTTGCAGCAATAACAAGTCAGTCGTCTATTATTAGAATTCTAAAAAAAGAAAAGTTCCACCCTTATCACTTCAATCCTGTTCAAAATTTGGTTCCATGAGATCTTCCACGACGGTTACAGTTCTGCAAACGTATTCTCAACAAGCATATTATGTTCACCGATGAAGCGACTTTTACCAGACGAGGAATTTTTAATTGGCGAAACCGTCATTACTGGAAAGAAGAAAACCCGCATGCAGTTAAAGAAAGAAATTTCCAGCGTGAGTTTAGATTGAATATTTGGTGTGGCATTACAGGCGACCAACTACTAGGGCCATATGTTCTTTTTCCAAATTTAAATGGAGATTCTTATTTATTCTTTTTACAAAATACTTTTAGTGATATTTTGGATGATATCTCACTAGATATAAGAAGGAAATTGTGGTTTATGCAGGATGGAGCTCCACCTAATTTCCCAATAGTTGTTAGAAACCATCTAAGTGGATAAATTTCCTCAACGATGGATTGGCACAGGAAGTGATTTTGAATGGCCACTGACTATAACTCTCTTCAATTTAATGTTTAGAGACTTATTAAAGTAAAGTATTTAGTTTATGCCCATGAAATTAATTCTCGAGACGAACTCTGGAGGAAAATACAAAATGCGGCTAATTTTGTAAGGGCACAGAATAATGATTTCTTTAAGATCCGAAAGTCCTTTATTAGAAGAATTAGAAAAGGCATAGAAGTCGAAGGAGAATTTACCGTTGAAATAGAAGCCTTACGTTACAAGTTTTTTTTGTCTGTTATTTGAAATCCCCTTTTGTGACTCTGAACTGTTCAATTTCGTCAAAAAAAGCTACCACTTAATTTCATCATCAGAAATCATTCACCTGGCGCCCTCTGTAACAAAATGTGAAATAATACATAAAATAATATTCCTTGTCCAAAGCTATACCCCTGTGCCGTTTTCGATAAATATACTATATCATATTCCACAGCAATATTTTATTAAGATATATTCGGTCCTATTGCCATATTTTGGTCCAAATAACCTGTCCTTAGCCTATGTTCCAATAGTTATGTAATCACCCTGTATATGTCTCCACCAAATTACAGTTACCTGTTATTACTTTTTACGTAAACGTGTAGATGGCAGCGCTCACATGCAACTTCAAGACGTCTTCCTTTATAAATATCGATTGTAATGACTATTCGTATAAAAAATATTATTATTATTATTATTATTATTATTATTATTATTATTCAAAACGTTATTAATTTAAAAAAATATATATAATATTACATTCGATAAACAACTAGAAAAATTGCAATCAACATTAAGTAAATTTTCCACTTTGCTTATTTCTCAGAAAGCTAGCTAGGTTCTCTTCTTAGCAATTTTAACAATTTTGCACCATGTTTATTCAATGTTATTTTCCGCAGGTCGAAGACGATAGAAAAGCGAGAGAACAAATAGATCGAGTCTTCCGGAAACTGGACCTCAACCAAGATGGTGTCATAACCATCGAAGAATTCATGGAGTCCTGCCTCAAGGACGACGTTATCACTAGGTCATTGCAGATGTTCGACGCGGTACTGTGATAAATGTGATGAAGACTCCCACTGAGGGGTCGAAACATTATAAAAAAACGTTATTGTACAGTTAAGTGTTTGTAAGAATTTAAACTTCGTGAAGACTCTTTCTAATTGTTATATTAAATACGAGTAATATTTTGAAAAAGACTCTAATGAAAGTGTATCTGAGTAAGAGTAGCAAATTTAGAATTGATCCTACACGTAACTCATGGCTCGATTTTACGTTTCTGAAGAAAAAATAGTGAAAGTTCTAGAATATCGATTGATAAGAATGGGCGGATAACCCATATGAAATATTAACGCAGTCTTTTTGTGACTCATGCAATGGAATATTAATAAAGTGGACACGATATTAATCATTACCGTAATAATCCCTGCTATTATACAACTTCGATTTTTTTCAGTTTTATTGTTCGCTTTCTATTAATTGGGAAAAAAATTTATTAATAAATCTTCTGTTTACAATTCTACTTTTGAACTGAAATTTTTTATTAAATTCTTATTTATTAATTAAAAATTAATAGCAAATTAGATTTGACAAACAAATTGCCGGAACAAATAGTCAACTCTTGAGATCTAAGAGTAACAATTGGCAGTGCTGATAATTGGAATATATTTAAACAAAGTGATTCAAAGTCAACATTTTAAATCACCACGTTCACACATAGCTCCAACGCAAAAGAAAATTACTAGAAAGTTGAGCATGGTGATTTATCAAGTTTTTTTTCCATCTTCCATGGATGTTCATTTAAAAACGAAAATATGCTACTATGTCGGTACTAGTGCCCAAGTACAGCACTATTCGGCAATTCGATTTTATTTTTCCCGGTTTAATTCCGGTTTCTATTTATTCCAGCAATGTGATTTTCTATTAATTTTCAAACGAAAAATATACAGGGTGTCCGGTTTAAAGAATAATTTGAAGTCTTACCAGTCGCTACAACTATTCTTTTTATCTATCCTTAATACAGCCTAAGATCGTAAATAGGTATGATCAATCGTATTAAAAAATAAACTTTTTAACATTCGGAAAGGTTTTTAACGAAAAATTAGTACAAAAATCTTATTATATCTCATTTATATAATTTTCGAAAGTTTTTTAATATCATCGGCTACATATTTAATATTAATAAAGAGAAGGGACAAATATTCTTCTAATCTAGTTCTACTTTCTATATTTTTTAGCACTAATTTGTTACGATTATCTCTTTAAAGTCATTACTACTACTTTAAAGTGTCAGTTTATATCTATATTTTAAACCAATTAAAATAAAAACTAAACTTTCTCTCACCTTTACTGTCATATGCTATTAGGAAGATTTAAATAGTTTTAATACCCACCTTTTAGATCAAAATTGTTTCATTTTCAAACATCAACTGATACTACATATAATAGGAAAGAAAGCTATATATATATATATATATATATATATATATCACTTTACATGACATTACAACGTTAAAGATTTAAGTTTATTCAGATGCAGATACCTCCGATAAAAATGAAAATAAATTGAATTGAATCGAACCAGTTCAGCTCAATTCGATCAAATCGACTTTGAAAAGTAAGAAATCTAATTTGAAAATATCTCACTTTAGCTCTTTGTCCCATCGGAGATATTATCAAAATTAAATGATTCTTTTATAAGGCCAAGCCACTAGGGCGAATCTTGGATAAAGTTAAGTAAGCAGAAATTTCATGAATGCTTGACGAGAGGGGGCAAGAAGAGTTGAAGAGGTTACGAAAAGAAAATTTTGAATACCGGCTGATTAAGCAACCAAGTGTCGGGTCATCTAAGTCCAAGTTGCTGCTGAGTTCAAAACTACGGTTAATCGTTGGTATCGTTACAGATCACGAAAACGCCAAAGGCTTTTGTTTCTGGTAGGAGCAGAGGTGAAACGTGTTTCTCAAAGTGGACGAAACCTCTACCACTAATTGCGAAGCCTTATCAATATCTAAGAACAAAAATATTTGCTGTAAAGAAGATGAAAGTTGAGATTCTTTCATGGAACGTTATCTTAGCGATCATAAGGAGGTCAAAATGTTTTGAAGAGGTACTGAATGAGTGGGAGTTAAGGGACATGAAGACTCGAAAAAAAATGGCCTGAATGAGCCTATTTTTCAGACATTGGTCTTCCTGTCCAATACTGCTAGTACTTTATAAGACCAAATATTTCTTGAAAAATATATTGATTGGTGGAAAAACATAATTTCATCTTGATTTTAAAAATTTGGTCGGTATATATGTATTTTAATAATAATACTTTTACTATTAAATTTAAGGTCAAGTAAAAAGCAGTTATTATCAAATTTGAAAATTGAAAATTGAACACGTCAACATCTTTTTCATTGTTTATCCACTTTTGTTTAAACTTCTACAAACAAAAAGCTTGTTAATCATTTTTGTTTTAATTTTTTGTTAACACGAAAATACCTCGAAAAATCTTGTTTGCGTAAAGCTCTTGTACGAAAACAGTTAATAATTTATAAGAATAGGAATGCTAAAATTAGCACCAAGATCGGAAGTGAAATTGATTGATGTCTGTTTGGAGTTAGTTAGAACGCGATGTAATGGGCTTTGATTAAATATTTCCTGTTAAATATTGGAGGTTGGCATTAGACTACACCACAGGACCTTTGCCTCCTGCGAGACACATCACAAATAATTATCCTGTCGGCATCGCTTTAATTTCTGTGTTTTGATGATGTTTCATCAAAACAGATGTATGCCGTTGCATTAATAATAATTTGGTATTAATCGAAATGTATTTTTGTAATGAATCAAGCTGTTCAAAAAATACATATAACAAACTAGTTTGGGAGAAATTATTCAGGAAATTGCTGGAACTACAGGGTGTTACTAAGGATCCTCCAGCTGTTGTATGCAAGGAATAAAATATTGTTTACTTATAGGATTTACTTTTTTATGATTATATAGGTGCAAATATTACTTAAAATAATGGCCTGGTTTTTTTAAGTAATACAGTAATTTTAATATAGGAAATTATAAATAAATAAATAAATATTAATAATAAAATATAAGCTGCATTTCTGGAAGTATTGGAAAAATATGAATTTTTTTTTAATTAATCAACTCTTTACCAATTTACCAATATGAGAGACCATCTTTATATTTCTACAACTTGAAGTCATATTCAAATAAAATAAAAGATCAAGATTAAAATATTTAAATCAAAATTGCTTTGATAAAATATTGCTCTACAAAAAAAAAATACAGGGTGTAATTTTTTCTTTCCTATTTTTTGCAATAGAAAAACAAA
Organism: Hermaeophaga mercurialis; assembly: GCA_951812935.1. Lineage (NCBI taxonomy): Eukaryota > Metazoa > Arthropoda > Insecta > Coleoptera > Chrysomelidae > Hermaeophaga > Hermaeophaga mercurialis. Next base: position 35,855,232 of record OX638359.1, on the reverse strand, counting down.
TACTACATAAACAATATTTATTTCTAAATTTGTTTGCTTTTCTGAATTGCTCTTAAAAGTATTGTATTGTATCATAAGACGTTTGTTTTTCAATTTAAATATCATTTAGCTGAAGTAGTACCCAAAGTGATATGATATGTAAATGGATGTTGAAATAAAAGAGTTGGTTAAAATCGCGTAAGCTTGTGTCTGTCTGTTTGTTGCAAAAAAAACTAAAAATAATCTGATTCTAAATTTTGACATCTAAGTCTTCCTCTATTGCAAATTTTATTTAAACTATAAACATTATAAGGTAATTCTTGGCGTATACCTACAATACCACTATAATCCTTATTTTTTGCAATTATACTAACTTAATCAAAAGGAATTCAAACGCATAGCACATAAAATTTATTATCAAAATAATGACAACTAGTTTCGATTCTCAAGAGTCATCTTTAGGTCTAAAGTTACAGGATTGAAAACAGCAAAAATAGGTGAAAACAATTTTAAATTACATGTTGTATTGAATATATAACATTATATAACAAACCGTGTGCGAGCCATAGTATGGTTCGTGATTTGGTTTTTATTTAATATTGAGGTAATTAACTAATTTAAATTTGATGTTATAATGTTTTTTTATTAATTTTATTTAATTTTTATATTATATAATGTAAGATTTTCAATACCACATGTAATTTGACACTATTTTTGAGGTTCTCAATCCTGCAACCTGAAGATAACTTTTGAGAGTCGAAACTAGTTGTCATTATTTTGATAATAAATTTTATGTGGTATGATTTTGAGTTTCTTTTGATTAGTCCATTTTACTATAATCGAGCCCAATGGAGAACCTTTTTTAAATTACTAACTTATTTCTGACTTCTACAAGGGTAGACCTTGAAGTATCCAAACTAACAAAGGAAACAAAATATTTGAAAAATAGACATATTCTGGTTTTAGTCCCGCAAACTTTTCCCAACTATGTTTAATAACCTCGATATCCTCATTATAATGAAAAACGTCGAACTCCTCAAAATAACCGACAACTCCAAATTCCACCTCTTCATTGTAAGCAAATCTTTTACCTCCATCCAAGCTATATTTTTAAGAAAATAATTCGAGGTGACTAAATCTGGCGAATAGGGTGAGCAAGTAAGCAAAATTTATATAATACTCGCTCTGTTGTTTTCCCTTTTTGAAGGTAATCAATTAAAATGATCCCACGCGTATTTCAAAAAAACTGACGCAATGACCGTATCTGCCGATGGAACTGTCTTCGCCATTTCCGGTATCGATTCTATCCTTTCAGTCTATTGTTTTGACTGTTCCTTTATCTCAGGTGAGAAGTGATAGAGGCTTGTTTCATCTTCAGTTATGAATCGACGTGTAAATTCTGCTTTATTGCAGTGAAACGTCAGCAAATACTCTATTGAAACATCCTGATGCAGATTTTGTTCTTGCACGCAGTTTTCTTATGTTCAATTTTTATATCAATATGCGATTGTACAGCACTTTTTTGAATGCTACCATGCCTGTTTGCTGGAACCTTTCAGTTGATGGTCATCCAATACCATTTTATGGGTTTTCTTCATTTTTGCTTCATTTGGTCGACCACTGCGATATTCGTCTTGGCAGTTCCTCGTTAACCTCTACCACCAAAAAAAATGACTGTTGTAAACGAAGGAGCAAACCCCATGAGAATAGAACCTAGCTCCGCTTTAAAATTGGTTAGAGTGAGAATTTTCAAATAACAGAATTGTAGCATCTAATGATGACCAATTTTTTCCACTATTCATGGTTGTCAAACAAATTCTGATCAAGCAGCGTCGTCAAACTTCCAACTTAAGCTTTATAAGGTTGGTGCTTTCTAACATAGTCATTCTTTTCAAACAACATCGTAATCGTTGACGATTGTTATTGAAATATATACAAGACTTACGTGTCTATTAATTGCTTCATGGTGGATAATTTTGCTCGGTCCCCATTGGCAATGTTTTTTGCTTATTTGGTGTAGTAGTAATGACAAAGACTTAATTACTCAACTAATTATTCCTAGCGACTGAGTAAATAGGATAGCACGCAGATTGAAAAATTTTTTTGGATAATTTACAATATTTATTGAAATCGGCCACCCTTAATTTATTTTCATTTTATAAATTTTGCGAAAAGGGATACAATACCTTCGCTTTAATAAATCAATTTTTGCCATGTCAACATTTTCCCAATTTTGTGAATAAGAACAATAATTGTCGGAAAAATGTCATGTCTTCATATGGTGTAATAAGTCGTTTGTCAACGATTTGCAATTTTCTGCAAATTAATTTCGGCCGGATTAATTTTAGGAGCAATTAATATCAGTCACGATACCATGATAATTAGAAAATTCTCAAGAGATGCCCCATACATCTATTTTGAGAAGTATGTGGAAAGATAGGTTAGAGGTGGGAACAAAGAAATAGATTAGAACTGTTACTAGAACAGAATCAAAAAATCGTGTAGAGTGTCTCTTAAAATAAACTTCTTATGTATCCGAATCTTAGACCGCCCATATATAAAGGTAGGGAATTAATAAACTTGTGTTACTCTATTTTTAAAGAAAAATAATTTCAGACGCTAAAACAACTTGACTATCATAATTAAAAAAAATAATAATCGCAGATCTTATGATGTTATAGATGTGAAAAAATATACAAAAGTGTTACTTTCCATTCAAATAAAAAACAGCATGAACATATTTTGAAGTGTAATTGTTAGGAGCAATAAGCTGCCAAATGTGCTCCATTATCTTGAAAAGAATATTTCAAAAAACTTTCTATCATAAATACAAAAGTATTAATTTATTAAAAATGAAGTATATTTATTTGATAAGAACTCAGATAACAAGGCTGCTTTGGTAAGGTAAAAACAAAATAGAGGATATTTATTATGTTTCCTGTAAATCTGAAAGTTTTTTGGAGCAGTATTTTCACATTTTCTTATCCAAATGTATTTTTATAAATCGTTATAGGTGTACGAGATGTTAACATTAAGTAATGTATACAGGGTTCACAAAAACTATTTACTCATACTATATTTTCCAAATTATGTTAAGCATTAGTCTTAGTTCAAGTATTAATAATATATCCATAAGGCCTAAAAACATCCGCATGCAATAAACGTACCAACTTGCTTTAAAAATATGGTGTTTTTTTATTAAATGAAAAATATTTTGAACAATTTTATTGATTTAACTTAGAAATAAAATAAAATCCTTTGAATAAATATATATTTAAATTATATAGTTATATTTTTCACACAGAATTTTTTAAAAAGTGCTCAAATTAAAATAAAAGTAGTTTTTCTTCCTAGATCGTTTTCATTGAATTTATATATTTTTTGTCTCTCTTGAGCTTGCAATGATTTAATATATTTCTAATATATTTCAATAAATATTTTTTTAAATGCAGTGGAAGCGCCATACTTGCAATAACAATAAAAATATTTTTAGGAAAATAATTGTGATGTAGCATTATTTAAAATTTGTGATTTGTTATAAAGCCCTCTGTACATTTGCTGAATTAAGGGTTGTTTGCACCATTTTTGGTTATTTTTTGTGCACTCTGTAAATAACTTTGAATTATATTAAATGTTTATAAAATACTGTGAAATATTTGTGTATCTACTACTTAAAATTTTTCTGTTGCATTTGGATTAACTAGATATAAATATTACATATAGGTGTAGATAAAAAACAAATAATTTCGCTTAAGAATTCCTTCTTCTTCCCTACTTGTTGATTAAAAAGGAAATTTTAAGGTTAGTTATTAATAAAAGTATTTATCAAATTTCGGATATTCTGTGGTATTTCCAAATTTATTATAGTTTCGTTTAAAACTAACCTTGAGACGAAATATACTGCTGTCTATTTATTAATCATTTTGATCTCACATTTAAATAAATGTTATGTTGTTCCTAAGAATTAACATCGTCGAGTGCAAAATGTAAACAACTGAAAATTATCAATTTTACATGCAAATTTTAAAAAAAGCCTTCATTCTCTTCGGTTTTGATTAAATAGGAAAAGTGAGTTGTAAAAATATTATAAATTATAAACATTTGTTGTATCTAATAGTGAAGTTACAAAGTAGACTCTATCGAACTTATTATCATTTAATACGAAAAATAGTTGAAATTAGCATGTTTACAAATAAAAATCTTTTCAGGGAATGTTTTATTTTGTTGCGTTTAAAAGCTTCAGCGTAATGGTTTCCTCGGTTTTTCAAAATTTATGTTTCTATATATTTAGTCCTGCCATTTGTACGAATTTGAAATTATTATATTCTGGGTATACATTTCTTCTCAATTTAGAATAGGTATATGATGGTTTTTTCAGTTTTTAGCACTATTATCTAAACAATGCCGAATATAAATTTGGAAAGATAAATTGTACTTATCTGATTTTCTCTGTATTACAAAGCTTTTTAAATTATATTATCTGACCAAAGTTTCACTACACTAATGTAGCATTTTCAAAGATATATTCCGCTTCTGGCACAGTATATTGAACCATATATTTTGAGATGCTAGCTTGCGTTTCATTAGTAGCTTCTTGAACAAATATGCTAAAATACTCCAAGAGATAGCTAAAATTGAGTTAATTGTTTCTAACCTTACTTTGTGGAAATTGTCCATAATAAATATGAAAAAAAAATTGTACTCATCTGAATTTCTCTGTATTACAAAGCTATTTAAATTCTATTATCTGACGAAGGTTTCAGTCTTTGAAAATGTTACATTAGTGTAGTAATACTATTAATTCAATTGCTTTATTTTCGGTGGTATCGTTTTTTTAAATCAGCACCACAACACTGAAATGTGTGTTTTTAATATTCTGATATTTAAACAGCTTTAATTTTTTTGGCCTTAATGATAATGCCTCAATATTCCTTAGTATTTATTCCAATATTCATTGTTTTTTCAAAATGCTTAATTCTCCATTTTATTCAAAGGGATCTCTCCATTATTGCTTGCCTATCTCTTAAAGGAGGACGTACATGATGTTTAAGGTCTTTAAAATATTACTTTACTTCAGATAAAACAGTTGAATTTAGTCTCAAATAACTTGCCGCATATAATATGATATTTTAGATTATCCAAAGCTCTAAAAAAATAAGGAAATGTGCTAAATGTGTTATTAAAAAAGCAATATGAAATTGTTAATTTGAAGCAATAGAGAGGAGTAGATTCAGTTTTGAGTTTCTATATAAAATATATTACGACTTGTTGATATGCAGTTTCATATCTTCATTGAAAGTTAATTAATATTGGATTAAGGATATACCAAAATAAACATTAAAAACCTAATGCCAATTGGTCCTTCTTTCATAATAATCCTAACGTATGCTTTTCAACTTTTTAAACTCTTGGGGAATTTAAAAATGCGAATTTCAACTATTTCTCTCTTGTATGTAGACTTCAGAATAAATTAAAAAAAAATCATAATTAAAAAGTCGATGTTTTCTGTTGTTTACTGTAGCGGCCGAACAAACGAGATATAAACACGTACTAAGTTGTTAAACTCTGTTGATAAAAGAACGGACGAAACAACCAGTTATTTTTAAACCAATTTTTAAATACTTAAAAGATCAATAACGTACATAACAAAATATTTCTTTTTTTATTTTTATGTAAATTTCTATTTGGCATTTCTTATATTTCGCAATTAAGACAGCATTATTGGAAAAATTTTTTGTAAAAATCTGTACATAGAACTATCATCGAATACTACACTGCATTGATAAAAACGACTGTTATACTTGTATAGAAAAAATATTAATATATTAATATCCTAATTATTTGTAATAAGTCTTTTTAAGATATTGAATTTTTTATTCTATCATTGAACTTTATTATGGTCACATCTTTCTTCAGACAATTTCTTTTCACAATTATTTTTCAAATAAATATTGTTACAAAGCTACGAGAGTTTTTTTATTGTATTTTATCCTTTGTGCGAGTGTGGTAGAATATAAATATTTTAGTTGTGCATTTGAAATATTTATTCTTTACACTTTATTACAGAACAAATGTGGGTTATTCATGAAATAAAAAAAAATAATTTATTAAAGTACTTTTAATATCCAGCCTCACTAAAATTAAAATTACATATTAAGAATATTTTTCTATTATTACCTTCATTTAAAGTTAGAAATAGCATTTATTTTTTTATTCGAGCATAAGTTTTGTAAAAATTTCATCTACCAGTATTTCTAAAAAAATAGAGGATACCTATGGAACAATAATTACATATATTTTAAGTAATATTGATAATAAAGATTATGTCAAAAGTATTAGAAGGTAAATTTAAAAATTGAAAATCACATAAATGCGTACTAAGAATTTATGTAAGTATTGCTCATATTATAAAGCATAAAAGAAACAATTTTTACTAAACTAACATAAATATAAAAAATAGCTAGAAATATTTGCGTATTTTTTTGATCTAAAAATATATTATTTTTATGTAAATTAAAACATAAAACATGATTAAACATATAAAATGTTTTTTCTTTGAGTTTACCAATTTATTTCTCAATGAAAATACGGCTAAAGGACATTAATAAAATAACATTTTAAAACTTTACATATTCCTGGTCTCATCACCTTGAGTTCTTCCAATATTTTCGGCAATCTCCGATGGTTCAGAGTCCATGGTCCCATCAATGATACTTCTCTGTTGGTAGTAAGGATATTTGGATTTTGCCAACCATAGTTCTAGTCTTAAGCTAGGGTCAAGTGGGACTGGAATAGTATTGGAACTCCGTTTTTTGAGGTAGTTGAAGCAACAGGTCCTAAAGTGGCGTGTTCCACATGAATTTCGGCACTCTGGACCGCAAGAATTGCAAGATTGAGCTTGAGACCAAACTACTCCTAAAACCGTTTAATCTATAAATTAATATGCCCTTTTTAGTGCATTTAATTGCCTTTTTTAACAATAGCTGCTACGCCATCATAAAATGGGAACATCTAAGAAATAACTCCAAAACTTGGACTGAGTGAACATAAAAAAACAATACAAATATTATTTTGTAGAGATCTGAAAAGTTTATTGAGTACACCCCAATTATATTTCAAACCTTGTTAGTACAAAATTGGCATGCTTTTTGTAATATTTTTTATAGTCCAACTAATGTTGAATTCAATTTGAAAATTAAACACCCTCAATATTAGTGAAAAAATTATAAATCGAACACATACTACTTTAAGTATTGATAATTTTTGCTATTTGAAATGGGCAATTCTCTTAATAGATTTTAAAATTTGTGTGTAATTAAAAGCTTCACTTACCCAAAATAAAAATGAAGGCCAATAAAGTAAGTTCCTTAGACATATTGACAGCGACCATATACTTTTGAAGAACCAATTGACTTCCTAGTTAACTCTCGTAACTGTAGCTGGAGTCAAACGACAAGTGAAAATCATATCTGCCTGTGAATTATTTTATATAGGCAAAGAACAGGCTACAATTCACTTTTCCACTTCTTTTCCAATGAAAATAAGGCGGGATTTGTCATCTGTATCTTATCAGGATACGCGCTGGATAATAAACCAGGCATTTCGGAACATTTTCTATAACTTTATATTCAACGGGTTATTAGATAAACTATTTTGAGGTGCTTGTTTTTGGGAGGTTTAAAATGTGTTCACTTTCGATTTCATATACTTTTCCGTGTTTAACTTGTTACAAGTTTGCTTAAAATCACTGAACAAAGCACTAACTTAGATTGTATAACATGTAGTCTGGATATCTGGGAAAGCATTTGGTGCTTTACTAATATCTCCGTCTAAATTTAACTTGGTGTGTCCCAATAACATTTTTTCAAAACAGTTATTTAACTTGTTTCTTAATATTTCAACATTTCTTAGTTAGTTAGTTGTAAAGGAGATGGTTGTATCGACACTGCAGCCTGCGGATTATTATCACATTTTCTTCACTATCTCTTGGTCTGTCATCTTGGTAAGTAATCTCTTAATAAGATGTGGTCAATAGGATTATTATCTGGCATTATCAGCCTCGATGTCTGCAACAGGTAAAAACATCACATTCATCACCATAAGCATATGGGATCTTCTCGAAATTAAGAGCGATAAAAGTTAATCGAAATAAGATTGGAATATCGCAAGGTAGTGTTTTAGGTCCAATATTATTATTCATCTTCATAAATGATTTGTTAAAGGTAATTCATGATACTAGGTTAAGGATAATTAAATTTGTCTTTTATACTAATCTAATTAATTAGAAAATTTGTAAATGATCTCATTTCGAGAACTATTGAATATTTCAACAGGACAAGAGTATGATTTAACAAAATAGGCTAGTTTCTTAATGAACAGAAAACAAACATTGTTGTATTTAGAACAAATCGATGAAAAAAAAACATACCACCATCTGCGCGTTTAATTGCCCAGGACTTTGTGATTATTTAAGCAGGATTTGCTACAGTTTTAGAAAAACATAAATAAATGTATTTAAATATAAATGCAATGAGAACTCTGTACCATACAAGTTTTGAATCGATTATGAGGTACGGTTTAATGTTTTGTGGATCCGAGAATCTTTTAAGTGTTTTTGTTATGCAAAAAAGAATAATTAGAATTATGAATAAAATGGGTTATCAATAGTCACGTTGAAGAATTTTTAAAGAGAAATGAATCTTTACGCGGTACAGCCTTTATTTTTTCGAATGCCTATCTGTACATAAACGTAAAGATTTAGTCACAGTAAACAATACAAATTTTATTTAAGAGACACGTACACAAAACATAAACTTTCCAATACATAGACTTTCTTTATCTGAGCAAAATCCTGCTTACATGTGTATTGCAATAGTCAATAAACTACCAAATGAATTTAAAATGGTAATTTTAAGAAATTTAAAACCGAAGTAACAAATTTGCTTATAAAATTTGAACCATATTATTTATATGATTATTTTGAAACCTAACCGTGTGTATTTTAAGAAACATACTTATTTAAATAATAATACTAATAATAAGATATTATCATTAAAAAGCATTTCTACTGGCCGACTAATAAAAATGATACAGAAGAAATTTCAAACAGGCCAAACAATAGAGCAAAAACTATCTAGACTGATAAACCAATGGTACAGCAGCAAAAGAGAAAAAGAAATTGATATTTATATGACAAGGAGATAAGTGCTAAGATCCAACCTAGAGATAAGAAATGCTGTATATTTATGTATATTGTTTATATTTTATATTATTTACAAGTGACTGCCTCTTTTAACATAATAAATTCTGCAGCTTAATATATTTTATTTCAGAATAAATGTGCTGTGGTTTCTCGTTCTATAAAATTAAATATCAAAGAGAAAAGTTACGCGCAAATAAGTTGATAGGATGACGGTTTTATGCAAAGCGCATTTTTATTCGCGCCCCTTTTTTCAGCTTATTAGCTTTAAGATACCCTGCAAACTAATTTAGAAAATAAGTAGCGTTTTATATTACCACCAACTTTGCCAGTAAATACATTGGGAGAATATATAATTAGCTTTGTTTATTTTATATCGAATATTGGAGGCTTCTTGACTACATTTTATACCATGTCTTCTCCATTCAGTAGCTGCTCAATAAGGGAAGAGGTCCTTATACAGGGTGTTACTATATTCGACCGACAACGCTTTACCCCAGAGAGCTCTCGTTAATTGATGAAATTTGATATGGGAACATAAACCCTTAAAGGGCTTAGTTTCCGAGATACCGGGTGTTAAAAGTTTGAAATCAAAATTAAAAATTTGTCATAAATCAGAAACGCCTCCAAATATTTTTTTCAAATTTGGTGACCAATATGCTCTTTAAGAAAGTAATATTTTGACATAAACTGACTTTTGAAAAATTTAACCAGTGGCGCGCTATCAGGGTTTGTGGCAACTTTTATCCCCCCTATCTTTTACGCCACTGGAACAAATATTTTTTTTTTAATTTTTTTAAATTCTCTGTTCATTTTTAGGTAAAAAAGTAATAACCTTTTAAGGAGCTAAAATGAACGGTGTTGTAGATATTTGATTCTGAACAAAAGTTTGCAAGTACTTAGATAATTCACAAATTATTATTTGTTGTGTAATTTGCCCGTCGGCGTTTTGCTAAACAAGTAAGTATTTGCTTTTAATCCATACTATTAATTCGATTTCGAATAATAACTAAGCGTTAGGCGTTAGTTGAAAAAAGAATACATGCTATTTCTGAGATTTTCTGAGAACTTGATAAAAGTAAAAATCACAATAACGCAAAAGCTATCAAAATTAAATTCAAACAAATGTATTAGATACAACAATAACAAAATTGACAAAATTACAATAGTTGTTCAAACTGTCGGCCGTTTACTTGTAAGCACGTTCTACACCGTTTTCTCATTGAACATGTTTTTGAGAATAACTCCGGATTGGACTGAATGAGTTCTGTCGCAGCTTGAATTCTCGCTATTAGATCTTCTTCAGTTTCAACGATGGTTTCGTACACTAAGGACTTCATGTAGCCCCAGATAAAAAAAATCGATAGGGTTTAAGTCGGGTGACCTTGGAGGCCAACATTGGGGTCCACCCCGACCAAACCATTTTTCTCTAAATCGTCTGTTTAGGAAATTTCTAGCACTTGCAGCAAAATGAACAGATGCCCCATCGTGCTGAAACCACATGTGTTGTCTAATATTTAACGGTACATTTTCCAACAATTCATCTAACACTTCTTCCAGAAACCGCGTATAAATATCTCCATTTAATTTATTTGGAAAAAGGTAAGGCCCGATTAAACAATCCCCAACCATACCCACCCACACATTCACCGAAAATTTATGCTGAAATCCACGTTCACGAACAGAGTGTGGATTTTCTTCATCCCAAACGTGACTGTTTCTGGAATTAAAAATGCCTTCCCTGGTAAATTTGGCCTCGTCTGTATACAATAAATAATTTGGGAAATTTCGATTTTCACGACACTTTTGTACATACCAGTTTGAAAATTCCATACGTACCGGAAAATCTCTAGGTTCTAATGCTTGAACTCTGGTGGATTTGTAAGGACGCAATATTTGTTCTTTTAAAACTTTCCATACAGTATTATTGTCCACTCTTAATGCATGGCCTAGAGTTCGAGTACTTAAAGATGGCCTTTCAGAAATATTATTTAATATTGCCTCTTCCAGACGCACAGTCCTTGTTGTTCGTGGCTTTCCAGCATTATTTCTATTAATTAACAAGTTTCCAGTTTCTCTCAGTCTTCTTTCAATACTTCCAAATGTAGAATGATGTGGAATTCGACGATTGCGGAATCTTTGTTGGTATAAACGAGCTGCCAATCTACCATTTTTTCGAGCTTCCCCATAGATCATTAACATATCGGTCAATTCTTCAAATGAAAAATTCATTTTGTTACAACAAAATTAATTTAAAAATTAGTTTAAAACTGTATTGTTTAATCTACCAAGATCTTGTCAAATACACGAACTATTAAAAATTTGACACGTGCCTGCTAGATCAGAATTTAGAAATATTGAGTAGTTACAAATTATCTAAGTACTTGCAGACTTTTGTTTAGAAGCAAATATCTACAATACCGTTCATTTTAGCTCCTTAAAAGGTTATTACTTTTTTACCTAAAAATGAACAGAAAATTTAAAAAAATTAAAAAAAAAATATTTGTTTCAGTGGCGTAAAAGATAGGGGGGATAAAAGTTGCCACAAGCTCTGATAGCGCGCCACTGGTTAAATTTTTCAAAAGTCAGTTTATGTCAAAATATTACTTTCTTAAAGAGCATATTGGTCACCAAATTTGAAAAACATATTTGGAGGCGTTTCTGATTTATGACAAATTTTTAATTTTGATTTCAAACTTTTAACACCCTGTATCTCGGAAACTAAGCCCTTTAAGGGTTTATGTTCCCATATCAAAATTCATCAATTAACGAGAGCTCTCTGGGGTAAAGCGTTGTCGGTCGAATATAGTAACACCCTGTAGTGCCTACACGTTACTTTCTAATTGATGTTACTGATGATGATTCTTGTGGTTGGTTTCATTAATTAAAAATACGAGAGATATATTTTGTAGTGTGTAATGTTTCTAGTAAAGTAAAGGAATAAAATAAATACAACAATAAATCTTATTTCCGTTATCTTTGATCCTTCATGAAGATTTTCTTTTCTTTAACCTTTTTTTAGTATTGTTAATGTCTAAAAAATACGTGGGAAGTCGAAGCCTAAAATTAAATCAAAACCTATATTTGCCATTTAATAAACATAAAAATAAGTTTCCTCATTGTTTAAAACAATATAGATGTTTTATTTCCAAATTATAGAATAAAATAATATACAGGGTGCGGCATTAGTGCGTCGAAGTACGATATATCCCTTATTAAAGGAGATATCAAAAAAAGTTGTATACAAAAATTATAGGCAACTTCAAACTTTACATTATAAAATTATTTTCGTATTTACAGGGTGTTACATATTGCCAGTGTAAAGCAAACATTCTTTTTTTAAATAGGACACCCTATATTTTATTTCAAATTTATACTGAGCTTATCTCCCTCATACTTCCAATATAGGGTTTCATTACGTTATACAGGGTATTTAAAAAGTTATGGTTAATTGTATACGAAAATCATTCTCATTTCAACGTCCTGTATACCTTAGACAGAACAACCTAACAATACTTTTTTCCAGGCATAACTTTTTGACATTGGTAATGTATTAAGATAAAGTGCTATTTCTTTATTATTGCAATAAATTTCATAATAACTAACTTGTTATAATAGAAATTTAAAAAAAAATATCTTTCTGTTATTAAATTGAAAATATCTCAGAAATTAACGATTCTAAAAATGAAAAAAGATAAAATGTATTTTCACTTTTTAAAATAAAATACAGAGTATTCATTTGAAAAAATTGACAAAATCAAGTGTTCGACTTTTGGCTCGCTCTGTATTTTATTAGTACAATAATAAAGAAATAGCACCTTTTCGTAATACAGTACCAATGTCAAAAAGTTGTGAATGAAAAAAAAAGTATGTTAGGTTGTTCTGTCTAGGGTATACAGGATGTTGAAATGAGAATGATTTTTGTATATAATACCCTGTATAACGTAATGAAACCCTATATTGGAAGTATGGGAGAGATGAGTTCAATTTAAATTTGAAATAATATATAGGGTGTCCCATTTATAAAAATGTATGTTTGGTTCACCCTGGTAATATGTAACACCCTGTAAATACGTAAATAATTTTATAATGTTAAGTTTGAAGTTGCCTAAAATTTTTGTAAATAACTTTTTTATATCTCCATTAATAACGGATATATCGTACTTCGACGTACTAATGCCGCACCCTGTATATACATATATACAACATTCATTCCTTAACTATTCAAAGATGTAAATATTTGGCGACGTCAAATTTGAAATTGATTAACTACAGAACTTCCAAAATAAACCCAAATTTTGACGCAAAAATACCTCCTACATAAACATATCTGAAAAATTCTACGACTAATCGAAATAAAATAATTGTTATAAGGCCAATAAATCTTAATATATTATTATTACAAGCTATTCTAAATATAATGCGCTATTTCATAAGTCGTTATCTTGTTCTAATATAGTAAATTTCGATGAAACTAATAACGCCCCGAAAACCTACTCATTCGTTATCGATTACATTTGAAAACAAAATCAGATTCGCATAAATACAATAAAATACCTCCGCTGTGGCATAAAATTGTTACTAATGACATCTTAATGACGTATTTACTTAAAAGTAAAGACCTACAAAGATAACGAAAAATGATTTCAGTTCTGAAATAAATAAACCCATCAGATTGGTAAATAAGAATCATTAAACACTTTTATTCGAGAAGAGGCAAAAAGTAAAGTAAGAATGTAAATAAAAAACTAAATGACATAAAAGAAAATTACTTAAAAATAAAAATGATCGATGTAACAAAATTATGGTATTCCGTTGACAGAAGAAATATAAAAACAATTACCACAAAACACACCCATATTTACTAAATAAACAGAAACAGAGAAATTTCAAAATAAATCAGGAGAAAACGAAAATATTGGTAATAGGAAATCCCGAAATTAGACATCGATAGTTCGCCCGATTTAACATACATGTTGTTTTCTTTGAGATATTTTTACTTTAATTTTCAAAATTTGTTATACCTACACATAGGTCAAATTCTTTATAGTGTTTATTGACTTTCTTTTAATTGTAACCAATTATTATGTCATTAATTATTAATTTCCCTTAGAGTTCAAATTCTTTATAAATTATTTTTCTTTTTTTTTTTCGTAACCAGAACCTTTTATCAAACTATTAAAAACTGACATCTGCATTCAATAACTATTCATTTGTTTTACACTTAGCTCATGCTTATTACCATCACAATAAATACATGTAGAAGAAGAAACTTGAACACTAAGAAGAGATAATAAATATTTGGCAATGATAATCAGCAAAGATAAAAGTTTGCAAGATAAAATAAAAGAGACATCGGAAAGGTATGGTCCAAATGAAAGGAATAAATTCATTATTTCGTAAATTGGCGATTTTAGTGGAAAATTCAAAATAATTTTTATTGGCAAGTGGTTAATGATATTGTAGTAGACAAAATCAAGAACTTTTTGACTGTTTTATCAACATGAAGCTGACTGAAACGGGAAGAAATGAAATTCTATTATTAGTGGGTTGTGGAGATAAAACACGTACGCAGAAAGAAGTATGTACGTTATTCAATAATAAATATGCCAACCGAGAACCCATTACACAGTCCTCAGTAAGCAAAATTGATCCCCACACCGTCAGTTTACGGTCAGCAGCATTAGACAATGAGGTTGGCCATCAAGCAGTTATAAAGTAAATTTAGTGCAGGAACTTATGGAAGCAGATTCTGTTGGACGAGCTGAATTTTTTGAAATGCTAAGGAAAATAAAACAGCGACTCGATGTTTTTAAAAAAAGTTTGAGTACCGTACTCAATGCCCAGAGAAAGTGAATGTTTGGGCGGGAATAATAGATAATAGGACCATACTTTTTCGAAGAAACCTTAACGGGCCCTCGATATTTATAATTCCTGCTCACAGAATTAAACCGGATGTTTCCAAACAGAAATGATTTGTGGCTGCAGCAAGATGGTGCGCCACAGCGTTATGCTGTCTTCGTGAGAAACTACTTGGACAACCTCTTCCCAAACCGATAGATACGTCGAAGAGGAGCATTTGAGTGGCCACCGAGGTCACCTGATATCTTTTTATGGGGATACTTGAAAAGTAAAGTGCACATAAATAGACCACAAACTATTAATACACTCAAAAAACGGATTGCAAAAATAACTTCGGAAGATATAGCGAAAGTTCGAGAAGAGTTCCCTGCTCGTTTTTCGCATTATATTTTAGCTGACGTTAAACAATTTGAGTACTTGCTTTAAATTTGATTGTACTTAATTACAATATTTATTGTAACATTATAAATATAATAAATCGTTTTTTTGACAACATACAAAAATTAATTACTTAGACATTTTGATATCACGCTCACAGATATGACGGAGTGCTCATTTAAAAATAATAATCGATGGGTTTCAGGATTTTTTTCCTAAAATCGTCGATTTACGAAATAATGAATTTTTTTTCCTTTCATTTGGACCATACTGTATAGATGGAAAGGGTAAATAATTTCAAATAATAATAACGCGGCACATGAATCATTGAGTGGTTTTGTTCTATGCACTCATACATATTATGAATTAAAAATGCAAAACTTAAATACGGACGTTTATTAAGTTTTAATACATTTGCTTATACATATACTTCCTACGAAAGAGTGCACAAAGTTTGATTGAGCTGAAATATATTTTCTTAGTTTTGGATCTGTTTAGTAATCCAAAATATAGAATGTCAAAAATAAAACATCTATTAGTTTTAGTTAGGCAATATCAAATGCGGCAGGGTTAAACATTTTTCTAAGATAAGTATCAAAAGTATAAATATATTTTAATTTTGTGCATTCTTAAGTGGGGCTGTTTAATTATACATACATGTGGCTATGAAGATAATAATTTCATTAGTATAAATAACAGTTTTAGAATCTCTTTTATAAGTAATTTTATCCTATATTTAGTAATTTTAACTTATAACTTCTATTTTTGTTACATTGTTTGCTAAATCCCCATTGAGGTGCTTGTGACTAATAAATCTGTGTTTTCAGTTCAATTAAAATTAATAATAAAAAAATCTTAGAAATAAATCGAACATTATTTGCAAGATGTGACAAGAAAAAATCGTTAATTACAAGTAATTAATTATTAATGTACCGATATATTTTTAATGTATACATGGGCCCAGCAGAACTTCGTTTTAGAGGGGGTAATATATTATTTTCCTAATCCTTAATTTTTACGAAATGTTGTTTCATTTGAATCATTTTCAACGCTAGTTACACCTATATTTACTGACTTTAAATTAATATTGAAAATGTTTGCAATCTTGGGAGTATATTAAAATAAGTTTATGACAAATGCTCTCCCCATTATTTTTCCATAATACTGAAACTGTATATACAGTATCGTTTACATTTTTTCATTCGTTTCGATGTCTAGTGGTTTTTACTGATTAATAATAATCTGGAAATAAAAAAAACGTAGATATTTTAATTCAACTTCCTACTACCGCCCCCTGTTAACGGTTATCCAGAATTCTAAATATAACATGGCGGTAATGCACAGCTAGCAGTAGCGCTCCTTGCAGGAACAGGGGCGTCGTTTTGAGCGCCATCTCCTGACATTTGTTTCTGTTTGCGCCTATTCAGTTCCACGTTCGCTTCCTGGATCGCTTCCCAAAGTTTCGCCTCTGACATAATCTGCCGGGAGAGGTCCTCAACAGCAGGTTCTGCACTCAATTCCAGGAGGCTGTTTATTGATTCGTCCATCTCTTCACCTTGGGAAGTCAGTGCTGGAAGATTTGAACGTTTGCGGCCGCAGCCTGGACAAAGAAATAAAATTACAATTTGAATAAATAAAGTACTAAGTACGTTAATGTTATAGTATGGTTAGAATTATACCTTGACATTTTGATTGCAATAAAACCTAATTATCCTTTTGATCAAAATTGTCTCAAGTTTACCAATTTTTCAGGCAGAGCCGGAGTACAAATTTTATTTACCTGCATATCTAAGTATTATAATATTTTAAGTAGGTATAATTTCTTAATAATATAAATAGCAAGTTGATTTTCATTAATTTTAGTACTAATTAGTTTTCCAACAAGTGATTTTTGTCTTTTTGATGCAAAATAACAATAAATCAATATGCAGACACCTATAATTTCAAGCCAATCCAGCACCAATTTACTGCAGTTTAAATATGTTGAAACCTACATAACGGGGTTTAATCAGGTAGATGATTTATTACAGTAAAGGTCAACGGTACATTTCCAACCTTACTATACATTTCTACTTTACTTTACGTTATAATGTAGCGGTTATAAAATATAATATTTAGCCTTAGTGATGCTTGGCTCATTTAATAAATTCTTTACGATTATACGTGTTTTCATTAAAGGTTCGTCATTTATACTAATCTCCTTTTTTATAAACTAGTATTCACTCTCAAATCACCTACAATAACGAATAACATTTGTATAAAATTATATTTTGTTTTTATCTGTTAATATCTAAGGTTAGCCCATTATTTAATAAAATAGAAAGATATTGTTGACATGCGTAGACATATGATTGTGATTTGTTGTCTGGTGGTAAAATTTTCAGTTAACAACTTTTTACGGTATGTTAAGTTTTAAGTTACTTTACAGATTTTTATAAATGCACACTCATATTTCTTGTTTTTAGTTTTTAGACATTAAACTAATAAGTTACGTTAATTTGCTACACAGAAATTATAAATCAGGCTTTAAAGTTTTGTCTTACATTATTTAAATTTATTCAAAGACATTTAATAATTCTTATCTTTAAATATTCTTACGTTAAATTCTTAACTTATTTTATGTTACGTTAAGATGGTTACAAATTAGCTCGAGTGCTTAAGGTATGATTATTCAAGGATAGGAAAAACTGTAGGAGATAATATATAACCGTGCTATCATAATATACGAAAACTCGAAGATTCGAAATATTGAGTGCTTATTTATATTTACCTACTTTTATGTACATTACATTACGGTGTTGTAATTATCTCAGAGTGTGTATTTATAAATATCTCTAAGGATAAAATCATACTTCAGTCAATAACCTTAATCTTTTATAGATGACAACAGTTTTTTCCTTTTTTTTAAGTCATTACTTATTTCTATTGATTGTCACTAAGTAAATACAATTGGCTAACAGTTATCGTACATAAAGATTTAAGAGGCAACGATACCGCATGAAATTCCAAATATTTCGAAAACGGATTCAGATAATGAGATGATTCAAAAACTAAGAGTTGCAGCTTTATACACCAACGGGGAGACGTATTTTTTTTAATATTTTTAAAATCCGGGGAAATGACAAAAACAACCAAAATAAAAAAAGGAATACGCACCCCTTTTCATGCAGATTTTTTAAATTTAAAGTATTCGTACTACTTAATTTCAACCGCTTGGGAATAAGACGAAATTTCAAATATTGGAACAAATTAGTCAGTAGATTACGCCTATATACTAAAAATATACAAATCTAAAATCTGGCGATAGTGTTCATACATTTTGAATTATTATTTGTACAGTTTGAAGAAATTGAAAACTACTCGAGTTAGACTTAAGTAATCATGGAGCGTATTTGCTGAATGATAAAAGTCACAAAAGACGTTGTTGCATAAACGAGTTAGTGAGTTCTCGGAAATGTCATTAATAATAGGAAAGTGATTATTTTGGGTAATACTCGTTAAAAACTAATATGTAGTTTTAAGTAATGCAGTTTCAAATTTTTATTGCTAATTTGGTTATATCTAGTACCAATTTAAAGTTGTTAAATATATACATTTTTAGGTTTCTGTATGTATGTTATCGAAATTTTTATTTTAATAAATTCAATTTTTATTTGTTATCCTTAAATACCACTTCTCCATAAATTTAACCCGTCGCAAACATAAATTATAATATCTATATATCTATTTTCTATTAGAACTGGGGCTGTGCATTATTCTATGAAAAAGCTATGTTGCCAAATTACTTTTGTTGCAATCGTATTCATTTCTCTGTTTGTTTCATGTAATCAAATCGGAAGAAAAGGAGTTTATAGTTATAGTATATGGACTATATGGTCTATAAGGAGGCAAAGTCTTTTATTCGAAAAAAGTCACGTGATAATGTTGACTCTTAAGGCACCAAATTTATAGCAATTTAGTAATTTTACCACAGACCTGCCCTATGTACAAGTTTAAAAATTACTTATAAGAACGTCAAAAGTGGCATAGTGCTTCTTCATCTACCAATCTTTGTTTATCCATTCAAATAATAGAACCAAAAAAGAAGATTGGTATGGATAATAATCTTATAAACAGAACGCCCAAGAGTAATAATGTCTAAAGTTTTAGTTTATAGTTGCATTATGCATTTTAGAAGGCGCTATTATCTAACTCTCATGTCTCTGTGCACTGAATTTTTTGAACTTCGGTGACCTTAAGAGTTTAGAGTATGGCTGACTCATAAATTTCAAATTATCTATAAATATAATAATTAAGAAACTTGTTATATGAATGTACCAGTTGATAATGCAAGGAGCTGTGGCTGTCAAATCACACCGTAGAAAAATCGGACGTTTTAATTTTTCCTTAATTTCAAATATTGGTGGTCACTATCAATGCAATAATCTGATTTTTTATTATCAACTAATACATACGCATAATAAAGTTCGTATGCATGGCTTATCATTTGTCTTCGTATTTTTTGGCGGACGCACCGCTACTCAAAACATTTAAATAATAGCAGAAATATATACCTAATGGACTTACCTGTAAATGCATTGCAGAAGGGTCTTTTAACAGGTTCTATAAATACTCGTTCTCGGGTTAAATAAGGATAATCGCCCTAAAAAGAGAAACATAATCCAAAAATATATCAACTTATTTTATAAATGTTTAAACGAAGTGAATCGCAAAACTAGGGAAAAGTTCATTTATTTACATCAATTATACACTTATTTTGGTTTTGAGTTCTTTAAAAATATTGTTTATTTTAATACGGCTACCACTCTAATCCAACGCTCAGATCTATTTTTGATTCCTTCTGAAATACAAACCGACTCATTATCTACAGGATTTAGAAGATATTTAAAGTTGTATACTAAGACCTTCCTTTTGCAATTATTTGTTCTTAAAATGACAACTTCGTATATGGCATTGGCTAATAAAACCTCTAATAGCTTGTTGGATTTCCTTCAAATTTATTATAAGTTCAATTTTTTATAATAACCATTTCGCCATAATTTTCTTTTTCATTTTAGTGATTTTATCTATAGTCATAATAGCCTACAAGTAAAATTAGAGCCCAAAATTAATCTAATACCTACTACACAATGACACGTTCAAATACAATGAAACGGTCACAGTCATAAAAACAAAAGCTATTCGGATGAATCCATCAAAAATGTAATTCCTGCCAACAAGATTCAAACAACATGCGCTCGGAGTTCTTAAACAAATTCAAATCAATGTTTATCCAGATAATACAGCAGAATACCATGATCTTAAACATGCTAACCACACTAATCAGTAAATTAGTTCGTTAATGGTTCATTCTTAAGAATAACACATTGAAACGCAAATGCTCTACAACAACATAAAGAATAAACGAATATTTTCTTTCAAAAAAATAAAATAGATGTATTCTTCGTTATAAAATATATTCTATCAATCATCCTGATGGCACCACCAATGGGCGTTTTGATTAAGGATACAATTAAACATCACAAACCACTAAAATACCAAGTAGCACATTTCTTCAATTAATTTTATTTTCTTGCCATATAACCTAACAGTATCAGCATTGTACTGTCCTCTATGCCATAATATAAAACAAAATGATTTTGAGAATTCCTTCAAATATTGGGCCCGAAGTAGGTACGATATTTGGATTACGACTGACGACCATCAAAGGTAGAACTATTGGAAGCTATTGACAAATACAATTTTCCTTTTATATAGATTGGAACACCAATTTATTGACCCACCGATCCAAACAAGGTTTCAGAACATTTGGAATTCTTTATCACTAACGAGATAAACGCCACGTACACAGAGATAGTACCCAGGTATGACCTAACATCAGATCACTCATCTATTATCTTGATACTTGAAGCTTCAGTTAGATACAAAAAACCATTATCGCGATTATATTTCTACAAAATAGACTGAGATGAATAGAGATACTACCTAAACCAAAATATAAAATTAGATGTAAGACTCGAAAAGCCTTAAGAAGTAGAACTGTAGCAATATCTTTTGTGTCCTAAATGCAACAATCAACCCCCCATATAACAACAAAAAGGACCGTATGGTGCTAAAAGTTAAACGGTTAGTGGCTAAAAAATAAGGGCTCGAGGAAAATGACAACGAAGGCACACGCGAGCTGAAAATGATGTCTACAAGCTAACAAATCATGATAACTCTTTTTGAAAATATATTAGAAATCTAGAGAAAACAAAAATGTAATTCCATCATTGAGGAAAAATAACTCAGGACCATGGGTCAAAAGTGATAAAAAAAAGTAGATCTGTTTCCATAATATCTCATGATTGTTTCCAATCCAGTACATGGTGAGAAAGATAAAAAGATAGAATAACGTCTGTCCATACTAATAGGAACACAAAAACCACAATATACTGTAACTCCAATGGGGCTAGCACAAAAAACAAAACAAAAATGTAATGAAAGAAAAGCACCAAAAGCACCAGGTAAAGATCTTATATCAACTAAAATGTTAAGAGAATTACCCAGAATTGTACTGATGACGTAGATCTTTAATGCTGCCCTTAGACTTGAATACTGGCTGAAATGTCCAAAAATTGCACAAATTATAATGATTGACAAACCTGGAAAAGACCAAATAGAAGTAACATCACACCGGCCCATAAGTTTGCTTCCAATTATGTCCAAAATTCTAAAAAAACTGATACTTGATAGAATGAATGAAGATATATTTATAATGGAGACTAACAACTCAAAATTATCAAACACGAATGGTACTAGATAAGTTGCAAATCTAGTTAAGCTAAAATTAAATTTAATTTATTAAAGAAGCGTTAATGAACAAGGTTTCCTATCACTGGAAAATTATTTAAATAAAATTGGCCTCCTTTCTATATGTTTTACAAATTCATTTTCATTATATATAGAAACTGGTTCAAACTGCATATAAATAAATTAACTAACATATATAAAATATATGAACTACATCAATTAAAGGTTTACAATTCAAATGTTATGGCTTCAAACACTAGCTAGAGTTTACCTCACTGACTTTTGATGTGTAAGAAATCAAACGTGTCAAATGATAAAATATTTGTAATAAAATAAATTGAACAGGTATTGCATGAGTAGTGGGAATTTTTAAGCGAGTTGGAGCCTTTCCAAGACCAAAATTTCCGCCTTTGGGGCTTCTGACACGTTCTACATACAAAAATATTAATCATTTTTGCGAACACCCCGTATATAGGTTAAATTATTCCTTTAGATTATTTACAAAACCTCTGGGACCTAATATCACACACACTATATAGTAATTATGTAAATATGTTAAAAATTTATAATTTGTTACCTTTTTTGGAAGAAATATTCCTTCTGTCTCTAAGAAAAGAACGACCAAAAGCGTACATAAAATAAGAACTGCCTGAGAAAAATGTGTCATTCTTTCTGAAACAAAAACTTATTTTATTATCTGAGTAATTTACAGTTAAATTACTAATAAATACGTTTGCTTATAACAATTATTTTTTATTACTTCGATACTTGAAGTAAAAAAAATATTTCCAAGACTGTTTTATTAATTTAAACGAAGCGATGTAATGAAATAATAAAATATCCGTTTTTCTTTTTTAATGTGTTTTTCTTTTAGATAAATATTTATGGTTGAAACCTAAATTAAATTCACTAAAATTATTCTCCTGTAATAATAAACACCAATAACTTTTTCACCCCAAATTACCCTCTTTACAAATACAACTGAGAAAATTATTAAGAGTGATAAATGAATATAAGCGTTATTGTCACGCTGCCAGGGGTATACCGGAGGGGCCGAGGGGACGACCCCCGTCGACACACGACAATGAAACTCACTCCGAGCCCGCCGTTCTGGAATGCGGGGGCGGGGGCCACTTAGACCCTTCCAGCAACCCCCGGCGCTTCCTAATCGTTTTATAAGCTTTGATTGTGTTCTCCGGTTGAGTCTTATGAGCGGGGTTTGGGGTTGATGTCTCCTGCTTTTAGCGCTTGAGTACCGACCAGGCTTCGTAAGATCGTAATTGTCCTCTCAGGAATTTTTATTATTTTAAATAGTGTGTTTCTTCAAACTGATAGGAGGAGAAGTATTCTTATTGCAGAAAAGAAACAGTAATAGTCACTAGATACAGCACGTTATTGAATCAATAAATATACGGATGACAGTTACAATCTCATAGTTTGTAGGTACATCAAATACTCAATACAATTGGACGAGGACTGATCTATTTGTTTCGACTCTGGCCAATTTAACTAAAATAAACAAGTTATTAAAAACATATATTTCTCAACAGTCTAATGCTTGTCCCAGCGATGCTCCAGTATTTTAACAACAACGTAAAACATTTCTCTAAAGGTTGTAGATTGTCTTTTGTTATCCTTTTCAGTTAGGTTCTATTATCAAGTTTTCTCTCTTGAAAGGGATTTGGAAATTTGTTTGGCCTCAACCTATGTAGGTAAAGGTTCACAATATTTATTTAACAAGCCTAAGGCTATGTAATGAAATAAAAATTAAAGTTTATCGCCACATAAATGTCTTACCTGGGCCGTATGCCAGCATTAAACTTTTAGTTTTACGCAAACGATTTCAGTGTGGTTGTCTTATTGTTAATTGAAATTTTCGTTTTTCTTGTGTATTTTTGGTAGTTTAATATGAAAATACTGAAAGAGATTATCGACATCGAAACAATTGCCAGAATAGAGTCAATAAACATTTATCTGCTCGTTGTAAAAATTGGTGGTGAACATTTATGAAGGTAAATTTTAATATAATCTTATTTTTTTATTGGTCAAAAATTGGAAATCCGATTTGTATTTTGATCATTCTGTATCAAATATTTTTTAATGTCGTAGCATAGAATTTGGAAAGGTAGGATAAGGACATGTAAACAGTTTTCATTGATTTTCAACGGTTTGGCTTCTACTCATTTTGTAATTGAACATCCTTTTCTACAAAGTGTTGCAGTAATTAAAGGCTACAACCTGATTAAATAATAAAAAACTATTTATTGATACCAGTTTAAATTACTTTAAACAGACAATTTATCTAAATATTTTTCATTCATGAGAATTATGGTGTTCGCCCAGAACTGATATGGCATTTTGGCCAAGTTAAACTATAAACTTATTTGTACAAATACCACCAATAACGAAATAAGACTCCTTTCTGTTTTATGTTACAGGGTATAATTAAACAAATTAAGACTAGTCCCTCGGATTCCATTTTATTCCATATTGTGATTAAGGATACATCCCTGGTCATTGTCAAAAACCTTGCTGAGGTTATAACTTTCTGTTCCATCATCAAGGCTCTTAATAATATTCTCACTTATAATACCACTAGAGTCTAAAAAATTTCTTGATAATAATTTAGGCACGTGTGGTATTCGGTAAGAAAATTTTACACCTCTATTTTATACCATAAAATCAATCAAATGCTTTTATTTTAAATGGTTTCTATGGCAACCACCAAAATTTCCGGAAATTTCGTCTAGGGTACCCACCAAGAGAAAAATTTCCGGAAATTTTGGTGGTTGCCATAGAAACCATTTAAAATAAACGCATTTGATTGGTTATAAAAATTGGTGTAAAATTTTCAATTAAAGACTTGATAGTTGACTTGCCTTTATGGAAATTTTGAAATCGAATTTTTCGGCGAAATAAAATTTTATTAAATAATAGATGAATATAGTCAACTACTTTGGATATATTAATTAATTTTAGCAACTACTGCAATTAGGCAGTATTCAGTAGTTATGAAGATCAAATAATATTGGCCACTGTGCCGGTTTCAGAAAATTTATTTGACGAGTCTGGAACGTACGTACATTTACAGAATTTACCTCGTTATTTTGCCCTAGTATTCATTTTATCCAGTATGTAAAATAGTTTTACAAAAAAGATCTGTTTCCCACATTCAAGCGACAAAAATGAATACGAAGAAGGTCAAAAGTTAATCCAAACCCCAATTTGAAAAATAGATACTAATTCATAGACCAATTGATCAATATAGCATTTGTGATTTCTCTTCTTTTTGTTATAGTTTTTTAACATAATAAAATTAATATTTGAAAAAGGCAGGTTTACTGTTGCCATCAAACTCTTTTTGTAAAATGAATACAAAAACTTTACTTATTTTTACCGGAAATATAGAATTTTTTTTATTATCAAAAGTATATTATAATTGTAATTTAATCTAATATTATTTTGATATTACTATGTTCAGTAGAATATAATTTTGACATTTTTGCTATCTTTATTTACTCGATTTGCATACGTACCTTTTTAATTGTTGTTTTTATCTAATTATTTATCGATAATAGAATTTAATTTGATTCACTTAACTAAATGTCTGAACTAATATAATACCATGAGGTGTGACACAAATTTTCAAATTAATTTTATAAGAGTCAAATTACAGTCATCACAAAACTGAAATGTGGTGTTTTTTGAATGTATGAGATATTACAATCTTCCCCTTAAATAAATCGGTGAAGGTCTCTTATTCTTACTGGGAAATTAATCTTTTACGGATTACTGTCTACTTAAATTAAAAACTTACCATTAAAATGAGCTCTTCAATATTCAATTATTTCATTTTATTCATGTGTGAAAAAGTTGTGGTAATAATGAATCAAAAATTCTTTACTTACTTACCTTAACAGGCTTCTTATCATCAAACTGAACAAAAACCAAAAACTAAATATGACTACCTCTGTTAATTATCCCGTTTATATAGAAAATTATCAACCCAATGCAGCCCCCTGTGCCCTGATCTGCGCAATCGGCGCCCCCGAAGCCCCTCTGTTTTTCTCATTCGGAAAACCCTTAATCGGGAAAATGTTGTCAGGCACATTCACGACGAAAGATTTTCATCGTTTTCCAATTTTACTTGTGGTTAGTTTTTACGGCACTTCAGGGTTAGCGTGACAACTTAACAAGAAATCTCGGTTTAAGGTTTATCAAGGACGCTGAACACCATTTTCAATAAGTTCATTAAGAGCTTAAGATTGTCACCTTTTTTCTAGAAACGGTAGAATTGATGATACTATTTTTCCCTCATTAATACATTCACAGTTTTTTGTATTGTCTACTATGAAAGGGACTTTTAAGTGGAGCATGTCCAGTAGGAAACTTATAATTACATATTTAATTTCAGTAACAGTTCAAAGTTAAAGTTAAAAGTGGAGGCCTAAAATATGTACAGTTTGAAATAAAATGGACGCTACATGGGAAGACAGATGTGCAGTAGATGGCTGTCGATTGGTGAGTTCATAGCATTTTATGTAAACGGTCAGATGAGGTCATATCAACAAGCACCTGGTTTTTACATACACAGTTTCGTAAAGAATAACAAGTCTATAAGGTTAGTTCAGCCACATACCCCAGAAAATGTGTAAAGAGTCAGGCAAAGCTTACAGCGCAATCCTTGTAGGTATGCTAAGAAGTATTTTTTGGAATTTGTCCTCAATAATCGTTTGGTAGTGTATTTTGCATTTGGGCCTTCATTTTAATTCCTACAAAATGGTCGTAATGCAACCAGGAGATTACGCAAACCGACTGAATGGAAGCAATTCTTGTGCAAAATGACGAACTCATTTTGTTTATGAGAGATGCAACTCATTTTCACCTCGATGACATAAAAAATCAACAGAACTGTCGTTACTGGGCTTCCGAAAATCCAAAAGAACTGTACGAAAGATCGCAGTATAGTCCCAAAGTAACGATTTGGTTCATTATGACCACTCTAATGAGATGACATATAATTTCTTATTGCCTGAATTACCAAAAAACTGTGTTCCTATCCAATGTTTGTGATTTCAGCGACAGCCAGCAAATCCAGTTCATTAATGTACGTTATTCGTCCTATCTTTCTTTATTTCCAGGTTTGATGATATTCGTTGGCCTCTTCAGTCGCTTAATATGCTCATAAGCGACGCACTTACGAACATAAAACCAGCACATTGGAAGAACTGAAAGAAGCTAGTCAAGTAGAAGTTACTTAAAGTAACTGACCGATGTTGGAAAAAGTATTTGCAAATTTCGTAGAACGACTTCAGAAATAAATGAATGATAATGGATTCTACATATAAGATGTTCCACATTTGATTTTGTCAAATGCTATGTTATCATAACAAATTTGTTAATAAATATTTTCTTTAGAGCCAATATCATCACGTAACTTTTCCGAATCAAAATGCTTACCCCCTTCAACAAATATATAGACCTACAAATACACTACCTAAAAACACATCTCCTTTCTTCCGATTTGATAACATGAAACAAAGAGAGAAACGAATACGATCTCAACCAAAACTATATTGGCAACATTGCTTTTGTGATATATATATCGACTAGAATACTGCGCAGATCCGGTTCTAATAGAAAATATATTAATTTTTTTTGTCGCACATACGAATGGACGGGGAAACGTGTAGTATAAAATAATGTGTTTGCGATGGGTTAAATTTAGTGGAGAAGTATCAATTTTGTAGTATTTTAAAAAAACGTATGTCCTTTTTGCTTAACTCTGTATATATAGAAACAAATAGCAATACTTTTTAATGTTTGCTGTAACTAAAATATATCCCTGAGTTAAAAGAAAACAACATTTGGATCATTCATAATTTACCTGTTGGAAAGAATGTAAATTCATGTAAAAATGGATCTATAAAAGTACGACACATGCAGATGGTTCCATAGTATAAGTAAGTTTTTACTTTATCTTTATAGAAATTCTGTGCTTCATAATAAGATAAAAGATTACACATCCGAAAATTTTTGGATTGATCAATAACCCTTTATACCATATTGATAAAATTTTATAAACAGCTTATAAAGTTAAATATTGACAATGAAACAATTCCTTTATTTTAGCGACGCCTATGATGGAGGTGGGCATTTGAAGTGGCGTTATTAAATTTAAAATGAAAAAGTTAATAGTGCACTTGAAAGGCTCTGGAAACGGTGGATGATCCAATACATACATGCGGCTTTTTAACCGCCCGAACCCCAGTTTCAGGCAATAAAATTTTGTAGATGCTTTCGCTGTATTTTTATTCAACCAGAAATTGATCCAACTACCAGTGGCTTTTTTAAATAATTATTAAACGATTTGCTTCATGTTTTAGAAATTAGGGTGTAAATAGTTACTTATGATCGGAAATTGCGAAATGTCACTATTACATTTTAGAATGCAAAAGAATTTCGCAATTGTCACAAACAACATTTTTTCGAACTATATCCAAAATTACTAAAAATGTGAAGAGAAAATTTTGAGATCTACAATTATTTTATTTGATATAAAATATATATCATTTTCAATTTTGCCAAACATTTTTTTGTAGACCGACTCTTTTACATCCTGGATATAAAAGATTTTTATATATATACTGAATAAATATGTAAAAATCAGCTTCTATTAGATATGTATTTTTCCAGAAAAATTGCGTGTGCTGTTGTACCTTATTTAAAATTTGTAGGGAATGTAAATATTTGTTTTCTAATATAAATAATATAGCAACTCTGTTTAGCTCGTTTTGAATACTTAACAACAAAAGAAGTTGATGTCTAATAAGAAACAAAAATTGAAAGATAGGCCTGTCATTGCTCATTATTTAAAATTTTCTACATTAATCCTTTATCTGATTTTCCATTATGCAAGGCTAATTACAATTAAAACAAACAGGTAGCTAACAGTGACCAAATAGGTAACGAACTAAATCTCCTTAGGGATTAAAATTAAACGGTGGAGAATGATGACCCCAAATAATTGGGTTGCATCATATTTGATTAAAATTTTGTAAATACAATATATTTGCCGAGTATTCCTCTAGTAGGATCGAAAAACATATAACAGATTAAACATTTTATATTTACACAAATTAACTATCATTAAGAATGTAGAAATTTTTTTCATGATTTACTTGAATTCCAGGTGTCAAAATGTACAATATTTTTTCCTGAAGAAGAATCATATCTTAATCTCTTGTTGCTGTAGCAATACATGTATGGCTACGGTAATTTTAAAATAATTATGACTAACTAATTATGATAACGACAATGAAATATTGAAAATGTAAAGTTTTTCATTTCATTATTATTTTAAAAAATAGGAGAAAGTTCACTATTGTTAGGCTCCAAGATTATTCTTGGAGTTTTTCTTTCTGTGTTCTTTGTGGTTCCTGGTCCTTGTCAGAATTTCTGTGCCGAGTAATGCATTGTCACTAATCAGATTATTGCCTTCTAAATTTTCAGTTTTGTTATTTTTCTTTTAATCTCAGCAATTTTTTATTAGCTTAGAATCGCTTGTTTGCTCTGTCATTCTTTTATTTCGATTTCTCTATCTTCTTCGTTTTGAGTAATGTGTCTTATCTGGTTGTTTTAATCTATAAAACACCTAACTGACACTAAATACAAACCTACACTTAACAACACAATTGAAACAACAATAGATGTACTTCATGTAAGTGACAAGAAAGAAGAACTTGTTTATTTGTAGGAATATAAAGAAATACCTAAAATGTTTAGTAGACAGCACAGATCATGTTAACTGCCATCAAATATTAACAGTCTTAAAACTACCGACACTGGAAAAAAGACGAATGTCCCTTGATATAGTCTTTCTTTTCAAATTGATTATTGATTGCATCTGTTGAATCGCTATTTAGAGTGCCTTTCCATATTTCTGGGAGGAGCACTAGATCTTGAAATCGGTTTTCATTCCAAATTCAAATGAACAAGTATACGGCAAATAAGTCTTTACAAAAAATGTGCAAATCTACCAATGAATTTTATGTCAAAGATATGTTTATTGTGAAGTTAAAGAAATTTAAGATGCGTTTGAAAAACTCATTAACTAATTGTGAATTATTATGATAGTTGTGATCTTTATTTTTTATTTATGATTTAAATAAGACTTTTTTTTAATTAAGTTTTGTATGTAAAAATAGTATTGTAATGTGATTTGTATGTAACGGTATACCCGAAGTGAAAAATATTGAAAAATATTATGAAGCAAGTGTTTGCCTTTGAAAAATATGAATTAATAAAAGTGAGATAGAGGTATGTTGTTTTATTTTAAATATTTAGGCATAATATTAGATGTGAAGTTTTTATGGACGAAACATCTTTCACATAAACCAAAAATGTGAAAAATACATTAATCTACTTCGTCTGGTCTCTAAATAAAATTAGGAAGCAGATATATATATATTTCCCTATCATTTTATAGTACATACATATACAGTATGGTCTAAATGAAAGGAATAAATTCATTATTTCGTAAATTGGCGATTTTAGGGGAAAATCCTGAAAGCTGTCGATTTTTATTTTAAATGGACGCTTAGACAGATCACCTTTTTATTTTTGACGTCATCTCTGTGAGCGTGATCACGTCATCAATAAAATTTTTAAATAGAAAGTGGTTCTTTCTATGAAAAAAATTAAAGCTTAGTGTGAGACTAAAGAACTTATTTCTTCCAATCTCCTTTCATATAGACCTTATTTTCCCATTTCACTTAAAATTAATTACCTTATTAGTCAGAAATTATAAGGATATTTTCGATTTATTAATTAAGCATGTTCCATCAATAAAATTAAATATCCAGGGTTTATTTTGCTTTTTCTTTTTACTTTTGCAATCTGCGATTGTGTATATATTATATGTATGTATATCTACGTTTATACGTTTCTGTGGCTATTGGATTAATTTCCGAGGCCACATTCACACACACAATGTTCTGAAATTCCCGTTACCTATTTTTAACAGTACATATTCTAATGCCAATTCAAATACCGGTTCATAACAAAGAATTTTCCTGCTGAAACATTTATTCATATTTGTTATTTTTTCTTTTGCATTATTATCTCTGCTATCTTTATTTCCAGTACCATTTTTATTAACCTAGTAACCCTTAATCCTTCCAATAGTTTTAACAGTTGTTGCCCCTGTATAACGGTTGTAATAGATAATGAAATTAATTGGAAATTACATCTGGCAAGTGACTTGATAAATCTTCCTTTTGTCAGACAAAAATTAAATTAACGTGTCCTTTTGTCTCTATAATAAACACATCTTAAACGAGCTAATCCTAACGACCGCTACGCCATCTCTATAAAAAACTCATCTCGTCTCATTTCATCACAGATTATGTGGTTACATAACATTATTATATCGGTATCCCGGGTCGTTTCACCCTCATAACCGGGGGATGAGCTGAAGCTCCGCCTTCGAGTAGCATCTCTCCTGCTAAAACGCATGAGCGATGCAGAAGTCCAGGTACGCCCCCGCGAGTTACGTTTGGGGCCGGGACCCAACCCATGGCATATTCGCTTCTGGGCAAAGCTCATCATCATTTACCCCTTTTTTGCGTTAATTAGTTAATTATCAGGAAGTTAATTTGTCATTAGGTCCTAGAAAATTGAGGGATTACTCCAAAAACGTGCCAAAATTAAATTTTAAATAAACTGTTATTATTTTATGCAGATTTAGCTTTTTAAGATTTTTCTGAAATTCTTTGAAATATTGTATGTATATAGGATGAAACCAATGTTTATTTTTTGCTTGGGAATAGTATATTTATTGTATGCGATAGTGAACTCACTGCGTAGTTCATACAACTTTCTGATATCTCTTTTGGTTTCCTTTTCCCCCAAGCATTTTCAAACACCAAATTTATTTATTTAATATATCAGCGATGAATTACTAACTAGAACAACCTCTTTGAAAAATTTGTTGTAAGTGCAATTACAGATAACAAGCACGTAATGGCCAGATGTACAAACATCTTTGTCGGTGTGCTTTATCTAAAATTCAATTCAATAGGGGCTTATCTAAAAATTCGGGAGCGGATTGATTCTCACTCGATCATTCTAGTTGCTAATTGTACTATCTTATTATTTTAAACCACCCTATATTATTGAAACACTGCGTATATTACCAGATTTATGTGTTCCGTAACAGTACCTTACAAGCAACATAAAATAATAATTTTAATTCCAAGAGCCTAGCTAACTTCCGGCACACAACTCAATAAGGCATCCCTCTCACCTTTTCCAGCCATGCCAACAATCCGGGGTCACCCCAAAAACCCTCCAAACCAAAAAAATCTAGGAAAACTGATTCCACAACGTATCCCATTAGACCATTTAGTAATGCATTAAGCCCTTCAAATCCGCGTGGGAGGGCCCAGCAGCCGGCCCCACCCTCCGTTCTGCGGTTACAGTGAAGGGCGAGGGGGTGGAAGATGAGCTACACCTTGTTATCTGTTAGTTTGCCGCCAGTTACATTATGACCAGAGATAACTGAGTCTTTAGAAGGACGTCTTAATTTGACGCTAATAGAGTCACTTATTTGTTGGTAGTTTGAATTTTCTGGAGATATTTAGTAGTGACAGGTGGTGTTAGTAAAGTGTAAACCGGAGTGGATTCTTTGAGTCTTTGGATTACTGGATCATAATATTTTTGTAAAGGTAAAATATGTTTATGGGATCTGTAGTTCTTGAAATAAGGTTTTAATTTTAGAAGTTGTATCTACTTCCAATATTTTTGCCATAGTGGTTTATTTTTCTTGTGATCCTGATAAACACACCAGTTGTTCCTTCTCTTACTTTATTTTCTTCACTACTTTATGTTACTATTAATTTCTCCACGTTTGTTTATTATTTCGCTTGTAAAGTTGTTAAATATTACCTTAATTGGTTTGTTATTAAGTGAACAGAGGATTATTAATATTTATTTGATCCAATTATTGTCTTAATATGATCCAAACTTCGTAGGAAGCAAATATATAATCATACAATTGCTTAAGCAATATATCTTGTGATTTGAACCGAATTTTCGTATTTTTTATTAAGTTCAGTAAATGCGATGACCCAACAATAATTCTGTATGTGTATTGAAACTTGTGAGAAATTATTTCCGGTAGATATCATATGATACTTATAACGATTTTATTACCTTAAAGTAGCCTCATTTTAAAAGAAATTTATTTGTAAGATATACAATAATGACTTGTAAGTAAACTCTTTTCATCTTTATAAATTAGATATTAACGAATATGTTCATGCGTTAATATGTCAATAACTGACTTAAATCATATTTTCTTCGCATGTAAAAAACGTCCAAAAAATTCGCGAAAAACTAATGAAAAACTGTCAAATTTAGGAGTCCAATTTACAATAAATATAACACATCTACTATCTCTCAATTCTAAGTGAATATTTAATTTACTTTTAATACGTGATCCCCGGTGAGTTAAAATTATAATTTAAAAAATAAGTATCTTAACACCTTTCTGTAGCGACGGCAAAGTCGACATCAATATCCCCCCCCCCCCAAAAAATCGTAAGTAAAATGTATTTAAAGTAGTTTTCTAGTATTTCTTACTTGTACGGGGTTAAATAACTTTTAACACATTAGTTCTTCAAGAATTTTTTTTTCAAGAAGACATCACAATTAAGTGTTTTCTTCTATTATTACTCCCTCTGTACAAATACTTCCTTTCGGTAATTTTATGAGTTATAAATGCAGTATTTTATGGTCAAACTCCAATAATTTTTTGTTTAAAAGTAGGTATCATTTTAAGTTAACCCGACATTTTGCTGTGATTTTAGTATATCCACATCGGTGTATCTGCATAAAATATATCT
Source organism: Hermaeophaga mercurialis (assembly GCA_951812935.1). Taxonomy (NCBI): domain Eukaryota; kingdom Metazoa; phylum Arthropoda; class Insecta; order Coleoptera; family Chrysomelidae; genus Hermaeophaga; species Hermaeophaga mercurialis. The sequence goes on along the minus strand of OX638359.1, from coordinate 35,821,116 downwards.
AGAAAATAATTGGTATCATTTATAGAAGGACCAAAGAAGTACTACGGTTTCAGTTTCCCATTGCCTTTATTTTTTGGTTTACATAATGTCTCAACTAGTCTTGTATCAGGTGAATACTATCTTCACCGAGATTAAAATGAAAAAAATTGTAAATAGTAAGTAATGTTATAAGAAAACCATAACTTACGATTCTACATCATGATGATAATAATAATGTTATAATGGTAGTAGGTAGGTATTATTATAGTGATTTTATAAAAAAACAAACGAATGAAAGTATTCCCTACGTAGTAAAATATTTATGTGCGTCATTTTGATTGGTT